>CM069452.1:22601261-23024895 GCA_035610835.1 Ophiura sarsii | reverse complement strand
CATCATGATGTTCAAACGTGCAGAAAAAAATGCGCAAACAATTCAGTTTTTGAACTAAAATGGTCATGGAAAACTTTCCTGAAGCCGTCTTGAATAACGAAACATTGGTATTTCTCTACCATTTTTTAAAAATGGTGCAGTATGGCGTTTTTAACGTCGCGTCCCCACGTAATTTTTGCTGTGGTTCGATACCCACTTATAATGTTGAAACGTAGAAAGAAAGCGCGCACAGATTTTCAGTTTTAAACTAAAATGGTCATTGGAAACTTTCCTGTAAGTCATTTTGTTAAGCTTGAATATGAAACATTGAACTATACGCGCAAAGGGCGCACAAATTGGCATTTGTAACGTTTTTAACGTCCCTCACATTATCTGGACGCGTGACCCTATTAACCCCATTTCCTCCTCCCCTACGGTGACCAGGCGCGTGCCCAGGGGGGGGGGGGGGGCATTGGGGGCTCAAAAAAGCGGGCAAAAAAAGAAGAGGGGAGGGAGAGGAGGAGGAGAGGAGGCCGGGGGGGGGGGGGGGGGGGGGGGGGGGGGGGGGGAGGGAAGGAGAGTCCAGGAGCTTTTTTTTATTAGTGTCTCTCACTTTATCTCTACGTCTCTGAACCATGTGAGTGTTTTATAACGAAAGTAAATGGTCCAGTATGACGTTTCTAGATCGAACGTCCCCACATAATATTTATAATAGTTGGTGTGGTTCAAGATGCATTATAATATTGAAACCTCTAGAAGAAAAAAATGTGTGTGAAACGACTACCTGTGGTGAAAATCGCCAAAATCGACTCGACTAAAACGGTCATCAATTTTTCTGAAGCCGTTTTGTTAAGCTTGAATAATGAAACATTAAAACTAATACGCGCGAAACGCAAAATTGGCATTTGTAACACTTATGGTCCAGCTAACTCTTCCTCCTTCTTCTCCTCCTTTTTTAAACCTCGTTTTTTAAAACTGTTTGTCAATGGGGGTGGTCAGGGATAGCACTAGATCAAAGATGTGAGAGGTCCCATGACATTTTTATGGACCCCGTAGGATTCAAAAAACAAATTTAAGGGGTCCGTCCCCCGGTCCCCCGCCCCCCCCCCCCCCCCCCCAAGAAATTGAGGGGTCCTGAAGTTTGGGTAGCCTATTTAAAATGTTACTTTTTTACGGGCAGTTTTAATGAATTTATATTGTGAGCAAAGGATGGATATGTAATTTACATAATTTCTTAAGGTTTCCATTTCCATACATCGTCAAATTTAAGGGGTCCCTTCAATTTTGATTGGGACCCGCAAGTCTCTCCAATAGGTGATCACGGACCTTCAATTTGCCGTTGACTACAAAGCATCAAAATCAAGTCTACGCTCTACTCGACCATACAGAAGACGTTCCTAGTGACCATGTGTAGCTGTGTAAGCGACCGTTGTTTACATGAGCAATATTTCAGAATTTGACTTGTAAAAAACATGTGAAAACTTGCATTATATGTGTAAATATGATAACATGAGTATGTAGAGGAATCACTTTGTCAAATATTCTGTTCGATGGTAATATTCACGGGAGTACAAAAAGGGTTAAATTTTGGCCGTTTTGGTGATGGTGCAATCTGAATTTGTTTGAATTCTCGTAGTTTGTGGTCAACGGCATGTGACGTCACTCCGTAATCACCTATTTGAAACCTGACGCGTCACTATTAGAAAGTGAGAGGTCTAGGACGCGCAGACGCGTCAGAATGCGGCCCCTGGGGGTGGTGGTCACCCCCTTCTTCTCCTCCTTTTTTAAAACTCTTTTTTTTAAACTGTGTGTCATGATAAGCCACTACTGCGAGACACTTGTGTCTGTTTGGCGCTACGTTGTTACACTATCCGGCCGCATTGGTTTTGAGTCCGCATCGGTTTATACCGCATCGTTTTACACCCGCGTCGGTTCCCGCACCTCCGCGTCGGTTTACACAGAGGCCGCATCGGTTTTACACAGGGTTCGCATCGGGTTTTTAAAGGCACGCATGATGTTTACTGACACGCTGTGGTAATATCTCAAATTTCGCAGCGGGTTTGGACACGATTGACTGCACGAACATCATTTTTGCGCTAGCCTTCACCCGGCAGGTAGGTACATAGAGTTGCGCTATGAAGAGGTGAGGATCGGAGAACACCTAAATCAAGTCAATCCCACATGATAGTTGTTATTTTGTCAAAACACAAACTCTTTTGGAATATTCTTCAACACAGCACAGGGGGTATTGGTTTCAAATGGTGTTTACCTGTTTTAGCTATCCTAAACATGCAAAATATTATACTAAAATATTATAGTACGAAACCCTAAACATGGGTTCCGTTTTTCGCACCAATAAGCAAAGCAAGCAAATAAACACCCCTTAGAATATTGATGGTGTCACCGCCCCCCCCCCCCCCCCCCCCCCTCTCTGGCGTGAACCGTATTTTAATACTGCCAAAGTAGAAACAAATCACATTTAGTTGAACTATTTTAACTTTATAGGCCTATTCGGCAATTTACCCCCCCCCCCCCCCCCCCCCCCCCCCGTGGCGGCTTAAGCTCAAAACTACCGGACTAAAAACCCTGTTTAGTTATTATTTTATTTTGAAAATTTGAGATGGGGGGGGGGGCGGGCGGTAAGGGCCAATTTGAGGAGGGCCGGCCTATATTTAAATTGTTGGTTAGTTTATTTTTCGGACGTTTTTTTATTTGTTTGTGTCAAATTGTGCTCTTACTATTAGTAACCGTTGCACTTTCTGATATTGTTTTTTCTAGTTGAAATGATATTGTGTATAGTGTCTAAAGAACAATTGTGTGATATTAATAATTATAATTTATTATCTTAGAGTGTATAAAGTTAATTGTATGTAAATTACTTTCGTTTCGTTATACGCTTGTGACCAAATAAGGCATCATTTATGTATCCATAACATGTTTACTTAACTTGTTGGCCAATCAGAGCGTGCCATGCCCTGTGCGATTTATTTCCAAAACCCGGAGATGCGCGGTACTAATTTGCATGCAACTCGAGATCTCAACGATGTTTATTTCGTTGCTGTTACCTAAACTAAATCGTCCCTCCGGTCTACATGTTATTCCCAGTTGAATATCACAGTTCCACGTGGAGAAATAAAAGGGGGTAATTACCATAAATACATGCGCCGTGCTAATTTGCATGCAACATCGTTTACATGGATCGGAGAATTTCCCATTTACACGTTAACGCCGCGCCGAGCGAACATTTTTTTCTCGGATGATTTTGACCCACGGACAGTACTGCCTACGGACATCGCGTCGTCTACCTCCAGACAGCGATTTAATATTTTTTTCGTACGTCATTTAACCAAATTGTATTTATTCCGTTTTAATACGAAATAAAGCGAAATTCACTGAATAAAATGATTTGTTTACATTTTTAAACAAATGAAGTGATTTTGGTTAAATTGATGTACGAAAAAAAATAATCTTTACCGCGTTTTGGACGGGGTTTTGGACAGAATATTTCATATTAGCGGCAGAGAACTATTAAATAACCTTTATAATGTTGGATTTACAGAAATGTGTTATTTGTTCCGAGCAAGGAGTTATTATATTAACTGGAGTTGGCTGACTTCTGAAGCCACTCCTAGGTGCTAACGAGTCCTTTTGTCCGACAAGTGGTTTTCATCGACCCGATTGATCGCTGAGTGACCCGTCCTTTGCCAATGTTTACGCTTTCGTCACAATTTTACCCATGGTTCATTGTGTGTTTGGTGCTTTTGTAACAACAACATGGACGCACACGGAGCGGCATGGAATACTCCCGTGGAATTTTCTTCGAACGATTTGAGTGATTTTGAGGAAGACAGCGATGAAAATATTGATGATTTAGGGGGAATAGATGATGTAGATTTTACAGAGAATGACAAATACTGTATTTGTGCAAAGCCCCCGTCCAAAACATCATCGGGTTCGACGGGACGAGTGGAGTGCAAACTACCCCGGCAAATACGGGCGGTGAATGGTTCCATTTGGTGGCGGTGTGTGGGCTTGGCGAAAATGACGATTTATAATGCACAAGAAATAACTCGCGAAACACAAGAAATTGTACACGATGACAAAATATATGACACACAAAACACAAAGAATTGTACATTATAATGCCAAATATATTTTCAAAGATCTTCATTCCCATTCCCGTTAACTATGATAACTCCTTGTTCCGATTGAGAAATTTGGCATCAACAAACGTAACACGATGAAAATATCCGGTAAAGTTACCAGTTGTTGTTTCGCACGGAAGTACGGTAAATCTGAGGGTCTCAGGGTAAATGTACTAAAAATATATCGTCGTTTTAAATCATTGTTAATGTTAGGATATTATCAAAATTCATGGGTATGTACATGTATATCCACACTCAAGCAATAGAAGAATCAATCGTTTCTGATTCACCAACAAATGGATCAATTCGAAGTAGTAGATGTCTGAAGTCGTACCGCGATGGCGCGATACCCTGTCCAAATACCAAGTACTGTGAAAGTGTAGGCCTACTTCAAACCTACAATAGGTGATAATTAATAAAGCTATATACATATATATATACACTAGTACAATAGAATAGGCAAGCATAGCCAGTGGGTGTTGACAACTCACAGGTCTGATTCCGATCGCTACCACCTTATTTACACAACGGGGGAAGAGAAATCCTCACACAAAGAAATTTCAAAGCTTACTATGATTCACTGATGCCAGACTGGCAACATGACAAGCTGGGCGCAATTCAGGTAAATTGGGTGTGAAATGCAAAGAACGTTTAGTTTTGAGTGTAGTTTTGCGTGTAGTTTTGTGTTTACCTTTGAGAGGATGAAACGAAGTGGGCTTAAAAAGCGTGTACTATTGAGTTGACTTTTGCGTTTACTTTCAGTTTGTCCAAATCTAAACGCTCATAATTTGCAGTGTAATTGATAACTTACTTGAGTTGCAACTGCCTGATCAATGCCCATGGCACATAGCATCTGTAGAAATTCTGGGTTAACCTGGGGTTGCGAAGCTGGTGCATCAGATTGTGGGCTGGGAGCACCATCTCCAGACATACGCTCCCCTCTATCACCTAGACCACTCATCCTGCCTGTATAATGCAAACAAAAAGTGTACACATTCTGGGTTAACCTGGGGTTGTGAAGCTACATGTAGTGCATCAAATTATAGGCTGGGAGCACCATCTCCTGACATACGCTCCCCTCTATCACCTAGACCACGCATCCTGCCTGTATAATGTGCATCGACCCCTATATCTGTGGCTGTTTCCCAGTACCCAGGATCCCCCTTTGGATGAGAGTTGTGTGGAGCCCATTGATGCAGGGAACAATCATATTCGACGCCATCGACGAAGAAAAGTATTAATGGGACGGAGCAATTATTTAGGGTCGTTAAAAACCTTTAAAATCTCCGGAATTCGTGAGCGTAGAATAACATCGATGGTATCAAAAGAATCCGTAAGTATGTTTCTATCTAAGTAAGGATAACTTAAATTTGACTATCAGTAAATTTATTTTTTGTTTTGAAATAAATACGACGTAGGATGTGTATTATTATACTATAACTATGCTTGTTTTTGTAGCTAATAACTTAAGCTAGCCATGAAAGACTGATAGAGAAGCTGGCCATAAGAGACTCAAATGGTACGGCATTGACAGCGAAACCAACACTTGGATTCAGAGTTTCCTCAGTGATCGATCCCAATTTGTTGTACTGGACGGTGTTTTATCAAATAAAGCCCCAGTAATCTCTGGCATGCCTCAAGATCTGTTCTTGGGCCCTGTTTGTTCCTTTTCTACATCAATGACATTGCTCAAAATCTAAATTCTACTACACGTTTGTTTGCCGATGATACCATGATCTATATGACCGTCAAGAGCCAGAAGGATGCCCAACTCCTCCAGAATGATCTTAACACCTTGTCACAATGGGAAAGTAAGTGGATGATGGAGTTTCATCCTCAAAAATGCAAGATCATTAGCATCACCAGAAAAAGGCAACCTACTCATTACAACTACATCCTCCATGGCCAACAGTTAGAACATGTGGATCACATCAAATACCTTGGGGTAACCATCTCCAACGATCTACGCTGGGATAAGCACATTGATCTCATCACAACAAAAGCAAACAACACCCTAAATTTCTTGCGAAGGAACATCAACATCAGAAATACCAACGTCAAACAACAAGCTTACAAATCCTTAGTTAGACCAATCCTGGAGTATAGCAGCACTGTGTGGGATCCAAGCACCTGCACCCTCTCCAACAAAGTCGAGAAAATACAACGTCGTGCAGCACGATTTGCATTACATCGATACCAGCGTACAGAAAGTGTTACTTGGTACGTTGGTCCTCCAAAACACTCGTCTGAGTTTTAACTGGAGGTGCGGATAGGGTGGACTAATTTGTAGATGGGGGGATGTCAGGGCAGTTTTGAATTGGGCAGGGTCAGTGTGGATGACAGTCAGGGCTGTCACTACGCTGGTCGGGAGGAGCTGGCACTGTAAAAAAAATGGCACTAATTTTTTTTAATTTTTTTTTTACAATTTGTGGATAAAATCATTAAACTGCCTCATAAAACAAGAATTATGTGGCAAGAACCCTCAAAGTGCATTAATAACCCCTAAAAAACCATTAAGAATGCCTCTAGACCCCATGTCATGATCCACTGCACTTCGTTTGCAACACTTATTCCGTTCGCCGTCAGTAAAATTAACCGCCACTAAATTTTGGCTAGTGACAGCCCTGATGACAGTCTCTGGTTAAAGCTGGTTCCAGTCACGTACTGTTCTCATGAAGTAGGAGTTTGCGAATGTGTCTGCTCTTGTTGGAATTGTTTGTTACTGCAATGTTAGATGAACTCAACTGGCCACCTTTGGCCACTAGATGCAGACTGGCAAGATTATCTATGTTTTATAAAATTCTCAATCAAAAAATCAACATGTTGCCATTGTTTGACCCAAGTAACTATCTGGTCTCCAAACACCTGCAAAAGCCCACTCGCTTAGAAAACTCATACATTGCCTACAACATACATTCCATATTCAGCTATTTTAGGCTAGAGACTATCATTTTACATTTGTCAACATTTTTTCCCCGCACCGTACGTTACACGATTGGAACACCCTCCCCCAATCTACTGTCCAGCACCCTACTGTAGAGTCATTTAAAAGAGCTCTCCAGTTAGACTAGCCTGCACACAGCCTACCAATCAGTGCAAGAGTCTTCAAATCTGAAGTTGGCACTATTACTATAGAGAGTATGCAATGCTACGTCACTATGTCCTCATTTGAACTGAGCCTCCAAGATGGCGTCCACGGGACAATATGATTTGGTCAGTTCAGAGTACATGGCACTTATAAAACTCGCCCATTGCTTGTGTGTTGGATTTCGATCACGACAGGAGCATGCGCAGATGCGATGTTTGTGTAAGTGGTCTGTGATTTTGTCAATATTATATTTTTACTGTGATTTGTCGATCTGCATTAAATGCAAAAAGAAACAACGCCCCCGGCTGGCCTCGAACCACCAACCTTTCGGTTAACAGCCGAACGCGCTTACCAATTGCGCCACGGAGGCGGTTACTTACTAGGCTGTTTTGGTTTGTCATGTTCACCCGTACACTTTCCCCATACACTCCCTTGCAAAGCCGGGCATCGTTTTTTCTCAAATGTTGCCTGCATATTGTAGTTGCTGTCTACTTAAATACATGTGCTGTCAGTTGAACTTGGAACCAACGTTTAATTTGAACTGTCTATTTTCAATAAAAAAATACTCCAATACGGGAAAAAATTCACAAAAGCTCACAGACAACAAATAAGCACATCATTTTACTCGACCTAGAATTTCAACCCTACAATTTTGGCGTTACGAAAATATCGATGATGTGAGTGACGTCATTTAATGAGCGGCGCCCTTCACGAATTAGCTCATTAGCATAATTTATGTCCGTGAAATGTATAAAGCAGTTTGATAAGTGCATGGAGCGGGAAATTTAATTGTCAATCCGAATACGTGACTAGCCTACAAAGTATACCTCCATGATGGCTGCCCAATCCATTGTTATACCGTTCCGGTTGGTTCATTGCATACCCTCTATACTGGATGAAGATGATGAAGAGCGGGGATTATGGCCATGACCCTGGATAGGGATGTTAATATCATTGACTACAGAGGGCAACATTTTTTTGAAAATTAGTTGGCCAAAATATGTAGAAAACTCCATGTTTACCTCTTTTAAATACAGTGATGTACTACGATGTGGCTAAGATGTATTCACTGATGTCTATATAACCCCGCACAAGCAACTAGACATCATGAAAGTAAACCTTTTTTACCTAAAATGGTTTAAAATGTGCATGACATGCCCAGTTTTCAGCAATATGAGGCAAACTACTTTTGGTTATAACTTTTTTATTATTCAGCCTGCAGACATGGTTGAACCATCATTTTTTATTGTAAAGTACTTTGTTTCCATGTAATTAGGTAGTCTGCTAACGTGTGAAATGTAGCTCAAAGCAATTAATTATTTCTCACCTTTCCCATCTCCAAATCCTATTTTTAAAAAGTTGTGTAGAAGTTAAAAGAAAGATCTTTCTAGAATATGAAATTAAGTTAGTAAAAATAATGCTTTCTATGTTTAAAATCGGCTTGAATTCATCGTCCGTCGCCATTTTGAAACAACTGGATTTGGTCGTAATGTTTTCAGGGTCACAACAAATTAACCTCTACCCCTAAGTTATTCATTTATTCATGACCTTCTTGCAAATGTAACGCACTTTTCAATGATACCAAATACAGTGAGTGTATACAATGTATGCATCATTACTTCTCACATAATGCAGAGCACCCTTTGATATGGGCCAAGGCTACAGACATGAAGCCTGTTTTCTCATGATTTTACACAAGCATAACTTCACTATGCTTCATGCTATAATTTAAAGCTACTTCTACCATCATTGGTAGCTCTGTTTCATAGCTCTCATACGTCGTGATACGGCTCAGTATGAGAGCTATGAAATGAAAGCATATGTTCGGACGTCGGCGATTTTCGTTTCTAGTTTGCCTATTTCTAGAACATTTGAATTCATCACTTACCTGGGTTATTCATGTGCTATGTACTGTTATTGCATCCTAGATACATTTTCAGCTCCATAAATGCTACTCAAAATGAAATATTAATGATATAAAATCGGCCCTAATCACAGCGAAATGAAAAAGTCGTCAGCAGAAGATGAAATCAATTCGTGGTAAATTACGATTGGTTCCAAATAGTTTCAATTAGTCTCGTTCCACGTTTTACTCCTCATGTTAGTCGAAACGCAAGTTCGATTTGACCCCAAATTATTAGGTACGAGGGCGTCCTAATGTAAACACGAAAAATTCAAATTTAGTCGATTACCTATTTATAAATAACTAACACTTATTTCTAGGACGAAATATATATATACAAAAGGAGACCGCTGATCGTTTACCCACTAACCTACAATGAAGCATACATCTATTTTACTTCATACTGTTTTATCGAATCAATATATTCAGACACCAACGACCCGAAATGTGAGATTTCATGCTACTGCATCGGCGTAAAAACTGACATGAACTGGAAGAAATGGTAGCCAATTTTAGATGAAAACGTCCGTAAATCCCTTATTTTACAATGTCGTAAAAAATCCATCTATACAGTGGCACATTATAATGAGTTGTTTGATATCCTTCGTGTTTGAAATAGTAATAGTGTTTAAGACGATTTTTGCCGCATCATTTGAAGCCCGATGTGAAGCTCAATTGTAGTGACCAAAATGTGGCACTTGACAATAAAGTGTTTGAATCTCCCGGTTATAACTAGTTTCCCTTGATAGCGTAGATGGTAAAGCGCTCGCTTGAAGAACGGGAGGTCCGGGGTTCGATCCTGCATAATGTCACGGATTTTTTTCTTCTGAGGCTGATCGGTTTGTCACGGACGGACGTTTGTGCAAAACATGAGCAAAAAACAGTTTGTAAAAAGTAACTACTGACATTTATTCAACTTTTTATGTTTAATGTTATAGAGAATCATCAACTTTATTGAAATACAAAAAAAAAATAAGGTGTGGTTTGTTACTAAAAATAGAATGACGGAAATGTTTGTGTCACGGACGGACTAGATAGAAATAGGGTTCTCTACCTTTTAGTGCTTCTTTTTAATTTCTATCTAGTCAACTCCATATTTCCCAATGCTTTCCAGGTCAAATAGTAAGTAAGATACATGGTTTGAATATCTGATACACAGCATTTGAAAATATTTCTTATTTTTTACAGGGGTAGGGTAACAAACTTTGTCACGGACGGACATTTTTGAGCGTCACGGACGGACACAAATGTTAACTACATAAACAACTTTGAAATTGCCACTTATTTACACTTTAGTATGAAAAAATTGTATCAAATACTTACAAAAATAGTAAGAAAAATGTTAAGTCATGAATTTTCAGTCTTAGTAATAAAAAGCAGTCAAGATATTAGTCTTTTTCCAACACTATGGACAAGATAGAAATAGGGTTCTCTGGACCTTTAGTACTTCTGAGGCTGATCAACTAGGTAACATAGGTGTGAATAAATACATTTCTGATATTGAAATTGAATTGTACCTCATTATGTTGAACGTAAAATGTGTTTTATTTTTTGGAGCGGTCCATTATTGCCAGGGGGTGAAAACAAAATGTGTCCGAGCGGACATTATAAGTAGAAGATGACCTTACCATACTTTTATGTTAATCAATAATTCTCAGGTTTTTTATGTTATGTTGATAGATGATACATGTATCTATTAAATAATATTAAAAAAATGTGTGGGAAAAAGTTCTGGGAATAAGTTACATTACCCTGGAGTTAAAATTTCGATGAGGGACATGTCCGTCCGTGACACAAAAAAGATTTAAAGTTTTTTAACAACTTTTAAGGACAGAGAAGAAAACTAAAAACATTGTGAGCTATCTCCCCTTTATACCCCCTTTCCTATGCAATAATTTTATCTAACAATGGCACCATCAAATAAGTAAAATAAATTACGAAACTTGTCACGGACGGACACAAATTTTGTCACGGACGGACACTATTCAAGCCTGTGAGTATTTTGCATAGTTGAAGCCCACCCATCTTACTAAAAAATGAACTTGTCCTCTGTGAGTGTGCTTATGCAAATAAGTTTAGCCCAGAACACAATGGTTTAGATAGAAATGATGAAAGATTACGTAAAAGTAGAGGACCCTATATTTCTATATTGTCCGTCCGCGAGGCAAATATTTAACTGTGTCTATTTTTAGTAACAAACCACACCCACCAACATTTAAATCAATTTCAATGAAGTTGATGACACTAATCAACATAATATATAAAACATTTGAATAAGTGCAAGTAGTTTGTGTTAATAATCCATTTCCTCCCATGTCCGTCCGTGACAAACACAGCCTCATTTGTTCTTCACAATGGGAACTCTACAGTACTTCAAGTTTGGTTTCTACTTGTATGGCATTAAAATACTTACAGCTAGTGCATTTTTATATACACACATGTTGTACATGTATATATGAACTTGTTCAGACTCAGATGTTACAAGTTATAAAGTGAATTACTGGCAGCACATGCATATGTATGTAAATTAAACTGCAAAGGAACAGAAGTATAACATGATAATTTGCTTTAGAATTTGTATGACCATTACAGGTATTATCTTAATGGGGACACTACTGGAAGTGGTGAGAATGTTTTGAAATAACGAAGAGCTATCCTTTGCAGGATACAATGTATCTCAATTTTTTGCTCAGTGTTCACATTGTTATTCTTTATCATATAGTTACTAAAGGCCATGTCACTCCATGGCATATGGCCTAAACGTATGCCGACGTATACACAAAATAGCTCGAAAATTGTCAAGAGTCCATGAACGTCCGTCCAACTTCCCAACGAATTGCATATGGGCCTGTCACAACATGGCGTATGATCGCCTGAACGTATGCCGACGTTAACACAAAATAGCTCAAAAATTGTCCGAGTCCAAGAACGTCCAACTTCCCAACGAATTGCAATATTTTATTTTTTATCGATGCTAGCTATTTTCAGCCTGGTGAGCATCATAACATGTGCTCACTGCTGTAGCAAACCTACTCATTTGCATAAAGGGCATACCTGTATGGACTAGTTCATGGTAAGAGGGGTGGTATTCAGCTTTACTTGTGTGCTCAGAACTGAACAGTAGCTAACAGTGTCCGTCCGTGACAAAATTTGTGTCCGTCCGTGACAACTTTTAATTAAAGATTCAACTAAATTATGCCTGCCCTAATTAATTAATACTCCTGCATGGGAACGAATACATATAAGGGAGATACTTCACTATGTTTTTATTTTTTCACTTTGTCCTTGAAATTAGTTTAAAAACTTTTAAACTTTTTTTGTGTCACGGACGGACGGCAAAACATCAAAATGTTAACACAAGTCTAGCGATATAACTTCCCCAGAACTTTTTTCCCAAATATTTATCTTATTTGATGGAAAAGTGTGTCAGCTATCAACATTACATCACAAAACTCTGAAAATGTGACATTAACATAAAAATATAGCATGATGAATTTGAACTAAAATGTCCGTCCGTGACGCATCTTGTTTTCACCCCTTGGACAATAATGGACTGTTCCGCGAACGTACCGCATTTAAAAAAAAAATTAAATGCAGTTTCAGATATCAATATCAAAATCAGAAATTTATTTTTTCATAACCATGTTAACCTTTAACCGATCAGCCTCTTCTCTCATCAAAATCAATTTTGTTGGGTTTTTAATTTATTTATGATTGTTTTATGATGATTTATGATGACCATGTTTCTTACCCGATATTCCGTCTGGGTGCGATTGTGCTCAGGTTATCCCTTCACCCACTCAAATATTAGTTTCAAAAGACACATATAGGGGAGAGTGGGGTTGGTTGGAACATTTTTCAGAAAAATGACTCTATAACGCAATTAAAATTGATTCAGGATTCAATAACTATATCAGTTCAAGCATACATATGTGTGTTACAAATACAGCATATAACATTCTAAGACTTGTTTATGTTTATTAAAATAATCCACTTTGAAAAAATTATTTCAGCTGTTTCAACTAACCCCATGCATGGGGTTGGTTGGAACATGGCAGATGTTTAAGCTTATTGTGCAAAACATGGCATACAACTGCACACCTATTTAGCCTTATTTTGTAGCTTAGTATAAGAGCCTAACATACTAAAAATATAGCCACATGAATCTACAAACATCATAGAGATAATACAATACCAAATTTCTTAATGTCAAAAAATTTTAAAAAAGTTGAAAAATTGAATTTTCTTTTCTAACTCCAAGAAGACTGACACCCATGTGCTGTAGGCAATGTGGTATGTGGGGGTTGCTTTTGCACACCACCTGATGGCAGTGTTTCTAGAAATTAATTGTTGGTTTTTAGGAAAATCTCAATGTTTCAACTAACCTCGCGTTCCAACATACCCCACTCTCCCCTACGCATAATGAGGAAAATCAGGTGTAAGTGCAGCAAAACATTGTCATGAAAACCATCTTCTAAACATCACATCATGGGCCGTCCGTGACTCCGTATGTATGAAAAAAATGTCGCGTCTTTTATACCAGGAAATACAATACAACTTTAAAGTCTCTCTGATCCCGCCCGAGCACTAGGCCTATGCCGAGGTTTGTTTGTTGCTTTGGGATTATTTATACTAGAATGGTGGGGATCTGTTAACTTATGAAAAAGAAATGAAC
The DNA here is from genome assembly GCA_035610835.1 of Ophiura sarsii. Taxonomy (NCBI): domain Eukaryota; kingdom Metazoa; phylum Echinodermata; class Ophiuroidea; order Amphilepidida; family Ophiuridae; genus Ophiura; species Ophiura sarsii. The sequence goes on along the minus strand of CM069452.1, from coordinate 23,011,105 downwards.
CAAATAAATAAAATAAATAAATCACACACAAAAATGATTTTGACGAGAAAAAAATAAATCATATGAAAATGTGCAGAGCAGAAGGGTCGATTTCGAACCCCGGACCTCTCGTTCTCCAAGCGAACCCTTTACCATCTGAGCTATCAAGGGAAACTAGTTATATCCGTGAGATTTAAACACTTCATCAATTCTGTTTAGTAGAGCCACATGATGCAAAAACATCATTTATTCTGTTAGATAAAAAGGATATCACAGTTATTTAGCTCATAAGTTGAAAAACATTTCCCTCGAAAGATGTCCCGTCCCTCCTATGCACAAAGCCTGCAATCCACACAAACATCAAAATATAATGCGATCGCATATGAATGGACAATGGACAAAATGCCAATGGTTCCAAATTTTACTCTCTTTTTTTTTTTACAATCTGTTTTTATCTACTTAAATGGTCACGTCGTAAAATCGATTTAGGAAATAATAATGACTAAAACCCTCATTTATCTGAATATGTGACAATTTTGTAATTTCGCTGTTTAAGACAGCTGTTTGTCAGATCAATGTAACGCTACTTTTGTACATTTCACTTTCGATATCGAAAAAATTGCAAACTTCCCATGTGAAATACTCTGCTTGTAAATGTCTGAGACTGGTTTTAATAAGTTAGTAAGACAAATTGTATTATAATATTAGGAATATTTCAAGACATTAATCTCCAAAAAAGACTTACATTTGACCTCAAGATCACTCTTGAAATGATAGTTCAGAGTCCGCGGGAGTTTAACTCGGTTTTAGTAACGAAAGTGTGCGGTTCACAATTGCGAAGTTCGTTTCGGTAATAATTGACCTTTTAACGGTTATTCGGCTAAGAGGCAGTCTGTGTGTGTACGCGTGTGTGTAAACATAGTAAATCACTAGGCGGACAACCAATACTATGATGAATGCGATCAACTGTTAACAACAGCCTGGTTCCTAATTGTTGGCACCAGGACCAGGCTGCTGTTAGTGAGTTTCCGAAGAACGCATGTGACCTGTTTTCCGAAGATTTCTGATCTCAATTTTAAATGGTCTATTACCAAACTATACAATGTTCTAACTAACATATTTGACATTTAAAACCACCCAATACGACAAATTATGTACAATTAGGGTCCTGGGTATGCAGTTTTCATTTACGTAAATACTAGACAGGGAATTAATGCGCTGTGCAAACGGAAGAACTCTCCGCACCGACCCTAGACTACATCCCCAAGTCTTCAATATTACCGTACGGCAGCTAAAGCTGTACAAATATAGCCTGCATCCTGAGAGTTAGTCTAATCGACCCTGAATTGACCCCTATTTCTTTGGCTGATTCCTGGTACCCAGGATCCCTTTTGCTGGATGAGTTGTGTGGAGCCCATTGATGCAGGGACCAAGCAAACTCGACGGCATTGAAGAAAGGTAATAATTTAGTCGTTAAAAAACCTCCAAAATCTTCAGAATTTGTGAGCGTAGAATAACATCGTCATCGATGGTATCAAAATAATCTGTAAGTATAGTTCTATAAGTAAGGATAACTTAAATTTAACTACCAGTCCAGTAAATTTATTTTTTGTTTTGAAACAAATACAACGTAGGAAGTCGATGCTTGTTTTTGTAGCTACATCATTGGTTTCCTTTTGATATTATCTTTCCAGTGATACCAAATTTTATAGAATCTGAATCATACACTTGAATTGACAGAATGCCGAACATGCCCTTAAATGAGCTCAGGCGACAGACACAAAACCATACCCTGATGAGTGATGACTTCAAACAAGCATAATAACTCCACTATGATAGGCATGTTCATAAAATTTTGAAAATAAAAATATCTTTTTGAAAATGGAATACATGGAAACAATGTACTTTGCAATAAAAACTGATGGTTCAACCATGTCAGCAGGCCACTTATAAAACTCGCCCATTGCTTGTGTGGTGGATTTCGATCACGACAGGAACTACACACCAAAGTCCCAGTTGCCAGTGTACTTACCAAGTCACAATTTCCTGCACTGTCAATGTATGGCACTTGTAAAATCCACTTTAATCTACTGGCATCCACCTCAACATATTTTAATCAGTTATCACTGGTATTTATCATTTAGCATCTAAAATCTCATAAAAAATGGAGTAATTCTTGATGGTGAAAAAAATATTTATATATTTTAGAGGTAACATAATTCTGACTACATCTCATGGCGTGTGTATTTATGAATGAAAATATCCAGAGTTCATAACCCTTGACCCATGAAGAATGGTCATATGCCCCACCCATTTTTTTATCAAATGACCACAGGTAATGCATGTGATTGGTTAAGTAATAAACTGTGTTTAAGATTTTCAGATATTTACTATATTTATTTGACATCTGATACTCTTATTGCTGTGAGCTGTGATTGGCATGTACCAACTCGTATTGAATGTATTATAGTCCAGGTGCAATTCCCTTTTGTTGTCAGGAATGTCAGTTCAGGCTGCATGACTAAATCTTTTATGATCTAGATAGATTATGTAAAGTACCTGTGGTTGATACAATGAAAATGATGACCAACATTGTTGCCAAACTAGTCAGCAAACAGTTAATTGGGCTCATTCTAAACTGTGTGCTGTTCTCCAAACAAAAATATTTTGTTGCTCAAGTAGAATTTTCTAATGGGATTACCCAGCATTGGGCCATTTGTTTGTCTTTGTCTATGGTCTAAAAAGCACCTAGATGGTAACACATGTGCATCTTTTACTACAAGTATAGCTCAAATTGAACATGTACATTTGGTCAAAATATTGTAGGCATTTTATGATGAGAGAGGCCCATATTTTCCTTCAAATGCAAGGATCAAGTGTATGCTTGGACTATTTAAGGAGAACATATATTTGTAAAGCCCATGCTGTAAGTATAGGTTCTGGTTATTGAGTATTTTTCTTGTTTGCTATGTGGTTATTTTGGGCCTGTTTTGGCCTGTTCAAAACAGGCCAACGGTGGTTGTTTAAGTCATAATGTTTGTCAGGTCCCTCAATTAACAAATTGAGGGACCTGAAGTTAGGTCTAGACAGGAGCATGCGCAGATGCGATTTTTGTGTAAGTGGTCTGTGATTTTGTCAATATTATATTTTTACTGTGATTTGTCGATCTGCATTAAATGCAAAAAGTAACAACGCCCCCGGCTGGACTCGAACCACCAACCTTTCGTTTAACAGCCGAACACGCTAACCAATTGCGCCACGGAGGTGATTATTTACTAGGCTGTTTTGGTTTGTCATGTTCACCCGTACACTTCCCCGTACACTTTCTTGCAAAGTCGGGCATCGTTTTTTCTCAAATGTTGCTTGCATATTGCCGTTGCTGTCGCCTTTAATACATGTGCTGTCAGTTGAACTTGGAACCAACGTTTAATTTGAACTGTCTATTTTCAATAAAAAAATACTCCAATACGGGAAAAAAATCAGAAAAGCTCACAGACAACAAATAAGAACATCATTTTACTCGACCTAGAATTTCAATCAACGTATTTCAATCATCGGAAAAACCCGATGATGCGAGTGACGTCATTTAATGAGCTCATTAGCATAATTTATGTCCGTGAAATGTACAATAGAGTTTTATTAGTGCAGGCTGAATGATAACAAAGTTATAACCAAAAGTAGTTTGCCTTATATTGCTAAAACTGGTAAAGTCATGCAAATTTTAAACTATTTTAGCTTGTTAGGGCTTTAAAATCATGATGTCCAGTTGCTTGTGTGTGGTTAGTAAGACATCACTTGTGTATTCTATTTTCGCTGGATTTAAATGAGGCAAACATGGAGTTTTCTACATATTTTGGCGACAAATTTTCAAAAAAATGTCGCCCTCTGTAGTCAATGATATGAACATCCTTAAACTATGATTACATGTATATGCTTGATCTTGATGCTATTAAAAAAAAGCTACTTTAAGTTTAAGCACCATTGTTTTTCTTATAAAATTCTCTTTCCAATGATACCATATTTGTTGGGGTTTCTTTAAAAAATCCAAAAAGTGCTGGACTCCCTAATGTAATGATGTATTCCATGATTTTCAAAGAGATAATTTTATTTTCAAAATTTTATGAACATGCGCCCCATGCTAGTACAGGAAAGCCATACGTTGGTGTTTTTTTTCTTCCCTACCAACGTATGGGGAAATTGTATTGCGAGAAACTGTCAATTTAATTTGCTGTATGGAGTGAATGGAGTGCAACTCAAATGAGTTGTGGGTGAATTACAGCAAAACTGCTTTTCCGTTGATTTTCATACTAGCTACGCACCTTCATAAAGTCCTCATCTTTCTTTCCAGCCACTTTTTAAAACATATCATCATCGTCAACGCTTTCCGGCTATGTTGCCATTGCGCGCGCAACTATTACTCGCCAGGTCATGCGATCATTGGTCTGTGTCATGAGTTCCGGTTTAATTTCTTTATTTACATTTGCGACCCAGGTAGGCTTTGGACGTCCGACTGGTCTCTTCGTGGGTCTGTTGTATTCCTTTAAAGCCTGACGTGCTGGAGTTTCCTCTGGTAGTCTGTATAAATGTCCCAGCCAATTTAGACGTCTTCGTTTGATCGTTTTACTCCACGGCTCACTATTTGTTTTAGTATAGAGGTCAACATTTGTCATTTTATCAAGTTTCGTTATATTGAGAGTCCGTCTTAATAGAGTTCTTTGGAAAACATCTATTTTGTGTTCTAGTTTCATTGTTATTGTCCATAGTTCACTGTTGTATAGAAAAATTGAGCTAACATATGCGTTGAAAATTCTCATTTTGGTGGTTATTGTTGCCCTCCTGCTTTGAAGAAATTGTTTGAGTTGGTTATATGTGCCGATGGCTAGCCCTTTTCTTCTTTTTATATCCTCCTCTGTGTCTAGTAGAGATCCTAAATACTTGCATTTTTTCCAGTCTGTTGGGCCTTCCCTGGTTACTTTGTAGAGTTCTGTTTTTTCTCCATTTATGGTGAGATTTCTTTTCTTCAACTTTGATGGTACTGTTTTCTTTATTTTGGTGATTAGACCAGAATTTGTTGTAATCCAGCTAATATCATCAGCATATTGCTGATCTATTGTCACTGATTGGTTTGGGTTTTGTATGCAGTAAGAGTGATCTTGCAGATGTGTTGGTAGAAGATCCTTGGATACTTCCCTTGCAATAGCATAATTATGTTCTGTCTCGTCTTTCTCTCTCGCTGCATGAAGTGATTTTGCTAAATAGTATGTAAATAAAATTGCACTGGCACAGTCACCTTGTGGAGCACCTATATTTGTCTTGAATTGTTGTCCTGTTTCCTTGTTTACACGGACTTGTATGTTTACATCTTTGAGTAATAGGTAGAACATATGCAGTTCATCTTCAGCTAGTACTTCTTTGAGATCTTCAATTAAAATGTCTCTCTGGATGGTATCAAACGCTTTACTCATGTCGAGTAATAAAATATTGATCTCATAGTTTGAAGATGTTATTGCTTTTTCCGCAAGTGTCTTAATGGTAAATACATGTTCTGTTGTCCCTCTTCCTGATCTGTATGCAGCTTGTGAAATTGGTATTTGACTATTAAGTTTTTCCGATGTCCTTGTTATCATGATTATTGCGAGGATTTTCCTGATGACCGATAGAAGAATGACTGGTCTAAGGTTTTTTGGTGGTCCTTGTTTCTTTCCTGGTTTTGGTAGTGGTACAAGAATACCAGTTTTTAGTTCTTTTGGATAGTCACCTGTTTTTGCCATATGATTTAGAAGATCAGCTATGCTTTGGTGTATGATCAGTGGACCATGTTTTATAAGTTCTGCTTTCAGTTGGTCACATCCTGCACTTTTATTGTTCTTTAAGGATTTTACTGCTTTCTGTACTTCACTCACAGAAAAAGGTATTTCCATCTCTTTTGATTTTATTTCAGGTATTTCCTTTTCTGAGTCTATATGAAATACATCTTGAAAATGCTTTGTTATAATCTCTATTTGCTCTTTGGTGTTTGAAGTGAGTCCTTTCTCTCCTTCAACTAGAAGTTTCTTCTTTGGTTTACTTTGTTGTAGTTGTCTCACCGCTTGGTACATTCTGTTGGAGTCATTTTTATTTCTCTCTATTTCTTCAACCTGCTCGATAATTTTCTTTGTTTTATCTTCTTCGATAAGCTTGTGAATTTCTTTAAGAATCTTGTTCCTTTTTGTTTTGATCTCCCTGCTTTTGATCTTGTCTGTGGACGCATTTATGTCATTTCGTAGTTTTTTCTGTGCATTTGATAGTTCTTCTATCCTTGGATTTTCTGCATATCTTTTCTTTTTGTCAATTTTTAGTTCAGCATTGGCAGCATCAAGGCATGCTGATGCAATGGTGTCCCACTGTTGTTGTGCTGTTAAATCAACCATATCTGCTTTGGCTTTTTCATAGTTTTCTTCTGCAGCTTGTCTGTATGCTTCTTTAGGTATTGTCTCCCTTAGCAGTTGCGTATTGTAGTTTAAAACTGGTTGTGTTTTATTATATATTTTAAACCATTGAGGTTTTACTGTTGTTATAACCAATCGATGATCCGTATTTGTGTTGATCCCACTATATGATCTTGCATTTTGAATAAACTTCCTATGTTGATTTCTGATTAAGATATAGTCTATTTGATTTCGATATGGGTTTCTCCTGATCCGTCCATATTTATCTTTATGTTCGTTTATCCGTTGTGGGCATTCCCAGGTTGTTCGGTGCGCCATTTTGTGGTAAAACATTGTATTACTTAAGACCATTTCTTGGTTACTGGCGAGCTCTAGTAGAGCTTCACCATTGCTATTCAGTTCACCTTTTCCAAAAGGTCCCATATTTTCTTTATATCTCTTCCAGGCAGATCCTGTTTTTGCGTTAAAATCTCCCCCCACTGCTAACATAGCCCTGTTAGATATTTGACTCATTTCAGAATCCAGATCGTTGTAGTATTGTTCTCTAATATCAGGTTTCTGTTCGCTATTTGTTAAAGTTGGTGCATACGTTGATATGTAAATTAAGTCTCTCGTCTTATTATTTCCAACATCTAACTTTACTGTTACCTTACATGTTCTGTCTGATATCTTCTTAAATTGTGAATTTATTGATTTATCAATGACAATGCCAACTCCATGATGACTGTTATTTCCAACATGAAATAGATCGTAACTTTCCTTGCCATCACTCGTTCTAATTTCAACAGCGCCATCACAGTCTATATGCGTTTCTTGTACCGCCAAAATATGAAGGTTATACTTTTGCATATCATCAGCTAGTTGTTTTTGCTGGTAATCCTTCTGTATCCCTCTCACGTTTAGGCTCCCAAGACGGAGTATCTTCTGCTCTACCGTGTGACACTTTTTTTGACCTCCCATTTGACCTGTACGCGCGCAAGTTGCGCTTGACAATTAGAGTTTAAAAATAAACCCAGTGGTCCGTCACGATCCACTCCCGCTGTTTTTTAAAACATGAAAATGCTAAATTATTCCATTATTTAATCATAATTCTCCGCCGTGTAAATGCAATGGCAGAATTTTTTTTAGACATTTCGGGATCGTACCGCGGTCCAGATTAGTCTCATACCCCACCGCAAAATAACAAACATCTATATACGCTACGCACACCATTACGAACTAACGAAAATATTAATATGAGACTATTCATTTAAATCAAACATGGCGCCGATTTCGATAAACATCGCGAGTGCCGTAAAGTGAATGGGATTAGAATTTCGCTTTAAATTTCAAGGGAATAGTGCATTTGTACAAAATGTTAAACGAATGGCAAGATAGATGAGAAAGAGGGCTATATCTTGCCAGACGTCCCGTACGGAATAAACCGTGGGCAATTACTACGCATTTTAATTGGTTTGAGCATGCGCATATGAGTCACGGGACGTCTAGCAAGACATTGCCAGAAAGAGTAGATAAGAACAAGCACAGTCAAAGAAGTGTGTTTTTGAGCTCTAGCCTCTGGTAAGCGATACAGAAATTACCACGAAAATCATATTTAGAAGGAGTCATACTTAGGATGGGGACAGATAGTGAAACATGCAAAATACCCTATGATGAATAATACCAACTGATGACAAATATCCCTAAGTATGATTTGTTGTACCAAGGAGTTATTATATTAAACTAGTTAACTATAAATAACTCCTTGGTTGTAACTAGCCCCATGCGGCGCCTACCACTGGCCTACCCTGGATTTCAATAAACCCGGATGTCACGCATTGCATAATTTTACCTTTTCTGTTTCGGTGTTATCTCAATGTATAAATTGTAAGCTTAAACGTAGGTATTCAGACAAACTGGTTGTCCGTTTCTCTGTCTATTGAAATAAGCTTATTTCAAGATTTCTGGCGTGGGCGCAGACATATTTTTTTTAATGAAATGATGATGCATCATGGGAATTTGGTTGGGTTGCCAGATTATTCTTTCAGGGGAACCCGCGCTCAGCACAAGAACCCGCGAGCTCAGTTTTGCCATAAAACATGATAAATCCATTAGGTATAAAATGTCATATACATAGGAATTCAACAAGACAGGTGTCATTTTAAAGATCTTGGTAACAGATTAATTTAGTGCGAGAATCATGTTAATCGAGCAGTGCATCCTGGTGCTAGCGTCATTTGAAATTCTCCAAAAGTAGCGGAAAACCTGCCACAAAATGACATTTTGAGCTAAAAATTGATTTTGTCAACGATGAACCTCTTTTTTTTTTTAAATACCATGTTCTTAAAATGACTAAAAAACACATTAAACATCACACTCCTGACCGGGCTCCTGACATATTTATCTGCAATGTGGAAATCCTAAAAAAAATGTCTAGCTAACTAAATAATTGACGAGATAATTGCGACATAGTTTCAAGATGACGTGATAATTGACGAGTTGACGTGATAATTAACGAGATGATGTGATAATTGATGTGATGACGAGATAATTTCGCTGAAATCACTTTGGTTCATTGGTATACGATATCCAAAAATTCTCAAATCTGCTTTGTACAGTTTTATAAGTTTCTCAAACAAATCTGTTGGTATAGTGGCGTAATATGATTTGAACACGTCCACATATCCGCTACTAGTGATTTTAACGTGAGTGGCCTTCGGTAAAGTCATTAAATCACCAACTTGCAAGGTGCTCCATGTCGGCATTAATGGTTTCCCATTTGCCTATATTATATCAAGATGACGTGATAATTGACGAGTTGACATGATAATTGACGAGATGACATGATAATTGATGAGATGACAAGATAATTTCAAGATGACATGATAATTGACGAGATAACAAGATAATTTCAAGATGATGTGATCATTGACGAGATGACAAGATAATTTTAAGATGACGTGATAATTTATGAGATAATTTCGACATAGTTTCAAGATGACGTGATAATTGACGAGATGACGTGATAATTGATGAGATGATGAGATAATTTTAAGATGACATGATAATTGACGAGATGACGAGATAATTTCAAGATGATGTGATAATTGACGAGATGACAAGATAATTTTAAGATGACGTGATAATTTATGAGATAATTTCGACATAGTTTCAAGATGACGTGATAATTGATGAGATGACGTGATAATTTACAGATGACATGATTATTGACAGATAATTGCGAGATAATTTACAGATGACGTGATAATTGACGAGATGACCAGATAATTTACAGATTACGTGATTATTGACGATTTGACGATTTTTTTTTGCGAGTTATTCCGGCTGTCTGTATCCATGATAGGCCTAATGTATAATGCAGCTCGTATGCTATGTTGCCGCGCCATCTTGATTAGCACTCGTGTACGGTAACTCATGAACTCCGAGTACAGTCAGTGGTATTAAAGGTATTATCACGTCAACTAGTCAATTATCACGTCATCTTGAAATTATGTTGCAATTTTCTTGTCAATTATCACGTCATCTTGAAATTCTCTTGTCATCTCGTCAATTATCACGTCATCTCGTCAATTATCACGTCAACTTGTCAATTATCACGTCATCTTGAATTTATGTCGCAAATTATCTCGTCAATTATTACATCCTCTTGAAATTACCTCTCAATTATCTCGCCAATTATCACGTCATCTTGAAATTATCTCGTCATCTCGTCAATTATCACGTTGTCTCGTCAATTATCACGTCATCTTGAAATTATCTCGCAATTATCTCGTCAATTATCACGTTATCTTGAAATAATCTCGTCAATTATCACGTCATCTCATCAATTATCACATCAACTCGTCAATTATCACGTCATCTTGAAATTATGTGGCAATTTTCTTGTTAATTATCACGTCATCTTGAAATTATCTTGTCATTTCGTCAATTATCTGTCAATTATCACGTCAACTTATCAATTATCACATCATCTTGATTTTATGTCGCAATTATCTTGTCAATTATCATGTCATCTTGAAATCATCTTGCAAGTATCTTGAAATTATCTCGTCATCTCGTCAATTATTACGTCATCTTGTCAATTATCATGTCAACTCGTCAATTATCACGTCATCTTCTTGAAACTATGTCGCAATTATCACGTCATCTTGAAATTATCTCGCAATTATCTCGTCAATTATCTCGTCATCTTAAGATTATCTCTTCATCTTAAGATTATCTCGTCATCTTAAGATTATCTCTTCATCTTAAGATTATCTCGTCATCTTAAGATTATCTCGTCATCTTAAGATTATCTCGTCATCTTAAGATTATCTCGTCATCTTAAGATTATCTCGTCATCTTAAGATTATCTCGTCATCTTGAAATGATCTCGGCATCTCTTCAATTATCACGTTATCTTGAAATGATCTCGGCATCTCTTCAATTATCACGTTATCTTGAAATTATCTCGTCATCTCGTCAATTATCACGTCATCTCGTCAATTATCACGTCAACTCGTAAATTATCACGTCATCTTGAAACGATGTCGCAATTATCTCGTCAAATATCACATTATCTTGAAATTATCTTGCAATTATCTCGTCAATTATCACGTCATCTTGAAATTATCTTGTTATCTCGTCAATTATCATGTCATCTTGAAATTATCACGTCATCTCGTCAATTTTCTCGTCATCTGTAAATTGTATCGTCATCTCGTCAATTATCATGTCATCTCGTCAATTATCACATCAACTCATCAATTATCGAGTCATCTTGAAACTATATCGCAATTATCTCGTCAATTGTCACGTCATCTTGAAATTATCTCGTCAATTATCACATAATATCGTCAATTATCACGTCAACTCGTCAATTATCACGTCATCTTGAAATTGTGTCGCAATTATCTCGTCAATTATATCGTCATCTGTAAATTATGTTGAAATTATCTCGTCAATTATCTGGTCATCTTGAAAATATCAAGTAATTTATCTCGTTATGTCATCATCTGGTTAACTCGTCATGACCCTTCAGGGCCACCGTAGAGAGGTGATTTATGTATGCACATAATACATAATTTTATTTAAAATATTTCTAGGAGGGTTAATGATTTGACACTTCGCCATAATATCAAGAAGATAAATAAAGTATAAAATGAAAAGATAACATTTTTATATGCCATCGTTCGTTTGTTTATAAATTAGATTTGAGTTTACCTAAAAATAGACATTGTCAATTGTAGGCAGGTTTGTACAGCATGACTTGTGCTATCGCATCATCCGGCATACCGAGTGATGAAAACGAATGCATCTCTAGTGTTTGATCGTGCCTACTTCTTGTTTTTGAAAGTATCTGTTCATTCTAAACAGTACCTATACCTGTGACGATTAATAGCATTTTAATGGTCAAGTCATTTAAAAAATTGCCAAACCACAGGTTTGGCCATTTTTTTTGGTAGTTTTGGTGGTTTGGTAGTCCTCCAATATATCAATTCATTAGGGTCACTTCCCCACTCAACTTTTTTTTGGGTAGGGGTGTGCCACCCAGGGTCGCAAAAAAAGGGGGGGGGCTACAGTACAGAACTGAGTCGATTTTATGACGAAAAATAGGGTCTTAGGAACTTATTTTTCCAAAAAAGTAGGTCTTGAGAACTGGCCTAAATTTCGATTTTGATAAACAAGAACGCAAATTTTGGTGTTAGAACGCAAAAATTTCGAAGAATTGGGGCTTTGGACCGCAAAATTTCGCGATTTTTGAATTTTCAATAAAATTGGGGGTCTTAAGAACTGATGCAGGCTCAAAAGGGGGGTCATAAGAGCTAGCAGCAGAGGGTGAAAAGGGTCTTCAGCGCAGCACATACCTATACCCTTTTCCAATGTCAGTGCCCCCCCCCCCCCCCGCCTCCCGGGGTCACTTAAGTAAGTTTAGCCCTGCAGTTTTTATACGCGGTTTGCTCAGTTTTTTGCATTCCTACGGCAGTGCTGGAAGAAGCTTAAAGTCTCCCCTTCATTAACATATTATTTATATTTTTAAAAAAAAGGGGGAATTATATCGTCATTTATTATTTCTTTAGACTTGTGAAAAGAGTTATGCACTGCATTTTTCAAAAAATTGACTAAACGGTTTGTTTTGATTACGTCGTAGTTTCAGAAGAACTACTCTGCAAGTATTGTACCAAGTCTAGCTTGATCGAAGAGCTTCTTTTCCTCTATACATGCAAAAGTATGGGTCTTGTTAAATGTCCGAATGTGCCTAAACAAATCCATTATGTAAAAACTGCCAATTAACCTTATTGGAATTAAGAGTTACGTTATCTTGGGAATCCATTGAAATACACGTCTAATAAAACGTATTATTATATTATAAATACCTTTAACAACAGACTGTTGTTCCAAAGCGTTCCAAAGTCTTCCAAAGCGTAAACCGATCATTTATTTTAGTGAAAACTCGATCGGATTAATTAAGGGTACCTTTTCGACCACCGTGGTAACGTGCTAAGGTGGCAAAGTCTTACATTATTAGTCAGAGCTTTCCAATAAGGGTGTCGTTTTCAAATTTGGCCGGTCTAATGATGTTTGGAAACAAATAATCACATTAATCATGGTGAAAATTGCCTAAAATGGCACAATGACATATACATTTCAACCACAGTTTAATCTGAGACGAATATTCAGGTATATTCGTCTCAGGTTTAATATGTCCGTAAGGCCTAAGGGGAATGTCTCGTCGAGAGAGAGTAGACAAACATCTTAGGGTCACTTTATTCTTCTTCTAAGGGTGATTTCTGAGGTTACATTGCGATTGCTTACAACCTTTGTATATGTATATTAGTACCCCCCCCCCCCCCCCCCCCCCCCCCCCCCGCACATGTGTGGAAAGGGGGAGGCTGAAGACAAGCAGAATGACAGAACCACTAACATAAACTGCTCACAAAAAGTTAGGAAACTTTTTTGAATCAAGTATATTTTTATTATTTATTACCCTTTTGTATTTTGTTGCATATCAATAGAAAGCTGACGTGTTCTTCTTTTAAATGATACCAAATGTGCAATGATGACATGTTGCTGGACTTGACCACATTAATGAGAATGAGGCAAAGTCGACACAAATCAAATGTGCCAAAATTAGCAATGTTATGTTACTGTTTGAACAAACAAATTGACACTGTATGACAACAAACAAGACAACTTACTGATCTTAATCCACTTTATTGAGACAAGAACTGGGTCCAGTAACGAGTAGTGGATGATCCGAAGGCGTTGATGATGACAGCCTTATAAAGGTCACTAACCGGGTATATCTTGAGGAACTCGAGCGCTAGTATACTCCTCCTGAATCAGGTGCCATCATATATTATATCATTTTAAAACACGAAAACGTAGGACACAATTCAAGCACACATACGCCACAGAGCGAGATGATTTAACGAATGACTATCAATTGAAAGTGAGACCCAGCATGACACGTGAAGGACTTGACTAATCATGATTGACCCAGGGACTACAATACAATATACAGACACTTAGGACCTAAATTGGAAGATTAAGCTCCACCACCAGACAGGTAGATCGATGCCCCTAATTGGAAGATTAAGATCCACCACCAGACAGGTAGATCGATGCTACACGGAATAACTAGCATGAAGACAAAAGGAATATTCCGGACTGAAGGACTTGACTACTGGCTTATCAAAAACAACACCCTCAAACATTGAGGGAAATAATAAATAATAAAAATAGACAGTGGCGTAGCCATGTTATTCATATTGGGGGGGCGAGAACTGAAAATGAACCGACAGACTATATTGAGTAAAGACATGCGCGCGTAGGGCGCGAATTTTTTTGACTGAAGACCTATTTTTGGCACGATTGAGGTACATTTTGGCTCTAAAGAAGCTTGTACCAACGAATATTGCATTTAGGTGACTGTTATGCGCGCGTAGCGCGCGAATTTTTTTCATATGTGTACTTTTGACCATCATAATTCCATGATTCCTCTGGTCGAATGAACCGACAGTGCCAATCTCAACCGACACGACGTCAATATTGGGGGGGGGGCGATCGCCCCCCTCGCCCCCCCCCCCCTTTCCCCCCCCCCCCCCCCCCCCCCCCCCCCTCTGGCTACGCCACTGAAAATAGACTTGATTAAAAAAGTGTCCTAACTTTTTGTGAGCAGTTTAGTTGAAACACAATAAAACTTCTCTTTTTTCAAATTTCATACATAACATGACATTTGCCCGTGAACAATGATCAACACTCACCGTCCATATCGCCGAACCGGATCATATAAACGAGGGTCATTCAATAAGTTCTACCTGAGACTAGGTATTTTAGTCTCAGGTTCTACACTACCTCATAACTTTGCTATTAATATTATAGAGGCCAGTCTTATTAAATATTCCACAATTGTAGTTTTTAATCTCAGCTACAAATTTAAATTGTCTGAGTACTGGTTGCACTTTTCTGGAGATGCCGTGAAAACCGGATATCAATTTAGTGTGACGGAAACGGATGAAAACAGAGATATATCCACTAAGTGCTGATCATTTGACCAATTCTAGAAGGTCTCACACCACCAAATCAGTTCCCTATTGCTTTGTGTGGTAAAGAGGTCAAGTTCGTGTTAATTTTTTTCACCTTTAGAGCAAACTGGTTCATTCAAATCATTGTTTTTATTGAAGATCTAGATGTCTTCTGCTTAAAAACAATCACTTTTGTAGGGGGTAACCAGCATTTTCCCCCGCTACGGGCCAATGATATCTATCTTAGGTTCGACAGGCTGCCTATATTCTTAGATCAGGGGTTTTAGCTCTAAATTGGTGGAAACAGTGAAATCGTGTAAAATGATATTATTCAAGAAAAAGCTAGAGATGTTGGGCGTAATGTGGAGGAAATAACCTAAATGCCAAATTATGAAACATTTAGGTACATTTACAGCACTTTTTACCTCTAGGATGTTAAATTTAGACTTATGATGGGGTCAATCTTAATTTCAAACACTGCCGTTTATGGCCAAAATGCAAATATTATTTGGTGGTGTGTACTCAGAAGACAAACCTATGGTGCAAGTACTGTGTCAGATATCTCTTTAACAGACTATAAACAATAAAAGTGACTGATTTGCTTGCGGAAAGTAATGCACTCTGATTAGCCAGAACCAGATTAGGACAACTATCTCTCCTAGGGAACACTACAACAAAAGTCATAATTAATATTCATAATTATTTGCTTTTCAAAGAACTGGGAGATCTACAATATACAGGACTAAATGGATGAATTTCAAGTTTCTCCAAGGGAAGATTTTCTACTATTGGCTAAGGGAGCAGTTCCATTTATACGCGATAAATTTATCGCGACTGTATCGGGGCCTGATATGTTTTGGACCCGATGTTTTTCAAGTTGATACGCGATAAAATAGACATCGGGGCCCGATACGAGGCCTCTGCCATACCCTGGGGTATGTTTAGCAAATAGAGCGGGACATTGTTTAGCAAATACACGAGGATAATACAATTTACGTTAAACATCCATAATCAATAACATTATCTCTAAAAACATGAAATGCTGAATTTGTACCTTACAACTAGAATAAATAACCCGAAGCTCTATTTACATACCGACCACTTATCTTTCGTTATATTTAAACAAGCGGTAATACGCTACTCGATAAATAATCCTTTGCTACTCGCAACTGTACGCGATAAAAATCTCATCGGGGTCTGATAAAAAACTCATCGGGGCCCGGAACATTCTCGCAATTTTTATCGCGTACAAATGGAACTGCTCCCTAACTGATTGACTATCCCGAAGATTGCACATAAGAAACCTCGTAAAGTATTAACGTATGTCAGATATCTCTAACAGGCTATATGAACAATAAAAATGACTGATTGTTATGACAAAATCTCTTCTGATTATCCAGAACCAGATCAAGACAACCATTAAGTTTTACCCTCTCCTATATTAGGAACACTGCACTGTAAAGTTCGAGGCAAAAACCGGTGAACCACGACCATTTGCCCTGTTTGCAATATTTTTCTAGTTTGGCTTCACTCCTTCTTGAATCCCAATGTGTGTTACATTAAAAACAGTTATGATGTGTTTAAAAGGATTGGTGTCGTCTTAGTTCAAATTCCAATTAATCCTTTTTCGCTGAAATCACTTTGGTTCATTGGTATACGATATCCAAAAATTCTCAAATCTGCTTTGTACAGATTTATAAGTTTCTCAAACAAATCTGTTGGTATAGTGGCGTAATAGGATTTGAACTCGTCCACATATCCGCTACTGGTGATATTAACGTGAGTGGCGTTCGGTAAAGTCATTAAATCACCAACTTGCAAGGTGTCGAACAAATGCTCCATGTCGGCATTAATGGTTTCCCATTTGCCTATAAAGTCGTATGGCATCAGACATGGTTTTAGCCTGACATAAATGGGCTGCCAGAACGGGTCCATTCGTTTTACAAGATGGTGACGATATTTGCCAACAACGTATCTTACAAATTCGACAAACAACGGATCGTCTGACTGAATCATATTTGTTTGTTTTCGATACCGCCCTATTATTTCCCTGGCCTTTTCGCGATACAATGGCCTGTTTTTGTCGAGAATCACGTTCCTATAAACAGATAAAAGTCTGGAAAATGGATTGCGCACAAAAATGGCTTTGTAATAGTGCTGAATGCTGTTAAAATCGGCGGTCCCTTTTAATGACGAAAAAATAATGTCACTGTTTGTGAGGTCATTTCTCTTTTTTATTCTGCG
Organism: Ophiura sarsii; assembly: GCA_035610835.1. Classification (NCBI taxonomy): domain Eukaryota; kingdom Metazoa; phylum Echinodermata; class Ophiuroidea; order Amphilepidida; family Ophiuridae; genus Ophiura; species Ophiura sarsii. The sequence continues at coordinate 22,993,947 of CM069452.1, read as the reverse complement.
TAAAGTGGTTTCTTTATAGAGATCGCTCATAGCATCTCGCCACTTGGTGCATCCTACCATCCACACGGTCGTGACCAGAAAGTTGAAATCTTCATTATAAAAAGTGGTGTTTAAGTCGACATCTTGCAGAGCAGCTCTGTTGAGAGGTGACGGTTGACTGGTTTTGTAAACTTTGAGACAGGTGTAATCCTTGTGTTTCAGTCGTCTTATTTGACTAATCCTCGGGTCTTCATTATGAATATTTAGATCTTCATCTGTATAATCTGGTGCAGAACTTGTTGTTATTGTGTACATTGTTGTGTTTATCTGTTTAAATATAAAATATAGACAAAATAGTATGATTATCTCTCTTAACACTTACGCGTCTATTAGTATTAGTTTTACCATCACTGCTAAAATGTTGAGCAAAATATATACGTTGCTTAATTGCGTTTAATCATGTTGGGTAAATGGTTGATTACATTTTATTCAACATATGTAGAAATCTAGGTGTTGTATAAAAGTAAAAACTACCCAAACGTTGAGCAAAACAATTTAGTAACAAGTTGGGGAAACCCCCGGTCAAAACTCATTTTGTTGCTAAAATATTGCGTTAATTGTTTCAATTGGGCACTGTTGAGTATTTGTCTCAGGCAATCACGCAACTTATGTTAAAATTTACTCATGTGGTTTTTATTGATCAACTGTTGATTAAATCCTCGATTCGAATGGAGAAATATTCCACTTCAGCAACTGTTGCATGAGCATTGAGGAAAATCACACAACAGCTGATGCAAGATACGCACATGTGAATTTTAGGCAACTGTTGTCCAAAAAGCCCATTTCGTGATACGCAATCGTCATGCTATCATCATGGCGTCTTGTGCACGAGCTGAGATCTCTGGATCTGAATAAATTATAGTCTGGTAAATAAAACCGTGAATCCGCATTAACATCCGAGTTTGTGACATCTGACAGGCGTTTTGTGAATCCGGTTTTGAATGTTTGAAGCTTGGTCTGTCAAGAAGATGATGTGATAGATCGGTCTAAATATTTGTGGTCGTCCATGAGAATAAGCTTATTTCGTCATGTCACAAAAAGCAACAATTGGCATTAAAACACCCAAAATATGGGTAGGGTAGGTGTGGGTAATACGGGACCGCATCACTGAAATCTCATCTACAGCCGTCTGGCATTACTAGCACTTTTAATAGCGCCCTCTATAGATAGATCAAACCCTTAGTGAATTGTATGACTATTATCAAAGCTACCGGAAGAATTACCAGCCAGAAAATCACCACAACCTGTCAATTTAAGGAAAAATGCACCCATAATATATAAAAATAGTGTTTTCATAGAATATGATGGTAAAGAAAAGGAAAGGGGGGCGTGACCTGAATTTTTGCATTATTAAGCATGTTTCAGGTGTTGGTCCAACATGTATTGTGTGTGTGCTTCGCTAGTACAGTGTACATTGGTGTTATAATGCATTAAATGGGAGCCGTGGGTTCACAATTGGTGAAGGTAATATGGGACAGCCAGCATGACGGTATGCAAATGTCTTAAAGGTCCCGTATTACCCACACCTAACCTACTTTTTTTCTTCTTTTTTTTTGTAGCAATGTACCTTTTTGTACCAATGTACTTCATGCATTATTATCTCTTAAATGGATTACTGGACCATTATTTATGGTTTTTTAACAGTTACTCTTTAAATAAAAAATGTCAAATAACTTTTCATACCAGAACAATGTCCTCAAAACAATGTCCCGTATTACCTTCACGTGTATAGGTAAGATGGGACATTTATGATGACGTTAGTATTTGATAATAACAGCCAAACCAACTTAGAATGACTCTGTTTTTTTATTACAATAAAGGTTTATAAAATGTAGATTACAAATAACAAACTTTGCTTAAATTTGAGTCAGTTATTTTGTATTTTAATTATGCAAATGTCTTAAAGGTCCCGTATTACCCACACCTACCCTACATTTGATAAATTAAGCAACAGTTGCTATACAAAAATGCTCAATATATAATAAAAACATGTCAATAATAAGCAACAATTGGCATTAAAACACCCAACATATGGGTACAACAGTTGCTATACAAAAATGCTCAATATAATATAATGAAAACAATTCACAAATTAAGCAACAGTTGGTATTAAAATGCCCAACAAATGGTTAATTAATAATACCCAACTGTTGTGTAATTAAAATTGTGCAACTGTTGAGTAATAATGATTCCCCAACTGTTGATAAACCATTTTAGCCAACAGTATTAGGCATTTTTACTCAACTGTTGCATAGTTACTCAACGTTGAGTAAAATGTTGAGTAAAATTGTACTCAACATTTTTGCAGTGTATACAAAACAGATTTTCAGAATTTTCCAAACTTTCAAAGTCTCTATCTCAAGGATTACTGAACTATGTTTGTACTTATTTCAATGCATTCCTCATGGTAATTCCAAATATGGTAATGAAATTCAATAATTTTGACATTTTAAAAACATTTTGTGAAATTTCGGAATGTCGTCTGCAGACGCCTGTCGAAATCAAAATAGATTGAAAAATAGATTGAAATAGAATTTTGTAATGGCGTTTACACTTTTTGTAGACTGATTTACAATTCAATAAATCGTTACTTCTATAATTGAACCAAATGAAATACGTTGCATATGGATGGACTTTTTTAAGTGAACATTTTCAATCTTTTTTCCAATGATTACGGATTTGTCCCTATTGCATTGAAAACAGGGCTTGTCTGGAGGTTGAAGGGCGTCAACTTCACAGAGCCTCTCGTATGTACGTGTATACTTTTAGATTTTACGCACCTTGTCAATTCCATTCACTTCCTTTTCGTTCATCTGATTCTTCGTGTTGGCTAATACAGTTGTCTCCGAACGCTTTATAATTGTATATTCATTCCTGGATACGTTTTCTGCATCAAAATTCAAATAAATTGGCTTAAATATTTTTAGCACTAAATAAAAAACAATTTGTGGGGCAGTCTGTCAGTATTTATAACGGTGTTTTATACATGTCACAATGAGCAATTTACACTTATAATCAAAGATCCAATGACGGTAATCCAATTACTACGGAACTCAATTTTAGATCTAGGCATGGTCTCCACTTCTTCAGTAAATCTTCATAGGGGTCAACATTCATTTTTGAAAAGTAAAATTTAATACATATCCACTCCATAGCTTAATTCACTAAGGGACCATTCATAAATACTTTGGTGGGGGGCTGGATAATTTCATTTTTGGTATATCAAAACTTGTTTGACCCCCCCCCCCCCCCCCCCCTCTCGCCATGCCACAAACTTTTTTGACCCCCCCCCCCTCTTGCCATGCTACAAACTTTTTTGACCCCCCCCCCCCTGTATAACTACCTACACCTGAAACTTTCTTGTCCCCGTTCATTGTTAACAAGTTCAGAGAACATAGATATGATATCTTTTATGGGGTTATTTTTTGACCATGTATCATATTCTATATATTTTTGATGGACGCATCACATCTAGGAGGGCAAGTTGTAGAATCTAGAGTGAATCAGAACTACCACTTTAATTGCAGGTATCTTTGGTTTAGTGCCATGGTCTTTAATCCCCTGAATAGCTTCACATATTTATGCACGGATCTCAGTTTTGAAACCAATTAGGATGCTCCCTCTAATTATATAATAAAATAGACATTAATAAAAAAGACAAGATATATATTTTTGAAACCAATTAGGATGCTCCCTCCAATTATATAATAAAATAGACATTAATAAAAAAGACAAGATATATATTCTGGCTTTAAATATGCTTTTGCTATTGACATGAAATTGCCCTTCATTCTTTTTAGCTGGGCTAGTACATGACAATAGGGCTGTAGACATCCGCGCGCGTAGCGCGTCAAAAAATTAGCTATTTTTATGTTGGTTATGAACGTTCCGTAAACAATGTGCATACATGTAAAGCAGGGGTTTGGGGGCGGAGCCCCCAGAACATTTTGGAAACTAATGAGTGTTTTAAACTTTTTTGACCCCCTCTGTTGGGGTTTTCAAAAACTTTTTGACCCCCCCCTTTGCAGCGTATCAAAACTTTTTGGGCCCCCCTATAATTATCTAGCCCCCCCCCACCAAAGTATTTATGAACACTCGCTAATCTAGCATTATACGAGTAAGTCAATATACAACTTACTGTACAGCTCACCCTATTCCTCACTCTACAAATCAGCCTACGTGAACTCATCTCAAAAACTTCTTTTAAACCTAGTCAAAACTCGTCACTTCAACAACCCACAATTTACTTGAATAATAAACAGTACTAATCATGCTATTATAGGCCTGCCCTCCAAACTTACTGAAAATATGCATTGTATCAAGAGGAGAAATCGTGGGCAAGTAAACCACCACGATTTAAAAATAATGATAGCAAAATCAAAATAACATCGAGTTAATGTACAGGTTCCCTTATACAAACATGCAGTTTTGAGCCTTGGGTTTTACAAGCTAAATGCTGATTATGGTAGATTCATCAGTGTTTCTCCTCTCAAGATTTGGTTTTCTTTTCACTTAAACGATCACTCTTCTGAACCCATATTATATAACCGAATCTTGGATTGGATGAAAAAAAGTTAAACAAATCCATCAAACTATTTTGTATGTAGACAAACTTTTCAATAGTATCATGACCTCGATCATAAGGCAGACATGACGAAGAGCAAGGCAGTGGCGTAGCTACCGGGGGTGGGGAGGCCTTTGTGCCCCCGTCCCCAGCCCTATTTGTGCCCCCGCCCACTCTCCGGATGTAGTGCGTATATGCATTATAACCATTTCGAGGACCATTTTTCGCCCTGGTTTGGAGAAAAATCCCCTTACAGCCCACCCACCCCCTCAAGAGCTGACTACTGCAAACAAAATTGGGGCACTCTTTTATGTTCTATGACATGTATGATAATTATTATAGAGATCACATTATTATGAGAAACTACATGTACTTTGTTATACTCATCAGACATGCAGATGCCCGGGAGGGCCAGTCAAACATAATGTTGTACACATGCGTGACCAAAAAAACGCGTAAAAGGGGGTGTTTTTTCAGTGTTGGACGCGTCACGCGCGTGACGCGTTAAGGGTATCAAAAACGCTGATTTTCAAGAAAAAGGGTGGCTTAAAATACAGGTCGAACGTGTTTAGGGTAACTTATTTTGTTCCCCGTTAAATAGACAAAACTTGTTTAGGGGTCATATTCTGACAAGAACTTGTTTAGGGGTCAAAATTTGCAATGAAAGCGCGCTCAAAACTTGTTTAGGGGGTAATTTTGCTTGCAGGGTAAAACTTGTTTAGGGGTGTCTGGAAAAAAATTGGTCACGCATGTGTACACCATTATGTTTGACTGCCCCCCCCCCCCCCCCCCCCCGGGTGCAGATGCAGGCAGGATGAACTGAAACTTTTGAAGAACACCACACTTGATTATGCATTATGGGGCATACTAAGTTTGTGTCAATTTGAAATAGTGCATTGTTTGCCAACATAATTTCGCCTCTTCTTTGTATCCAATCCGTCATTATTTGCACAACATATCATCATGATCACTCAACAGGCACAACTAGGTTAGCCAGGCCGCGTAGGCCATGTTTTGTATATTACACCCGTAAGGAAATGGTGTTTGGAAATATGTATGATTAAAGAATAGAAAGTTATGCAATAGGAGTTAACAATAATAGAAAAGTATACAGTATTAGTGGTTAAAAGTAAGGATTTCTATATATATAAAGGAAGATTGAAGTAAACATTTATAATACTTTTACAAGGACAAATTAGTGAAAGGACTGAGATTTACGTACGTAATAAGATGATGTGAAATGGTTTAGATTTTTTGCATACTCATATACATTTTCGTACATGTTATAGATGTTCTCCCTTTCTTTTGTTGTTCAAATTGTCTTACATGTATGTCTCTTGTGATAATTAGCGTTCAGAATAGTAAAATAACGCATTAACGCATTCAAAGATGAGAGCAATTGAGTTTACGCCCATGCATTTTATGATATTACTTTGATAGATGACAATTTAAAGATAGAGCGACTCAACTGAGACCACATCAGGCAATCAATTTGAGACATTTTAACAATTTGTCAGCGGACTGTCTAAGGGAGGGTTCATAAATATTTTGGTGGGCGGGGTTGGAATTGAGCCGTGGACATCTTTTTTTTGTTGATTCCCCCCCCCCCCCCCAAAAAAAATGGTGTGTTTTTATTCTTGATCCCCCTTTTAAGAACCTTCTCATAACAACATTCTATATAAACCTATAGACATACGGTCACAATCACTTTTATTGTGGTAGGTAAGGACTCAGGGATGCAAAAAGTGCGGGAGCGGGGAGCACCGCTCCCAGGAAGTAACAGTTGAAATTGAGGAAATCATGCCAGTGCTTTAAAAAACTAAAAGGAGGAAAAAGGAGGAAGGACTGAGAAGAAAGAGAAAAAAAAAGGAAGAGAAAAAAAAGAAGAGAGAAAAGAGAAAGAGGAAAAAGGGGGGAAAAGAAGGAAAAAAGAAAAGAGAGGAAAAGCCTGACGAATAGTACATTATGAATGTACCAGTTGAACATTGGAATAGGTACAATACAATACAACTCATATTTGAAGAAATTTACAATTATCATCAGGACAGGCATTCAATGAAAAACAGTGAAAAGCTATGCGAGTCGAGTCGTGAAAGGTGGAAATAATGGAGAATAACTGAGGAAAGTTATACAACAGTGTACAATGAGGGTTCCGACTTTTGAGCCAAAGGAAATTCAATTTATTAATGCAGCACTAAAATTGAAGAAAGAGCTGTTGAGGATTACCTGGAAAACCTTGAGGAAAATTTTTATTGGATCGATGACATACAAAGAACAAAGAAGAACCATTATTAAAAGCACCAAACCAGTTGGAAAGTATAGTTAAGTTTGAGGAAATGGAATCATCAACATCAAGAGGAATAAGTAACATGAATGGAGATGACTGAAAGGACAGCAGCTGACCAACATCTCAGATTTGAGGATATAATATTTTGCTAAAGGGACAAAAAAGAAAGACAAAGCAAAATTGATAGTCACATTTACAAGAAAAAGGCCTTTTAATGCAATAATGTTGAAAGTTTAAAAAACCCAATTGTACACCTCCATGTAATCAAAAAACCTAAAACGGACTTGCTAATGAATCAGGTTCAATGGCGTGTCTACAGGGGGCGGGGGTCCATGAAGGCATTTTACTTCTTTTCTATCCAATTTTAAGGAGCAATCGGTCGAATCGACACCAATTTTTCGCGCGCTCATTTCAAAGCTTAATTGTTCAAAGCCCGAAATGTAACCTAATTGTGGTCAAATTCATGTAAGTAGTGAATAAATATTGCATGTTTTCTACAAACAAATAATCTTCAAAAAGGCGTGAAGTCATTCGGATAATTGGAAAACTTGCCCCCCCCCCCTCTACCGAAGAAATCCTGATAACGCCACTGAACAGGTTGAACGCGAAATGACAAAAACGCAGGGTTTCCAATGATGTACCCTCCTGAGAGGTCATTTCGTTGTCATAATGAATGAGTAGATATTAAGCTGATTTATGTGACAACACAAATAATATTATGTAAATATTCTTGCTTTTGAAGTGATGCAGAAGCTATTTTATGTTACCATGGTTCTGGTTTGAGGAAATCTTGATTCTTAACTTTTTGCACCCCTGGGTAAGGTATACACAAATTAAGATATCTATATAGGCCTTACACAATTGAAAAGTCAAACAAAATCTGTGTAGGTCTTCTGCTTTATAATTATGGCTTCTGTATGATCCCTTCACAAGATCATTTGAAGAAACACCCCTCTTAATTGCCAACTTTCTACCGCCGCCATCGTGTAAAGAAATATGGCTATCAAGTTTCAACTTAATATTTAACAACTTAAGCTGATTTGAGTTTTTAAAAGATAAATTGTGACTAAAGAAATGAGCGCGTAGCGCGAAAAAAATTATGAAAAAAATTGCGACTTAAAACTTATTTTTGCTATGATTGAGGTTCATTTTGGCTCTAAACAAGCTTGTACTAACAATTATTGCCTTTTGGGGACACATGCTTGCGTAGTTATGAACACTCATTAAGGCTATTTGAACTTTCCGATCCGTTTTAATTTAAGTTTTAGCAGTATAAAACACGGTGAGAATTCAATAATAAATTCAACAACCTACCTTGATATACAATAAATAATACGGTACCGATGAAACAAATAGCTACCAACGCCATCAAAGAATTCCGCAACATGATGAATGGTCAAACCAAGAGTCCACGAGTGCCAATATATATTAATAGTGGCATCTATAATCCGAAGCCATCAACTCTTTTCTGTGAGAGGGATACACATTCTGGCAGGTAGATTAGGTCCTGCAATAATATCTTATCACCATTGCCATAAATCAAGGTCTTTTAGATGTGCATGTCAATACATTACTTCTTCAATTGAACGATTTTGAACACAATAAACGCGACGCCTTACATACATGTAGGCTAATCGCTGTATTATCTTTTTTTTTACATGTACGTGTTGTGTATTTGTATTATTTCCATTCAAAATATCTCAATCTCTTTATTTTCACATACAGGGTGTATCAAAAAAAATAGGACACTTTTTTATGACGGTGTAATACTTGTTATAATCATTGGACCATGACCAACAATTTAGTCTCAATGAAAACCCCAATTAATTATTATGATATCCTGTAAATATGAGATCAATCCGATGAAAAATAAGGAAAACTAGCATAATTTGCGTAAACCATGTCATTTACTGGTTTGTACAACGGGATTTACATGTATAGACCAGTAAATAACATGGTTTACGTTTCAATACGTACAATAATTATAAACATAGAAAATAATATATCAGTCAATAGCAAAAATTAGTTTGGTAATCCATTTAATTCTGGCACAAATCAATACTGGCTAAATAATCCACAAATCAGATGCATGCATATTCTGTGCAAATTAAAAAAGTTCTCGAACCCACTGCACGCGCGGATCCAGGGGGGGGAGGGGGGAGGGGGAAAAAAGGGAAAAGAGAGAGGGAGAGGAAAGGGGGGAAGGGGGAGAGAAAGGGAGAAAGAGCCTTTAATTGAGTGACTGATTGGTGAATAAAATAACGTTGTATGTCGTGATATACACGTAGGCCTATATAGGCGCGTCGCAACCGGGCGGCCGCCCACTTTTTTGTAAAGAAAGAAAAAAAGAAGAAGGGAAAAAAGAGAAGAAACGGAGGAAAGGGATTGCTTTTCATAAAATATTGGTCAAAAGTATACACCAGATCGCAGCAAATGAGCTCGAAAATTGAAAATGTTTCTACTTCTGAGCCCAGACTCCCCTGTTCGACCTTTTAAACCATGTATATTTAAATCAAGAAAATATATCAGTTATGCTCAACTTCTTTCGTGTATTAATAAAAAACAAAATATTTTATGGAAATGAAGAGGTGGCTTTTCAATAAAATTTTGGTCAAAAGTATACACCAGATCGCACCAAATGAGTTTGAAAATTGAAATTTTTTCTACTTGCCCCCTCAGACTCCCCCCTGTTCGAGCTTTTAAACCATGAATATTTAAATCGAGAATATATATCAGTTATCATGGTTATGCTCGACTTCTTTCGTGCATTGATAACAAATATAAAAAAATATTGGAAATGAAGAGGTGGCTTTTCAATAAAAAAATTTTCAAAAGTATACACCAGATCGCACCAAATGAGTTCGAAAATTGAAAAAAAATCTACTTCTGAGGGGGGCACATCCCCCCTCAAACTCCCCCCTGTCCGAGCAGAGCTCGGAGGGCGGTGCTGTGCACCGCATTGGATAGTCCACCACAACAAAATTCAAGATTTTTCATCTTCTTCTCAGCCCCCCGGTAAACTCAATCTCTGGCTCCGCCCCTGCACTGTAGATGGTTCATAAGAAGTAGAATTGGCATACTGTGTGAATGACCATTGTACATACTACAAAATAGATTGCCTTGCCTAATAAGTCGTAATTTCCTTAATTAATGATGGATTTTTCTCATCTCTTCAGGATTTTATCTTTATCGGTTGTACTTTACATTAAAATAAAAATTGGTCATGCTTCAGTGATTTAACAAGGATTTAAACCATCATCAAAAAGTGTCCTAATTTTTTGATACACCCTGTACATCGATCAAAGCTGTATAAGGGACGCACCACTTGATTTTCAGGGGGCATGGAAGTTGGGGTCGGGCGGGAAAAGTCGGCGTCTTTATTTTTCGCCGTCTTTGGTGGCTTTTTTGTAGGGGGGCACGGCAAAGGCGGCAAAGGTTTTTTTAGGTTTTAATGTTTTTCTTTACATTGAGTTGGGTAAGTCAGATTTTTTTTACTCAGCAGTGGGTCAACTTTTTTTCTTCTTCCTGTTTAGTGTGCATTTTTTTCCTGGATAGTGGGCAAAGGTTTTTTTTTAGAAAACTTTTAGTCCCCCCAACCGCCGATCCGAGTATCTAATGGTGCGTCTCTATTATTATTTATTATTTATTATTATTATTTACCGGTGCTTATAGAGCGCATTTCCAAAAGATCAATGCGCTGTACAAATAACAGACATCAAAAAATGGCATACAATTATATAACAACAAAATAACATCAAAAACTTTAAAAATATGATATAAGAGATGCATTACAGCAAAGCACCACAGTTGTATAAAAAGTATTACATAAGCCAAACTGGATTGAAACTTCGTCCTCAGTGGCATCACCAGGCTTCCAGAATCAATGTCTTTTTAAAAATAACAAGAAGAGTCTTAAAAAAGACAAACATCGCTTAGAGGGGGTTGAGTTCAAATGCAAGTAGAAATAAAGGAAGAGTATCATCTGTGTCATACCAAAACAAGCAGTAGAGTCATAGTTATAGTGTACATGGTTGTTTACATATTATATAAACGCCACTGAACATGATGTGAGTTAAATGTCCCAAATTGGAATATTTTGTATCTAATTATGAATAGACTTATCACATCAAATCATCCAGGGGCAAAAACAACTAATTAATTCATGGATAATTAACAGTTAATTAGGCCTAATGATTAATAAATCATTAATTATGAGTAATTAATGATTGATTAATTATCCACAATTAATTATCAATAATTAATTAATCATTAATTAATCAATCATTAATTAATCAATCATTAATTAATCAATCATTAATTAATCAATCATTAATTAATCAATCATTAATTAATCAATCATTAATTAGTAATCCTTATTTATCATCAATTTATTAAAAGCTATATTTATGACCCCTTCATGGCCCCTGGAAAACCCCAATCGACCCCGGAGATCACGACCCCCAGCCCCAGGTTGAGAACCCCTAGTCTAGCTAATCTGATCCTTAATATAGTCAAGAAGGAGATGGATAAGTAATGAAGCTATAAGGCTTGTGTCATTGTATTCATTTCGTATGTTTACCAAGCCATTCATTTGTATTGTCTCCATATTTATTTATTTGTTTATTTATTCGGACATACACTTGCAGTACAGTGGCATCCGCCAACTTGGCTAATGCAATACAATACAATATGAAGAAAAAAACAGAAGTAAAATAATATAATATACAAACAATTTACAAAAGTATAAATATTGTAAGATGTTTGCTGTTGCTGTTAGGCTTGATGGTGAGTTACAAGTATTTTCACACTATGAATTTGTTTTGGCCTTTTTGGTCTGCTAACCAGCGGGTTTTAATAGCAACACAAGACCCCAATTGTATATCGATTGCCCGATCGATTGGCTGTTTGTTTACATTTACCGAATTGTGTGTGGGAAGTTAGCACGCACACCATGCATACAACTTCATGGTTTCTTCGCCATTTTACAACTATCTAACTTTAACATTTACATATATTTCTGCCTAAATCTTAGTCTAAAAATTACATCACTGTCTGCCTTATTTATTCCTCTTTCTAAAACTGTAATTAATACGATCTAAAACGAAGGAAATCGGTGTGTAAGCTTGCTGTAAAGCGGACACTCTTCGTTCCGCGAGCGGTGAGTTGTGCACACGTAAGTCAATGGGTCAAATGGCGTTCCATGGCTTTTTACCCCGAAACCCAAAATTGTAGTACAGACCTGATGATTTGATAAATTAAAAGACGATATGTCAAGTTGGCCAATCAGAATGTATCTTATATCAAAATTTAAAGGAATGCGAATCCTTTGTGATTCCGTTCCTGCCCATCATTTATCTCGCTTCGTTTTCTCGAGAGAACCATGGCACGCCAGACGGGACAAAAGTACTGAAATTTTCCCGAAATATCTGCCTAAAATCGTTCAAATCTTGAACTTTTGCGGGGAAGAAATATTAATTGACGGTACCAAATATTTGTTCTTATGAAGAATAAAAATATGATAATAAAGAGAGACATGTATGCTTCATATAACTCTTCCTGCTGTCATTTTACGACACTTAGAACTCATATGGTTGACATGAAAGCAAAATTGGTGTGAAGGTCCTGTATGCTTATTTAAGAAAATCACGCATGGTCTGGCGTGTATTCACTGTTGACTGCTTAGGTTGTCGGTGGAATTCATATAAGTTACACCATTTTATGCCCGTGCCTTGTCACCTTTACATAGAGGTTAGACCCCACCCTTAATTACAGTTTGATTAATAATGTTATTACATTCTATCGCAATATTGAAAGGTTAACTAAGGTCTTTGGGATTTTTCTCTGGCAATGACCAATAGGCTAGCTATAGGGCTTGGTTAATAATTAATCATAAGTAATGTAAATTCCCATTCAATTCAAATTTGAAATATTGGTAACCCATGGAAACAACACCCTTGTAAAGTACCACGCCCTTATTTCACCCCAATCATCGTTATGATCTACACTCTTACTATAAATTCAACTATAAATTTAACTCCAACTATATATAATACCAACTATAACTTTAACAACAACTATAACTCAGTAATTATTCTCTAAACTATAACTCCAACTATAACTATAACTCCAACTATAACTTTAACTACAACTATAACTCAAACTATAACTACAACTACAACTATATATAACTATAAATATACAACTACAACTTAAACAAGATGAGTCTTACTTCCCGAATTTTGTCCGACGCCCATGAACGTATTGCCTAACTTCCTTGTATTGCCCACTTTTTAGACTTTAGGCCTACGTATTATACATGTAGATGGCGCTGTGTTAACAATAATTGCCTAACTTCCCGAACTTTGTCCGACTCTCATGCACCGTATTTGCCTAACTTCCTTGTATTTCGCTAAATCTGCTTGAAGTTTAAATTGCCTTCCCGTTACTTTATCTCTCATGCACGTATTGCCTAACTTCCCTATATTCCGCCAAACCTGCTTGACGTTAATTGCCGAACTTCCCATTACTTTATCCGACTCTCTTGCACATTTCGCCTAACTTCCTTGTATTCCGCCAAACCTGCTTGATGTTAATTGCCTAACTTCCTGTTACTTTATCTGACTCTCATGCACGTATTGCCTAACTTTCTTGTATTCGGCCAAACCTGCTTGATTTTAATTGCCTAACTTCCCGTTACTTTAACCGACTCTCATGCACATATTGCCTAACTTCCTTGTATTTTGCCAAACCTGCTTGATGTTAATTGCCTAACTTCCTGTTACTTTATCCGACTCTCATGCACATATTGCCTAACATCCTTGTATTCTGCCAAACCTGCTTGATGTTAATTGCCTAACTTCCTGTTACTTTATCTGACTCTCATGCACATATTGCCTAACTTTCTTGTATTCGGCCAAACCTGCTTGATGTTAATTGCCTAACTTCCCGTTACTTTATCTGACTCTCATGCACGTATTGCCTAACTTCCTTGTATTCCGCCAAACCTGCTTGACGTTAATTGCCTAACTTCCTGTTACTTTATCCGACTCTCTTGCATGTATTGCCTAACTTCCTTGTATTTTGCCAAACCTGCTTGACGTTAATTGCCTAACTTCCCGTTACTTTATGGGCAGTTCCAAGCAAAACAGGACATTTCAAAATAATTGAAAAAGGCTGTAAATTTACAATTTAAAGTACCACCATCACATATTTAGTATCAAATGAAAGATATTTTCAAGCTCTTTCAAATGAGCTATTTTTCTTTTTAATTGATATAGGATTAAGTATGATATTTTTTGAAAAAACCTGGGGGGGGGGGGTGAGGTGTCAAAAAATTTCGCACAGTCCCCAAACAAAATCGCACAGTCAAACAAAATCGCACAGTACCAATTTCTCGTTTTTTTACACTTTTGACATGATTTTGTTTTTTATTATGAATTTTGCATTGTGGACAAAACGTCATTCCGTAACAGTCATTCCGTAACGCTCTCATTTGTCGGTCTTAACGTCATCAAAAAATATTTAACCAATTTTAACCAGGAAGTTGTCATATTGTAGGGAAAGGTATACAGAATCACCCAAAAGTCAATAAAACGTGATACATTTCTAAATATCACAAAGTTGTATCAATGTCTAAATGACTAGAAAAATCATGTCCATTTTGTGTCATTCCGTAACGGCAATTATAAAAATCAATATTTCATTAATTAAAAACCTGATGGTCAAATTTTGTACCATATCTGAAAGTGTTTAGTAGTTACTATTAAAATATATTATTAGTTTGGTGAGAAGTAATAAACTTGTCAAGATATTATGATTTCAAACATAAAAATGCTTTGTGAATATCATTCCGTAACGCTTGGAACTGCCCTTATCTGACTCTCATGCACATATTGCCTAACTTCCTTGTATTTCGCCAACCTGCTTGACGTTAATTGCCTAACTTCCCGTTACTTTATCTGACTCTCATGCACATATTGCCTAACTTACTTGTATTTCGCCAAACCTGCTTGATGTTAATTGCCTAACTTCCCGTTACTTTATCCGACTCTCATGCACATATTGTCTAACTTACTTGTATTTCGCCAACCTGCTTGACGTTAATTGCCTAACTTCCCGTTACTTTATCTGACTCTCATGCACATATTGCCTAACTTACTTGTATTTCGCCAAACCTGCTTGATTTTAATTGCCTAACTTCCCGTTACTTTATCCGACTCTCATGCACATATTGTCTAACTTACTTGTATTTCGCCAACCTGCTTGACGTTAATTGCCTAACTTCCCGTTACTTTATCTGACTCTCATGCACATATTGCCTAACTTACTTGTATTTCGCCAAACCTGCTTGATGTTAATTGCCTAACTTCCCGTTACTTTATCCGACTCTCATGCACATATTGTCTAACTTACTTGTATTTCGCCAACCTGCTTGACGTTAATTGCCTAACTTCCCGTTACTTTATCTGACTCTCATGCACATATTGCCTAACTTACTTGTATTTCGCCAAACCTGCTTGATGTTAATTGCCTAACTTCCCGTTACTTTATCCGACTCTCATGCACATATTGCCTAACTTACTTGTATTTCGCCAACCTGCTTGACGTTAATTGCCTAACTTCCTGTTACTTTAACCGACTCTCATGCACATATTGCCTAACTTCCTTGTATTCTGCCAAATCACTTTATGTTATTTGCCTAACTTCCCATTACTTTATCTGACTCTCATGCACGTATTGCCTAACATCCTTGTATTCCGCCAAACCTGCTTGACGTTAATTGCCGAACTTCCTGTTACTTTATCCGACTTTCTTGCACATATTGCCTAACTTTCTTGTATTTCACCAAACCTGCTTGACGTTAATTGCCTAACTTTCCTTTACTTTATGACTCTCATGCACGTATTGCCTAACATCCTTGTATTCTGCCAAACCTGCTTGACGTTAATTGCCTAACTTCCTGTTACTTTATCCGACTCTCTTGCACATATTGCCTAACTTTCTTGTATTTCACCAAACCTGCTTGACGTTAATTGCCTAACTTTCCTTTACTTTATGACTCTCATGCACGTATTGCCTAACATCCTTGTATTCTGCCAAACCTGCTTGACGTTAATTGCCTAACTTCCCGTTACTTTATCTGACTCTCATGCACGTATTGCCTAACTTCCTTGTATTCCGCCAAACCTGCTTGATGTTAATTGCCTAAACTTCCTGTTACTTTATTGCACTCTCACATATGCCTAACTTCCTTGTATTTCACCTTAGTTTTTTTAGTTTACTTTCATGTATTTTCATAATCCCTTTTGCACAGAACTGTAAGAGGGATTAAATTGCCCTCCACGAGAAGTAAACCTACGACATGACAGTTTAACTGAATGTTTGTTGATCGCAAACCAATTATCCTTCATGGTACATATCATCCGAGGTGATCAAAAACATGAACAGTAAAGGGCGAGGCAAGTTGGGAATGATAAGCCATCTATTATCAGTGAAACACAATACAAATCTGCAAAACTGCATGTAAATGGCAAATTGATTGCTCCTACTGAAACAGCATGTTTCATCAAGGGTGATCAAAACCAAATAAAGCTGTAAAGAGGGAATGGTTAGCTATTTATATGACAGAGGTCATAGCAGTGACAATGCTTGTTGATATCACATTTCAAATTGGGTAATAACAAATCTGGGAATCTGGGAAAGTGTCAGAGATCACCTTATGTGTAAAATTAAGTATCAGATCAAAAAGGCTCCTTATAGTTCACTCATCTATAGTTCAGTCAGCTCCAAATTGGTGAACCTGCTTAAGGGCAGTGTCAACCCGGCACTTGTTTCAAAAATTGAATTTCATATTTCTCTATTATTTAATACTTTTATATGTATTCTATCATTACCATCATAAGTTACTAATTGGAAGCGATTATTTCCCGTTCTTTTGGGTGATTTTAAATTGTTGTTTTGGTAAGTTTGAGTCAGGAAAAGGCGCATGGTTATTTGGCAGGAATTTAAGCGGAGTTCCGCGCTTTTCAAATGCTGCGACAGCTGTTCGATCATTGCGTCGCGCGCTAAAACTTCCCGCGCGTAATACTAGACGCGCCGCTTAATATCCGCGACGTAGACGCGAAAAACAAAAGAGCGCAAAACAATGTCTAAAAATTTAAACAAAGGCCAATCTTACGATCATTTAAATTTCAGTTTTCTTCCAATTTCTTCTCATTGTGACAATATAAATTGAATCTGATAGTTTATTATGATTGTTCATAATAGTATACTCGCATTTTAGGTCACACGCCCCTGTATTCCGTGAACATTTAGCTTTAAATGGTGGAAAATGTCAATATTTTTACTAAATCGATGTTTTCTAGAAGTTCAAATTTGAAGGAATTTTACGAATTTTCAGACAACATAACTAAAAATATATCAAACTATCAGGTAAGCTTTTACTACCATTGTATAGAGGACTTTCAGCGCTAGGAGGCATTTTTAATTTTTTTTAATTATGGATTTTAAACTCAAGATATGCATCCATTTCTAGCGAAATGTATGCAAAAAAACACTACTTTTACACTTTTCCAATGCTTTTAGCAATATTTCCAAAACCAAGCTTTATTTCGGAAAAAGAAAAAATTGCTTCCTAGACAAAATTGTCTTGTTTACAAAAATGTATATTAGAACAAATTACCATTTTTTATTTTATAGTTATGCTGTCTGAAAAATGTGGGGTAAAAAATTCGCTTTTTGGTTCATTTCTCAAAATTTAGTTTATTTGGTATCACATTGATATAACCATCGGATTCCTTACCAAATTTCCTTTCTAAAGATGTATACTTTTATGTACTTTTATTCAATATTCTCAAACTTAGAAGCAAAAGTTGATCATCAAAATAATAGGGTTGACACTTCCCTTAACCCTTACAGCCCCACACCCCATGAAATCCCATTTCCCAGCCTGTCGGTTCCACCTGGCGCTGAGGTTTTTGTTTGAAATAATGGCCCCGGGCTACATAGCTGGGCGAATACACTCGCCCAGCATAGCTCCCCCCGTGGCTCAGTTGGTAGAGCGTTCGACTTGTAACCGAGAGGTCGTGGGTTCAAACCCCGGGGCGTGGCACCTCTTGTTGTGGGTGTTTTTTTTGCTTGAAAAAAATTTCGTTGGAAAATCCTTCAAAAGTGTTAGGGTTAAGGAACGATTTTGTTTCTTCTTTTTAATTTTCACTTTTTTTCTCTAATTTCACCTGTATTAACCCTTACAGCCCCACACCCCATGAAATCCCATTTCCAAGCCTGTCGGTTCCACCTGGCACTGAGGGTTTTGTTTGAAATAATGGCCCTGGGCTACATAGCTCCCCCCGTGGCTCAGTTGGTAGAGCGTTCGACTTGTAACCGAGAGGTCGTGGGTTCAAACCCCGGGGCGTGGCACCTCTTGTTGTGTGTTTTTTTTGCTTGAAAAAAATTTCGTTGGAAAATCCTTCAAAAGTGTTAGGGTTAAAGCAGCGAATTAATTCAGAAGAGCATGGGCGTGCAAAATAGCGTATTGTGAATCGTATGCATGATGCTTGTGCATGTCAAAATAGGGGTTTGTGGTATTTCTTGCATATATGGAACTGATTAAACTATACCTCTGTACATGTACAGTGATATCAAAGCCGTTATGTGACCCATCACATCAAAACATACCTCTTGGAGTCTTTATCCAATGGCTGATTTTAACATCATCAAAACATGCAAAAATCAAGCTTTAAATTTATACCTCATAATTGAATTTTAGCCTTAAGAATCAGGAAATATGATGAATAGAAACTTAGCATTACCTTTGAATTTCTTTAATATTTTCCAAGACATATTACTTCATATATCTAGAAACTAGTCAATCTGACAAGAGGTATGTTTTGATGTGATGGGTCACATATTTGTTGACTACCAGAACACGCTCTGATATCAATGCACAGAGTTAGATGAATGAAGTATCTAATGCAATGAACAGATTCATACCAGTTCAATTCAACTGTATTAACAGATTTTATTTACATTATGTACATATATTTACATAAATGTTTACAATATAATAGATATAAATTGTTAATTTGATAAAATACACAACATTCAAGTTTTGCGAGACTTGTTCTCTCAGTGGACGGAATACAATGGAATTAACAAGGATTTTGGAAGTTGGAATTACCTAAAATGTTTATCTTTCCCACTAATACAAAAGTACAAACTAATCCCAAAGGCACATTAAACGCAAAAGTAGAGGATGAAATTGATCAATTATAATTATTTGTCAGCCTGTATGAACCATTTAAATATTAAATGATGTTCATGTCTGTATTCATTGATTTGTGGAGACTTGATGTGAATATCAGTGTGTCAACCCATCAGTCTTGAGTGAGTTTAGGAAGGTGTATTCAGCATAAAGTAAGGACAGGGAAAATGCTCAAAAGCGCAAAAGCACCAAAAAAAGCACCTTTTGCCCAAAATAGCACTTTTTGCTCAAAAAAGCACTTTTTCATCACACAGCATTTTATTTTCAAAATTGTCTAAATATTTAACAAATAATGTCCATCTACCTAAAAATCAACAAGTTACATAACTTTGGAAGTGTTTATTCTACACTTAGTTTAGTTTGAATGTAGTTTTGAATGAAAAATGATGGTTTTGACAACGAAAAAAGAAATACGTCAACATGGAAACATGGAAAATAATCGCTTTTGGATTTATTTTTAACGCATTTGGCATAATTTTGGTGAATAAAAGCACCTTAACTAAAAAAAGCACCTTTTACCTAAAAAAGCACCTTTTGCTCCAAAAAGCACTTTTTCCAAAATCAAGCAGCATTTTTAGTGCTTTTAAAAAGCGCAAAATCCCTGTCCCTAGCATAAAGTGATAGCATTGTGCTGCAAAAGTACATAGCAAGATTTGGATCAATGGTCCAATATTCATCATAACACATTCATCAGTATTTATCAATTGGTACATTTTCCAACATAGTCCTGATAGGCTGATATGCAATTTTGAGGTTTCACTACCAGAAGCCAAATTGTACTGAAATCAAAGATGCCACTGGGTGGTTTCAAAATTTTCTGAAAAGCCTGAACATTTCCAATTTTCCAATATTCCATTACAGAGATTACTTTCCTTTTTGTACAGACAAAATTTCAAGAAACTAAAAAAATCTAAACAAAATGTCCTGAAATTAGGTTTCCTGAAAAGTAGGACCTCTGCAAAATTTAAATCCCACAACATAAAGAGAATTTGGCATTAAAATGATGACAGGACTGGGACTGGAATTTTGGTACAACTCTGCTTTTAGCGGTGAAACCCCAAAACCGCATAATCAGTCCATTGCAAAAGTTTTAACCTGATTTTGACATTATATTTAATTTTGCCAGCCAGATATGCATCCTACCAACAGAACATAATATTTCAAGATTTAAATTGAACAGAATATAATTTTAAACTATTTTGAAATTATATCATAAAATGGCACATCTAAAACATGTGCAAAGTTGCACGATTCATGTCACCTGTCACTTCAACAGATATGCAAAATAATGTTGATGAATACCAATACAGCATATGAAATATAAAGAGGCACTACCCTTCTTGCGATCATATTGCAAATGAATACAATTCCTTAACTCTTCAAAAGAAATATAAACAAGTAAAGTATAGAATGTTCAATTTTGAAAGTGTAATTCTGGGTAACACTTGTTCACTACACATGTTTACCTCTTGATTTGATAGTGACAGACTACACAATGTTTGTACGATACCCATTACACACACTTACATGTGTACCAGGCGTAATTCATTTTGTGCATACATACACACAATCAAAAATAGTGTACTTGAGGTCCTAGGCTGAATCAAGTCTTTAACATAATAAATTGCTTGAAATAGTTGTTTAGGGGCAGTTTATCATGTAATTTTGGAAAAAAAGGAGGAAGAGGGCACTTTTCTTTTCTTTTTTAAATAAACAATGCGAAATCGCCATCATTATGGTATTGCGTGATTGGTTGTGTAACCCGAAGCGGACAAGGCCTTTGTAAAATCTTTTTATTTCATGGTCTGGGGGTTGATTAACACAAAACTTGCTTTAAAATGCTCATCGGACTGAAATCAAATCTATTACCAATATGTCAGCTTCTTAAATAGTTTAACAAAAAGGACATATAAAATTCCTGAAAAAGGATGACCGAGGAGACGAGAAACAACTTAATTTTTTTACTTGGCCTTATCCACACTGTTGACCCCACATAATCCCGTCGTTGTGCATCCGCTGTGACATTACTTCAACTTACCCGCCAAAAATCTGTCAATGTCAAGCGATGCTCAATGGCGGGCCGTATTTCATATGTTACACACACAAAAAAGTAGCTTGGCTGCTCGGTACCAAACTTTTAGCCAGCGTCATAATGCCATGGACATAATTCCAACAATGCATGCATATGTGCGTAAATCTGGAAGTGCATAAATCCGGAAGTACGTACCGGATGCTTTCCAAAAATGACCATTTCATGCATCTGGACGCAGCTCTGCAAACAACAACAAAACATGCTTGTGTGAAAATGCTTGAATTTCGTCCATAGCATTATTACACTGACTATTATAGTAATCAAGGGAAAACAAGCCATGCAATTATATACTACATTGCTATATTAATGAAGACATTTGGGACTAACTTATCATAAAGATTGGAAACTCATATTGAAATGTGTACAATCCTTGTTATGGCCACTAAGTTACTGGGGATGCATCAGTAATAAAAAAAAATCCCATTTTTAGTGAAAGATAAAATACCATAATAATATTAATAATCTTTTGTTATCTTTTAAAATTATTTTACACATCATTTTAACAAAGTTAAAAAACATGTTTTCATTTCCTATTACTTTCTGTACAACAGCATTTATCAATCACACATTTCATCACTAATAAATTATGTAAGCCATTTACACCTGTAAAGCATTGGTAATGTTTATTTCAATGGCAAATCATATTGAACTAATACCTGGTATGATGATATATCGATCATTTTTATTTGTGTTACACACAAAAAGATTAATGTTGTTATATCCTAATGCATTCTAGATAATATGGTAGCCATAACAAGGTTTGAACCCAAAATTAACACAGCGGCACACACATTTTTTATACCTATAGTACACTGTACTTCATCCCACCTCAAGTACAAATGTGATATCAGTGCATACTGCATATGCTGGTAGAATCCCATTAGTTGCACATCAATACTGAAAATTGTCTTTGATTATGTGAGAAACCAGCCAGCGACAGTGCATGAAAATCACACATGATAAGCTGCGCTCAATGGAAAACTATTAGTTATCCCTGTTTGTACATGCAATATGAAAAGATATTAATGGTTTGGGGTAGTATTATATGAGGCCAGGCCTCATGTGATACGAACCCAATTTCGTATTGCATAAAAAACAAACAGGGAATAACAAATTTATCATTCAGTAGGCCTAGTAGACATGAATGACACAATGCTTATGTTAAGGTCTAATAACACAAGAAACAGGAAAAACTCTGAATTTTCATTTAAAATTACTTGGATGCCGCAACAAGCAACAACATGACTCACATGCTAACACTGCATGTTGTTTTATGCTTGCACAGCAGTGTGCGCGTCTGGGGATATGGCACTGACGTGACTACGCACTACGGTACAACATTTTGTAATACTTTACAGACTGATACAAAAATATATCAAAGCAATGAAATTGTAGTATTCATGCCTACTGAATGATAAACTATGCCATCAGATTCATACTCCAGGTGGGATAAAGAATAGTCCCACACAGTATTATTGTGGCCTCTCTCTTTCTCTCTCTGTAGAACTACTTTATTTCAACCATAAGTTGCACAGGCGGTCTAGGAATAATCGGTGGAATAGGCTCTGTATTTAGCAGTGGTCTCAGTATCGGTGATTGTGAGGTTATTATTTCTGACACTGTAATTTTATGTTCATTTACATCGGCAGCTACTGGTCGCAACGAGCGTAGTTTGGCGGATGTGACATCAGAGTTTCGCAGCTGAAGTTTAGGGCCTCGCTTGATGCGATTGCCTTCTTTGACTACTACTCCAGGGGATAAATCCATTGATTCAATCTATTGGAAAGAAAAAAACATTAATCATTAATACATTTTAGTAGTGTTTTGTATTGTAGTATGAACAACATACAGTAGGGTATACACACAAAGTAAGTCTATTCTAATGACCATTTCAAATCCGAAAATTTACGATCGGTTCTGAATGTTTCCGATTTGCCGAGTGTTTTGACACCAGTTCCATGACTCGCGAGTCATGAAAACCCCCGGGCCTTGGCAGCAGAGACCCTGATCTTGTTGAGCAGGCACTAGTACATCCAACACCCATATGTTGATCTTGGTGCAGGCAATTAAGAAGGGGCCAGAACCTTTTGCCTTCAGGCATCAAACTTAGTGGCATTTTCCCTTGATATGTCGTAATAATTATGATCTGACAGCAAGTGACAGCTGGTTCATAAAACTGACCAATTTCAGCTTTTGGTGAAAAAGTAGGCAATATGGAAAGCTCCTTGCAGGGAAATTTGAACATTTGGAGGGACACTTTGGCATTTGGAGGGAAATGTTCCTCTTTCATTAAGAAATGCATTCCATTCTGGAGAGAAATTTGGAATCGCTTGCCGGGATTTTTTCTTTTCTTTTTTCAGGGCATGGGCCTGTTACTATCATCCAAATTTTAAATTGATATATTGTTGAATACCAGCCATGTGCGAGGGAAACTGAATGTTAATTTGAGGGCCCATGGGTAAATCATACGGTTGTTTGGGTATTTTAGTGCTTGTACTCCCTTTGGTCGCATCTCGCTACGCTTGTAGCACAGAACTAGTGCTAAATGATTAAAGTATCTTACCAGTGGAGGTGGTAGTGGTGTGATTCCTCCTGTATTATCTGGATGTTGCCTATGTGTTGTGATTGTAGTATGACTAACCATTGTCCTATTACTAGGTGTACCATGACCTCCTTTCAAAGAACCTGAAGTATCAAGACAAGATTCATTTACATACATTATTCAAAGTAACATTGTAATCAGCCAATAACATAGTGATATATCTTGCCGCAATGTATTGGACTAAGCTGATGTGATGATGTCAGAATACTGTTAAACCAGAAATGTTTGAGAGTTCAAAATGTCACAAATCAGCAATACTGGCTTAATTTACAGCATGAAAATTTCGCGAATGTAAACTTTTGAGTTACATTTAAGGCCCGGAAGATAACGCAATCTCGGTATTTACGGCGTGATTCTCGCTTTTTATATCAATTCTCGCTTTCAGAAAAATCGCCCGTGAATTGTGTGTTTTTCGCTCGGAATCGCGTGTTTTATGAAGAAATGTTGAAACAACGAAAAACAACAAAAAAGTGCTCTGCGATAAATCTGTATCCGTTTCAAAAAACACAGTTCCAAATACGTATTTGTAATAGGCAAGCGAAGTTCTCACACGAGGCTATTAAATGAACCTAGAAATGGGCGCAATTCCCACGCGGGCGTTTAATAAACGAAGCTCGTAATTAGAGGCACGGTTCAAAAGGTCAACTTAATACTACGCATACGTGGAGGCGATGACCTGTGAATCATGCCGTAACACGTGGTTCCCAAGATGCAGTGCGGTGCTATTAAACTCCATGAGCTGCCGAAAAATGGTTCTGTGATCATGCATGTGCGATCCCGATATGATGAAACGATTGCACTTGCAGAATAAAATAAGAATGATTTGCGCCTGGGATTTGCGATTCAAATGATACATTTTGATGGCGATATGAATGATGAAACGATTGCAGAATAAAATAAGAATGATTTTTTTTTATGTACATGATTGTATCACTATCCGATTTCTCGTTTTTCTCTCGCTATCAACAATTTCGGTGCGTTTTTCTCAGGTTTTTAGTGAATCTGATGAAATCTCGGTATATCTCGCTTTTGCTTAAAAGTTCGTGCATTTTTTTCCGGGGCTTAGTTACATTGTGTAACTTTGCAATGCACTGCTACAATGTAGATTGGAAATATTTGTGGCATGACATTTTTGCAAGTAAGTCCTCCTTTTTAAAATTTGCGAAATTTAAATGCACACAAACATTTCTGGTTTTACAGTATTACAGGGGCCACTGTAATCCAAGTTAACAAAATTGACCATTCATCGCACAGTGTTACGCACAAATCTGATTTCACATAGCAATGTGCATGGGGGCTGAGACAAAGCTTCATTGTTTTGCCTTACTATGTATAGTTATAAAATCTCTTGCAAATTGACAACATACATACCTGCTTTAACTGACTCTGTCCCATCACCTTGCATAACACTCCTTGTCATAGAAGTACTGGATTTACCAAACCTCTGATGAGTGATTTGGGCATTGGAGAAAAATTTGCCTGTACGCATTGCTACCAGCCTGGCATGGGCCTCCTCTACTGCTGGGTCTACTACATTGAATCTGGTTTTCACCCTGTTGGAATGAAAAAATAGGGAAGCAAGGGGTGTTATGATTGATTGGAATTTACAACAAATTTACAATTACAGTTTTTCACGTTGGTGGAACTTGTGAGCAAGAAATTATTGTAGGTGCAATGAATGGTCTTGAACCCGGGCAAGCTATGTATTTAATCAATTGTTCCTGTAATCCACTATCCACGTGAAATAATTGCTTGCCCCTCAGTATCTTAAACAATGTGATGTACATTTTGAGTATGGCACTATATTAACTGATTTGCCTATTCTATTAAACAATGGACAATGCTTGTTGGGAGAAAAAACAAATATGATTTAATACTGGAATTGTGATTTCCTACCAGCAAATTTGAACATTGTGGTGACTGGCATGACAAAACATATGCTCTCTGCATTGTTATGATTCAAGTCAATGACTTGATTTAGGTATGACTTAAATTTGGTAACTTGATTTGAGCTATTGAAACTTGACTTGACTCAATGTCAGTTGACTGGATTCATTGTCTCCAATCTTTCTAAAAGAGTCCTAGAGTGAAATATCCTAAAATTTGAATCTCACTCTACTGGAACTGTGGTTCTAATTTGTTGAGTCTCAAAGAATATCCGACTGGTAAAATGCATCAAACTTTCTGAAAAGAAGTGACCTGCACATAAATCAATTTGTAATATCAATTAATTCATTATGATTTGATGTGACTTGACACAATCAGTAAATCTACATGACACTGACTGTTAGGTTTAATCTCAACTTTTTACACCTGACTATAATACGTACCTATGTGATGGAAGTTTTTCTGGATCTAATCTAACTACTGATACTACATTTCCTTTATCATCATAGGTTACATCTTTACTTCCAGGAGGTCTGCCAGCTTGAACCTGATAAATGTAAACAAAAATACCAGTCAAATTAAAGTGTTATTTACATTAGGTTTTAGGATTATTAGTAAATGTCTTCTGTTGAACATTGTACAGATTTGTCAATATGGACCTAGCGTCTGAAGTGATTGGTAACTTTGTGGAGGTGAACCAATAATATTTAGTTGGGATATATATCTCTGTATTAGAAGTAAATATTGGAAATGTTTGGAAAAATGCCATCATCAAACTGGTGCCCAACTGTACTTTGGTTCCTGGTTTATAACAATGAATCTATAAATATTCAGAACCGACAAATTTTATAACCTTGTACTTGAGACCAAATGTCATTATAATGGATAGTTTATATTAATTGCGCTGGGGGCTAACAAACTTTTTCTTCTTTTTTTCTTCTCTTTTTTCTCTTTTTTTTCTTTTAAAAAAAAAGTGTTAAAAAGTTC
Source organism: Ophiura sarsii (assembly GCA_035610835.1). Classification (NCBI taxonomy): domain Eukaryota; kingdom Metazoa; phylum Echinodermata; class Ophiuroidea; order Amphilepidida; family Ophiuridae; genus Ophiura; species Ophiura sarsii. The sequence goes on along the minus strand of CM069452.1, from coordinate 22,967,227 downwards.
TAAAAAATTGAAGAAGAAAAAAAAATCGCATACCTCATAGCCTATTTTCTAAAAAAAAAAATTAAAATTCGCACAGCACTTAGCTTTTTTGCACAATGTTTCTGAGACAGACCTTCTTCTTTGTTTGGCCTTAAGACCAAATTAAATTAATTGTTTGTCTCAAAGCTCCCGCGCGCGTTAGTTTATTGATGCGCATTAGAAAAACAAAAATCCCAAAATTTCACAAATTTTTCAGATTTTCATTGATCACATCATCTTAAATACAAAAGTTCACTTTTACAAGGATTTCAATATTTTATATTTAAAAAAAAAAAAAAAAAAACTTGAAAAAAACCGCATTCCGCATTAGTTTTACAACAGGAGAGGAGCTTTGAGACAAACAATTAATTTAATTTGGCCTAATATAGGTATAAACTCACCTACAGTCTCTCTATTTCACTTCTTCTGGACAATGACGTAACTTAACAGCTGGTGCAACATTTACAGACACATGTATCCTCAGTTCATCGAAGCATGTGTGTAAACGCCTGCACATTTGCACATGCCTTTTGTATTGCAATGCAATCAGTGAATGACACAGTGACGTCAATGGAAGTGAAAATAGACTATAGTAAAGACTGCATGGAGCGATTGGAGCGCTATATTTATGGACATACTGGCAACATGAGTTTAGTTAAACCACAATCACTTGCGATGTAAATTTAGTTAACATAATTGCAAAATTAAATTTTAAATGTTAAAATACATTTGAAATGCAAACTCACTTTCAGTATTGAATGACACGATGAAGGCAAGTGTTCAAAGAATCCGTCCTTTTTCTCTTGTGCGCCTTCTTGTAACTGTTTGGCCTTTTCTTGCTCCCGTTCCAACTCGTCTAGGGTTTTGTACACATTACGCAGCCCGGCTGACTTCAATGGTCCCCTGTAGGGTTTGAACTTGGGACGCTTGGGTTTACTTGGCTGGTTCACCTGTAGATTACAAAATGGGTATTAGTTACAAGAACATGTAATAAGGTCTTTTCAAATCATTTTTGAATCAAGGTGCATTGTGGTTATTTTTGTGAAAATCGATGTGTACCTAAAATGTATGGTTCCAATTGAAACACTCAAAAAAGCATAATTAAGTTATTTGATTGTTTTAATGACAACTAGATGATAACACTATTGAGAAGAATACTATATTTTTCAATCAAACTAATGTAACAAGGACTCATTTTAAAACTGAAAATGACCATGTTGGGCTTCATTTACACACAGGTAATTCGAATGCGGCTGACTCACAAACCTCTTATTTTCAGACAATCCAAAACTTTTGGTTAAAATTGAATTTAAACGATCATTTCTGCCTCATACAAAACATGGGCAAAGCAAAATAAATGTTTTCCATTTTTAATGAGTGCTCTAAATATATTCCCACCTACACTTTGAATGATACACTAACTCTTACCATCATTTTTGGCTCTTCTGATATTGATTCTTGGTCATCGATCGGTGTCATGGCTTCCTCCGGTTCCGCATGATGCTCCTCTTCCTCCATCATTGTTCCCGTCTCATTAACGGTTGATGGCATATCCTCCAGTACCTCAAGGAATTCTTGCTCTTCCTCTGGTTCATGACTGACCCGAGTCACTTCTGTATCTGCTTCTGAGATGGGTGGGGACATTGGCGGCGGGGGACGGTGGGGAACGGAACCCTGTGCCCAGGCGTCTGGTATACAAGGACGCGGTTCTGCATTTGATAAAAAGTACAAATATGATTAATATTTGAATGAAAAGAATGTCATTTTCTATTCTGTTACCCCTTAACTCCCCCTGTTTTCGACCAGTAAACTATCAGGGGAGAAAAACAGGTCAATGTTTTGGGGAAAGATCACTGCTCACCCACCCCAGGGATCGAACCCCTGCCACTGGCATGGAAGGCAGACACTTAACTGGTTGCGCTAAACAGGGGAGCTCAAAAAAAAAATTGAGCCCATTTGACAGTTCGCCGGATCGTGCCAAGAGATAGACCTGTGTATCATGACATGCGGTTATAATACAGCAGCTATTTGCTGTGGTCTTTTGTGGCATCTGGTAAGGTTTCAGCAAGGGCTAATATTGTACTATTAATGAGTACCAGCCACAAATTCAAATTGAATGTGTTTAATATGGGCGATGAATTATCTTATAAAACTCCATAGCCTAATCATAATAGGAATCAGAAATCCATCCTGTAATTTTTCCCATGGAAATCACATCTCAAATTCAAGATGGCTAGTTTGCTACATGTAGTTCATGGTGTTTCATTGGATAATCAAACAAACATGAGGGTACAATTCAGCAAATGTAGACCAATAAAATGATGTTTTCAGAAAAAGTGGCACTTTTCAAAATTGTATGCAAGAAGGTTACAAAAATGTCTCCAGTGCTTTTGAAAATTCATTTTGATTGTCTTTATTTTCAATTAAAAGATCTTTATTTTCAATTAAAAGAAAGGCTTTTCTTTCTTTTGCTGGTCCTTATTTGAAATAAAAAATAAAATGATGTTTTCATGCATGACTAGCCAATAGTGCCCACCATTCACATCAATAACTTACCTGTATCGTTGAAAAATGCCATTTTAAGAAAACATCATTTTTGGAAAATGTGACTGTTTTGGGAAAAGTAAACATGGTATTGAAAAGGGGAAACTTTGTGTGGGTAGCAAAGCATTTTCATTTTTTTTGTAAGTGTTTCAATCTCTCAAAACGCATAATTGTGTGTGGAGTTGCATGCAAACAAACTCGTACAGGATTTTGTGCCACTTCTTTTGAAAATATCATTTTGGGAAATGTGACTATTTTGGGAAAAGTAATAATGACATTTTAAGGGGAAAACTTTCTATGGGTAGCCACATGTTTTTCCCTTTTCATAAGTGTTTCAATCTCTCAAAACGTCCAATTGTGTGTAGAATTATGCAAACAAATGTGATCTGATTTTAGGGGGGTGGCTTACTTTTTTTTAAACCCTTTTGACAGCAGCAATTTCATTCACCCGGGAGTCCCGGGTGAAATACGCACAGCATTTGAATCTCACGCTTGACCAAATTTCCCAAGAGTGGATTTCATGCGTGGCTTTTTAATTTTCCAAGTCGCGAAAATTGGATCTCACAGGCCGCTATTGAAAACCTATGTACCGTATTATCCCTATTAAGCGCCCAGGACCTTATAAGCGCCCACCCCTGTTTTTCTCAATGACTAACAACAAACAATCTCTTATAAGCGCCCACCTTTTTAATTACCGTAGCACTGTACAACAACATTCTTCACGGCGTCCTTCACTAAAGCAGTACCAGTAAAAGCTGTGATTAGATCGCCGCCATCTCTCACCGATCCCACTAGGCACTAGGTTACTGATACGCGTACAGTAGCGCTGACACCACTGCCTGTACAGCGACCGGCGAGTGTTAATTTTTCGTTTTAATCGCACGTGGTAATTCCACTAGTGCAACAGTTCCGTATATCCATATCGTTGTCATTCATTGTGCCATTCATTTGTTCAGAAACGGGCACCACCAAACATTATTGCGACATGCGTAGTGAGGAATGCGCACAAATGAAAAGCAAAGATGGCAGCCCACCACATGAAAACCAGATAAATATTGATGGCATTTTCGGCTAAGTTTTTGTTTTTTTCTTACGCAGTTTTTGGACAAAATTGTAACAAATCGTTCGCGATTTGTCTTTCACAACTATTCATGGAATGTGATTGAAAAATCATACTTTTTTCTTTCTTTCTATGAGCTACAACATTATTGTATGTTTACCGAAGAAATGTCTTCGCAACCTTGCCGAATTCGCCAGTCTCAACAATAAATGAGTTTAAAAAAAGGTAATATAATAAGCGCCCACCCAAAATGACTTTGCTAACCGCCCTGGGCGCTTAATAGGGATAATACGGTACAGATAATTGCAGCCACCAAAATTCAACATGCCTATTTCACGCACGACAATTTAGGCTTGATCGGCAACTCAAGTTGATCAATTCAATCAACAAAATAACATCCATTCCATGCTGTGTTCCAAGAAATTAGTTTTTAACAAAAGCCTGTGTTTGCACTAATTTGGCAATTATTGCCAAATATTTATTCACTGACATCAAGTTGCATAGTGGTGTTTGATACCTGTCAAATACTGCTGTGGTGCCTAGTCCTTACTAAGCCTAGTCCTTACCTTCTTCTTCTTGCCATGTTGCATCATCTTGGGGATTTTCTTCTCCTTCATCTCGAGCTAAAAATTGCCACTGTGTGAAACAAAATAATTTAAAAAAAATGTCAACAATGTACTATGTACATCTTAGCTAATACAAGTAGGTGCCCTCTCTAAGTGTTGATTTATCTTTAAAATAACCTTGTAATTCAACATTTGAGAATACCAATAATACGCCAATTCGAGTAGGGTAATTTAAATGTGGACATTTTCGATCTATTACATTTTCTTGCTTTGTTGATTTATTTTCAGCCATTTCGCTTGTTTTTAAATTTGCGATTTCAAAGTTCATAACATAGACTTATACACAAAATCATTGTCTACTTTTGACTTCCATCATATTATTGATGATACACATGTATACACAAAATAAATAAGTGTGATTTTATTTTCGCTGTAGTTGCTTGGAGCAAAAATTAATGTAGCGCGCAAAATTCCCTGTTTACAATAATTATCTTTCTGATAGTGAAATGAAGCTGGAAGTGAATTTCATCTAGGGAACATGTACATATATGTAAGAATATCATTGAATTGATCTGAACTTACCTCAATAATTTGTAATATTGCATCCCGAGCCTGCATGACAGTGTAGGGAAAGAGCTGCTTCTGAATATAGTTGTCATAAATCACATTGAGTGCTGAGTCAATTATGTCACCAACCACATCTACTACAAATTCTTCACCATCTTCTTTATCAAGCATTCCATTCCTGTAAAAATAATATAAAAATATTAATTTCTTGATTTAATATTATATTAAAAGGATTACTGTTAGTGTTAATTTTGACCCCTGTAGGCTGGCTGCTGTGGAGACAATTTGAAAATATCAAGTTACTTGAATGAGTTAACTGCCAATTCAGCACTATTCATCACTTTGGGAAGCGACTCTCACTTATCAGTTAAAATCACTAAATCATAATTTAATTTTGAGGTACAGAACCTGAGTTTAATGCGGCCAAAGCAAAATGACCTAGGTATTACGGTCAGTAATATGCTCACCCCAAATTTACATATGTAAATGATATTATTAAGAAGGCTCGCCAAAAGATTGCTATGTTCCGGCGCTATTTTCCAGACTAAACGAGGATAAATTAACGACGCTAGCTATATCGTGCCATTATTCGTCCAGGGCTGGAATATAATTCATCCACGGCTTGGAGCCCTCAAACAAAACAGAATATTTAGAAACTTGAGACGGTGCAGACAAAACATTTACGTCTTAAATCAGACATTCAAATGAAATCCCTTCAAGAGAGGAAAGAAAGGACCAATCTTATCGACACCTACAAATATATTCATGGACATACGTGGATAAGTTCTTCCAACTCACCCACAATTTTATGTGGTCATTTTAAAAAGCTATTTAAAAGACGCACAAGGACACATGGTAGTGGTACCAGGCAAGCCATGGCTGTATGATTATGAATGACTCAGTCATGAGATGAGTGTATCACTATCACTATCAGTATCGGTTCTGTCGGTAGGGTATCCATTCGAATACATTTCACCGGCCTATGGCGGATTTCACTAACATTCCTGGAAGCTCCTAGGAATGGTGTACAGACACAGACCAGGATGATCCCCTACTCCTATGAAGGAGTCTGTGTCCAGTGTTCGATTTAAAAGTTACCTGCACAACAGCATAATTTATTTCCTTGAATTTTTTTCTTTTCTTTTTTTTTCTTTTTAAAAATGGCTGAATATCACAAATTTACATGCACACAGGCACATTTTAACATGCACAGAGCCAAAGTTACATGCATTTGTGCATGAAAAACCCCTCTTAATCGGACACTGCCCTTTAATAACGTGCCCGGGATAGCGGATGTTTCTGGATCTGGATTGGTTTACTCCAGCAATGAGCAAAACGGTAATATCCGCATCACGCTATTAATTATAGGTGTTGGGTTCAACTTAAAATGTACCAAAGCGAAACTTACCAATCAGTTTCTGTAAATCGTCCAGGTACAACATCACTGTTAACTGGAGGAACTGGAACAGAAGTGCTTCCTCCTCTATCTTTGTCTTTTTCTTTGGTCTTGTCGGCACGCGACTTCGACACTGTTGATCGTGACATGTTTTTAGACATGTAGGCTAGTATAAAGCTAGCTCATTAAAACTTCAACTCAACAAAGACAAACGTTTAAATAGTTCTCAGGCAACAATCAACTTTATTGAAATTCCAGCTCGCTTTAAAAAAAACGTTACTGCTACTGGAATTTTAAGCTGAAAAGATTTTAACTTTTTAAAAAGCTTATTTTTGTGTGACAACAACACGCAAAACAAGTCGGTTTTGTCTGTATTTTAAAGTCTACAATTACTGATTATGTTTCTAAATACCACCTTGGTGTACGTCATCTTTAAATACATTATATGTCACATTATTAATTAATCCTGAATTGTCAATGAATGTGTAAGATAACTTTTCCAGATATTGTTGTAACTTTTTCGGCAGAAAAATGAGTCGGACCTTTCAACATGGCGGCTGTAGTTACCATGGTCACACGCCGAATTTGACCCTAGGTCATCTGTAATACGAAATCTCATTGGTCAATTTGTGCCGAATTTATCACGTGATAACATTGTTTAGATTAATTTTTGAAGGGTGCATGAATGTTTACGCCTGATTAATTATTTTGTAGAGAAAAATGACTGAGTTCAAGAGACAAACACACGGGTGAATTGAATATTTAACATCTTTAATTCAACTTTGTTTCATCTCCAATGAAAAGATCAACCATAAAACGGTAAGTTTTCATGGAAACCAAATTTAAACTGGATGACCTGAGAATAAAAATGAGATCAAAATTCTGCAGTATTTACATTTTATTCATGTATTTTTTAGGAAGGTCTAAATTAAAATCAAAAAAGCATTAAAAACAGCAAACCTAATATTACTAGTATTATTGTAACGTGAGGCTGGCAATATCATGTTTTGTGCCCCGTGGCGGCGAACGGAATAAAATTATAAAATAGGCTTTGAAATGTTATTATTATATGACGTTGATTCCGTATGACGTCAGACGTCACGAACGGGTAAGCCAAACATGATATTGCCAAAATCGGTACTATAATCAAAACAAAGAATTCTCGATCAAATCGTATACGATTCCTCCGTGTCCCTTGCGACTGGGGCGTATCGTACGTGACCGCGTCAATCGCAAGGGCGCAGTAAAACCGGTAGATGTGACGTACTTGTAAACAAATAGGTAATTGACCAATCGCGGCCCTAATCAACCAAAAGCTGCGTGATTGGACAATTATGTAAGTTCATGTTTATTCATTTCACTTTAAATATGATCGCGTTGTGGTGTGGTTGTCAAGGGCTCATCACGCTGCATTCAAAATTTGGAAGAACGCTGGTGCGACTGGAATAAACGTTTTGATCGAGAATTCTTTGTTTTGATTATATTAAGTATTATAGTCAAATTAATAATTGAATGAACAACACGCACGCAGCACAAAGATGATCATGCCCGAAATTATCACGCTTTTACAAATGTAAGTTATATATAATTAATGGCTGTGCGCGCTTCACGCTATGTATGCAATATGCTGCTTCAAAGTGTTCGTTCAATTATAAATCTGACTATAGTACTAATAGTATTTAGGCCTACTATGAATATAATAATACTTTTTTATAAAGGCAGAGTCTATTCGTACAACTTGTACGAATTAGCGGAACATCGCTGTTATTCGTACTAGTAACTGTTGTGCGAATTAGCGGAACATCCCTGTTATTCGGGCATACATGTACAACTGTTGTACAAATTAGCGGAGTATCGCTGTTATTCGTACAACTATTGCACAAATAAGGGGAGTGTCTCTGATATTTGTACAAGTCGTTGCAAGTCATACAACGACAGTAAGAACAATATTATAAGGTATTGAGAGATCAAAATTAATGAATTTACTATCATTTTTCAATTTCCATACAAATACATCACACACAAAAATCTGTTATTTACTTTTTAGTAGAAATTATAAGAGAGAATACCAAATAACCTGCGCAGCATAATGGGAGCATGTGTGGTCTAGTGGATAGGACGCAGGACTCGCAATACAAAGGTTGTGAGTTCAAGCCCCGCTACGGTCAACATATTTGTACAAGTCGCTGCAAGTCATACAACGACAGTAAGAACAATATTATAAGGTATTGAGAGATCAAAAGTAATAAATTTATTTACTATCATTTTTTTAATTTCCATACAAATACATTTAGTTTTAGAGCTCATGTGATTTGGATGAGTGTTACTTTCTATTGTGCAATGGTAATTCAATAGGAACCCTCTACGACTAGGAACCAGAGCAGTTGTACGAATAACAGCGATACTCCGCTATTATTTGTACAATAGTTGTACGAATAGCCATTTCCATTTATGAATTATTAGCCTTCGGCCTAGGGCTTACTCTTTTAGGCCCTATATAGTGCTAGGCCGTTATAGGGAGTTTCGCGATCAGGTAGGCTACATTGTAAGTCTCCAAGGTTTTAAAGTCGCCGTGAGTAAAACGTTACCCCTACAAGTAACCTTTCTGCGGACGTCAGAGAGCTCAGCATTCTGCTTGTGAGTTGCTCACGAGCAGCAACCTGCTCACGAAAGAGTGACTAAAGGATTGCAAGAGGTAATTAACTGATTGGCTAAGAAGAGAATCACCAGATCGCTGCAATGCCTGATTGGCTAAGACTATAAAGAGGGAAATCCTCAGCATTTTCTACAATGTGTACGAAACAGGGAATATGATTGGGAATTTGGGAACCATAAAGCGAAGAAATTCTGAATTTAAACATTTTTAAAACAACACCAAAATATATCAAGACTAAACAAGAATTACAGATTATGTTTTCTCCCTTTTTAATTGTAATAACTTTGCTACAAAGTGCAAATGTCCTAGATAGCCTAAAAACCGGGAGTAAAAAAGTACAACAAATTTGACGTTTTCAATCTTTAAGTACCATATCATCCCTATTAAGCGCCCATGCCCTTATAAGCGCCCACCCTCATTTTTCTCAATGACTACCAACAAACAATCCCTTGCCGCTATAGAGGGTCATAGTTTCAGATCATGCTTGCTACATGATTTTTTGATGACTTTATACATATACTGACAACTTTTCTTTTTTTTAAATTGAAAAAAATGCAAAATCCAGGGTGCCCCGGCCAAAAAACCACAAAAAGTCAGCCATTTTGGAAAAACAGTATTTTGATCATAAATCAATCATTTTTGGTCCAATCAATTTGATTTTGGTGGCAATACCCATGTTTGTTGGGGCATGGAATAATCTTATACAGTTTTTATCGCATGACGATGTTTCATTTTCCTGAAAATGGCATTTTTAGTGAAAATAGCCCTGTGAGGGCGCTGTTTAAAAAATACCTTTCGCATCGAAGCATCTCAAATTTTAATGTTGAAATATGATAGGAGTTACATTTTAGGCATTTCCTGAAAATCTGAGTAAAATACCATTTGTTGTTTTGAAGCTACACCATTTTGAACATCTTTGAATTGTCTCCATTGAAACACACACTAATGAAAGTTCGTTGACCCCTGTACTATCCTATGGAAGTGCTTGTAACGCGTTCTTGTGATTTTAAAGTGGATGCCACGGTAAAATGAAATGAGGTAACATGCTCACATCTTCAGACAATGTTTCTTGACACACTCCTTACATATTTCATGTATTCAAATTCATTTTTATTAATGCGATAGCTATTTGTTTGCAAAGCGCCCTCACAGTCCAAATTTGACCAAAATCAGCTATTACAAGAAAACGAAGGGGTTATATGAGACGAAACCAGCATAGAATGACATCTTGTACCCTTAAACATGGGTATTGCCACCAAAATCAAATAAATTAGACCAAAAATGACTGAGTTATGATCAAAAGTCTGTTTTTTCCAAAATGGCCGACTTTTTGTGGTTTTTTGGCCGGGGCACCCTGGATTTCGCATTTTTTTCAATTTTTTTTGTTGAAAATGTTGTCAGTATGCATAAAGTCATCAAAAAATCATGTAGCAAGCGTGATCTGAAACTATGACCTAAAAATGACCCTCTATAGGCTATTAGCCCACTCCTATTATAAGCGCCCACCTTTTTAATTACCGTAAAACGGGGTGAATCGGGACAAAACACAAAAAAAGTTGTTTAATAATTAATTTTTCAAACCTAATTGATTCTTTTGACTTTTTATCCCCCTGGGATGGAAAAGTGGACTATCAGCATTAGAATGATGGCTTTGCAGATGTGATACTGGAAATCTGGAGCCCAGGATACCAAAATGAAAATTTCCTTCAATGGGTCGAGAAAAAAAAGATGCGGTCAAAACTTTCTCTCTCCCAGTGGAACCATTGGAGGAAATAAGCTGGCAATGCACAGGGACCTGGCAAAATATGTCCTACAAGTGTGGTTAAAGTGAAAATTTGATTAGTCTAAAGAAATTATTAATTTGGTAGATTTTTGTGTTTTTTCAGATTTGAGATTTTGAAAACGGGGTGAATAGGGACACAATGCTGTGTCAATACAAGCCAGAACTTAGATCAAAACCTTACAAGAAATTTGACCAAAACTTGTTTAAAGTCCCCATCCACCCCATTTGTGGGGATAAAGGGGCCACAAATTAATTAAAACCTTAATTTTGTAGATTTGTGTGATTTTCAGATTTGAGAGTTTGAAATTGGGGTGAATCGGGACAATATTTGCCACATCAATACAAGCCAGAACTTGGATCAAAATTCAAAACCTTACAAGAAATGTGACTAAAACTTGTTTAAAGTCCCCATCTACCCATTTGTGGGGATAAAGGGGACAAAAATTAATTTAAACCTTCATCAAACACTATTTCCCTGCTGTCCCGATTCACCCCAAACTCGGGGGGGAATCGGGACAGTCACTTTTTAAAAAAAAAAGGGGTGAAGCACTTTTAATACTCTAAATTTAACATTACCAGCATGTAGATCTTATGTGTGGACATAAAATGTACCAATGACTGTGGCAAATGAGGCTACAGAAAAAAAACACAATCAAAACCATGCTCAATCTGTCCCGATTCACCCCGTTTTACGGTACCGTAGCACTGTACAACAACATTTTGGTTTGCCGTTGTTATTGATTACAAAAAACGTGTAATATTCCTAGGCAATCTATACCGATTATCGAGTATCAATTTGCCCTTCCATATATTAGCAGAGTTGCCCCCATTGCCACAACATTCTGATTCCGAAAAACTTTAATTTTGCTCGTGAATGGTCGAATCATGGTCAAATTCTGGCGGAGTGCCTCTCGGAAAAGTTAGTTTATTCTCGGTGGTTTTGAACATGCGTAGTGCGGAATGTGTACAATGCATTTTGTTGTATTTTAGCCACAAATGAAAAGCAAAGATGGCTGCCCACATGAAAACCAGATAAATATTGATGGCATTTTCTTTCTCTAACACAAAACTGTAACAAATCGTTAGCGATTCGTCTTTCACAACTATTGGAAAGGCACCTTATAAATGTTGGTTGTTTATGTATGTATGTATGTATTTAAACTGCTCTTTAAAAAAAATCAAATATGGAGTCGGTATAATATTGACCCCAGATTTCACAAATTTTACATAAGAAATGCAAACAAACTTAAAATGAAAAATCCTTTCAGAATTTCTTACCATTGTCAAAGCCTGGTGCATTTCCAGCTAATTTGCTCAAATTATGCAGTTTACACCATTTTGTCAGTGGGTTTTTTTTCGGACATCTTTATTTTTCGATTTGTTCTTTCACATCCACTGAACCATTTTCCTAACACTATATTATTCTTTTAACATTTGGAAAAAGAAAACAAATTGTATACATCAAATACAAACAAAATTGAGATTTCAAAACTTTTCCCATTTTTGTCCCTTCCCCCTCATATCCCTATTCACCTCCATTTTACAGTACCATGTTTTACATTACAGTATTTCTTTTTGTTATCTATCCTTCTAGGTAAAAGATGATGAGCCCTATACCACCAGATCCTGGCCACATGGCTGCAAGTCAGGCCATGATCAACAAATGGTCGGGAGAAAATAGTCGTCCTCAACCGCGAGTTAGACCAGAAGCTGAGGCGATAGCCAAAACACATCAAGGTAGCATTGGATTATTGCTAGAATTACAAGGAAAGCCAGTGTATAGACCACCTCCTAAGCAAAGTAAGAAGAAACAAGAGGATTGAACAAACTAATTTCTAAAGTAGTTAAGCCTATAGTTTACTTGATTTTCTGAGCCTGTGTACGGGGTCCCACTTACATGTAGAACAAAAGCCAGAGTAGTCTGTCCAGACAGACCAGGTTTACTAGTGGGAAGGCATTTCAAGTACATGTACATGTAGGTTCTTGTCGGGGCTCCCACAGTGGATAATGGTAAAAGTTGTCTTGAATAAGACCTTTTGAAAACTATGTACTTTGCATAGTGCAAACCTCTGATGAGGTGCATGCATTATTATAAAATTGCATGCAGATAGTGAACTAGAATGCAGTGATCAATACGATGTAAGTAGCAATTTTTTAAAGCAGTTTGTTATAATTGTTGTTAAGGTGTCGGCTAGGCATGGGTATCGCCTGTATTTGTTTGGCGCTATATCGCTAGGAAAAAATATTGCGATATAAGATAACGACGATAAAACAGGTGGAGTGGAGGAGACACAAATATTACAAAGTAAACAATGTTTGAAAACTTCTCTAGCAAGGAAAACCATGGTCTTGTTCTAAATTCTAAAACAGGTACTTGCATTCAAATTGAATATATTTCAGAACCCCAACCCAAAGACTTTGGTAATGCTAACTTGAAGAAGATGCGCCAGGTGCAAGCTTTGAACAGACGGCGCCAGAGGGAGGATGATGCGGAGAAGAAACAACCCGTCAAAGTTCTGCCTCAGTCAGAAAAATATAAAGCGTTGCCATCAAAGGTGTCAGCAGAAATCAAGGTGAGAATGAAGAAGGTAGACAATGTCATAACCCTAACCCTGAGGGCGTGGTTTGGGAAATAAAGTTATTGGTGAGAAAACAGGTCTAATTTTGGTGGGGGTGTCAGGGGTCGAACCCGAGTTGCCTGCGTGGCAGTCCAGCGCCTGTCTAACTGAGCTACTAAGATGGCAGCTAGCAAAATCTTTATTAAAACAAAGTCGCATATAATTGCCCCGTGCGCAAGGAGATAGACTGGGGAACCACATACTAACAGTACCCTGTTGAATAGGGTTTTTGGGGTATTTATAGTTTTGTTAAAGGTTAATTTCCTGGACAGGTCTGGAAAAACAGTGTCCATTCAGGAAGCTAGGAACATATGGGCCCGTATTCTCGTACGTAGTTAAACACGGTTTTAAGCTAAACACGCGTCTAACTTTGACTTTAGACACAGCGTTTAACTAAACGCGATTCTCGTACATTTGTTTTACTTAAACACGCGTCTAACTCACTGAAAAGTGTCTAACTTTAAACATGGGTATGGGGGTAGTTTAAGGCGCGTTTAACTAAACAAATACACGAACTGTATGCCTTGAATGATTACTCAACCGTGCCCGCTGTAAGCTGCCGAGCATATTGTGTAGTATTAAAAATACACGTGCGTTTGAGGTATTCAGTCGATATCTATTGTAACCTATTAGGGCCACAACAACAATAAATACCTGTATACATATTATACAGTAACGCACAACGACCCTGGGAACGAGATTCGCCGAGTTTAAAACCGTGTTTAGTTAAACACGGTGTATAAAAGATAAACTCGCGTTTTAGTTAAACACGCGTTTAGTTAGACACGATTTTAAGCTAAAACCGTGTTTAGTACGAGAATACGGCCCATGGTTTTTGGAATTTTTAAGTTCTTAAAATAAAGAATAAATCTCATATTTAAAGGAAATTGTTGCAGGCTTGCTAGAACTTTACCTACATCCATGATACCTGTTCCTGGATATAATAAAATAACTCAAGATAGAATCATGTTGTTGCAACGTGGATGATGATAACCCTTCAAATAACTTTCAACAAGTGCATCTCAAATTATAGTTTGTTTTTCAAATCCCATATAATTGAATTTGGCATGTCTGTAACTGCCGACTATTATGACAGGATGTGTCGTATACAGTCAGACTGGCAAGTCTTGGTTTGGGGTTGGGCACATTGATGCGGCTTTGAGGACAATTTGAGCTATGCATCTAGTGACGTGGACAGACATCACTGCTCAAAAGAAGGCAGATAAACTATTTGCGAAATTTTTGAATAAAATATTGATGTCTAAAATAAAAATCTGTCAAACTGTCTGCTTCTCATATAACAATTTTTGATTGAAATATTACTATCTCTTTTTACAGAAAGATGCACCCAATCCAAGACCAGCATCCGCCAACTATTTACGTTCTCACAGCAGGACAGGCGGTGCCCCAAAGCAGAGGGGTAGATCCCCTAGCCCAGCACCGCAAGCACCCAGGGGGAGATCTCCTAGCCCTGCACCACGATCACAAAGTGCTGCTGAGGTATCGTCGATAAGTTTTAATTTGTTTACAAAACTTGACCTTGTGAATGGATCCAATGATGATCCACTGATAAAGCATATATTTCTTCCATGAGGACATAGCATATTTTAAACCCGGGACCTCCCGAACTCCAGACAGACGCTATACCAACTGAGCTAACGAGAACAATTGGTAACCATACAATCCATATTATTTCGCCATCATGCTTGTCGCTTGAGAATTTGAACCCTAAGCCTTTAGGTGCATTTCTAACACTTCAATACCAATTGTCCTCGTTAGCTCAGTTTGTAGAGTGTCCATCTGGAGTTCGGGAGGTCCCCGGTTCAAATCCCCATTATGGAAATTAATTTTTCATTTCTCGACCACTACAAGGGAAAGACTAATTGTCACCTCCACCTTATGAACTAAGTAACTTTGACTTCATTTAGCAAATATCTTACATGAATAAAAAAATGCTAACGATACATTAAATTCTAATATTGAATCATTTGTGAAGGCTTGCTTAAATCATATAATCTTGTTTGTCATCTTAAAGGGACACACAGTGAAGTGTTGGAGGCTGCGCCCTCAATTTTGATAAAAAATGGGATTTGTACATTTTTACAATTGTATGCATGTATGAACTTACACTTGAAAAGATTCAGAAAAATTAACCCTCTTTGTACAAAAAAACGTCAATTCAAATATTCTGGTCTACAGCTTAGACAAGAATTTTACACTATAGTAGGGGAGCATAAGGTTTTTTTGGTCCCAGTCTAGGTGACACAGGGAGTTATGTACAAAAATATTCCTTGAAGTTGGTAGAATTACAACTTAAGTGGACATACTTGCCAACGTTGGTGGTTAATTGACCTTGATTTTGGTTAGATGGTCACATGTGTTTCAGTGTGTTTCAAAGCCATGTGCTCCCCAGCTATAAACAGTCACAATATAAATATGCTGGGCATAAGGCTGCATTTGTGATTATTAATGTTCATCTTAAATTCTGAAGTAAATTATATAAAAAATAAAATTTTCAACACCACTGTGTATCCTTTAATGATTATAAACTAGGTATAAAAGAACATTGAAACATGGGTGACCATATTAGGAAATAGAAATTGTAGTCAAAGACCATTTACATTTATTGGGATGACATTGTTAGAATTGATAATGATATCTTGTGATGAATAAATAAATTGATTCCTTCCATATTACAGTTACGAGGCGCTGATGGAGATAGAAGTACACCTATCAATTTTATAGCACACAACGCACGGATGATGAAGAGTTTTCAACCGCCAAGGTCCCCATCAGTTATGTCCCAACAAGCACGAGACGCAAAAAGGATGGGAGACAAACAGAAGTATAAGAATGGAGAAGTTCCCAAATAGTGAGTTTTTGTACCACCTACAACCTAACATAATTTTTTTTTGGGGGGGGGGACACTTACCAGTTCTATATTCTGTCGGGTGTGTGTATGTTTGTATGGGGGTGTGTTTGTTTCTGCTGCCAAGCCCAATGGCTGACACACACACATGTTGGTTTACTATAAAGCCGCAGACACTGCTCCCATCGAGGACCGTCTACGCTTTTTTATAGGTGTAAACGCATGCAAAGGGGCCTACAAATGTAGATTAATATCGCTAGGACGCCCACTATTGTCATATTGTCCGCAATTTGTCATGTATTAACAAAATACACACAAACGTCCTCAGTTAGGCATTAGGCTCTTACCCAGTCTTTTATAGAATTCAACTCTTTATGCGAACTACAGACAATAAGCACATATTTTTAGAATCAATTCGATGAGACATATCGAGGGTTGAGCGACAGAAGGCCATAACTCAACTTTTGGGCAAATTGATATTTTGGTACAAAAATAATCCATATAACCTAGATTTTCAGAACCATAAAGAGATAACTCATAAACACTCTGAATTTGACTAAAATTAGAGTTATAAGTTGGGTGCTACAGTGTATTGTAATGAGTCCCAAATATTTGAAAGTCGGTTATCTCAAAATAGCATTTCTTGAATTACGGCCTTCTGGCGCTCAACCCTCGATATATGCATCACTTCTAAACATGAGGCCATGAGGGTGACATTTTTTTGGTGTTTTTGAGAAGATATTTTGTAACAGTGTAGAAGACTACGAAGACTACGCAGGCTTTTATGATGGATTCTATTGAGCATTCTTGATCTCAAACACACATAGATTCAAATATGGTACCGGGCTGACTATCCAATATCTGTGGTTCATAGGTTTATTTTAAACCCTAACCTTCATGTGGCTGATTTTTACTCATACTTTAGTGAGGTAAGGTGGGATAAAGAAATATGAACTTGGCCAGACCGTGGTGTTGTCTCAGGACTTTTGAGTGGGAGGCAAGCGATACGACCGCAACACCACCGAAACTGGCTTGTGTTGTGTTTTGCCACATGTACCCTTCCATGATGACGCAATGAGAAGAACCAGGAAGACCGGGCTTAAAGTACAGTGCCACGGTCATTGCATGGGTGCCAGTTTTCAGCCAATTGCCTGATTTCCTACTATTTGCTGATCCGTCCTACCTTTTGTTGATCCAAATGGCTGCACTTTTATTTTATTTTCAGCCCATTTAGGGGATTTTTAGCCCAAATGTATGCGATTTTTTTCAGGCTTTTCCTTTTTTTCTTTCCTTCAGGTCTACTGTGGCATACCTGCGCAGTGGTATTTCGTGATACATGGGAGGGTTTGAGTTCATCAAAGATTAGCATATTTATGGGAGTAATATGGATACCAACCATATATCTTGTGTAACTGTATATCTTGTGCAAGCTGAAGTGGGACAGTTTCAGGGATGTTCATCTGTATGTTTTTGATCAGACTTTCTTGGAAATATGTTTTGTTTTTAACACAATGTCCTTGCTTAATTATCACCTCTAGTTTACAGAGTAGACAAAATCAATGGCATGCGGAAGAAAAAGAGAGAATACGAAATATACCTGACCCTGATATGCCACCTGGACATAAGAAGATGCCCGATCAAGAGAGAAGGAAAACTTTGGAGATACTTAGACAAAGTGAGTCTGAAATAAATAGATTGATAACAATGTTAGCAACAGAATTCCATTCATGCTATTTACAGCCTGCCTATGGAATGTTCTTCCACTTCATACACAAGAAATTGACAAGTAAGCCATCTTTTAAAATGAATTGATAGTTACAAAAACAGGGATAGTTTATTTAAAGAGTTTATGATGGTTTATCGTTGCTGTTCTGTCAAAACGTTATGAGTTTTCCAGCCCTTCATCATGTATAAAGTAAAACTGCCCGACGGTTATGCATAGAAAGTGCTGCTTTATACATGTTCAGGGGCAAGAGCACTACAAGGTTTGAATAGATGTGTTTTTGGCCTTTGAGCATGTTTAGAGCAGACTGCCCAAAGGTTATACATAGGAAGTATTGCTTTATACATGCTGACGGTTTTGACAGAACAGCGATGTTTGTTTATGTGGTTCAAGATCATTAGTAACCATCCCTTTTAATCATTTCAAATGGGTGCAAAGCAAAGGCAAAGGTGGTCAGCAATCACTGTAGCCTACCTTTTCGTACTAATAATGTATAAAATACCAACCTATTTCCTGACTGCATACCCTATATACTGTACTTAAGATTGTAATATTTTACCAGGATAAACACACATGCTAAAATCCTGCCTTGGCTCTTGATTAAAAGCTACCGGTATTCAATAATGTTTAAATAAAGAAATTCAATTTGATATGCATGTGACTAGACTTTTATCTCTCATTTTATAGTTTGATCAGCTCCAAATTTGTATGCTGTCTTACACCAGCGAATTAATACAGAATGTTGTGAGCGCACATGAACGCAACAAGTGTGTAGTAAATGTCTGTGTGCCGTGTGGCCATAATTTTATGTGTACGCTTGGATAGCTTTTGCGCACGGAGAGATAAAAATGCATGTTTCTCGCCAATTTGGAACTGACTAAACCATTGAGGGCGCACACAACTAATTCAGTCTCGAAATCTAGTACCAGCAAAATTAAGTACAGCAATTATAGTTCCAATCAACAACAAGATTGTGAAAAACTGACAAAATATCTGATGTTGTCCCAGCAGTGAGTGTTATATGTACGTGTTATTAGGAATGTGTACAGAAAGTTTATAGAAAAAAAGCAGTCACGATGACTGGAAATTACGTGCTGAAATCATTACGCCCATAAAAAGCCGCATTTATTAAAAAATCTAATCAATGATACCGACTTGATTTTCAGATATGTTATCAATAAGCATAAGAAGCATAATATTGCAAAATCTCATAAATCAAATCACTAGCACATTTGAAATAGAGCAGTTTGAGTAGGCCACCAATTGCGTGTAATACCTATGTGGAGCGAATTAGTTTTGTGCTACCTTGACATCCAAAAAGAATGGGATCTTCTCTGTAATCCAGTAACTTGCCCCTTTGTTAATAATATTTTATTCTCTGATTGACCTCCCCCTTCCACACACACTCTCAACCCACCTACACACTTGGCATTGTATAGCTTTGTCATGAATAGTTAGTCTAGTATTATCAACTGATGTGACTCCTCTACAGGACTGCTTACCTTAAGATCCGATGTTGATCTGACTAATTTGCATCTTTTCCTGAGATGCAGGTACTCCAAATTTGAAATATTCAATATTTTAAGACTAGAAACACTTCACCTGGGATCTCCCCATGTGACGTCACCCACGTCACGCGTGTACACGTCCCCATTTTCATGTGGATTACTTCTGTATAAGTCGTCTCTATGGAATTCTCCGTCTGATATTCAATTCATTGGAATATTGAAGCGAATTTCACTTATTTGTTCTATTCGCAGGTGCTATATCTATACATTCTCAACCCAGCTACACACTTTATTGTTTAGCTTTGTCATGAATAGTTTGTCTAGTATTATCAACTGATGTATCATATTTATAACCATCATTGCATCTATTCTATTACATTCTTTGCAGAAGAGAAAGATCTCTCAAATGAGCTGCAGAAGTTACCAATAAATTCTGT
Source organism: Ophiura sarsii (assembly GCA_035610835.1). Taxonomy (NCBI): domain Eukaryota; kingdom Metazoa; phylum Echinodermata; class Ophiuroidea; order Amphilepidida; family Ophiuridae; genus Ophiura; species Ophiura sarsii. The sequence goes on along the minus strand of CM069452.1, from coordinate 22,947,482 downwards.
GACAATGAGAGCCAAGACAAAAAAGCGAGACATTGAAGGACAGATTGCTGAGGTGGAAGAAGCCATTAAGATATTCTCACGGTCAAAAGTATTTGTCAAGATTGATAGCTGACATGACTATTAGTCAGACTTACCTGATGTCCCTTAGGTGACCAAAAAAACCTGTTCTACGGGCGAATGGACCTCACAGATGGTATCAGTCAAAAGGTATTTTGCATGATACTACTTTATGAGAGCATGTGTGGTCGAGTGGATAAGGCGCTGGATTTAGAATACAAAGGTTGTGAGTTCTAGCCCCGCTACTGCAAACGTGTTTTAATCCCTGGGCAAGATTCTTAGTCTCTATTGCCTCGTCAACCCAAGCGATATTTGAGGAGCTGTTAGGGTATCAAAATCTAAGTAGTGCTGATAGGCTTGTGCACTGTTGGCCGGTAGCCGCCTAAGTGTAGCGACCAAAAGGATTCTGATATCTTAACTGGCAGCGATAATAATTGGCCAAAAAGCTCTTTGGGACTGTGCTTGTATTGTGGAAAGCGCTATATAAGAATGGTAATATTATTATTATTATTATTTACCAATCACTAAAATACACATCATTGTACAGAGTTAGATGAACAAAGTGTGATAAAGGGTTAACTTTTTTCACACAAATAAAGGTCTTTAAAACAAGAATTTGATGACATACCTAGTGTCACAAAAGTAAGGGTACCCAGGCGTATTGCCTAGTGTAATAAGATTAGTCAAGGAATTGGTACAGAAATACCAAACCTATTTCAAAAGTAGTGATTTTCACATGAGTCAATAATGTCATAAGTCATATTTGGCTTCAAAGTGCTCAACTGTCAGATTTTTGAGTTAAATGTTTGTTCATGTAATATTTTAGTAACTTGCAATAACAAAACTTGAGTATCTTAACTTTTGGTACAGTCCATATGTATTGCCTATCATATCATTACTTGGACAAATTAGTACTAATGAAATAGGATGTCGTTGTTTAAAAGTCTGAACTTGACATTGGATATTATCTGTCAAATATAATTGTGCTACAGGGTCTCAAACTGATCATAGGCCTCATTTTCCCTCTCCATTTTTTTTGCTGGTAAAGGTTTTTGTATGTTCTGATCACCTTTTTTTGGCTATGATTTTTTTTCTTCACATCAAGATATTATGATATCATAAGAATCTCCATATTTTTCTTGTTATGTCTGTAAAATCTTAGGGACCAGAAATGTTCCATTTAGAAATTATAGGCTAAAATGTGGTGAATTACTGCCAAAGGTAGTTTAAACACCCGCCAGTTTGTGTACTACTCAACAGGCAAATTTCTTGTGACCATGTGCTTCTAAAATAAGAACCATTGGAGTTATGCAACTCAAACTTTGGAATGCAACAATTTTAAGAATGACCTTTTATGTAAAATAGAAAACATCAAGTTGAAAATTGGGCCAGCAATCAGAACATCTACCTTTTTAAGTAAATAAAAACAAATGAATACTAATTGAAAGTCTCCATGTTTTCCACAAATATTCTTATCTTGTTTTCAAGGTATAGAATATTATGCACCTTTAAATTTCAACGAATTATTCATGCATATTTTCTAATCATTTTAATGCCTTGATTTGTACTATGTGACTTCATCTGATATCCATTCATATTAATCACAATTTACAAGTATACTGTTTCCATTTTGTTGACTTGTACCTCTTGTGGGTGGTTCCAATTATGTGCATTATAAATATGATCTATTTCAAATGTAAAATGTTAAGTTTTAAGTAGGAATCAAAATGATGGCTTTTGAAGGGAGAATTTTTTTTGAATTATTTACAGATGGCTCTTAAAAATGGAGCAATCTTGTTTTTCACCTCATGTTCATATTTGTACCATTCCACCTATAGCCGGCTTATATTTAATACTTGGACTTAAGTATTTTAAAATAATTGCTCACACTCATTAAACCATAATCCTATTCAATGTGTCTTATAAAAAAGTGTATTTTATTTTATTCCATCAGATATCAAATTTTATGAGAATCCTTAGATTTTCCTCCATTTTCTTTGTGTATAAACCTTAAAAGTTTATGAGAATGAAGTCTTGGATTCATGCCGAAATTAAAAATGATTAATTTGTGTGTTACATTCAGCTGTTGCTCCACTGAATATCAGTGCTTGTGTTTATGTAGTAATCAGTATTGCCCATTGTATAAAGGGTCTTTAGAATCTTGCATTCCAAATGTTCCCCCTCATGTCACACAAAGAATATTTTATCTCATGTATAGGCACTGTTTCAAGCACTACAACAACCATTTATAAGTGATGTGTGGGTAAAATGTTGATAATAGTATTTTCTTATAGACCATTATACAAGGAATTATATTGGACTTTTTCAGAATTCCAGGTGTTTATTTTAAGACTTTCATCATTATTCACCGCTATATTTTATATCTTTTTCGATACATGATTTAAATTAAGCTTACACCTGCAACTATTATATTGACTTATCATCCAGTTGAAAGTATTCATACTACTTCTTTGCCTATGGAAATTGAAATTATTTTGATTTTCTTTTTTTGTAAAAGAAATATAGTGCAGCTCATGTTTTCCATTTTATATGGCACACATTGATGGAACAATGTGGCGCAAATTTGTAAGATTTATATCTACCAAGCCATATATTGGGGGGGGGGGGGGGGGTTGTCAGCTATAATTAGAATTCACCTTTTTACACTTGTCCAAAATATTATATCAAATCTTTGGTCTGAATTTGACGTCATCAGACCTGGTTAAAACATCAGTTTAGTGTTATGAGTACTCAGTTGGATGGACAAGATTGCCTTTTAATTCCATATCATATTTGGTTGGTTTCATTGTGCAGTCTACTCATTCTTGTATCAATCTGTTACATGAGGGCAGTTTACATAACCCACCCAATGCATCAATTTGTAACACTTGCCACGCGACAGGTGTCTGCAATCGACATTCCAAAATGTCTCCAAATTATTTTAAAAAGTCAAAATAATTAAATTGTCATTACCATATTTGGAATCACCATGAGGAATACTTTAAAATAAGTGCACACATTCCAGTATTGGTTCAGTAATTCTTGAGATGGGCTTTGAAAGTTGAGATAGGTTTCAGAAATATCTGTTTTGAAATTGGTAAAACTAATAGCCGCGTGTTAAGTGAGCTACTATGCTTCAATGGCTGTCGGTGAGGTATAGGAACCAACTAAAAAATTCCTGCTCCCAGTTTTGAAATAATCGTAGGTGTAAAACTGCATGGAATTAGGCTAGCGCAAAATCTTGTGTCAAAGGATTTCGGGATTATACAGCTTTATATAACACTTATTTTACACCAGGGATTTACCCAGTTATGTCATATATTTAGAAGCTGACAGAACAGATCAGTTATAACCAAAGTTATTGAAATTGTGCTTTCCAATTCACGCAGGCATGAAAATCAGAAGCATTTTTTCAGATCATAATATTTAGAACTTCAATAAAGAAAATCCTCCGAATATTCTGCAATAAATATCCAATCATGTTTCAGCTTGGTTTATCATTAACTGAATTTGTTCACATTGCAAAATTGGTTTATTACTGGGTAGAGTGACCAAGCAAGGTGAAAACCCAAGTTTTAGTGTAAACAATTTGCTAGTCTGAGTACACAATGCTGAACATTGTCGAATGCCATTCAAATAAGGAGAAATTGTACACATTTTGAATCTGGACAATTTTTCTTGAATTATGTATGTAGTAAATGCAAATTATGTAATAAAGTAACATTCCAAACTAGTGTAATAAAAAATAAAAAATAGAAACATAACTATACTAACTTCAATGACCAGGAACAGACTTTTTTTGCCCTGTAATGTACCCACTGTATATTTATACCAAAACACATACATGTATAATAATTCTCTGCCATTAAAATTGCAATGTTAGCAATAATCCTGTTATTACATAACGTCGCTATTCTTTCAAAACCTTGTAGGTTTTTCCGGCCCTTCAGCATGTATAAAGTAAAACTGCCAACAGTTATGCCTGGGAAGTGTTGCTATATCCTTTTTCTGGGACAAGAGAACTTACAAGGTTTTGATAGATGTGATTTTGTCACTAAAAATGTTAAGAGCAGACCACCTAGAGGTCATAAAGTGCTCAACAAAAGAAAGTCGTACACTTTGTTTAGGTCATTAAAGTAACTTTCGATTATTTTTTTACCAGACAGGCTAGATAGACATTTGGATGAATCTTTTAGGCACATTTTGATACCAAACATAACATCTAACAACAAAGATTAACCATGATTAGCGCAATTTATAGAAAATTAGTCACTTTTCAAAAGTCACATTTTCAATACACTACGTGGAAGAAACCGCACATAATGCCCTTTATCTTCGGAATCAAATATCCCGCTCACTAAGTGTACACCCAGCGCAAGGTAGTGTACAAGGCTGCACTGTGTGATCGATTGCCCGCCGGTCAGGCTGGTTAATAACAGTGTCACACATGGGGTGAACCTCGCACACACACATTTTCCTCCCGTGTAGAAATTGAAAATGTGACTTTTGAAAAGTGACTAATTTTCTTTAAATGGCGCTAATCATGGTTTATCTTTGTTGCCAGGTGTTATATTTGGTATCAAAATGTGCCTAAAAGATTCATCCAAATGTCTATCCAGCCTGTTTGGTAAAAAAACAATCAAAAGTTACTTTAATTGACCTAAACAAAGTGTACGACTTTCTTTTGTTGAGCACTTTACATAGGAAGTAGAACTTGATACATGCTGAAATGCTTGATGGAGATACAAGGTTTTGAAAGAATAGCGACGATAAGTTAGGTGCAGAATTGTCATGATTTGGCATTCAAAAGTTTTAATCTATTAATCTTTACTCAGTCCCTCTTTATTCCATTGTTCAATGAATACAAAGGCAGTGAAGAAATGCTGTTGAGTATATCTCATCTGTTTCAGTTTTATTGGCATGGAGTATTATTATTGACAAATATCACCCTGGTTCATGTGTATTGAACTTTTAGGTGGGCTTTAGTCATACTGAGCATCGCTGAGGAATGATATGTAAAGAATGGTGAGTTTTAATCATCACAGTTTGACGATGGTTTACTTCTTATTGTATGAAATTATATGAAGATTCTTGAAATATGTATAACTGAACAAGTACTGTCTATTTTTATTAGCAAGTAAGACCTCAATCCAAATTGTGCCTTATTGAACAATTTATGGTTAAATTTCATTGGTATACAATTTAGTAGCTCTACTGTAAACATCAACTTATATAATCGACAATGAATGAAATTATACTCTTTTCCATCTTAAATATGAATGTGATGTTTAAGAGCATATCCCAGTGAGCCTAGACTACGATTCAGGCGCATGATAATCAGTTCAATAATTTCTTGATCATTACAAACAATTCCCACACGTCCTATGTGATTGATGCGTAACCGCAACAGCCAGGTAGTGCAAGGTCATCCAATGAGCATAGACCATTTCAAATTGAGATCGGAAATCTTCGGAAAAACAGGTCACGTGGAGTAGGTGCGTTATGCGTTCTTCGCAACAGTTGATCGCATTCATAGCATTGGTTGTCCGCCTAGTTATTTACTATGTTTACATACACGCGTACACCCATGCGAGGTAAAACGTGGAACGAGACTTTTTTGTCTTTTTATCAACAATGGTGTTGACCCGCAAATTACAAATGTATTGAGCAGATGGTAAAAAGTGAAAATATTACCCCAAATCTCTTTTATCTCTCCGTTTTTGTTACTGAAATGACGCAACATCAACTTTGTGAGGGATACAATCTATAACCAACACCTGCGCAATCTACCACACGGGCAGACAGGTGAAAAACACGTTTGTTTTTCTCCGGCACATGGCCATGAGTTGACTTGTGAGCTAACAAGTCATGTAACCGAGCGTCAAATCACTCGGCTAATCGGAAACATTCGGAACTGATCGTATATTTTCGGATTTGAAATGGTCTATTGTGCAATCAACATTCAGGTGACGCTCAGATCAAGAAATTATTGAACTGATACTTAACAATCAAGGACACATTTCTCTGTAAATTAAGGCTGTATCATCACTGGAATGTGCATTGCTATCGCTTTCATACCTCAGATGGGATGGGATTATATAGCAATGATATGAAATTTATCTCCCACAGGGAGCATGTAAATAAGGATTTCAACTATTTTGTATACATGTATATGTGTAATTAGAACCAATGACGGAAGATGTATTGGTAGAACTCTGTTAAATAAACTGTATCATAATATCATTGTACATTGGAGACGTTTCTGTTGTATTACTTGTATATTATATTAGAAAAACATTACCGCATGCTATATGTATATAGTTGACAATAATATCTCTTTTATTCAAGTAAATATCATTGGCCTATTTTAGACACATTGCAATGTATCAAGCCATCAAATGTACAGACACTTTTCTTATTTAGAATTGGTTTTTTGATTGTTTAAAAATGTTTAAATGTTCGAAACAAAACCCAAAACAACACCCAACCAACTGACTCTGCACCGGTCCATCTGCCTGTAGAAATGGGGTATGTTATGATGAAGCCATTACTGAAAGGATTTATTTGTGCCAATAGTAAATTAGGGTTCATATTGTCCACGTTAATATAACCTGATATATTCACAGCTTTCCTTTATATATACTCCATGACAGATAATTAGATATCGTTGTCTGATCAACAGCATCTATGACGTCTGGGAGTCGTATCTGTGCTTCCTGTAGCCACAGTATTGCATAGTGGAAGTCCTTGGCTTCATAGGCTATACGACCCAGCTCAAAACATTCATGTGCTATTATAGTAAGATTGGAAACAAAAGAAACAAGGAATATAAATCAATAGGATATATGAATAAACATGGGTAGAACCAGACCTGCAAATTTCGTGTATCGCATACCTTCAAAATCATCAACTGCGATACAAATTTCAAAGGCTGGTGCAAAAGTTTTTGCAGCTATCGCGATTCACCTAAAATTGAACTTTTACTTGAAGGAATTGCACCGTTTTGTTCCTCAAGAAAAAATTGAAAATGTCAGCACCTGGTACAAACATCTAATCAAAAATCTACAAATGAAGAGTTCCTTTGTAAAACCAAACACTGTTTGTCAAAATTGAATTGAACGTGTCATGCTGCTATGTTATGTACTTGTCAAATGTTCAAACATTTTTAGGACAAAATCCCACAATCAACATCATAAATACACTACCAATTCATGCTTCATAGCACATTTGAGAGCAGCATGGCGTGCTCTGTTCAATTTGACAGATAGTATTTATCTGTTTTTGCATATAAACTCTTCAAATTTTGATAAATGGGACAGTAATAAACAAGTAGAGCAACCAATAGATTTTTTTTTTTTAAATTAAAAAAAGATTACCTAATATCATATTTCACTTGTCCATGGATCCAGGACTACACAATAGTTTAAACACCCTAACCCATTTGTTTTAGGGTTTGGGTTGATTAGCATTGTGGTATGCCACAAGTTTCTAATTCAATGTAACTTGCAAGATAAGTAATTCAGTGTGAAGTTATTTGTCAAATACAGGTTTTCAATGTGTATCAGTCTGAGCAACATATGATACATCAAAAGGCTTTTTTGATGTATCATAAGTTTGGTTGTTTTCCACTTGACAACCTGTCCGCTTCTAAATTTTCAAAATTGGAAACTAAAAATGAACAGTTTTTTACTTTACAAAAGATAATCTGTCATAATTTTCAAATATTCAAGAGAGTTTAACTGACATTTTTGACATTAATAATTTATTTTTGCTTGCAATTGTCCACATAAATATGATCTTAAAAAGCATATATCGAGGGCTCGGAACCAAAAGACCTCATCTCCATTTTTTCAAAAATGAGATTTTGGTATCAACATTAATTACAGAAAGAAATTCTCTTCCATTACACACAGCCTTATTTCTATAACACAACCCCTTTCAAATTTATAGCCAGTATCACAAGGCCTCATCTCCATCTCCCCAATGTGTTTAAAAATCTTCCAATAGTCTTTTTCTCAGAATGGTCAAAATGGAGATAAGGCCTTTTGTTTCTGAGCCCTCGATATACATTTGTCTTACCAGATAGTGCAGATGTAATCCATGTCCCCGGAATATTACCATTAGCTATATTAGATGCAGACATTCCAAAGCTGCGTTGCAGACGAAATAGAGCTACTGCAGACCCTATCATGTCATTTTGTTTTGGCATAGAAGTACGATGCTGTTTGGCATTAGCTAGATAGGCTGCAAAACATAGATGTGTAGGATTAAATATGGGACAAATTTAGATTGGTAAAATTAATATGACGGAATTCAAAAATTAAAATTTTAATTTTTTAATTTTGTGCTTCATATTCTTAAAATCAATTTTTACATATTTTGCATTTATTGTTAAACATTAACACAATGAAATTGTTGGTAAATATTCAAAGTCACCATAACAAATTTGACCCGTTTAATAATATCTAAAATTGGTATAGTATAGTAAAAATATGTTCCTCGTTATAATAATTTGAGGTATCGCCCACATTTGATTTATACTGTTACTTTTCAACTTCGAAAAAAAAGGTCAGGTTTGGCTTTTATTATAACAGCTAGCATGTTTACATTTCATTCATACAAACTATTATAGTGGTAACAGATGGTGGGACATTACTATACCTCTATATAGAGATGTACAGTTGCAATCAACTAGAATGATCTAGTATCATTTTGAAAGGTATCCCACGATGAGGTTCTGTATAGGCCTACATTGTAATATATTTTGCCATAATTAGTATAACCAATTACCCTACCTGATTTTGAATTGTCCAATAAAACCATATTCTCTATCTCCTTCCATTCAAAGATAAAACGTTTGACCAATAGGAAATCGTTTACTGGATGTCCAAGATAGTGGGCGGGGTCAGCAACAGCTTCTTGATTCATGATGTCTATCTTCTCCACTCGCCTTTTGAAAATAAAGCAGAGTATACAAATTTAATATTGAGGTGTATGACCCCCATTTGTTCATTTTTTTTCTCCCCCCCCCCCCCCCACCTCCTTTTTTTTACGTTATTTTAATAACGTAAAAGCACTAAGCATTCGTTCATCTTAGAAACCTTGACACAACAGAGACAAATGTCAAAACAAACTCTCCACCTAAAATTTGAGTTGAATTACTCCAGTGGTTATCATGATAGAAGCAAAAATTCACTTAGAATTTGCCCATATAACAGTTATATATACACACACCTTTGAATGAAATGTTTCAAGGGCAAAAAGACAAATATGGGTTTTCTTTTGATACATTGTATCATCAAAGTCTCTCAATTTTGATGGAAAAACCAAAGTGATCTGTTCACCCACTTAACCAGACACACAGACCGACACCCCCCCCCCCCCCCCCCCCAGACAATCAACTCACACAGTGGTTATATGAGAACAAATTATTTCTTGTAACGATTCCTCAAAATTGTTAGCAGGGACAGGTCCATGGTATGATGATTAGTATAATACTGATACTAGTATTAAATGAAAACACCACCATGGGTTCAAAGTGTGATCCTAAATATTAAAACCAATTTTAATTCAGAAATAATAATAAAGGATTTGTCTTAATAAGTCCAGAATATTGTCTTCTTTTCTTTTCTTTTTTTGTTTTTGTTTTTGGTTGTTTGATTAGTTTTATATATAGTTCTACAAAGAAAGAATGTATTGCAATGTCTTTTATCAGTCTCTTCTGGCTTTTAAAAATTGAAGACCCATACATAAACATTCTTCAGAATGAAATACATTTTTTTGAAATAATAATTTTTCTGCTTTTATGAGATAATTGTTAAACAACAGGGCTTATATATGTCAATTGTGCAGTTTAGATTAAATCAAATCATTTTTTTTTAAACCCTATTTTAAGATAATGTTATTTCATTTTATGGTTTTTAAAAAATATAGGCACGGACTTACCTCTTAATCATATCTAGTTTAGCTTCTTCCTGGATGACATAGTTTTTAGCAGTATTTAGCAGGTTGGCTTCGGCATGGATCACATTTTCCCAGGCGTTAGATAGGGCTGCAAATGATAGCAAACACATCATCATTATAAGTGTCTCCATGTTTTCAGAATTGTATAAAGTGATAATCCTGGATGGATAGACTTAAGGCTGGTGGTGCTTTAATCATTTGTGCACAAGCAATTAAACAAATTGTTATGTTTATTAACTAGAATACATTAATTGGTAATCTGGCTACATTATTGCCTCCAACTGATATAACGGTGCCAGCTGTCGCCAAGTAGTGAGGACGTGGAGAGGCTGTGTGTTTCATTGTGGCATATCTGCACATCCTTATGGGATGACAGCAGCCGACTGCATTATAACTTTTTAAAACAGACATGGCACAAAGTGTTTTCTTTGCCAAATCATTATTGCGCTCCGTTTGGTGAAAACAATAATGTGACCAGTATACTTTCCTTCACAGGGCCAGGGAGAGCAGTGTAGGACACTTAACTCGAATATAGTATTACATTACAGCTTTTGTTCAATCAAATAATGCTATCTACTGAAGATAGCAGGTAGGTTTACATGTACAGTGTTGATTAATTATTTGTGATTTTTACCGTATGAACGAGAGGCCTAGACATCAATTGCACAGTGAACGTGATGTCGTTTTTGGCCTATTCCAGAAGAGGTATCGCAAAATCCGGGATAGGGGCCGGGGCCGGGGGGGGTGGTATACAATGTGCCGGGCGGGACCGTCCGCGGCGTTGTATCAAAATGTAGGAGCTCTGAGGCCGTTTCAAATTTAGGCGTCTTAAAACCCCGCTTAAAACAATAGACTTGTTTATTAGTCGCAACTGTACAAACCTTGCTTACAGCGTTGTTACGCTTTCCGCGGGGGCTTCCGTTATCTTTAAAGTCGGGCATAAATTGAATTGTCATCCCTTCGCGAATCTTCCGATTATAAATTTAATACAGAAGAAGATGTGAGAAAACTATAGCCTATATTAAAAATGTACAGCTTTGATCACACCTTGCGGTACCGCGGCTTCAATTTTTGACATTAAAACGAAATTAACGTGGGGTGGCCAGGGGTCCGCCTAGGGCCCGGTGGGGTCCAAGTCAAAGCCCTTTGGAGCTGTAGGTTTTGAAGGCCCTTGGAGGGCTCTCCTGGCACATATTTCTTTGAATTAAGACATTTTCTTCTCGTAACTTTAGGCTTCATTTTATATTTGGTGGAAAGTCGTTCATACGTCCATGATTCCCCATGTCAAATTAACCAACGGTGCCAATCTCAACCCCTCTTTGGCTACGCCACTATATGGGCTTATAAAATGATATTCCTTGACATACGCGTGAACATTTTTCATACTTTTCATAGTTGATATATGAATTAGATTTCGATTCCACCGACTGACACCTACCTCCTTGAAATTGGATAGAATAAAGTACCCCCCCCCCCCCCCCCCCGAAGGTGTAATACCAGTGGCGGATACCGGGCCTTTGGGGGCGGGCGCCCCCGTAAAATTTTACAATATACTTTTTTTTTGTGTACGCGCCCCCGTAAAATTTTACAATAGGCCTATACCTTTTTTGTGTACCACTTTACCTTTTTCAGAGACATAGGTAGGTTCCGTCAATAAAACGTCTGAATGTTCTAGACTGAAAGCAAATGGGAAAGGGTGGGTTATGGTGGGAGGGATGGTCTATACTGCTGTCCGTCGGACCCCCCCCCCCCCCCCCAAAAAAAAATATATATATATGGTAACGATGTTATGAGATGTAAACAATAGGCCTACTTAATTAAATAGTGCAAAGTTGCACCTTGCACCTTTGATATCCTTGTACTTTTTTGCCTTTCTCCCAATGAAAAAGTATGCTTCAATCTACGTAGGTGACAAGGCAATTTATAGGGATAGCTAATAAATAATAGGCCTAATACTACTATAGTACTATTTAATTGTTAATAATGGCAGTGTTTTGACCGTTATCATTGTTATCTTCAGTAGAAACTCATATTAAAGAGATCCAACCAAAATGCTTAAGGCAAATGGTATTTTCCCGGTGGACTTTACCTTATACCAGGCTGAATTGCCGCCGATGAGTCCGAAATTTGAAAACGGGGAGGGGCGGTGTTCGAGACGTGTCGTCCTCAAAAACCCACCGCCAAATTGGGGGCCCTCGATCCCTCCAACCCACTATAATAAGTCCTGCACTGTATTAATTTTTTTTAAACCACTGACTCAAAGTGAGGCCCTCGCCCCCTTTAAGCCTGTGTATTTACAGAAAATAAAAAGGGGCCGGGGGACACTCTACTGTTTAATACCATGTTCATATGTTCATAGTCATTTTACAAACCGTTAACATTATTATCCTGCTTCATTAAACATTGAGTAATAAGTGTTATACTAGGCCTAGGCCTAAACCTAATTCCCTTTTTTCAGTTGCGCTGGCATATTGAGGGTCAAGTTCAGTGCAATTTTTGGCTTTTTACTTCGGAATTCGTGACGTGACTTTGATCAGAAGCTTACCTGATTCCGTCCCTGAGTAGAGTCCAGTGGCGGATACAGGGGGGGGGGGGGGGGGCTTTGGGGGCGGGCGCCCCCGTAAAATTTTACAATATACCTTTTTTGTGTACCACTTTACCTTTTTCAGAGACATAGGTAGGTTCCGTCGGTACATTTGCCACTTGTACCCTGCGATATTTTTTGCCGGTTTTGGGACAACCACATCGCTACCGCCCCCCCCCCCCCCCCCCCCCCCCCCCCCACACCCCCCCACACACACTTAGCTGAATTTCACGAGCTGACGGCAAAAAAAATCGGGGCCCTTTTTACGATTTTTTTTGTGTCAGCCCCCGTAAATTTTAATCCTGGATCCGCCACTGAATACCCCCGGTAATTCCCCCGCCCCAATCGAATGACTTTAGTGCTGGGTTTACGCGCTCAAATTTATTTTGCTATTACTCAGTTCTGGCTATAATTAATGTATATTTTGGTTTGAAATAGGCTTTTAGAATGATATTTTCTGGACATAGGGCCCTAAGCCTTATTATAAAGTTTTTCATTACTATTTGTATACGAATTTGGTTTCGATTCCCTCGACTGACGCCTTGAAATGGATGAAAATTAAGTAAAATCCCCGAGCTTGTCGAATGGGTGCAATTCCGCTGAATGATAGTCAAATGTGTGATTGTGTGCCTGTCACCTCCCTCTTTGACACGCCACTGCTCATGCAATGTCTGTCTCTCTAGGTTCCAACATGTCCATGCTTTTGGATTATGTTTAAGTTTGCCCCATGTGACCCGGTACACATGGCGTGGACCAACTCTGTAGTACGAGGGGTATTCAAAAAAATACCTGCAACCATTGAAAATCTCTGAACCGTGACACGTGTGACTGTCAGTGAAATGATACTGAAACTGTAAGTCTTACTCTTTTCTCAAAGAAAATTTCGAACACGTAGGTCATTTTTATCATTACATTTCAGCACTGTGAATACCGTGATCTCAGACCACTGGTTAGAGAATTAAATGTTACAATAGCGGGAAATTTGAAACAAGTTTATGACATGCATTAAGATCCATGCGTTGACAGTGTTAATATTGGCGCTTGATGTATATTGCTGATTCTTGTCAATTTTCAGTGCCCAGAGAGACTATTATAGTTTATAGCACGGAAATTACATGATAAAAATGACCTATAGTGGTTGAAATTTTCCGTGAGAAAGGGGTAAGACTTACAGTTATTAAGTATCATAAGTTTATTTTATTGACACATGTCACGGTTCAGAGATTTTCAATGGTTGCAGGTATTTATTGAATGCCCCTCCCTCGTATTAAATGGTATGTGGTATGTTGTAATGGCATGTAATAGAAAACAAAACAACAAACTCCCCTTTCTCCTTCTCGACAATGAAAAATAAAAACAAAACAGACATGTTTTCTTGGTGGGGTTTTGGTTTTGAATAGATATCATTTCCATGCATCAATTTCAGTTTAAAATCCCATGGGGCTAGCAACTTACACTAATTCCGACAGTGGGTCCTCACTTTTATACGTTGAAATTTGACTAAATTATCTCTGAATGCTATGAATGCGAGTCTTACCGTACTGTACCGTCTGGCAATCAATTAGGAGGTAAGTGCGCCCTCATAACCGTTTTTTTTTCTGCTCTGGGTGTGGAGCAGAATTCAGTGACCTGTGATATGTTTGTTTTGAACGTTGTTGTTGTTTTGATTTTCGGTCGAACCGCGATATTTCAAAGTAAATTTGATTCGATTGCAAGAACCAAGAAGATTAGGATAATCATCAGGCTCATGCATGCTCGAGGTTGCAGCTCAGGAAGCAATACATAGGTCAGTATTGAAAAGCGAAAGACAAGCACTCGTCATCAACATTAACAATCATGAAATAATGTAGGAGGCTATTTTTAATAGCGCGATAGCCTAACCAGGGAGGTGTACATCTCTCTGGCCTAACTAGGCTTATTATAGCTGCCTACTACTAAATTTACTGTTTGGAGACATAATAACATTTTAGGAAATGAAATACATCATGTCAAGACTATTAATCTCATAACATTATGAGCTAATATCATGAATATGCATGAGTACTGTATAAAGACAATTTGTAAATTGTATTGCAAAAACATGTAATGTGATGTGAGTAACGTTACTAACGTGAATCAGCTATTTTGTTGGTCATGTCAGGATCAGTACACGCAAACTCGAGTCATTGAAAGTAAAGTATTGATTTTTTCTGTGATAAAATAAACAAATTTCGATGGCGGTTGGTTTTTATTGACATGGATAGATGGGGTTAGACCTAACTTCAGGTCCCTCAATTTACTAATTGAGGGACCTGACAAACATTATGACTTAAACAACCACCGTTGGCCTGTTTTGAACAGGCCAAAACAGGCCCAAAATAACCACATAGCAAACAAGAAAAATATTCAATAACCAGCACCTATACTTACAGCATGGGCTTTACAAATATATGTCCTCCTTAAATAGTCCAAGCTTACACTTGATCCTTGCATTTGAAGGAAAATATGGGCCACTGATCATAAAATGTCTACATTTTTTTGACCAAATGTACATGTTCAATTTGAGCTATAGTAAAAGATGCACAAAGTGTTACCATCTAGGTGCTTTTTAGGCCATAGACAAAGACAAACACATGGCCCAATGTTGGGTAATCCCATTAGAAAACTCTACTTGAGCAACAAAATCTTTTTGTTTGGAAAACAGCACACAGTTTAGAATGAGCCCAATTTACTGTTTGCTGACTAGTTTGGCAACAATGTTTGTCAGAATTTTCATTGTGTCAACCATATAGGTACTTTACATAATCTATCTACATCATAAAAGATTTGGCCAGGCAGCATGAACTGACATTCCTGACAACAAAAGGGAATTGCACCTGGACTATTATAGTACATTCAATAGAGTATAGCATGACAATCACCGCTCATAGCATCAAGAGTATTAGCTGTCAAATAAATATAGTCAATATCTGAAAATATTAAACACAGTTAATTCTTAACCAATCATATGGATTACATTTGGTCATTTGATAGAAAATGGGTGGGGCATTTAACCATTCTTCAGGGGTCAAGGGTTATGGCCTCTGGATATTTTCATTCATAAATACACATGTGCAGAAGATGTGGTGAGAATTCTGTTACCTCTGAAATATATAAATATTTTTTTCACCATCAAGAATTACTCCATTTTTCATGAGATTTTAGATGCTAAATGATAAATGCCAGTGATAACTGATTAAAATATGTTGAGGTGGATGCCAGTAGATTAAAGTGGATTTTACAAGGGCCATACATTGACAGTGCAGAAAATTGTGACTTGGTAAGTACACTGGCAACTGGGACTTTGGCGTGTAAGATGGGGTGACCGGTGACATCATGTATTTACAAATGGGACACCCTCTGTTGATTCCCTCCAGGCAGAATATACAGTAAAGTTAATGAAGACAACCTGAAATTTCTTTCTAATGAATTGTAAAACTCATTTATTTTTAATTTTTTGTGTGAAATGCGATAGCTTATAGCATTCCTAAGCAAGTTTAAAGACAGTTTTGATAACAATTTGCTGTGACACCACAATCTAGTTAGAAACCTGATCTGGCCTATGTAAACGAACTCTTGCCCGGTGTGTTTTGTCTCAAATCAACAGAGGGCGTCTAAATGTAAACAACGGTCACCTCATCTATATAGCAAACAATTTACAATGGTAGTGGGAGGAGTAGTTTTTTGATTGATTGGGAGCATTTGGATCCAAATGCTCCCAAAACGATGACCTGAGTTTCTGTGCCCGGTTCTGGCATGCTCTGCAGTCGATACGGCCCATTATAGCAGAATCGATGACATGGATTTGCGTGCCAGGTTTGTGACATGGAAGCGGCGGCGGCGAACATAGGAGGGGATATGTCAACACACACACCCCAACTGTGAATGCATACAAATTTTCATTCTTCCCAAGAGCAATTGCAATCTGGAACAGATTACCTGCAGCAGCAGTGCTACACACATCACCCCATCACTAGCTGCATTCAAATCTGCTGCAGCACCAGCCATCCGGCAAATGCAGCCACTGCATGGTGCGCCTTCCTGTAAGCTACAACAGCCATGTTTTTAGTGCACCCTAAGTTATGTTCCAGCCCGTCACCAAGTGATCATTGTGTATTCGTCAGTATTTTTCTACAAGTTTCGTGTATTCGTCAGTATATATTCTGCAAGTTTCGTGTATTCGTCATTATATTCTGCAAGTTTCGTGTATTCGTCGGTATTTTCTACAAGTTTGTAGTCAGTCTCGTCCAGTATTTGTCACTGTCTGCAATTTAAGTGTCATTTTTTGCCCCCACCACCACTTTACTTTCTTTTGACGGCTGGCTGTTTTGACGTCACATCTGCACCAACATTCCAGTTTATAGCTGTTTACAGATGTTAAAGGAATTAACACATCAAGCATCAAGGGTGCGGAAGTATGCAGAACTTGAATTCAAAATCTTTTGAAAATATTATTTATGTCAACTCTACGCGGTGGCGGCGGCGGCGGCGAATAGACGGGAAGGGGGGAGTGCGGAAGTAGCAAAACTTAAATTCAAAATCTGTTAAAAAGATTATTTCTGTAAATTCCACGCGGCGGCGAACGGAGAGGGTGCGGGCAGGGCTGGAAAAATCCGGCAAAACGGCAAGCTCCTTGCCGGGAAATGTTGCCATCTCGCGGGAAATCCCCCCCCAAAAAAAAACAAACACACAACACATTTTTTTATAATTTTTTTTTTTAGATTTTTTTTTTAGATTTTTGTTCAGAGTATAGAGCAATACAGCCTATATTAAATAAAATGATGCACAAAAAAGCATCAATTGGACCTTATCGCAAATTGTTTTAAATCACCAAAAAAGGTGCACCAAATCGCGCCAATTGCAGTCTCATTTTTCAAAAAGTGCTACCATCTATTAGGGGGGCACATCCCCCCTCAGACTCCCCCCTGGCGCCACATTAATGAGTTTATACTTGCTTGTGGCTATAGACACGTGACCCTAGATTACTCATGCAATATGGGATTCATGTGACCCCCCATGGGGTCACAGCATGACCCCCAAAATCCCGAAAAACACTTCCGGCTGAATAAAGTGGCTACTTTGGGGGGCAATATCATAAAAAGTAAAGGATCTATACTGTTGATTTGAGGTCAGATTCTTGAAATATGGCCAAAAGTAAACTTTCAGCTTTCTACCTAGTACGAAGACTGAAATATAAGCTTCCAAAGTCAGACGATATTACAAATATGACTTTTCGCGAATCTTGAACAAGAAAAAACGTGTTCTCGACTATATTTAAACGGGCCATATCTGGAAAACGACATGGAGTATGATTTTACTTTTTTGCATGTGTTAATTCTTGCCATAGTCCATTAATCTGATGAAGTTTCATCAAAATCTGAGAGGGTCACCTGGGGACCACTGGTTGATTTGACATGGAATGACCCATGTGAGTAACATGGAATTTCCCATTATATTACATTTCTATCTTCTGTAGATAGCACCCATATACTACATTGCTATCTTCATTAGATAACACCCATGATAAATTGTAGACAGCAACCAAATTCAAATTTAACCCCTTTCGATTGGTGTACAATTGGCCCTGAAAAGGGGTTATTTTTAATACATATTAAGTGTATAAGTGGTAACTTTGGGGTGGAACTGATTTCTTGAATGTCGTAACTCATGGCTAGAGCCCTGCTATGGCCAGGTTCCCCAGGAGCGGGTTGCAATTGATAACTTGTACATTAATGTAACGATATTGCATTATCATGATATCACCCTTATTGTGTATCGCATGATATGAGCATGCGCAGTGTGATTACTTTGATCTTACAACATGTCAGAACTTATTAGTAGAACAATGCGTCCTCGAGTGTGTTATTATGTTAAAATACCGTAATAGCAACTTCCAACAATTTTAAACAAGGGATTGCAGCATAATAACGTCTTTGGTATCCTGACATACTTAAAATATTATTTGGAACACAATTGTTACATCACATGCACTCACTGACGGTAGTGTAAATTTCTTTTAAATTAAGTTCAAATCTGATCTATTCATATTTAGCTTTCAAACGTCACCGATGGGTTTAGCCTATAGACAATTATAGGCCATGCATGTTTTATTCCTTCAGAAAACCAATCTAGCACTCCCCATGTAGGTCACAGATGAAATGTGGCTTAAAATGAAGCTAATATGCCTGATCAATATTTTACCTTATCCCACGTTCGTAGGTTGCACGTTATGACCCTAGACCTCGATTTAGGGTCAAAGGTCACATGTGTTTCAATGGGAAGTCAAAAACTAAATTTAACATGGTAAAAAAACTAACAAATGAGCTATTGACTATAAAAAGTATGTTATAGTGTTGGGATAAGTGTTTTAAACAAAAAAGTCAATCACAACTTCAATCGTAGATCAATAGTTTTTGAACTGTGACCTTTTGAAAAAGACAAGTTGGCCAAAATAGGCCATTTTGGTCATTTTTCGCAAATTTGGCACAAAAATGACATGTTATCATCATTAAAAAAATATTTTGACTCAATATGAATTGATAAACCATGTTATAATGTTGGTTTATATATAGATGAACTTTACATTACAAGACATTTCAAAAGTCAATGGTGTCTGCATGCCATGGCAAACCGCTTTAATATCCTTCAAATTCATTCAAGGGTAAAATCTGAGTCAAATTTAAAGGATTTGAAGGATATTAAAGCTGGTTGCCATGGCATCAGCATACCATTGACTTTTGAAATGTGTTGTAATGTAAGATACATCTATACCAACATTATAACATCTCTGAGTTGTAGACTCAAGTTGTTTGAATTGGACTCGAGTCGCTAATTTTGTGACTTGTGACTTGACTTGCAATTTGCAAATATTGGCATTGACTTGTGACTTGACTTGACTTGCAACCCTATGACTTGTGACTTGACTTGGACTTGCGAAAACCAAACCGCGTATTAATTGATTCTCGCAACAACTTTGCGTGAATCAAAAAATGTTTGCCCATATTGATGAGTCAATGAAAAATGTAATGAGACTGAGTATGACCTGATTTGTTTCCCTTTTGTTTTAATTTGTAGGTATAAAGACAGTCTAGTGTCAAGCCATTTAGCCTGCCACTTGCCAAGATACAGTTAGCTAGCCTCCCCCCAAAAAAAATAAAAAATAAAAAGAATAAAAAGAATTATTATTATTATTATTTTTTGTTGTTGATTAATGTCTATTTTCCATTTCCTGGGTCACAATGAAAGACAAGCTGTATGTAATGTGCACTTTCATTTTCCTGCATCTCCAACTAGGACGTTTAATTAAGATGTTGATTTTGAAATAAATTGTATTTTTACATAGGAAACAGTGCTGAAAAAAATCATACTTTTGATAAGAATGAATTAAATAATTTAGTATAAGATCTTAGGTTAGGAGTTTCTATTCCCAATGGTCTGGGTCAAGGGGTATTATGTGGGTTATTAAGGGTCAAATACAAGTCATCTAAAGTCCTGTTTTTGACTTAGAAAAAACAAACCTATTGCGCAAATCAAACTTGATCAGATCTGATTCGCGCTGCTTTGTTCCTGCGCGAATCGATTCACAGATTCGCGCTGAATTTCTACCCCTGTACACTGTCTGAATCTTTTTGATTTCATTTTAATACATTTCAGTGGCATGATTGTCCATCACCACTGTCGTGACCCATGTCTTTCTGATTCAATGAGAATTGATCACTGATGTCTCACAGTTGTTAGACTCGAGTTGTTTGAATTGGACTAGAGTCTGACACGAGTCACTAATTTTGTGACTTGCGACTTGACTTGCAAATATTGGCATTGACTTGTGACTTGACTTGCAATTTGCAAATATTGGCATTGACTTGTGACTTGACTTGACTTACAACCCTATGACTTGTGACTTGACTTGGACTTGCGAAAAATGACTTGTGGCCAACGCAAGTCAAAAGCAAAATTTAGCGATCCGATCTCATAAACTTTCTACAAATGCGACATTAAAATGGCGCATTTGTCGGATGTCGCATTTGTAGGTTTTATTTCCTATCTCCTAACAAAAAGAAAAAATAGCACCCATTTGTAATTGATTAATTGTCATTCGATGATTCGAAAATTAACTTTTCACATTGCCATGGTGTGGCCCTTGCGATAATATTCTTTCCCGAACATTTGCCAGGGCTTTGCAGTCTGACAGCCCCTTCACAAAAATTCTAAATATGTGGGTGAGAAATATTGTGATACATTACAAAAAGTTCAATTGGTTTTATGATTATAATCACTTCTATATTAATCAGGGGTGTACTTTCGGCGCGAATCCGCGAATCGATTCGCGTAAAGATTCGCGTAAAATCACTACCGCGCGAATCCAGGTGGATTCTCGCCAAAAAACACAAAAAAACCCACTTTTTTTAATTTTAATTTTTTAATTTTTTTTAATTTTTTTAACTTTTTTCTTCTTCTTTTTAAGTTCAAAACAGGACCTTAGATGACTGGTATTTGACCCTTAGTCAACAAACATGCCGAATTTGGAAGTTATGCAAGCTTATAGCCTTATTCTTGATATTATTTTAATTAATTTTAAGAAGTGTTTGATTCAATTTGTGTACTATTATTTTCTAAGTATACAATAGTACAATAAATGTTTAAAATGCGGAATTTAAATTCAGTAAAAAGGATTCTCGCAAAAATATTCTGCGAGAATCCATGGATTCTCGCAAATTCCTCTGCGAGAATCCATTTGGATTCTCGCAGGATGTCGCGAAAGTACACCCCTGTTAATGCATTCAAATATAAGGCCTGTGATGTACCAATATTGTAACCAGCTCCCCCTGTCCTCTCTCTCTTGAGACAATCTCCCCCTACCCCCTCCTTCTTGAGATAAATGCCCCTGCCCCTCCCTCTCGAGACAACTTTCCCTACCCCTCCCTCTGGAGACAATCTTCCCCTCCTCCACTCCCTCTGGAGACAATCTTCCCCTCCTCCACTCCCTCTCGAGACAATCTTCCCCTCCTCCACTCCCTCTCGAGACAATCTTCCCCTCCTCCACTCCCTCTCGAGACAATCTCCCCCTGCCTCTCCTTATTTATTTATGTGTTATGTTTTTAATTTTTTATAAAACAAAATAACATATTTTACATTAACACTTTTATCCTTTCCCTCTCATTAGGCAACTTTCAAAACATCCACCATGACCAAGGGATTATTTGAATGTCTGCACGAGGCAAATCTAGGCCAGTACATAGAGCAATTCAGACTACATGGTGTGAGCACTCTAGAATGCCTGACTTCATTGGCTATGCAAGATTACGCTAAATTTGGCATCACATCTGCCAAGGACAGGAAGCGACTATTTCAGCTCATCCACATTGTAAAGGGAGTCAAGGAAGAGAGGAGGACGTCCTCTTTCACCATGGAAATGACCTCAATGCAAGACAAGGAAAATCAACCGTTGGAGACGATTGATGTGGATAGTAAGAATGAGTCGTTAATCAAGGACATCGATGAGATACGGAGCGACTTGAAAATACAGTGGACGCCAAGAAAAAAAGACAGAGGTGCAAATGATGCAAACAAAGCTGACATTATTGTTAACCGGAGAAACTTGCATTCCGTCAGTGGTATCCTGTCCTCGCCCAAGACTAGCGATGCATTACCAACATCCAGTGTATTGCCCATGACTAACAGTACTACTAATAATGGCATTAAAATGGAAAACTTGACACAGCTTGACAGTCAAGGTGGTATTTTGTTTACCTCCACGGGATATGAACCTGTGTCGCCTAGGACAAGGAGGAGTGGCACCCATCACCTCATGCAATCACTATCAGATTCAGAGATAATTGCTGACAACAATACAGACTCTTTCACATCACCTGCTCCTGCTACACTTGATACCACATGTTTTGGTGCACCAAAACTAAAAACTAGCTCTGTGGAAGTGATTGATCACTCAGATAAGAGCTACAACTATGGTATTCCAGGACATAAGACCAAGGTTACGCCTGTACGGAAACAGCCTGGGTTAAGCAAGAGTGCATCATTGAATGTTACTGACACTAGCAGTAAGATCCGAGTGTGTGTGAGAAAACGTCCATTGCTGAAGAAGGAGCGCAACACTGGTGAGCAAGACATTGTAGGAACAGAGGGACAGCAGACTGTACTTCTCAATGAAGCCAAAGTTGCAGTGGATCTCACAGGGTTTACTCAAGTGGTAGGTGTTTTTTAATTCTTTTCTTTTTAATTCTCTAATGCCTAACATTTTTTCCTGTGTTATACTGGTTCTGTGTTGGGAGGAGGGGATGGTTTACTGTGGTTCTTTTCCACTTATATAGAAGCACTTATTAAATCTAAAGATACCAAGTATAATAGGCACTTGTCGAGGCAAGTGTGTCATTAAAATCAACATAACATGGTTGTGTCACAGTGTGATAGTAGATGTATCTATAAATTGTTAACAGAAAACTACCTTTTCTAAAATTTACCTCTCATCTAAATGCAATAATACTGGAAAACCAGAAATGTTCGCGAGTTTAAAATTTCATGAATCAGCAATACTGGCGTAATTCACAGCATGACATTTTCACATGCAACTTTGCAATGCACTGCTACTAGGTAGATTGGAAATATTTGCGGCATGACATTTTCGCAAGTAAGTGCTCCTAGTGGTTTTACAGTACTGTAAAAGTAGAAATTTTCGCGAGGTTTTTATTTTCGCGAATTTCACGAATCAATCCTTAACTGCAAAAATATTATTATTAACCGTTTTGTTCACAAATGTTGAAAATCGTGAAAATAAAAAATCGCGAAAATATTGACTTATACAGTATGCTAAAGCATGATTTCAAGTGTCACAATCACCAGCATCAAATTAAATCCCTATTTTGTTGTTGAAAAGGGTAATTATGTATCACTTAAAAATAAGCATCAATATTTTAAACGTATCCATTCATCTCCCAATTGTATGTAAGAAGAAATTTGCATTTTAGTAATTCAATTTACAAATATAGGTTATTGTTTGCTACCTTTTTTATTTTGTTAAAAAAAGGTCCGGCCTTCTCTTTGATATTGTTACAAAGTTTGTAAGCCTCTGCTTGTCATGACCCTGGCACGAATAGAGGATTGACTTTCCTTTTTTCTTTGTGATAATAAATACTTGACTTCCCTCATTTGACCTCTTCTTTCCTTACATGGTGTAGGCACAAGTATGTGCTATTTGTAAAGCAATTCATCTGTTTCTAATACCCGAACACCCAGATTTAAGGAATCATGAAACTGTTTAAAAATAAAAATCAGATACTTTGGTTACAAATAAATGGTTCATGGTACATGTAGCATTGCGCTCCGAACCACAACCGAGAGCAACTGTACATTCGTAAACAAAAGAGTTCCCTGAACATAGGAAACAATAAGGTAATTTAAACTCATTGCCGACCTTCAATAAAGGAAATACCTGCATTTAGTTGTGCCGTTTGTCAGTTGTAGAAGGTCATTCATGCTAGAATCTAAATCCTTTTTCGCTATAATAAAGGAAAGTCATAAAACATTACAAAGTACAAGTAGGCCTATTGTAGCTCCAAAAGACACTTGCATCAAGTACAGTGATACATACATAGATTAAAATAATTTAGTTTTACAGGCTCAAAACAATACATTCATTTGATATTTTTGAAAATGGCATTACATTAGATGTCTTTTGTTGCATTAGATGTCTTTTGAACAAGCCATAAAACCTCTCATTTTTGCCATGCAAATCAAATATTTTGAAAGCAGGAGTTCATAAGGAGTTCATAACACACCTGAAATTCTGTCATTTTGGGACGGAATATGGCTCATAATTAGCTAAAAATTGTCACATTGTTCTTTCAAATAAGCAGCAGATACCCTAAAACCAAGTAGGAAATTGCATACTTTTCAGTTAGTGGGAGATACATATGAAATGTGGAATATGGGTCTGTGTGAGAATGTTGCTTAATATTACAAGAAAAGCAGGGTTTTATCTTTACCGTCTATGGTTTTATCAATCAGTTGATGTCCACAATTTGCCCATTCTACAACAAGCTTTTGTACGTTTAAACATGTATATTTCTGCCACTGTCACACAGATATCACACAATTTCAGCTAGGAAAATAATGATATTAAAATAGTTTTGTCCCCCCCCCCCCCCCCCACTCTCATTTCTCCAACTCCTGCATGTTTACTAATTCAAACCCTCCCCCAGTTTTATTAGTCAATAAGGGATTTAACGACAAAATGTTCTTTGTGTATTATCACAGTTGAGATGATTTTACATGCACAGCAAATTTCATTGTGCATAATAGCGCTAATACTTTGCTTTGTTTTGGGTTGGAATATGAGGCAAACAAATCAGAAAAGGTTAGAGTTTCATGTACTACTACAGAGACTGAATTGTCTAACGAAGAGCATCCATGGATGAAATGGATGAAGAAAGCCTTCAAATAATGGCCATCATTAACCATTATCCATGCAAGACTAATAGGTTGTTGACCAATTTTTGTCAATGGTATTGCTTGTTTGTTTGGCCCTTGACGGGGAATTATCATGAGTGCAAGGAATCAATCTGTTGATGTAAATCATCATGATATTTCAATGAGAAATACAAACAGAAGCCAATGAATATATAAAGTATTGATTATTGATGCATTTATCATTATGTTTTTTTATAAATGTACATTGAATAGCGAGTTGAAAACAAATCAGGACTGTTCATTGGAGTTATTGACCGTTTGCTGCATGTTTACATTAAACCTCATGATTAAAACAGGTAATGACCGAGTGGAAAAATGTTATTGCGAAGCTCACATAGTTGGAGCTGAGACTAAAATATTTTAGTCTCAGGTTGGAGACTAGAGGTTTGAAATATTTTTACCAAAATTGATATATTTTCCCATTTTTGCTCGTTGAGACCCAACGCAGATATCCCAACTTACAGTGGACAACACTCCATACTGCAATTTGTAGAATTAGATTTAAAACCGCTGCGACCTTGTATGCTGTTTAGTGCTACTTGACTAAATTCAAAATGACATAAATAAGTACACTATCTATCTCTAGAGAGATTTCAAGCAATGCACTTTTAATTATATCCTGTCATCAGCAGCCCACTATCACAAGACACAAGATAGCCACTGAACTCAATGCAGAATGCATAATCATAGACCGTCTATGGCAGAATGCATGCGTAATACATTGATCTGTTTCATCATTTCAGCACAAGTACCATTATGATGAGGTGTTTGGTGAGAGATGCAGTAATATAGAGGTGTATAATCAAACTGCTAAACCATTGGTACCATTTGTCTTTCAAAGGTGAGTGCACTTGGTATTTATATTCTATAGTATAAGGATGAAGAAAAAAACCTACCATATTTCTCAACGCTTGATGTATGCTTATTTTCTATTTCATGTGAATTCTGACTTTTTTATTTGATTTATTTTTTGGCAGCTTGTACCTTAAAGCTCAGAAATTCTAGAAATAGTTTACAATGAAAGTTTTCAGAAGTTTTATGGACAGAAAATGATTTGTTTTTAATGATGAAAGCTGTCTGAAGTTTTTGGCGACTGTTAATCTTACATACTGTACATTCATGGACATACTAGACTTTTAAACAAGTCCACAAAGGAATAAATTGTAAAACACTGGTAAAGTGTCCCCAGTTCTAGGACCCGACCAACCCATTTTTTTCTTGAAATTGTCATATTTTTTTGGTACAAATGTTTTGAATTGTTTGAAAAATTTTGGGTTTTTTTATATTGAAAATGTCAAAGAATGTTGAAAATTCACCTTCACAACATATTTAGTAAAAAACAAACAACAACAATAAAACGCCCAACCGACTGGCCCAACATGAGAGGTTCCTTTGCTTGGTTTTCCCCGTCGCCTAAACAAGATCTAGATATAAAAAATGCTATAAAGAACCACAAGAATTGTTTTGAATTTTCCTCTCAAATGACATGTGGTTTGAAATGGAATTATGTGTAATTACTTGATTTAGAGTCAAGGATAGAGGACATGGACTTTACTTGAAGTGAAGTATTTACTTATCCCAAAGATTTGACTTGAACTTGAGTCCCGAGTCAATAGTACAGACTTGGAGCTTGAGCTAACACACTTTAGCGTTGATTTGTCTTTGACAAAAATGTACATTATAGAAAAAGCAAACTTGTAAACAAACATAACTTTAAAAAAAAAAAATTACATTAGTAATGTTTTCTTAAATTGGGAAAGAAATAGCTTTTTATTAATATGAGCAATATTATTATTAGCCATTTGATCTGACTTAAAGCAGCCAATTATTAGGCCCTGCTTGACTTGTCTTAAAGTGGTATGACCTTATTTTGACTTGAAAACCAACGAATTGGCTGTGTGCTTATCATGAGCGACATTTGCGCATGACTTGAGGTTCAGCAGCTTTGTCCGATTCTACTGCACAAAACAAAAGTGACATCCTAGATTTGATTTAACATTGTTACAGCTAATATGTGCCTTATAATAACTTGATGTATTTAGAATGAAACTTGACCATTTTGATAATCATTGTTGAGGTCAAGTCCTGAAGGCTGTTCGCATAACTTCCAACTTCTAAAACAAAAGAGGAACACAGCATGTTATTGAGATCGTTTGCATTTTGCCATCTTAAATTGTCACTTGTGGGATTCACCTTGCCAGTAGCTAGTAAGTTATCTCAATCAATTATGCCTTTTAGTCTTGTGTGTGTAACAGTCGCCAAAACACCTGTCTGTAGTATGATCAATACTAAAATGCAAGACCTCATAACACTGCAATATTGGATGTTACATACCTGTGATACCATGATAAAAAATGATAAAATGTATGTCTTCATCCCCTTTCAGCTCTCTTCAATTCCATTTAATTTTTTTAAACTAAATTTCCTTTTATACCACACAACTATAAACATGATAAATTGGATCGTAATGTTCTGCCCCAGAATTATGGCCTATTCCTAGTCTAATATGATTTTGACTAATAATGTAACAAGATGGTCTACATTTTATAACCAATTACAACCAGTTTTAAAACCCTAAGCCTAACCTGAATTCTAAAACTATAGGTAAATTACAGTAAATTGTGGCTAAATATAGATATAATGGGTTTAGACGAACAGCAATTTACTGGAACTCCTGCCTAATTAGTCCTTATCAGACTATAATAAGTGATTTGATCCTTAATTGTGTATACTTGTTACATACCTACATGTACAGAGGCAGCCGCGCCACCTGTTTTTGTTATGGACAAACGGGAGCGGGAAAGACGCACACCATGCTAGGCAACAAGAATGTCAAAGGATTGTATCTCATGGCAGCGGAAGACATATTCTCTATGCTAGAGAGGGAAAACACGACTGGCATCAAAGGCTTGTCAGTGTGGGTTAGCTACTTTGAGATATACTGCGGACAACTCTTGGATTTGCTCAACAATAGGCAAAGGTATGTAGCAGGATAATGTAGGCAATGTTTTATAGTGCTGGTATTATGTGTATAGTACATTTAGTATTGAAATATTTTAAGTGTGGTTTGTTTTGACAAAATTTGTCATTTATTTGGGTTTTATAGATCAGTGTTGAGTGTCAATTTCAGGGGATACATTTGTCACGATTACAAGAACCCAAATTCCCCATGGACAAAATTTCATGAATTCTTTCCGTTACTTTTTAATGTGAAAAAAAAGGAAATCCATTTAGATTTTCGTAATTTGATTGGTGAATTGTTGGAAGTGTTTTATTTTTTAAAAATCATACTCTCTCCAGCATCAAGGTGCAATTGTGTGATGTTTTTAAAACAATAAAAAATGTCTGGCTTTTGTATAGGAAAAGACCACAAATTAATATTTGTTTTAACATGACTTCTTCAAATATTTTGCTTTGTTGCAGACTGCATGCGAGGGAAGACAGTCGTCATAACGTGTGCATAGCAGGATTGAATGAGATACGTGTCAGTGGACCACAGGGATTAATACGGGTGAGTAGTTAGTTTGGTTGAAATCCATTTATTTAAATTTGTGTAGCCAGGGACAGTCTAGTGATTGTCTCTAGTGTAGCGATGTTAGATAGTAGAGAACCAATACAATTGTTATGGGATTATCTCTGAAGATGTGATGAATTTTTAGCATATAACAAAATGAACTTTTCCAAGTGTTAATAAACAAAATTTGTGCAATACAGGGTGAGTCAAAAAGACTGCAATGGTGGAAAGAAGCCATTTTGTTTTCAAAACCAAAATGAATTTTAAAACTTTCTAAACGTTGCAAGAATGATGTATTCAATCCTAACTTTGTGTGAAAAAATGAAGTCGATCGCATTTTCCGTTTGTCTTTGGTGAACCTTTTGACCAGTGCACCCATTTTACACGTTTGTCCACGAGATACCCAAAATATGCATCCAAATTTGGAAACTTGAGTTCATTTGTGATGTTATTGGAATTCGATGCATCCTTTCTTGTTTACATGTGAGTTAGCATAATCAATTATAATCGTACCCATCGTACCCATGCAATGAAAGCGTATAATGTCCTGTTCTATTTTTTTTGGCGGGATATTCAAATATGAAAATGCAATGTGTGCCATTTCAAATGAAAATCACTGTGCTCGTGGACAAACAGGTACATTTGGTTGTGCAGCAAAGAGGGTCACCAAATACAAACGAAAAATGCGATCGACTTCATTTTTTCACACAAAGTTAGGATTAAATACAGCATTCTTGCAACGTTTAAAAAGTGTTAAAATTCATTTTGGTTTTGAAAACAAAATGGCTTCTTTCCACTATTGCAGTCTTTTTGACTCACCCTGTAGAGCAAATGCAAATTTTGATTTTTGAAAACTACTGAATTTGTTTGATTTTTGTTGTTGTAACTTTGATTTAAATATAAAATGTTTGAAGATTTACCAAAGTCTTCAAAAAATCATGTGGAAAAAAGCCTTATCATCTGACATTACCTGAGAGGTTGATGCCCGTAAAACAGTACTTTTAGCCTTACTTGCATCATAGATCATAGGGCACGCACCATTAGATTTTCAGGGGGGGGGGGCGGTAGGAAGTTTTTGGAGAAAAAAAAATTCCCCCTCTATGCAGGCCCAAAAAAATTTCCCCCCTGATGAGTAAAAAAAAAAAAAAAATCTACCCACCCAACTCAATATGAATGAATACATTTAATTTTTTTTAAAAATCGGCACCTTTGGCGGCGCAACATTTTTTTTCACCCCTTACAGCAGCCAAAAAAAAAATCCTCCCCCCCCCCCCCCGAACCCAACTTCCTAGCCCCCTGAAAATCTAATGGTGCGTCCCTTAAGGATCTATCCTTGCATCAACTGTTACTATAATTCTTAGAAGGGCAGTGACCTTAAGGGCATTGCCTTGTTTATTTATCTTTAATGATAACAATTAAAGAGATGAACTCTCAGGGATAAATAAATGGGTAATACAATAGCTTTTCTAGTTCAGCGACTCTTTGATTTCATTGGAATGTTAGCAAAAACAAAGGCCAATTTTAATTATTCTTAAAGCCATCTTAAATATAGAATTTTAGGTGGAGCTTATTCATCATGACAATTTATCCTCTAGTGACTGTTTTCACTTCTTATTCATAGAGGTCTATACGGTATTCCTTCAGTAGTTTACTTTGCAACTATATAGTAAAGAGATATATAGGTCTCCACTTGATGACATAATATATTAATAAATAAAATCTCAAATCTCGTACTAGTTTATTAAGTAATTTTGTGACCACTGCCTGACCCACAAGAGCACCACGTCAGTATACCCTGCCATTGCTGTCTTCAATGGGGACTATTAAAGAACGTCCCCATACACTTACACAGTGAAAATGGTAGGGCATTCCAAATCTTACCCCATATCTTCAGTTGACTTGGTACACTTCTATATTGCATGGTTTTGCAGGAGTGCCATTCAATCATGTTGTAAAAAACAATAAATTTTGTTAATAATTCAATGATTATTTACTCTTAAATCGTGGAACTCTGTGAAAATATAGAGAATGTGCATTTTCTAAATCTACCAAACCCACATATGCAAGCACCCATATGCAATACATACGCTAGCTGCAGAAGATATACTTTTTGGAGCGTGAATTTGCTTGGACATTTTCATTTTAATTGAATTTAAATGGGTCCTGCAGATCAAACACTCTGTGAACAGGGTAACCCATTATTTTGGTAGCAAAAATGTCATTGTCCCTAGGCGCAGGCCTAAATAAAACTGAGAGAGACTAGATGTGTAATTTGAGACAATAACAGTCATTTGTTTCATTTTGAAGGAGAATAGAACCACTGTTTTGAAACAAAATTTGGTTCATTCACAATTTAAACTTTATTTGTTTACAGATTAGTCAATGCCCCCTCCAAATAGTACACACAGATAATGATAGATCGAGTCACCATAGATAGTAGAGATCATTATTCTTATTTGCTTATCCATCATTATATTATAGTAATTTGATAAATATTTACACTGTAAACAGAACTTTTTTTAATATTTTAAATTGTTGTGTAACAACATGTGGAACTGTTATTACGCTTTATGTGTCTTATTTCAACAGGGGGAATGGGGACTAATAATCACAGAAACAATGGGGTGTGCTGCCTGTGCCTGCAGGGCTCAAACCCAGGTCACTAAGTGGTAGGCATAGGGAAGAGACAAGCAATCAGTATTTTTCTTAGGGAGAGTCTAGGCCTAATATTGGGAGATTTCTGTATTTCAAAAAGTATCTTTGCTGCCCAAGGACTTGCAGCAAGTCAAGACCATGAAATAATATTTGAATAACATAGTATGTAATTTGATCAAATTTGAACTTTAAAACTGCTTTAGGTATTTGTTTTGGGTTACTAGTTCTTCATCTATCATCATACCATCTTTTATTGTGAGTCTGTCTCCCCACTCTGTACCTCACCTCTTTTGTAATCTTCACATCTCTTCTTCATCTCAAGAATGATAAATGTTGATTGTAAATTAAACCCGCTGGATTTCCTTAGCTTTTTGTTCAACTTTGATCATTATCAAGCATAACAGGTAGCAAATTTCATCCGCACGAATGTGTCCTTGTTTTTACGCATCCCCTATTCCACCATCCCATTTCACCCACCCTACCTCTAACAATGCTGATGTTGATTGATGTAATGAATCCAGTATCTCCTACCGCTATGTGTATTTAGATACAGCCTAATGGTTAAATAATACCCCTCTAGTAATCAGAAACTATTGACAGACAGCGCTCATGTGATAAGGATGTTTTGCCTGCTGTCATTCATGTCTGGTAGTGTGAGGGTTTGACTCAAAACATTACAAACTTATAGCGTCATGATTGCAATCAAAAGTAGGGTTATATTTATTAATGTCCTAACAGATATATCACCAAGGCACAGCGAGTAAAGCAGTGTAATGTGCCACATATTAGAATCCAAAATAGATCCAAAAATAGACTCTCTTTTTTGCGGTTTATAGCTGAAAGGGTTTGCAACACTGGTTATATGAGACCTGTCACCACATACTGAGCGTTAAGTCGCAAGTGTGCATGACCATGCCAAAAGTCAATAGAAAACAAAGGAATTTTGCAACTTAAATTTTGGTAGGGAAAACATTGAGCAATTTTGACATGTTGCATATCATTTTAAAGCTTGTTCCGTATGCATTTTAAATCTAGACAAACCTGAAAATAAAATTGTCCTACTTATAAGTCTCATAATGTGATGACAGGGCTCCTATTTCTCCAGTGGCAAATGTCAGTAAGGATGAATTGCTCATGCAACATACGGCTCATACTCAGGAAAGCAGTTCTCAATGAAGAAGGAATACCATGTCCAGCAATACTGTTTTACTCACCTCGTATTAAGGGTGTATATTTGTTTTGGATCTATTATCAGATTAATTTTGTCATGTGTTATTTATCAATTATTTATTTATATTTAGTTAATATTTTGTAGGCAAGCATGTTGTTATAAATGGACACCAGGGATACTATTAATTTTGGGATAGGAAAGTCCTATGCTGAGCATACGTAAATAACAGGTCACATTATCTAGGCTATTTTTATGAGCTCATCCGGGAACTTTAACTTTTGTGTGATCATATCTTGATGGCACTGTAGCGCTGTTTGTCATCTGCTTAGGTATTGAAGTTGATACGGAATTGTTGGAAAAAATTCTGAAATATTGTGCAGGTTCATAAATTATCATAAAACCTTTAGCACCAAGTAGCACCCTGCATTTGAATAAATCATGTATAATTGTTTGTTATATACATTTGAGCTTAGTTTGTCACTTCCCTTCATTAAATATACACCATACTGTTGTTGTTTGTGTCTGACTGACTTGATGCAAGTAATCAAGTAATTTTGTCACATATTATAGACCATATTGCCGCATTGATATGTGCAAGACAGCATATGTCCCTAATTGATGCTGTGATACCTGACAGTGCATGCTGGGAGTTTGTTATTACATTATTGAAAACCAACTTGTTAACAAGTTGCACATCATTGGGGAAGAGGCAGTACTTCAATGGTAAAAGTGTTCTGCTCCTGGGAAATGTTTAGTCGTCGCCCCTTTGCTTATACCAGCTTTTGAAGGAAATTTGATGTATTTGTAAACCCAAAATGTTTGTTCAAATTTAAATGTATTCAGATTGATCAATAATGTCAAAGAAAGTTAATTATCTTTTATAATTTTCAATTGGCGTAATTCAAGCAAACACAAATTGATATATTTATGAATATGTATTTTGATGTTGTTGAAAAATAACCCAAACAAACAATTGACCTAAAAAAGGATTATTATTGAAAAAAAACCCCACCAAATGGCAGAAATTGCTATCAATGTTTGCAGGACACCCCTGTATGATGTACTGAGTAGCATCCCCTCCCTGATCCAGATCAATCAAGATGACAATTATCAAACCAAAATGATGACATGACATTAATCTGAGGCAAAAACTCAACAAAACATGAGATAAAGTTTGTATTCCACTCTTCTGAGTAGATCCCTAAACCAGTATGAGATATTAAACGGTGTACATGTCATTGGTTATTTGCTCATCCCTAGGTGGTAGATCAAGGCAACAGGCTCCGAAGTACAGGTTCATCTGGGGTCAACTCGGACTCATCCCGATCACACGCCATACTACAGATAGAGCTACAGGACGTAGGCAAGAGGAAGCTTGGCAGGTAGGTTTGTTAATTGTCTTAATTGGTTGGATCCAACTGGTAGTAACATAGGTAGGAGCATGGGGAGTACTTGACTTCCACATAGAAGATAGCACAGGTCTTTTACTTACTTATTCAATCTATTTTTTCTTCTTCTCATAACCTTTAGGCTTTATTGATGATTTTAATGGCCAGTAATATTAATAAAAGAGACTAAGTTGAAAATGTGTTGTATTAAAGAATAAGCAAGCGATATTATTTTTATTATTCTAAAGTTTGTATGCTCTGATTTTACTGCAAAGCTGATTAGGTTTTATGGAGAAGGGTTGCCAAACTTTCAAAATTTCAGCATTAAATCAGTTACGTAAAACACCATAATCACCCACTGGGAGCATACTCTCCCCTAAATGTATTCAGTGCTAATTTTCCAGCCGAACCTAAAATACTGTACAAAATGATTTTTTTTGTGGCTTGAAGGCTTTTATATTTTTTATTTTTTATATTCAGGCATTATATTTTGCTGATAAAATAAAATAATAGATATTTTTTACTCTCAAAAGTATTGCCTAAATTTCCTCTAGTCAAAATTTAGACAATTTTATAGAATAGTCTGGTTTTTTTTTAATGTTTCATGGAATTTCAGATTTGTTCACCTGTTTATTGCATATTAGATCATACCAGCTATAGACTCAACCGTAATTTTATGCAGATAGTAATCATTTACATATGATTATTGAAAAAATGTCATTGGGATAAGTGATTTTGTTATGTCTAATATGTGGCACATTACACTGCTTTATGAATCTACATTCAAGCAGAACAAATGTAATCTTAATTAAGACATTTGTTACGCTTCAGACGATGCTAATTAAATCATTATTGTACATACAATGTATGTACAACCAGTAACCAATGGAAGTATGATGTTTATGACTCCTGTGTAAATCCAAGGTTATGAATGTGGCGTCTGAGTTATTCTACAAAATACAATCCAAAGTCGATAAAGACTATATAAGGTGCTTAAATGAGATTTACCTGGGAAGTGTTTGTGGCTGGTTTTACATGATCATAAGCCTGAAGACAACATTGTTGAAAACCCCTGGTATTTGTTGTCGTAGGGATTACACTGCCATGGATGGTGTCTACACAAGATTTACCTTGGAAAATGTTTGTGGCTGATTGAACATGAACATATAAGCCTGAAGACAACATTGTTGAAAACCCCTGGTATTTGTTGTCATGTGAATATTGTCTGCAGGGTATTTCTGTAGCTGTTGTGGCTGAAACCATTTATGGCACGCTTAAACCCCATAGAGAATATGCTGGGATGATATTTATGTCACATTATTCTTATAGCCAAATTGAAAGGATTCAAAAGCGCACTTGCAAAATCATCCTTGGCAACAAATATCAAGACTACGAGTCTGCGCTTCGCGAATTAAACATCACCACTCTTGTCGATCGCAGGGAAGAATTAGTTTTGAAATTTGGTCAGCAGGTCCTCAACTCTGAAAGACATCGCCACCTTCTCCCAGAGAAGAGATCGATTAACCACAACCTCCGTCGCAGCAACTTATTTCCTCAACCATTGTGCAATACCAACAAATACCAAAAATCCACCATTCCTTACATCATAAAAAAGCTCAATGGCGTTTTGGATGATTAATGTATTTTGCTGATGTCTGTATTTCGTTGCAATATTTTTATGCATGTATTTTGATATTTATATATATATTTTTTTATATTGTAAAGCCGGCTTTTTCAGCTTATGCTGCCTGCTGGCTATTTTTATACCGTGAATAAATAAATAAATAAATAAATAAATAAATAAATAATAAATAAATAAATCTATTTGATTACAAAAATTATGCAGAAAAATATAGTTCTTTTAATTGTGAAATGCATTATTTATTTCAAGTAATCAATTTTGTTTAAAGTTTTGTTTCTCGGTCAAGATTAATTGAGATGTTGGCCAAACACCATGTGAAGAATGAGAGATAACCCTAAATCATACTAAATTCGATAGATATTTATCAATGAAAAACACCTTACAAAATGAGAACCCTGGTCAAAAGAATTACACTACTATGTATGGTATTTGTAGGCCATTTACGATAGCTGTGGATGTATAACCATTTTATTGCACACTTTAACCTACATTGAGAATATGCTAGGATGACATTTATGTGAGATTATTCTTATAGCCATCTATTTGTTTACATATTATGCAGACAAATATAGTTCTTGTAATTGTGAAATGCATTTTTGTTTCAAATATTCAATTTATTTTAAAGTTTTGTTTCTCGGTCAAGATTAATTGAGATGTTGGCCAAACACCATGAAAAGGATGAGAGATAACCCTAAATCATACTAAATTTCA
Source organism: Ophiura sarsii (assembly GCA_035610835.1). Taxonomy (NCBI): domain Eukaryota; kingdom Metazoa; phylum Echinodermata; class Ophiuroidea; order Amphilepidida; family Ophiuridae; genus Ophiura; species Ophiura sarsii. The sequence continues at coordinate 22,911,296 of CM069452.1, read as the reverse complement.
AGCGATATTTATCAATATGAAAACACCTTACAATATGAAAACCCTGGTCTAAAGGGTTACACTACCATGTATGGTATCTGTAGGCCATTTCTGTTAGCTGTGGATGTATAACCATTTAAGGCACGCTTTAACCCCCGTAGAGAATACGCTGGGGATGACATATGTGCATCGAGATTTAGCAAGCAAATTCTTGGTATGGGATGATATTTGTAGCTATCAATCTGATCACCTGAAGAGTTTTAAAAAATTGCACAGTACAAAATATATTACAAGCAAGGCTTCATATCCATGATCGGTAAACCATTGTGATGATTTGTTTCCATAATTTATTCAGTGATATTAAATTTTAAAAAAATGTGTTTGTTTCTGGTTAAGATTAACAGAGATATTGGCAAATATTCATGAAAAAGGTTAAATGTACATTGAGGGACAATTATGAAAATATAATAATGAAGTCAAAGAGGATAATATTTTTGAAAATGTTAAATAATTAACATTAACATTTTTGTGTGTGGTTGTAATGGCCCCTTAACCCTAACCTTTCTCTTGTGGCGCGATCTGGTGAGCTATATCAAATGGCGAAGGAAATGTTAACGTTTTCGAGCTGACTCTGTGGTGCAATCAGTTTAAGATAATAGCTAAAGATGACCCCAAGGGCTTAATTAATTAACTTCAATTAATTATTATGATTCAATGTTATTACTCACTGTAAATGCACCAAGTTGTGAACACGGTTTATATCTGGCAATGGGTTTCACACATGGGCAATTCCTTATCTGCTAAAAATGTCAACCATTACAAATATCAAATTATTTATTGCTAAATTTGTGTCTTGTTTTTCCACTTTTAACTGACTATAAGCTTGGACAAATGAAAACAAACAAGATAGTTTTGGTGAAGAAGAAAAAAAAACTTTTCAAAATAATTGAGAACTATAATGAAGCAAAACATTTAAAATACTTGAAAATGCACAGACTTGATGACTAATGAATAGTCACTGGTGATACTTGTTAATTATATGAAATTGTCTTGCAGCTATATCTTTAAAATAAAATAAATGGAGAACTAAAAATGTGACCAACGGAACCGATTTAAGGGAAGTGTCAACCCTATTATTTTGATGATCAACTTTTGCTTTTAAGTTTGAGAATATTAAATAAAAGTACATAAAAGTATACATTAATACTAATAGAAAGGAAATTTGATAAGGAATCCGATGGTGATATCAATGTGCTACCAAATAAACTAAATTTTGAGAAATGAACCAAAAAGCTATTTTTTTACCCCAAATTTTTCAGACAGCAACTATAAAATAAAAAATGGTAATTTGTTCTAATATACATTTTTGTAAACAAGACAATTTTGTCTAGGAAGCAATTTTTTCTTTTTCCAAAATAAGGCTTAGTTTTGGAAATATTGCTAAAAACATCGGAAAAGTGTAAAAGTTGTGCTTTTTTGCATACATTTCGCTAGAAATAGATGCATATCTCGAGTTTAAAATCCATCATCGAAAAAATAAAAAATTGCCTCCTAGCGCTGAAAGTCCTCTACACAATGGTAGTAAAAGCTTACCTGATAGTTTGATATTTTTTAGTTTTGCTGTCTGAAAAATCGTAAAATGCCTTCAAATTTGAAGAAAACAGCGATTTAGTAAAAATATTGACATTTTCCACCATTTAAAGCTAAATGTTCTCGGAATACACGGGCGTGTGACCCTAAAGGCGAGTATACTATTATGAACAATTAAAATAAACTATCAGACTCAATTTATATTGTCACAATGTGAAGAAATTGGAAGAAAACGGAAATTTAAATGATCGTAAGATTGGCCTTTGTTTACATTTTTAGACATTGTTTTGCGCTCTTTTGTTTTTCGCGTCTACGTCGCGGATATTAAGCGGCGCGTCTAGTATTACGCACGGGAAGATTCAGCGCGCGATGCAATGATCGAACAGCTGTCGCAGCTTTTGAAAAGCGTGGAACTCCGCTTAATTACCTGCCAAATAACCATGCGCCTTTTCCCGACTCAAATTTACCAAAACAACAATTTTAAATCACCCAAAAGAACGGGTAATAATCGCTTCCGTTTAGTAACTTATGATGGTAATGATAGAATACATATAAAAGTATAAAATAATAGAGAAATATGAAATTCAATTTTTGAAACAAGTGCCGGGTTGACACTGCCCTTAAAAGAAATAAAATATATGCAATTAAACCACTCAGTCCTCATTATTTGTTATTCCTAGCCAATTAGAGGAGTGGGCCAATGGCAGTATTAGTATAGAAACATATAATGCTTCTAAGTTTCAAGTGAACATCGTGATGGAATTTCAGTTTTGGTAAATTCCCAACCCAAGTTAAAAGTGCAAGTGCATGAAAAAAATTATATATAGTATGGACAGTTTGAACTGTCGTTTTGCATTCACTCTATGTCAATGTAGACAATAATTGCAAAAGAAGGAAGAATTTATAATGGAATCAATATAAATGCAATTAGATCTGAGACAGTGCTGCTATATATAATGCTCATCAAGCATTATTAACATGGTTAAGAATTCAAAAATATTTTTGCAACATGAAATTTTCGTGACATGGTATTTCATAATATTTAACATTTCTGTTTTCTCACAACTTGAGATTTTAAGCTCACCTTTTTGGTAGCTTTCCTCAGGAATTCTCTCCAAAGTCATCAGCCCCAATTTCACACATGAGGGTGCTATTTTTCATATATTTTCATAATGTTGAAAAAGTAAAATTTCTGAAAGATATTTACTTGAAGAAATAAAAAAACACAATCATTCTATTATGAGAGTCCAATGCATGGCTCAAAATAATATTCTGTGATGCTTCAGGAAACCATATGTTTACACATGATACATAGATATAATATGCATAAGTCTCATGTTTTATTAAGCCTTGTTAAAGGTATTCTGCCGAGTCATCCAAGAATGTTGGCAAATTAAATGTTAACCCTTTGAGGACTTCATTCTGTACTGGTGGATATGGGGCTCTAACTTAAAACCTTTTTTTTTTTAATATTTCTAAATTAAAGTGTTGCTAATTCAGAACCAGTGAAAAGGGAAATATTGAACTCATGACAGATCAGATTTATGTAAGAAATAAAGTTTAGCACATACAAAATTTAAAAAAAACACACCATCAAAACATCAGCATTTGTAACCCATCTTTCAGAACATGGATTCTGATATCCACATAGGGTTAACCCATCTGCCAGACAAGCAAATTCATCATTCCTATTCCAAGCAACTTTATTTTGGAATACTGCCACATGACCATCTGCTAACTGAATGTTAAGAATGGTACATTAGAAGATAGGGATTGAGCAGAGAGTCATCTTAAAACTTTACAGAGGAGATTTGAATAGTGAATGAGCAGAAAGTCATCTTAAAACTTTACAGAGGCGATTTGAATATTTAGATTGAATTTTGTACATATTTTTGAAGACACTCAAAAATCAGGATACATATTTCCCCAAAAAAATCTTTCAAAATGTATCTGAAGTTATGGTCCACATTGTAATCATGTGTATCATATATTCCAAAACTCAATATTTGACTTGTTTTTCTGAGAATATTCTGTCTTACAGAAAAGGACTACCCCCACCCCCATCCTTATCTGATCATCTAGTAGACTAATAGACACCCTAGCTACCGCCTACTCAAAATTGACATAAAATTTTTTACGCTTGACACTGTTTTGTTTTTGTTTTCTAGGTTTTCCTTCATAGACCTGGCTGGTAGTGAAAGAGCCTGTGATACTGGTGATCCAAGTAAAGTAACAAGGTTTGAAGGAGCAGAAATCAACACCAGCCTATTAGCAGTAAGTGCACTGTGGTGTCATCACCTTTTTCCCCTTCATATAGTTTTGTTTCTTTTGTCTTTTTAGAGAAATAAAGTTTTTCAAATTCAGTAGCGTAACTATGGTCTTCAATTGGGGTGGGGGGGGGGGGGGGGGGGCATGACCAGGGTGAGGGGGGGGGGGGGGGGGCATGACCAGGGTGAGGGGGGGGGGGGACATAACCAACTATTTTTTGAATATATACATAGAGTTTGTCATTTCATTTGGGGGAGGCCTTCTGGTAGGGGGATGCTCCCCCAGCCCCCTCTAGTTACGCCACTGTTCAAATTGCTACTATTTTTTAAAACTTTGTTATGATTATATAATTTCATTGGAACTACAAGAATCAGTTATTCTGTTTCACAATCATCATCTGAGATATGCAAGAAATATATACAGTAATCAAAAGTAACTTACCAAGCACTGTAATACTTTATAACTCTAAAATGTATTCAACCTAAATATATATGAAATTATAACTTTGATGTTTAATATAGCCGTAACCCTTACGCTCCTACACACTACAAAATTACAGCGCAATCGCCCGGCCTATCTCGTACCACGCTCTGGCAGAGCCTCAAATTGCAAGAAAAACTCAGACTCAGACTTGCACCGTTGCACGCACACAGTGCAGGTTCGATTCCTGGCACATGCGGAGACTGATTACCCCCTCAGATTTGACCCGTTTTTCTCCCCTGATAGTTTAATTCACAAAAACACACCTGGGGAGTTAGGATTAATTTGAGATATTGCTCGCAAATATAGGTTTATATGAAAGAAATGTAGCTCAAAGAGCAAGGCAAAAACAATTTCAATATTTGCACTTGGCTTTTCAATATAAGGGGTATGCTAGGTGACAGGTAAAGCATGTATGTTATATCAATTAAGAACAAATTTAAGATCTTCATCTCACAATCAACCGTCAAGTATTTAGCACTACCTATTAATCAATAAATATTTTTAACTACACCAAATACTAAATTGTTCCAAGGTATACTATTTCTATTCCAAGGTGTTTAATATGACATAATTGTTATTAATGAGTCAGCAAATAACAAAGTATATGTCATGATTTACCCATTTAACTCAAGTGTCAATAATAAAGGTTATCACTTGAAATGATAAGCTAGATCGGAAAATTTGAATAACAAAACAAGTTAATGAAAACCAAACTGTCTGTTGTATTTGCTAAACAGACCAATGTGCGAGGATATAGGATATACAGTACACTATGATTAGTAAACGTGCGCAATAACTTAGACTTGTACAGTGGTGTAGCTACGTTTTTCATATGGAGGGGGGGGGGGGGGGGGGGGGAGCAATAAAGGGGAATGATACCGACTAAATAAATTTGCATGTGTGTAGTGCATGAAAAAGTTTTACACTAATTGTACCCCTAATTTTGCCATGATTGAGGTACATGTTGGCTTTAAATAAGCTTCTAAAAATAAGTGAGTGGAAAATTGCTATCTTTGTACTTATTTGAACGTCATAATTCCATTATTCTCTTATCAAATGAACCGACAGTGCCAATCTATTTATGCAATTGCATATCAACTATAAAGAAAAAGTACAATAATTGATTGAAATTCCTCACACAAAAACAACACAAACACAAAAAGGCCTAAAAATCTCCTGAAGTACATCTTTAGCCCTAGCCCGACCACCATGTTTTTTTTAACCGCGATGTACATCGGGGTTATTGTGATCCTAGTCATCACTAGCCTCGTATCTACGGGCACTGTTGTCATTGTTATGCATTCCGTTTTTGTGTGTAATTTTAAAATGCTAACTACTTTTTCGTTAAGGTATGGTTATCACTCAAAAATCGCGAGAATACTGTGAACCATATGTAATTAGATTTGTAGGAAACAATGTTTCGAAAATCGATTTGGATACAGACGCAATGTGAATTTTTGTTATGAAATACGTCATATTCTGGACTGTGCTGATATTGAATGATATTATACAAGCACGAGGCTATAGTGATCATGTGTGATAGCCGCAGGTGATTGGTGTTATGCCTTGGTAAATATTGGATAAACCATAGACGGTGGATAAACCATGGACTTATTTGATAAGTCCGATGGGTAAACAAACATATCTTCGAAGCAGTAAAGACGGTTGCTGTTCAGTCGAGATTACTATGTACAAGTCAACAATAATAACACGCAGATAATAGTTAATTGGTAGCGGCCTTGGGGTAAACCAGAGAGATATACACCTCCCTGGGTAAACTCCTTGGTAAACTCTCAGAAATCCAAAATTAACAAACCACGAAACTATTTATTCAGCCAATTGAGAAGACAGTATTGTAAGGAAATAACTAGTAAAGTTTCAACTGTTTAAAAATTGATTTTGCACAAATAAATCTCATTTTCCATCATCACCAACAACAATTCATTAACTCATGTGGCGGCTGGCCGCCCTTTCCCAAAAACTTAATATATTTTTTATTAACCATTCATATGCTATTTTTTGTGTAAGTGTACAATGACTGAGATTGCATTCATAATGGGCCTCTAAATTCTGATTTTTTAAATACTATTTGTCCATAATATTACTCTATCTTGCTTTCATCACTATATTTGTTTGTTCATTAAATGTGCTCACAAATTCAGATTAAAATACTATTTTAGTATTGTTAAAATAATATTTTTATGCCCTCCAGGGGTCCACTCGCGAACGTGAGTCTGACATAGCAATTGTAATATAGTATGCAGTGTGTTTAAATACTGATTCGCACGTGTTTCGTGTGGGCGATGGTTCACGCGCTGTACAAACTTCCTCGAAGCATTCGCTAATTAATGAATAATGGAGCTGAATCAGTAACGGGAATTCAATACAAGGGTTGGCCATTGTGAATGAGGGGTGAGATGCCATGTGTTTTGGTATCAGCGAATTAAAATAATAATAACTAAAGCGAAATATATATTAACAACAAGAAATTGAAGAATTGTTGTTAAATAAGATATTACTAATAATTTAATATTTTTATCTTGTTGAGTTCATAGAAATCCTACAGCTCCGCTATATCTATGGTTGAGTTTTAAAAAAATCGCGCCGCCTACCTCTGCTCTGGTGCTTAAAATATATTAATTGTGCTACACTTAAAAAAGGGAATACCATAATTATTACTGGGTCCATCCCAGTATTGAATTCGTCTTACGAGCTCTGAGTCATGGCTCAAGGACTGCAGTGTTGCCAACTCAGATTAGTTCAAAACCGCGGCCCAAGTGTCCTCTAAAACCGCGACCCGCGACAAAAATTGTTGTGTTCCCATAGAAAATACAGTGTAGCTTGACTTTTCCCTAAGACTAATAGTTATATTAGTCTCAGTTTTCCCAAACCGTGGCCCCCGTTTTTTTCCCCGCGGTGCAGGGGACAAAAGTAGCCCAATAGTGCGGCCAAACCGTGGTGTAGGCAACATGTCTCAAAAAAGTCTTAAAAAAGTCTCAAACAGTGTTGCCAACCGTGATGTTCCAAACCGCGGCCCAAGTGTGCTCTAAACCGCGGCTCACGACAATAAGTAGCCCAATTATATTACGATCCTGTGTACTAAGGTCATTATATCATGTGTTACGGTTGATTGGGGAGAACCTTGTTGGTTACGGTCGAGTTTATTATCAAAGGCGCTAATCCGTATATAAGTTTGTCGTGGCCAGTATTTGGCTTTTGCATGTCTCAAGAATCTAATCCCCCTGTGCAAACGTCGGCGGTAATGTGTGACGCTTGGTCGAAGGTAGACTTTGGATTCTGTTGACGGTGAAATGACCAACCGGAAATCATAAATATTATGCTAATCATTAAACATGTTGATCCTCTCTGTGCTACGGTGCATCGTTCTTGGTTAGTCGCAGTCAAAGGGAAACTGTGGCTTCTAAAGCTCGCGATATTATCAACTTTGAAGCCAGGAATTCGCGCAGTCGCAATGACTCGAAAGACCGGGGGAAGGACCTATGTTTCAGTTGGGTGGCAAAGTGTTGTTGTTTTTGTATTTTCAAGTGGGCGAATGCCCGGGGGAGGGAGGGCACTGACGTTGGAAAGGTGTTCAAAACACTGGAGGAAAATCGCGAACATTTTCATTACAAAGCCCCATTTTTTTAAAGACATCGATAAAATCAGTTTAAAAATATTTTTTCGTCATAAAAAAATCTCTTGGTTCAGTTCGTACTCTACCCTGAGACTAATATAAGTCTCAGCTCTACCTCTGTACCTGATCCCCTTTTTGATACCGTGGTCAATTTTTTTTTATCAGTATTATAGGCGAAGTTTTTTGTGCTGGTATTTTATAACAAACTTCCTACAACCCTTACCCCTTGAAGTCTAATGGAATATTCAGCTTTAAACACAAATACATTACATGCTTACAAGAAATCAGGATATATGACAACAGTGTTGATGGAATCGTCGCTGTTCTGCTGACATACTGGCACATTACAACAGAAATAAGTAAAGAGATGTGCCGGTATGTCAGAACAGCGACGGAATGTTTAGAAGCCATAAAGCAAATATAACGCTTGTTGAAGACAATAGCGGCGTGTTAGCCCAAATACGTACTTGAGTGGTTTATTGGCTCATCAATTGACGGTACTTGAAATTAATGACTAGATTGTCATCGCGCACGGGAAGCTACAGCCATTCTTGCCGGGGGGGCACTCATATGCCGTATCTACGTAGGCTTATATACAATGTATGTTAGCACAGCAAATATTTGAAGGCCTATAAGAATAGTCTTAGAAATTCGAAACTTAACTGGTATTTTTTATTGATTGGCAAAAAAATAATACAATATACGAAACCAGTCCCAACTGAATAGCAAAAATACTGGTTAAAAACTGTTTTTCTCGATAAAGAATTGATTTTCTCAAGAAAAAAATAGGTCTCACGAAATGTGTTTTTTCCTCCTCAATCCAGTCATTCATTGTTGTCAAGGCCTACTGCTTTCCAATAAATGTGTGTACACCGCCCGGGGTACACCGTACACGTCAGTGGCGTAGCTAGGATTTTTTTCAGGGGGGGGGAGGCAAGATTTCAAAAACCTTCGTAAATAAGGTCCACAAATTTCGCACGGTCCAAAAATTTCGCAGTCCAAAAGCAGCACAGTCAACAAATAATGGCCAATCCGCAGGATTTTAATCAATTTTTCAAAAAAAATGGCATTTATTTATTAAAAAAAGGGAAAATGTTATTTTTAAAACGTTAAGACGCATAAAAGCACTATCTCCAGAGAGTGGGGCGGAGCACAAAGGGAGGCGGGGGCACACAACAAATTCTGTCGGGGGGGGGGGGGGGGGGGGGGGGGGGGAACTACCAGCCCAAATTTTAAATATCCTACCCATCAATTTTGCCTTAAAGACACAAAAAATCTGCCAAACCCTAACAATATGTAGAGCATATAATGTTAGTTAGGGTTAGTCTAAACACCAAACATGATTATTAAAACAATCTCAATACGTCAAGCATAAATATTTCCATTATTGCATTAGTTGTTATTTATGCAATTGCAAGCCGGGCATGCGGGGACCGTACACGAGTGTACACAAAATGGTGCCCGGCTAGGCCTATGCGGCCGGGGGAGTGTACGCGGACGTACAAACTGTGCCCCCGCTAGCCGAGGCGTGTAACGGGGACGTACGCTAAGGTAACAAATGTACACCCCGGTTGCAGAAAGAAGTAAGCGACCTTGGGACTGTAGTGAATACGTTGTCCTGGGAAATGGGTGGCCGTGTACACTTTGTCCCAGACAAGGGGCCGGGACTGTAGCGGGGACGTGTACAAGAAATGGTGACCGGCCCTGCGGGGACCGTAAACCCGGGACGTACGTCACATGGGCAATTTGTACGTCCCGGCCCTAATCCCCGCTATACCCGGGTCCCCCGGGGCAGGGGATGCAATTGATAAGTGCATTAATAATTTTGAGTAACAAAATCCAATTCAATTTTGTTGTCTATTAAGCTGTATATGGATCAAAATGCTCCAAATTAGATGAATCAAGTTTGTGTGTACCGGTTCTGGCATGAGCCTGAGCACGGAGAGGCAGACGGGAGTATGCAGAACTGAATTATATCTTAACTATTTGGTAAAGATCATTTGTGTCAATTCCACGTGGTTTATAGAACCGGAGATATATCTTTAGTGACATTTTAGAACACTTTAGACCCCGTGCCGTACCGAGAAGGGGGGAGTATGCAGAACTTAATTCAACCGTAAATATTCAGTAAAGATCATTAGTGTCCGATTGAATCTTTCCACGCGGCATGCGTCTGTAGACGACATTCCATAAGTTCACAAAATGTCTAAACACATGACATATTGTAGCAATTCCACGTACTAATGACATTTTAGAACATTGTAGACCCCGTGCCGTACCGAGAGGGGGGTGAGAGGGGGGGGGGGGAAGTATGCAGAACTTAATTCAACGTTAAATATTTAGTAAAGATCATTAGTGTCATTAACACTTTCCACGCGGCATGCGTCTGTAGACGACATTTCAAAAGTTCACAAAATTTCTAAAAAATGACATATTGTAGTATCAATTCCACGTGGAGATGTATCTTTACTAATGACATGTTAGAACATTTCAGACCCCGTGTCGTACCGAGAGGGAGGGGGGGGGGCGGAAGTATGCAGAACTTAATTCAACGTTAAATATTTAGTCGATCGCATTTTCGTTTGTCTTTGGCAGTGACCTTCTTTGCTGCACAACCAAATATACCTGTTTGTCCACGAGCACAGGGATTTTCATTTGAAATGGCACACATTGCATTTTCATATTTGAATATCCCGCCAACAAAAAAAGGAAAATGTCACTTTTTTATTAAAATTTAGAATATTATACGCTTTCATAGCATAGGTATGATTATAATTGATTATGCTAAGTTACATGTAAACAAGAAAGGATGCCATCAAATTCCAATAACATCACAAATGAACTTAAGTTTCCAAATTTGACTGAGTGACACATTTTGCGATCTGATGCATATTTTGGGTATCTCGTGGACAAACGTGTGAAACGGGTGCACTGATTAAAAGGTTCAAATTAATTTTGGTTTTGAAAACAAAATGGCTTCTTTCCACTATTGCAGTCTTTTTGACTCACCCTGTATATTCAGCTATTATCAATCCGCGCACACAATTTATCCAAGCCTATAAGAACGATTTTTGCAAACAAAACAAAAATGCAAGTGTTTTAATTACCTACTCTTCCACAAATTAAATCATATGTAAACAGTTTCCGCCAATTTGGAACTAAGTAAACTATAGCACTAAAAATAATCGCAGAAGGAATATATCCTAGAAATTTCGTTTTTAATGAACAAACTACAACTATTTTTATAGTAAAGATGTTGTATGTGTGCATAATAAACATTGTTCGGCAAAAAAATCATACACTTGTCCCATTATTTTGAGTCCAATCAAACTAGATAGTACCCCCTTCTTGGCTAAATCGCTGCTTCCACTTTCACTTTACATAACCCACATCCACGTAAATGCGCCAATTAAAAATATATACAAAATTGAAAATAATATGATTAGCTTTGTAAATATGTCATGTCCATCAACTCAATTTTTAATAACCATGTTTATGCACCAATTCAGTAAAACAGCATACCCCACGGTAACCTTAATATTTCAATGGGGACATTGTCACTCATCTCATTATATCAGTTCGTCTGAAATCTGATAAAGACTGTTCCCCTTACAAATATACAAAGGATGAGACCAACTCTATTCACTAACAGGACCCAGTCAGGTTTTGTTCAAAATCTCAAACCACAAACCCCGAGAACCGCGAAAGCCGAGAACCGCTCTAGTTTAGTTTGTTTACATCACGGATCGGCGATCACGTTCGCTTGAAAAGAGGCTATAGATTCATCAACACACTTTGGAGTTAAAAATACACAAAGCACATGTATGCAGAACACACAGAAGACCACGTTGCCACTTGGCCTAGATAAATACTAATTAGGATTATACCATTTCTCAAGGGGTGTGTCCTCATTTATTATTCAATTTCTCAAATAAGTGTGTTCTCAATACGAACTTAAAATTGGGGTTATTAAAGAGGTGAGTAGGGAGTATTTACCGTATTGGGGCTGAGAATATGTACGTGTCTAAGATTGGGGTAGGGTGGGGTTGGGGGCGGTGAGCAGGGGAGGGGAGATACGTGATACCCATCATCTCCATAGTTTAGTTAATATAAACATATTTACAATGATCTAAAACACTAAAATGAACTGAACTTTTGTTGATTATAAATTGAGAAGTGGATTAGGTAGGGAGGGTAGGGGAGGTTTGTTTAGTCAATTTAAACAATATACATTTACTGTGATCTAAAAAAACCCTAGAGAGGGTTAGGGGTAAAGGGTAGGGGAGGGAGGGGCCAGGGGGAAATAGAGGTAGATAGTCAATTAAAAAATGTATATTTACGGTGATCTAAAAACACTAATTGGACTCAACTGAGTTCATGATAGTCTGGAGAGGAGTAGGGAGGGAAAGGTGGAGGGAGAGCGCATGTTACAGGGGAGGAGTAGGGGAGATTGACTCTAGAGGGAGGGACAGTGGGAGGAGCATGGATGGGGAGATTGTCTCGGTGTGAGAGGGGCAGGAGGATTATCTCAAGAGGTTGAACACGGATTTGATTTACATAAGGGGGGGGGGGGCAAGATAGTTAGGTCTCTTCAATACCCAGTTGATTTGACAGTTTTGATGTAAAGTAAAAAAAGAAGTGAAAGGAACCTTGTACTTTGTTAATGGGCAAGATGGTCTCGAGAGGGGATGGGGGGGGGGGGGGGGCGGCAGAAACATTGAAGCCTATCAGGTGCCTTATTTACCATAACTTTAGTCATACTTACATTGATTAAATTAATCTATTATTAATCTAAAAATACTAATAGAACTGAACTTACTTAGTTGATGATCAAGATTGTCTCGAGGGGGTGGGGGACTTGGATATGGTGAATAAGGGGTAGGTTGTCAAAATGACCATGTTTGGTGGTACCAAGTGTTATTTTGGTGGTTCCCAGTGTTGCGGGTTCCGTGCTCAATGAATACGTTTTTGGGGTTGTGTTTGGATGTGGTGAATAAGGAGAGGTGGGTTGACAAAATATGCATACAACTAACATGTGATTATAACCAGAAAACACACACAATTGCAACAGACACACGTTTGGGCCTTTGTTACTTCTATGGACAGTACAGTAGGCCTACAATTCCATTTCCTATGTATGATGGAGGATAATAATTATTTAGTAATTATGTTAATGAGCTCATTTGCATATTTTGCTATATTATTAGTTTTAGCTCTTACTCTTTGGGTACAATGACAGATAAACTTAAGCTAGGATGGTTAGACATGATCAGCTCCAACACTGGTCCAACCAAGCTCTCATTTTCATTTGTATAAATTTGATAATTAGCTAATTTGCATATTGGCTCAATACTTGAATTGGCTGTAACTCCTTAATGCAAGGACTATCTCAATTAAATATAACTCTTCAATTAAATAGACTGAGTGAACCTCTACAAAACTAGGATGGTTATACATGACTAGATCTATCATTTATCAATGTTAGGGCTGAATCGTATGGTTGTAATTATGCTAATGAGCTCATTTGCATATTTTGGTCAAATCTTTATTTTGGCTCTTAATCATGAAAACAATGAGTGATACACTTCCAAATTGGCTAGAATGGTAAAACATGATCAGCTCCACTAATGGTCCAAGCTAGATCTCATTTATATTTGTGCTAATATGGTAATTAGCTAATTTGCATATTTTGGCTCAATACTTGAATTGGCTGTAACTCCTTAATGCAAGGACTATCTCAATTAAATATAACTCTTCAATGAAATAGACTGAGTTAACCTCTACAAAACTAGGATGGTTATACATGACTAGATCTATCATTGATCAATGTTAGGGCTGAATCGTATGGTTGTTATTATGCTAATGAGCTCATTTGCATATTTTGGTCAAATCTTTATTTTGGCTCTTAATCATGAAAACAATAACTGATACACTTCCAAATTGGCTCGAATCGTAAAACATGATCTGCTCCACCAATGGTCCAAGCTAGATCTCTATTACATTTGTGCTAATATGATAATTAGCTAATTTGCATATTTTTCCTGAATATTTGAATTGGCTGTAACTCCTTACTGCAAGGACTAATTCAATTAAATATAAATGTTCAATGAATAGATTGACTTAACCTCTTACAAACTAGGATGGTTATACATGCCTAGATCTATCTTTTATTAATGTTAATGCTGATCCATATGGTTGTAATTATGCTAATGAGCTTATTTGCATATTTTGGTCAAATCTTTATTTTGGCTCTTAATCATGAAAACAATGAGTGATACACTTCTAAATTGGCTAGAATGGTAAAACATGATCAGCTCCACCAATGGTCTAAGCTATGTCCCATTTATATTTGTGCTAATATGATAATTAGCCAATTTGCATATTTTGCCTGAATATTTGAATTGGCTGTAACTCCTTAATGCAAGGACTAATTCAATTAAATATAAATCTTCAATGAATAGACTGACTTAACCTCTTACAAACTAGGATGGTTATACATGGCTAGATCTATCTTTGATTAAAGTTAATACTAATTCATATGGTTGTAATTATGCTAATGAGCTTATTTGCATATTTTGGTCAAAATGTAGAATTAGCTATAACGCTTAAAGACAACAACTAATTTAATTAAATATAATCTTCATCAAATATACTGATTTAACCTCTACCAAAACTTGGATGGTTAGACATGACCTGACCTATCAGTGATCAATGCTAGGGCATATTTATATGGTTGTTATGCAAATGAGCTCATTTGCATATTTTGGTCAAATCTTTGATCTGGCTCCTAATCCTAAAAACAATGAGTAATAAACTTCCAAGTTGGCTAGTATTGTAGAACATGATCGGCTGCACCATTGGTCTAAGCTAGATTCCATTAGCATTTGTGTACATATAATAATTAGCTCATTTTCATATTTCATAGTCAAAATGTTGAATAACTCTGCAAGGGAACACCTCATTCAATTAAATATAATTATTCAACTAATAAATAGGCAGACTTCACCTCTACCAAACTAAGATGGTTCGACATGACCAAATTTATTATTGATCAATGTTAGGGCTTTAGATGTAATTATTCTAATGTGCTAATTTGCATATTTGGTCAAATCTTTGATTTGGCTCTTAATTTTGAAAACAATGGGTAATACACTTCCAAGTTAACTACAGCCTACAGTGTGATAGGACATGATCAGCTGCACCATTGGTCCAAGCTAGATCTCATTTGCATTTGTGTAAATATGATAATTAGCTCATCTGTATATTTAAGTGTTTAACATCTACCAAACTAGGATGTTTAGACATGACTAGATTTATTATTGATCTATGTTAGGGCTGATTTGCATGATTGTAATTATGTTAATGTCCTAATTTGCATATTTTGAAAAGATTTGGCTTTTAATCTTAAAAACAATGAGTAATACACTTCCAAGTTAACTAGTATGAAGGGAGATGATCGGCTGCACAATTGTTGTAAGCTAGATCTCTTTGCATATGTGTAAATATGATAATTAGATAATTTGCATATTTTAGTCCAAAAAATTGAATTAGTTATAACTCCTTAATGCAACGACTAATTTATTTTAACTGTAACTCTAAAAATAACACTCAGTCTTCAACCAATAAGTTCAAGTCCAATTGGAACTCACTTAGGTTACAGTTGTAACATGGGACCCTGCATAATTATGTTAACAAGGTTAAATGCCATCTTAGGCCGTGTTGTAAAATAGGCTGTTAAAGTTGTTGCTAAAATGTGAAGTCCAATTGAAAATAAAGTAAGCTTAACATCCATCATTCCAGTTTCATCATGGCCAGATCTATTATGAGTCATTATTGTAGAATATACTAAAGCTCCCTTTTACATGAAACCTGCAAAAATGTCGCGGTTCTGCATCATTGATGCCCTCGTTAACAAAAATGGGGAGAGGGGCAAGATGAACCAATACATTGCCTCTCCCTGACCGGGAATCAATCCAGGGACCCTCCGCATATCAACCTGCCAGCCCACATAGGCAAGCCACAACTATCAGCTTCACGTTCACGCAGTATACCGCGCTCACTATATAGGTTCAGTTTATTGCATCATCAAAAAACGTCCACTCGTTCCTCTGTCGTGGTATTTTGTGATATTTGGTAGGGTAAGGGTTATTCCATACACAACACGTACAGTAGTGACATTGATAAAGACACCAGGATGTAAGCTATATATGTTCTCCATTTTACAATATGACCTGGGGCTGAAACAGAAGAGGTATACTTCATTCATCTAACTCTTTACAGTGATGGCAGAGTGTTCAAAAGATCCAACCTATTATCATGCACGATTGTAATGTGCTGGAAAAGATTAATCCTGGTACTCGCATGTAAATGCTGTGAAGTTCACTTGAATGCACTCTGACATCACTGCACAGAGTTCAACAAACAACTTATAGTAAGCTTTATTTGTCACATACGTTTTTAGCATTGATGTTAATTCTTGAATTTCATATTATTTTCTTCAGTTGAAGGAGTGTATACGAGCGCTTGACCAAGACCACCCTCACACACCATTCAGACAAAGCAAGTTGACTCAGGTTCTTAAGGATTCCTTTGTTGGTCTACATGCCAAAACGTGTATGATTGCTAACATAGCGCCTGGGGACTCATCTGCAGAACATACTCTTAACACACTGAGATATGCAGACAGGTATGTAACTCCCCCTCCCCCTTCCCCTCCCCTCTCCCACTGCCACACACATTTCAGACAAAGCAAGTTGACTATTCCTTTGTTGGTTTACATGTCAAAACATGTATGATTGCTAACATAGCGCCCGGGGACACATTTGAAGATCATTCTCTTAACACAATGAGATATGCAGACAGGTATGTAAGCCCTCCCTCTCCCCCTCCCCTTGCCCTCCCCCAATGCCACACACATTTCAGACAAAGCAAGTTGACTATTCCTTTGTTGGTCTTCATGCCAAAACATGTATGATTGCTAACATAGCGCCTGGGGACACATCTGCAGAACATACTCTTAACATACTGAGATATGCAGACAGGTAGGCTCTTGAACACCAACCAAAATCAAATTGTTCATTATTATTACTGCCACCGGAACAAATTGGAAAGGGTGTGACACACACGCTGCATTTATGTATGCTTGACAGTAGAGGGTTCATAAGATTTCCATTCGCAGGATACTAGCAGTTCTCTGTTTATGTCTAAAATAGCAACATGGCATTCTCATGGGTGAAGAAAATGTTTGATACAGGGCATGGTTAGCCGGTCTTGTATATTTTTTATTAGAGCCACACATCATGTACCAAATAGGTATTGCATTTGATACAAGAGGAATCTTGAGAAAACCTTCATCAACCTTGTTATTTGTTTGTTAATTAGCTCCGGGGAAGTTGCAGCAATCTACTTCCTAACTTCTGATTACTGATGTTATATTCATTTTCATCCACAGAGTGAAAGAATTGAGAAAACAAGCACCTGTGACGTCTTCATCTCTCTCATCAACGCCATCCAATTCAAAAAAACCATCACAGTCTACTCCTCAACTTTCAACTACCACTCCGTCCAGCCTAAGGAAACAAGTACTAGCAGGTTCTTTGTCGTCTGCTCCTCATCCCAAGACACCGTCCTCTTTCAGTCCTGGTGATACCTCTACACCAGTGAAAACAGGGAAGCATACTCAGAAAAGACAGCCAACTAGCACATCTACCCCTAACAGTAAAAAGGCAACATCTAAAAGTTCATCTTCAGAAAATGCCCCTAAAAATCTTGCCAATTCCAAGAGAAGAGGCTCCAAGGATAAGACGTCTTTCAGGAAATCAACGGCGACCTCAAGGAAAAATAGTTTAGTGAAATCCAACAGAAATCTGAACTCTTCTTCATCATCATCATCAAAATCAGTAAAAGAGAACAAGAATAAACAAGACAAGAAGTCCAATGTGAGTGGCATAGGCGATGCAGCTGCAAGTCCATCTAAGAGAAGTCTAGAAGCCAAACTTAAAGCCAAAGAAGCCTTTTTGTTGAACAGCAGTTTGCCTGTCTGGGAACCACCACGAGAAATGGAACTGATACAGACAGAACCGGAACCAGTGCAGGACTTGTCGTCATCTGTATTGTTGGAGTTTGACAATCCTAGATTCAAAAAGAGTCAAATCGAACAGATGTTGAATTGTGATGATCAAGTAGGGGCGAGAGGTACGTTAGGGGCAAACCCACAAGGAATGGTAGAAAATGTTTCATATGATAGTATGGTTGAGCATTCACTAAGTCAAGCAGTAGAGACACATGTTCAAAGTATGCCTGTGAAGAACAATAACAATAGTAGTTATCAGGTTGCAGAAAAACCTGATTCCTTACAACCATCTAAAGAATCAAAAGAACGTCAGCCAACTGATAAAAGAAGTCCTGTAAAATTTGACACCAGTTTTAACTCTGACAGTACTATTGAACTACTAGCTGAAATTGATCATGCTCTGCGTCATTCCCTGGTCAGCCCGCTACCCGATGACAATGATAATGCTCCCCTGAAATACAATGGTGAGAAGCCTGTGAACTCTGTTGTAACTAATACATCTCAAGCCTTTCAATTTCCTGATACCCTCCATGATGGAATGTCTAAGCCGGACAAACTAGCTGATACCAGATCAGACCGAACTCCTGTTGCAGGAGTGAAATATACCAACACAAAGGCACAACATCAAACAGTACCATCCAGTACATTGCAAGAATCTCAAAGATTACAAAATACAACTGAACCCCAGCAAAACAAAAGTCAAAATCTTCGTTCCAGATTGTCTGGTAAAGGGATTGAAACACTACCCTCATCACCACGTGAGCCCCAAAGGGTAGCACCAAGGATCATCAATTCAGCTGAAAGGCCTCAAGTAAGGCAAAGGGGTGGTGACATAGATGCGAGGGTAGCACCTGACAAAGACAATTCAAGTGGAGTGATTGTGTCCACAAGTTTTGCAGAATATTTGTCGTCTCATGGAATTGATATTCCGGACATAATCGTCTCTCCAGACAGAAAACCCCCCAGTGATAGGTCCTTTGAAGTATACAATGAATTGTCTAAATCACACTATGTTGACCCACAGACAAAACATAATCCAGCTATGTATAAGGACACAAGCGATGCATATTATAGGCAGAGCATACAGGATAGGCGTAATCATCTGAATGTGAATTATCAGAAAACAAGAACGGTTCCTAATGTCATTCAACGAAGTACATTTGTGCAATCAAATTCACCTCAAAGCCCTACCAGTAGCCTTGGCAGGCGACAGCATCCAGATAGGCAGGCTGCTATACCTGTTGCAGTAACCAGTCCCAGGAGTATGCAAGTTAGACGTGATTTGTCTGGTAATCAATTCACCAGCAATGGACATGTTATAAGACCATCTCCTATTGGTCAAACTCATGACACCCTCTCAGATGTAACCAATCAAAGACTAGATAAGAGCAGACCAATAATTCAGTACACACCCACTAGGTTAGCAGCCGGAACTTCCACAATACATTCACCAGTCACAGTTGAAGTGCTCCCAAATTCTGCTCGGTCAACTTTCTCCCCAATACAAGATCATTATTCTGTACCAAAAGCGTTTGCGAAGGAATTCTTGCATGACAGAAGTGGTGTACATCTCATCAACCAATCCTTCCCTGTCCAATCACCAATTATGAAAGAGACTTTAAATCAGGGATCGCCTAGCCAAGCTTCATCATCTGACATCGGCAGGAGATGTTCTTATCAGGGATCACCTACACGGCAAGATAGTCCTTCACGGAAGAGACCGAGTCTACAGCTGAACCTCTCTGGTGTTGATATGGTGCCTGATGTGGAAATAGTAGGAAGTCATTATCAACCTGAGATTGTACCACACCATTCAGCAATTAACCGAGCCCAGTAAGTACATGTATTTATTGTTAATCAATTGGACACTGTCTTTTTCCGACAGTGTCTCTGTATGGTTGTGTAAAATGTAAGAAAAATCAACTGATCAATATGCAATTATGGCAAAATTTAATACCAGTATCCCCTCCATTGGTAGAGAAATAATAATTTGTTAACAAGTATTTTTATTTGGATAACTTTTAAGATGTTGTTTTCAAACTCTTGTATTGTTGTATATCCATATCCTGTTTTAATTTATTACACTTCCTCGAGGCAATGATGTTGTTTCATTGATTAAGGGCATTTTTAAATCCATGCACACCTTGAAATGGTGGTTCATATACAGACACACTGACTATCATTGCTATGAACACAATGTGTGCATACATGCGTACTACACCTGGGGTGCGTACGGCCAGAAGCTTTCAAATAATGAATGCTGTCGTGATTGGTCAAACCTGAAATCACCTCTCGTAGCGGGATACCCTCACTGCGCTCTGGTCCCCGCTATATGAGCAAATGAGATTTATGAGTTGTAACTTGAGTTCATGAGTTGTCAATTGCTGGAAAACTTGAGTTCATGAGTTGTAAATAAACTCCGGTGGAATATAATTATAAAATGCAGCGCCACAGGCGGTATGTGAAACTCGGCACCTGATATAGGCGGTACACATACTTCCTCGCCGACTAAAAACGCGCCAAAATGGGCACAAATCTGCGGGTTATGTATTTGAAGCAACCCCGTCATGTCCGCAGTTGTAATGTAGTAAGAAACCACATTATGTTTAACACGTTTTAAAATTACCTCATGTCCCTCCCATACAATATACCAATTTATATTTATATATCTATAGTTATGCCACATTATACTTTATAAACCCCCTATCTCTGAAACCACATAAACCCCCTACAACCCATCCCCTAACCGACGATACAAACCAGGTTGGTTTATTAGTTTATTAACCCCCACCCAACAGTACTTATACCACATCACTAAAATCATAACCCTCCTAAACAATTTCCTGTGGCTACTTTATTAACCTGTACCTCTCAAACCGCATTACTTCATTAACCCTCGGTCCTGTGGATTGTTTGGCATATGCCAACTTACTTGATTTAATAGTATACGGCCTGTTAAGGTATCATTCTCCTTTTTGCCCATTTACAGAGAACTGTTACTAAGTGCCCATGCTGAGCAAGTGGATGAAATACAACAGCTGTGTGATAAAGAATGGAAGTTAATGTCTCAACTCAAAACAGGAGAAAAGGTAAGACTCTATGATTGAAAGAGGAGGGTGTTATATATAACAACCATGGTGGCTACTACTAATGTTCAATCTCAAATTCTCAATCCTGGAAATAGTTCAAGATGCTGCAATAGACTTTAATGATAGTTATGACCAGTTGCATCAACAAGGACATGCTTTTGGAAAGCATAGTTTGGAGATAAAGGGCCGATAAAGTTGGTGGAATACACAGAAAACAATATGAAAAATTAGGTTCTTTAAATCAAACCGGGTGTCCCTAAATAATTGTGCATTGTTTACCCAACTTGTTGACCATCAAGTTCTAATATTTGGTGTAAGATGTTTACATATATTGAAAGACTAAACGCCTGGCTTTCAGATGCTGCTTATTTCATCTGATTCAGATTTGTCAATCCTGAGATATGGACAATTTATCTAGAGCTACCCAGAATAGATGTTGTGCCATTTTACAGTTTGAAAGGTTTACTCCTAAGATCATGAAGATACAAGTTCCACTTGTACGATTGCCCTTCACCAGTGTTATGCACTAACATTTTTGTATTGAGATTGAATAGGTTTAAATAATAGAATGAGTGCCTGTGTATCCAAGCAGAACTGAATATAAAGATGTTTGTTACATGATTTGAACCAGTCCTTTTGATGAGGTTTCACAAAATGTTTATTGGGCCTACATTTTCAAAACAAGACAGACGTCCATATGGCTGGGTGCGGCCTCGATTTTCATTAGAAGAGGGTGTTCATGGTCTTAAATATCATGAACCGAGAAATCCAGCATAAGTCACCAGAAAGTTTGCCATTCATTTCCCAAACACTCACGTACCATCTAGGAATACACTAACAAAGGAGTATTGGAAATACTTGGTAAATGGTACAAGCACCAATATGAATAAAGAACATTCTGGAAGACTAAGATATGAAAAGTGGCAGGAAACAGTAACACATTGATAACATGCGGATCCCAGAATAACTGCTCGTAGAAATCCCTTACCACATATTCCAAGGACATCATTTTTGTTCCTCAGCCTCTTTTAAACAATTCTGGTCAAATGCCCACCCCAATGTTTCTAGACGATTAATGCTTATGGAATATGGATAGACCAATGTTAGTATCGTTTTGATGCTCATAATCATTCTTTCTTTTAAAGTGGCACAACATCGATTTTGGGTAGCTTTGATAAACTGGGCATATCTCAGGATTGACAAATCCAAATCAGATAAAATAAATGGCATCTGAAAGCTGAGTGTTTTCCCTTTCCCTGTGTATAAACATATTACACCAAACTTTAGGACTTCATGGTCAACAAGTTGCGCAAACATGTGCACAATTTTTTTAGGGACACCCTGTATCTTGTATTCCCAAAATCAAATTTGCGAAAGTGTGAAAGGCTACATAGGCTTTTTGTGTTGAGCGACCTTGGTCCGAAACACACATATATAGCTTCAAAATAAAATACCCACTTGTCCATCGGTCTTGATAATCTATGGTTTTGGTGAACCAGAGCTAATCCTGACAAAAGCTTAGACAGTTTCAAACTTGTCAGATGGGGAGACTCATATTATGAATATCTGTCATAAAAGCCTATTACACAATTCAATGTTTACTATGTGTTAATTCTTTAGGATTTACCGGAGTATCTGACCTATGTTGAAGACCTGCTGAGAAGCAAACTACGGTGTATTGATACATTCAGAGACCAACTGGACACATTTGCCCAGCATACACCTGTATGTTCACCAAGATCACCAATGGAAGCATGGTAAACTATACAAATGAGTGAGCTGATTGTACCAGTCAAATCATTGATCTTGCAACGTGTAGCATATGCTTGTCAAATTGGAATTATGCTTGAAGTATTCTGACAGCAACTTATATTGAAAGGACGGGATTGTTTGTACCTGTAGATCACCAATGGAATCATGGTAGACTATTTCAACGGATTGAGCAACGAATTGAGCTTATTATACCAAAAAGATTTCCAAGATTACCAATAGATAGACTATTGTCACTGTCTCAATAATACTTTGGATTTAAGTTGACCAAATTGTTATGTTATATGTTTCTATCAAAGAGTTACATATGGGTAGTATGCAAATTGAACAGTGATATTGGTTTGAAAGTTGTCCAGTAGTATTTTAATAGGCAACACATGTTTATGAAGAGTGTTCATGGAAGACCAGTACATTTATACTAATTTTTGATATAATATAACAGTTTAATATGACTCAATAATTTTGAAAATTTCCACATTTTGGTTTTACCTTGTTTCCTCACACACATGGAGTCATATAATTACCCAATTGCTTATTTATAAGTTCTGACACTGAAAATTGAAAGTCATTACGCTTCCCATCAAAAGTGGTTCAAATTCTGTTGATAAAATCCACCAATGTTCAGCCAGATGAACTATCGTAAGATTTGTCACGTGTACTTCTCAAAATTATATTCTGCAAACCTGATTAATCCTAGTCCATTCATCAACAAATTTGATATTTTAGAAAACACTATGTAGTATTTCTACCTCGTCTGTGACATATCCAGGAAACCTTTTCAATCTTACAATTATTATTCAGCTAATTCAGTGTTCTCAACGAAATCTGGTGATGCACAAAAATGTGTAAGATATCAAACCTCCAAGGGCCTGATAAATATGGTTCTGACTCGAGACCATGAGCCACTTGCCATGTGCCACTTGCCGTGTGCCAGCCACCAGTTGAGAATTCCTGAAATAATTCCTTGTTCAAAACAGATCCTGTGATATGTACGCATAAAATGCAAAAACACCTTGAATTTTATAGTATTTGTTATATAAACAATGAGTATGTAGCAAAGTCCACTCAGGTATCATTATTCACAAATCCAAGTGTACAAAAAAGGTTGGTATCAGTGTTAGTAAAACAAGATATCATATATAGAGAAGAAATAATTTAAAACAATGCATCAACAATCGCATTTTATTGTCCGAAATTTGTTGAGTAACCATATAGTACTACGTCGTCAGCAGAGCGGGTGGAAGATGGATTGCGACTGGGTGTTGACTCGCTTCCTCTTCTGATGTTGCCGAGACATGGCGCCGCTGTTGATGTTTTCAGCAATAAAAATAAATTAAGAGTGTTGATTGATGCATTGTTCTAAATTCGTATACTCATAGTAGTTGCAAACCAATCAGAAAGCAGGGAACTAAAATATGTGGAGTGCATTGAAGGTGTCTAATTGCACTCAGTGCACATAGTGTTGTATGTTATAGTGGGTCACATTGTATTTTATTATGTGCCTTTAGCTGATTGCAAGTGGGTATTGTGAGATGGACCTTTACGACGGCCATTCATAATATAGGTAAAGAGTTTAACTGGTTTGCCGTTTGACAAGTTTATAACTGTCAAGCTTTCATC
Source organism: Ophiura sarsii (assembly GCA_035610835.1). NCBI lineage: Eukaryota > Metazoa > Echinodermata > Ophiuroidea > Amphilepidida > Ophiuridae > Ophiura > Ophiura sarsii. The sequence continues at coordinate 22,886,791 of CM069452.1, read as the reverse complement.
AGGATTAGCAGGACCAAATTATAAATTACATGTATGAGCAAAACATATCAACTGCCACTTGTCTATATATTATCATCATTTGGACTGCCCCCTTCCCCTTTCAAATCAACCTATCATTTTAAAACTCTTTTCAGAGCCACCAATTCCACAAGTAGAAAAGGGCACCTACTCTCAAATCATCAGGCAAGGGGCAGCCCAAGTGATGATAATATATTGAGTGGCTGTGTATGTTTTGCTCATAATAATTTGGTTCTGAAGAAGTCCGAGCTAATCCTGACAAAAGCGTCACCGTTTAAAACTTGCCTGTTAGTGTGTATGCATAATTATGAACTCAAATTGTAAGCAGTGCTAGTATTTGTATGAATATGATTTTGGGTTATATGGATAGATTGGTTTCATATTTTTTGTCTTGGTTACTCATTCTTCGATTCTTGTAGTATTGTAAGATATCTGTAGTAAGGCCAAGTAAAAAAAACCTCGTGTTTAGCGTCCCCGCCCGCTTTCTTTTTGGGGCCGCCTCCTTTTTATTTATTTTTGAAAAAAATAAAAATTTGATTTTTTTTTTTTTTTTTTAATTAAAAAAAAAAAAATGATTTAAGCACACCTTGTATAAAGCTGTTTGCCCCATGAAATAAACTGGTTCTCTACGTCTCAGAACTCAGGACAAGACATCATTTTGGACTCATTTTCTGTTTCATCTTGCTCATAAGAAGCCAATATGTAATTTCTTGAGTCCAAGTGGCGGTCATTTTGAAAAAAGCAGACAACCATATTGAAAAATAGCCCGGCCAGCTATCTTGACAAAATGTGTCGGGCAGCCATTTTGGAAAAAAAAAAAAAAAAAAAAAAGGCCTCCTCCTTCCTCTTTTTCAAAAAGGCAGGACGCTAAACATGTTTGTTTTTTTACTTTGCCTAATGCAATATTATGTAATTTGCTAGGAGTATGCAACCCCTTGTGGTGTAATTTGGCTGTATATCAACCCAAATCTAATAACAACCATACCTGTGTGTTTATCAGGCCTGACAAAAATAGGGATTTGGGGAATCTCATTCCAGGGATTTTTAACAATGATTTTTTTGGTGACGCTTTTGTAAAAAAAGTGCCCGTTCTTTCTGACTCACCCTGTAAATCACTGTAATTTTGTTTTGTGGTTGTTATAAGGATTCCAATAATATAATATTCCTAAAACAAAAAGTGAACAATTTTTATAATTGTCATTTAATACAAATAGATGACACAATAAAAAACAAATAAGGTTGATATCTGCCATCTTTATTTATTTCTCCTTTTAAATGGATACAAAGAGACCGTTTTGTTGTTTATATTCAAAATTTGTATAAGACCAACATACAGGCTGTTTAAGAAAAACAATATACCTCAATATTGGACAATGATTGTTGTTCAAGGACAAAAACAATGAATAATTTCTTCTGTCCATATCTTGTGCAATCTATTATTTCTGCACTTTTATGTAAAATAAAATAAGGCTATATTGATTGAATAATTTGTCTCAAAGCTGTTCACAATTTTCAAAACCCAGAATGCATTTTTCTTTCACTTTTTTTATATATACAAATTTGAATTAAGTATGAAATAAGACATTGACTGACTTTTTACTGTTTTGCTCATGCTATAAGATGTTTTGACAGAATGGTATAAAAAAAAAATAATAACAGATTTCTGGCAAAATAACAGGCACGATATTATTAATGCCTGTTCGAGCTGTGAGGCAAGCTATTCAATTAAAATAACCAAATCAGGATATGGCTAACCGCTAATGAGTAAGTAAACCAGTATTTTAAGTTGTGGCAGAGAATATATTCAGCTATTATTCGCGGAATGACTATAGTTTGATTAGTGCAAAATATGTGGGCAGGAATTGTTAAAAATATGTTTATCTTTGGAAAAAAAGGCTGATGTATGCATGGGATGTAAAACACAGTTAACACCATTTTTATAGTTTATATGTTACTTTATTCAAAAATAATAATGTAAATGTTTGAACAAATTGATTTGTATAATTTCTTCACAAAAACTGTTGAAAGCCTGATTTTTGCAGATATATCTCGGTAAAGAGAGGTATTGCATTATGCAACCAAATTATCCATTTCTTTCCTTGCCCATACTATATTAATCCATAATGTTGATACAGCTTCATGCACTAATCAAACGATACCATAAAAGATGGTTAGTCCATCCAGAAAATACAGCCCAACCATAAAACTATAATTTACTTCATTTTGCAATAGTTTATAGAAATATTATATAGTCTAGTCTTTCACATTAGATGTGTGTGTGCAATTTCAACCAATACGGTATTTTGATATAATTTCTATGTACATTGGAATGTCCCTGCACTCGATGATAGAATATTTCTGTATATATTTGCACCTCGATATAAATATACAAATTGGATTTAACTGTATAAACTACTACAGATATAATGTTTTGCTGTGTTTCTTGCCGTTGTATATAGGTATATTGTTGTCACAGATTTGTCAATTGCACAATTGGGTTATTTCTCTCTCTCTTGTTTATCATAGTGAGCCACCTAAGTAGAGCCACATATATTTAATTTTCCGAACTTCTTTGAAAAATGCATTTTTTGTTGTTCTTTTAAATGTATTATTATTCCCTTTCATTCCAAATAAAGTTCACAAAGTATATCAATGTTTTCAGGCTATGTCAGGTGATTCAGGTTTCTTGGAAGTTATAAAATTGTAAAATTCAGGCTATTTTTATTAAAATGAAAAGCTTCTGGCTCTACTTATAGGCATAATTTTAGTTCCACAGTTTCCTTTGTGTAACTCACATGTACAATTGTATGTATAGTATTTTTGTTTTAACTGGTATTACAGTACAATAAAACGTGTAGGTACTCTTTAGATTACATTTCCCCCGAATCTGATGTTATATTTTAAAAGATTTATGCTTACAAGCTAATTTCTCTGATTCCAATAACAAAGGCAATTTATCGAAAAATCATGAAAAATCATCTCATATAGCTTGCATGTGAGCGACTTATGTTGAGTGTCAATAATAGTACCTATAATCGTGGGGAAAAATGGTTGGCACACTTTGTCTGAATTAAGGAAAAAAGCACCTCCGCTCCCCTGAGGCAATGTTGATCCGAGTCATGTTATCAGAAGTCATGCAGTTCCCCCAACATTGATTGAGGGATGTTTGTAATAAGTTGTGTCGAGTGTGCCAACTATTTTTTCCTATGATTGTGCTACACACCATATCTCCAAATTAGCAAATTGAACAACAATTGGATGATGCCAAATTATAATAATTGTTTTTCAAATTGGAATGCAAAGAGATATGATTGAACATAAAATAAATTTTGTGGTCAAAATTTATGCTTAGTCAAACAAATATCACCTTGCTTTGATTAATGTACTTGCCGTGAAGAACAAAAACAGTCAACATCTTCTATAGACCGCTGATCTTAGCGGAATAAAGTTCATAATAATATACAAATATTTGTGAATGTCACAATTTCGTCCTCATCCAACTGTTGAGACCATGTATTAGAGCAACTTCAGAATACTTTTAAACACCTGCTGTGTGCATATGCTAAGTGCATCATAAGTGTTAACCACTTCGCTGCGACACCCGTAAATGTACGGGAGGGATCCTGAACACGACAGTGCGGTGCCCGTATATATACGGGAGCGAGTTGGCAAATTACTAACTTTGTTCAAACTCGCCGCACAGGGCTAAACAGTATCGCTATGGGACAATCGCATATCAATATTTTCCTGAGAAAATTTGCCAACGGATGGCGCTATTTTGTAAAGGCTGGCGAGAATATTAACCTCGTTACGAGCAATCAAAGTTCAGCTAAATATTGAAAAATAACAGTGCATTGGCAGCACGACTCGCAGCACGAGCAGTCTGAATGGTTCCACTTAGACTCGGGTTCTTACGCTTCGCTGAAAGTGTAATAAAAAAACCCGGATACCAGCGACACGCGTAGGACTGAATACAACCCGGAAGCGAGAAACATACGATATTTTGGTTACATCTGGGGCTATTTCTTCAAGATATATGCGGTCATATAATGCTCAGACAACAGTTCTAGTTTGAAATATAAACTTGTATGTTATTTCAAATCGTACAAGAGTATTATTTCACAAGAATAAGTTGCCTGAAATCAACACGAATTGTGAAGAATGACGTTGTGGTTTTGCGTTGGATATACAGCCGCCTCAACCATGTGAATAAATCTACAGCAAACTCTGGTGAACAAGTGAGACTGATATAGCGCGTTGAATTTGGCATGAAATAGTAAGGACAAATAAATATCGTATACTAACTATGATTCTTATGATATTTACCTGAGACTTAGTATATTAGTCTCAGTATTTACATAATAAATAAAATCAGTGCTTTATATTTATTGGGATGTGTATGAATCAGTAAATATGTATGTATGCTGCTCGGGATACTGCTGTTGATGCATACTGTACCTGCAGTGCGGGGTGTGTGCGTGTACAGTACATGTATGCATAGGTACGGAGCAGTGCTGTACGTGTGTGAGTGAGAAAAATGGCCTCAATTTTTAGTGTAGCACAGCACTATACAGAGTAATATTTAAAAATAGCAGCGAACTGGTTAAATATGTACTCTTACTGCCTGCTTCATTCTTAACATTTTCCATGCGGCAGACGACAATTCAAACATTTCACAATATGTTAAAATTATTGAATTTCATCACTATATTTGGAATCATCATGAAAAACATATTAAAATAAGTACAAACATGCCTAGTATTGGTTCAGTAGTTATTGAAATAAGACCTTGAAAGTAGGGAAAGATTTCTGAAAAATCTTTAATGTATATTGCTAAAACTAATAATAGCTGCGTGGAAAGTGTTAAATACATGCATGCGTAGACCAGCAACAGAGATTATGACAAGGACTTTTTATAACAACTTTTAAAAGAGTAAACATGCAGGAAGTATTCAATTGTGTGCCTTATAATATAATGGTATTTCATTTAGATACAATTTTCTATATCATCTATCAATACCTGTGTCCGTATCGAGCATGAAAGAGACATAAAACAGCACCTTAAGTCTAAACAAAATCTATCCCTTCGTATTTGACTCTTTGATTATTGTTCATTATTTTCAAGTATTTGTTGATACAGGGTGAGTCAAAAAGACCTAACTTTGTGTGAAAAAATGGAGTCGATCGGATTGTCTGTTTGTCTTTGATGACCCTCTTTGCCGCACACCCCAATTTACGTGTTTGTCCACGAACACAGTGATTTTCAATTGAAATTGCACACGTTGCATTTTCATATTTGAATATCCCTCCAACAATTTGGAAAGGTTCAATTTTTCATCCAAATTTAGAACTTTATAAGCAATTCATAGCATCAGTGCGGTAAATTGATTATGTTAACTCACATTTAAACAAGAAAGGATGCATTAAATTCCAATTACATCACAAATCTACTCAAGTTTCCAAATTTGAATGGAAAACACATTTTGCGATCTTATTGCATGTTTTGAGTATTTCGTGGACAAACGTATGAAATTGGTGCTCGGGTAAAAAGGATCACCAAAGGCAAACGGGAAATGATATTGACTTCAATTTTTTCACACAAAGTTAGTAACAAGTAGGGTATTCTTATAACTGTTAAACATTTTCAAACTTCAACTTAGTTTTAAAAACAAGATGGCTTCTTTCCACTGTTGCAGTTTTTTTTGACTCGCCCTTTATTTTGTTAGCTTACACAAATATATTATTGTCTGATTTTATGAGGCAAGTTATAAACATCCAATTTCATCTGGAACTTTGTACCATTTACAATATTGTGATTCACTCATACCTTATAAATTTGCAATCAATAAAACTTGAGTTAAAAGAGACTAAGATTATGTGTGGTTATGAATTTCCTTCATGTAGTCATAATATTTTGTAATGTAAAATATGTAAATCAGTATGTTGATATCCTGTCACTGATTGATACATGCTTTATTCCTTAAGGAAATCTATACAGTCCAACAATCCCCTCTGATTTTACAAAATATAATCACAAATCGTCATTAAAATATGAATGGACCTGTTCAACTTTATGAGGAGACTCAAATTCAGGACAATTGGTCTTGGTATACTGAGCTCATTTTCCTATAATATTCCACATTTTGGGAGCAACTTTCAAAGCACAGTTTATGCAATAAACTTTCCTATAGAGCTTGAACAATCAAAAACCTCATATCTCTCCTCCACTCCCAACAATTAATATTGAGGGTGTAGTGATGAAATGGTTCCGAGCAACATTGGACAGGAGGGGTAGGGTGGGGGAATGATTAATGAGGTCCTCAAAAGTTTAACAACAATTCTGTCATAGATTGTAGATACAAGTTCAGTTCAGTTTCAAACATGGTAATGCACAATCTCATGCCAACTTGTTTTAGTTGATAATTGAATCACTGCTAATGCCTTTGCACGTGGCAGTCATCTGCAGACGACATTCCAAAATTTCACAAAATGTTTCAAATTACCATATTACCATATTTGGAATCACCATGAGAAATACATTGAAACAAGTACAAACATGCCTTGTATTGATTCAGTAATCCTTGAAATAGGCCTTGAACGTTGGAAAAGGTTTCTGAAAATCTGTTTTGTATATATGATATTAGAACCAATAGCCGCATGGAAAGTGTCAATATGCCATTCAAGCATAGCAGGTGATGACATGCGAGAAGAGAAGCAATATATCCATATTGGGTAGCACAAGCATAGTCCTGGGTTACTCTGCATCACCTTCTCCAGTACTGTGTATACAATGAAAGAAAAGAAATACAAATTAAATCATTAGCCCCAAAAGTTTATGAATGATTCAAATGAAATGATACAACTTTTATGTAAGTAAAGGTGTGGACCAGACTGGTCATTGACCCTTTCAGGTAATCCAAGAAAAGTGGGGACAAAGTGGATTCTTAACCCTGATGCCCAAGTGGTGCAGAATCTCAGTCTTATGTGAATGATCATGCCATGGGAGTGAGCTTCAAATAACTATCATCACCATATTCACAGGGTGAGTCAGAAAAAACAGGCTTGACATTACAGGTGACATTGTCAATTGTTAGCTACCTGATTCAGAAATGGCAATCAATGAAACAGGTTAAAAACCTTAGAAAGGCACGTGAATGTTGGATACAAAATCTTAAAATTACTGGATATAAATTGAACCAAGTAATTATGAGTAAGAAAGAGCCTGAATTTAAGAAAATACACTGAAAAGGGACATCGCAGTTGAATAAGGAACAAGCCTCATTAGAATACATTGAAGAATGGCTTGATAATTCGACCATGCCATGGATTGGCTTTAAAATGTGTGTAAGATCATAATGCAATGGTTGATTTTTGAAATTTCTTTTTTTGAATGAAAGCCAAATTATGGTTGCTTTTGAGCACATTTTGTGACGCCTTTGCGAAAGAAGTGCCCGTTATTTCTGACTCGCCCTGAAGCCCGAGTAAAAGAAACTGGGGAAGCGAGGACTACAGGGCTACCAGCGTTAACTTGCTGTAATACTTAGTACTTCTCAGCAGGGTACAAGTTAAGTCAAACAAAGTTAATTCACAATTCTCAGATGTATTTGCCTTTGTCAACATATCTAGATCCCTAGCTATATTATATTTATCCATCTCGAGACAGTGACGTAACTGCGTATTCTACTAATTGCAGCACATTAAAGTGTGCGCCTACTCGAGGCGCTGGCGTATACACACAAGTGTGGAAAGGCGGAAGATATACATACATAATCGTGCGTAAATGCTGCGCACATCAACTGTCCAGAGGAAGACAAATAGAGTTTAGTATGATGTTAATCATACACGTAATGTTTTCAAAAGAGAAAGCATGTTGCATAATTAGCAAACAAGAGAAAAGAAATAAAAATCAAATCTGTTCTTTTAATGTAGGGCTTCTGTAGGCAACCAAAAGGTCCTCTTTAAACAAGTTAAATTAACAATATAATGAACATAACCTTGTCAAAGCAAAAAGCACGATAAAGTGCTTGATATAAAAGGAACCATGACAGTATATTAGATTCTAAAGTCTTTGTCATTCCCACTCCATCCCACCGCATCTCTTACATGAACAAAGAAAAAGAAACAAAACAGAAAATATTTGGGATATCATACAACGTAAAATTAAAAAAAAGCCACCTATCTTACCTGTGCAAATTTGTGCATTTGTTCTACTACAGCTGCAAATACAGCCCCTACACTGACATCAATGAGGGTCTGCATGTAATGTACAGCTTCCTCATCTGTTAGATCCAATCGGAATTTGTCTTGTAACTACGGATAAGAGAAATACGGGTCATTAGATTTATTTAAATGTGTTTTTGAACAATGCAGCAGTTACGAGACATGCGAGTGATTTATTTGCACGATTTTCAACCACATTGATCGATTTGTAATGGGGATTTAGCATTGTTAAAATGTCGTTAAGTGTATACTTTTAATGAATCATTCATAGTACAAGTCACATCTGTATCATTAAATGACAATTTTAATTAATGGCGTGAATCAGGATAATGACTTTGAACAGTTGTTTGGTCAGTAACAGTGAAGAATCAAAAATGTTACTTTGGTACATCAGAATTTCCCTCATGGTTAGGCCCCTTTAAAATTCCTTGGTTCCAAAGTGAACGTTTTAATTCTTCATAGTTACCAAAAAAAATCTGATACGCAGTCATTATCCTAAACATATTATTCAGTGTGATTTGAAACTATTTAGTACTCTAGGTTGATAAACATGATTATAATTTTGGTCTTTCCCTAGAGAGGAGAAAGACCAAATTATTTTTAAAACAATATTTCAAGTGAGAGAAAGGTTCATTGTATATAATCCAATTTCCACTTACTTTGATTGTGGACGTTTCGGCAACCACTGTTGCCTTTATCAACACATGATTGGTAGTCTCATATATACTACCAATCGTGTTGAATCTTTACAACAATCTTTCACACTTTTTATGTGGCTATTAGTTTCACCACATACAAAACAGATTTTTCAGAAACCTTTCCCAACTATCAAAGTCTTATCTCAAGAATTACTGAACCAATACTACGCATGTTCGTACTTATTTTAATGCATTTTTCATGGTGATTCCAAATATGGTGATGAAATTCAACAATTCTGACATTTTTAAATCATGATGTGAAATTTTGGCACTGTCGTTTGCAGACGCCTGCCGCATGGAAAGCATTAATTAATCCATATTTTGTAATAGCATACAAAGTTCATGTGAAAGGACCAAGTCAGGCCAGGTTGTCTATAGCCTTCACCTTCAACCTATCAATCCATGATTAGCTAATCAGTAGTATTAACTACATACCTTTTTGACTGTCTTATCTGGTTCCAGGGCAATATCTGGTATCTCAGCATCAATCATTAGTGAGAACAAATTAAGAATTAAATTGGCATTTCTGTAAAAGATGAGAACAAAAGATGAAGCATTGAGAGGTGTTTTTTCTGATAACAGTGCACAATGCTAGCGATATCTTTAATTGCTAACATATTCAATAACCTATTTTTCATGTCTGAATGTAAAAGATAGTAGTAACAACATTGACAATAATATTTACAATACAAATTGATTGATTCAGGATAAGTTTGGGGTCATGTCAGAAATTACGAAAATGCTTACTCCTGAAAATGTAATTGGAACAGGATACACACTGCTGCATTTGCATATTATTTCTATACAGCGTTCATCAGATTTGCTTTTCAAAGAGCACCCAAATTGGTTTTGTATTCCCAATTTAATCAATCAAAAATTCTGTTCCAAAGTGTTCTCCCAAAGTCATTACTTTCAGAGGACTCATTTGAGTGTATAGGCTATTGCACAAATTTATCAACATTTCAAGCATCAACATTTCTACTCTATTATAAAAAGGTAGAAAAAAAATAAGCATTCCAATTATATTTGTAGGGAGTAAATAAGGTACCATGTTTATATTAACAAATACCCTTACCGTCTAAGATGTAAAAATGCAGTATAGCACAATTTCCTAAAGTCTTGGTACTGTTCACTGCTGGCCCCACCCATTCCTTCAACCATCTCCTTGCTCAACTTCATCGGAGGTGGTAACGGCTTGGGGTCTCTTCCTAAGATATACCCAAAGTCTACATGGAAGAGTTTGCCTGTGGTTGTCAAGAGAAGGTTGTCCAGGTGACGATCCCCGACCCCCAGTAGGTAGGTGATGACGCAATAGCCAGCACAGCTTTTGACGTATGTGTCCATTACATCAGCATTGATGCCGAACGGGCCAGCCTCATTAGGAGATGATTTACGGAAAAAGTTCTGTTTGGTTAGGGGAAAAAAGAAAATTATTTAACCAAAAACTGCATTATGTTAATTTAATAAATGTGACAGGTCTCATTAAAAGGGACAAGCCATCGTTGGCAAATTTAGTTTTGAAATACCGTATTATCCCTATTAAGTAGGGAGATCAACACAAATTCGCGATTCGCTATTCCTATCTGTTAGTGTGTGAAAATATCGGTCGGTAACTCACCATTTAAAAGTGTCTCCGAGAGTCAAATCAAGCACTGTAAAAATCTTTGGTAAGACAAATAATGTATCTTCCAAGTCATGTATTTTTTTCCCGCAAATAAACAACTTAAAGACCAAAATTAAATACATAAAATATGACACCAACGCGATCACTTACTAGCGTAGCATGCGTAGTGGGCGGCGCCATTTTGAATTTTTCAATTTCTCGCGAGAGATCACGTTGTTTATTTGATGCTTTAGAAAGTAGTTCCAAGGCGATCTATTTCATGAATGACGTCATTTTAAAGAGAAAAAAATTATCTATCCGCTGATACCAAACACGATAGCATTCGTTACAGGGAGAAAAAAATCTCATGAGCTTGAATTTAGAGGTCAAATTATGGTAAATTTTACTTGATTTTCTTTGTCAAAATAGATGAATTAAAGGTATAAGGAGGCAATGAAACCCATATGAAACCGTTATTAAATGAAAATATGTAGTTTTCTGAACAAGTAACATGTGTTTATTTTGAGCTGGAGCATAGAGCATAAGTCGCGCAATGGGGATTTCCCGAAGTTGATGCATTAGTTGGTGCTTTAGAATGATCGTGTTGAAGTCATAATTTATGTATTTTAAGTTGTTTCTTTGCAAAAAACAACAACATGGCTTTGAAGATACATTATTTGTCTTACCAAAGATGTTTTACAGTGATTGATTTGACTCTCGGAAATATTTTTAAATGGCGAGTTAACAACCAATATTTTCACACACTAATAGGTGAATCGCGAATTGTCTTGACCTCTGTAATTCGATTTACTCCGAAAATCGGCAGACAGCGACGTGTGTTCAATAAATCTTTAAAAAATCATAACTTTGCCAAATAATGGGGTATGGACATGATTTTACCACCATTGGCTTTCTTTTGAAGAAAGCTTTCCATTGATACCAAATGTGTTGGGGTTTAATGTAGAAATCAAAAATCAGTTGACCTCCCTACTATTAAGCGCCCAGGGCGGTTAGCAAAGTCATTTTGGGTGGGCGCTTATTATGTTACCTTTTTGAAACTCATTTATCGTACTAAATAAAATATACAAGTGGTCATTTGAAGATGCTGACCATTTGATGGTCATTTGAAGATGCTGACCATTTGATGGTCATTTGAGGATGCTGACCATTTCATATGTACTAAATGAAATGTACAAGTGGTCATTTGAGGATGCTGACCATTTGAAAAGGTGGGAGCTTATAAGGGATTGTTTGTTGGTAGTCATTGTGAAAAACAGGGGTGGGCGCTTATAAGGTCCTGGGCGCTTAATAGGGATAATACGGTAGAGGTTTTAATATAAACATGGTAGTAAAATTATGCTTCTCACAATCACATCTCATGGAGCTAAACAGTCAAGTATGTAATGGATTTTGTTTAAATGTTGACCTTGCTATTCAACTCCTATAATCGTTTCAATATTATTTGTGACCCAACATGAGTAAATGAAGCGGAATGCGGCAGTAGCTAATTTGATTTAAGAGCACAAATGTGGGACAAGGTCAAAATAAGTCAAATTCAGAACAAGTTTTATTTCTGATCTTTGATACATCTTGTATCTAATAACCAAAGACTCAAATTCATGAAAACAAAGAGTTAAACTACATTGAGGAATTTAGTTTTCCTAATACTCCATTGATTGGTTAACAAAACCAAAACTTTTATCACCCATAACTTGACAATTTGTATTTGATGTTTTGAGACAAAGTGATTTCCAATCATCTGTAACTTTGGTTTGGAATGTGATATGACATTGACTTTAGTACCAAAATGTTCCTTAATTAATATGTTTATGTTTAAGGAACATTTTGGTACTAATATACATATACATATTCATATTTCCCTCATTGTGCCTCATTTACTTGTGTTGGGTCACTTTTACTGGTGTTTCTCCTTGTTTAGTTGGCATATTTTCTTAAGGAGTCATAGGTCAAGTGTACCAAAAGTCACCTATCGCAAATCGAATGCATGGGAATTGTATGTAAACCCAATTGTTATCTGGTTGAATATGCAGCTCTTTCAACATTAGATCAAAAGATAACAATTGAAAACTAGAAAACACTTTAAATATTCATCTCATTAATATTATTATCAAGTTTAACATAAGAGAAAGAAGAAAACATCAAAAATGTGTGTTGGGGTATGTTGGGGTGTGTTTGAATAGGATTCAAGCATTTTACGCACAATGCACTTTTCCAAAAAAAATCCAACAATGCATTTTGGATCAATAAATGTGCTTTAATAACTTGCATTTTACTTGTGCACCCAACTTTTACTTTTGAGTGTGTCAGATCACATATAAAGAATCTGTTTATGTTATTTAAGACTCTGCAAGTACAAATCTTTTTTAAATGATATTCATCCAGCTTTCTTTTAAAGGGGTATAATATTACAGATTCTAGGCCTAGGATTATAATATAGAGGTCATCAGGCTGATAACGTCACAACGGCCATCTTTAAAGCATAAGTAAGTAAAACTCCATTCCAAATTTTTCGAACATGAACTTCAACTGAAATCACCAGCAATCCTTAGTAGTTTGGTCTCATTAGTATGCTGGTGACATTTGTGATGTGATCAAGTTAAATGAGTCGGATGTCGCCAATATTGATTTTGAAATATACCCAAACAAAGGGTAGAGATGCTTTTGTTTTCTATTGTTTTGAATACCCTTCAATTGATAAAATCTCAGGAATTAAGTGTCTGTTTAAGGGAAGTGTCAACCCTATTATTTTGATGATCAACTTTTGCTTCTAAGTTTGAGAATATTGAATAAAAGAACATAAAAGTACATTTATAGAAAGGAAATTTGATAAGGAATCCGATGGTGATATCAATGTGATACCAAATAAACTAAATTTTAAGAAATAAACCAAAAAGCGTCTTTGTCGCGGATATTAAGCGGCGCATGTATTAGGAACGGGAATATTCAGCGCGCGACGCAATGATCGAACAGCTGTCGCAGCATTTGAAAAGTGCGGAACTCCGCTTAATTTCCCACCAAATAACCATGCGCCTTTTTCTAACTCAAACTTACCAAAACAACAATTTTAAATCACCCAAAAGAACGGGAAATAATCGCTTCCGATTAGTAACTTATGATGGTAATGATAGAATACATACAAAAGTATAAAATAATAGAGAAATATGAAATTCAATTTTTGAAACAAGTGCCGGGTTGACACTGCCCTTAAAATGTAGCAATGCAGTTACCCAATCAAACTTAAATTGTTGACTTTAGACTCATTTTGCTGATCGCATTACAAATATAGCTTGACGCTAAAGCAGGAATTCTATTCATTTTGGGATAGGAAAGTCCCATACTGTACGTAAGTAGATAACAGGTCCCGTTTGCATAAATCAAAAATGCAACAGCGCCACTTTATGATGATCACCGAAATGAAAGAAATTTATAAACTTGCATCAAGTCCATCAGACATGAACAATGATGATATGGTGTAAAGTGAGAAAATAAATTCAAATACATAAAATAAACAACGAAACGTGAAGTATCATATATTTTATCGTTTTAACATCATTTTCAAAACCGCACAATTTGTGGGGAATTTTCCCAACAATTCTGTGTAAACTTCAATCAAGTCTATACCTCAGCAGAAGACAAACAGCGCAACCAACAATATAACAATCACCAAAGTTAAACTTAAAAGTAGATTCAGATAGGCAAGTTGAGTCGCACACCCCTGGCTAAAGGTGAATGTGGATTATTTGAGTTCAAATCATGTTACAAACACTGTTATGAGTTACGTATGAGATAGCCCAACGACTTCTATTGGTCAGAATCCCAAAACATTACAGGTACACATGATAACCAACACATAGTGTTTTTATGTGTGTTGTTTTTGGTGAACTGGCATCCTAATATTCTACTATATCCCAAAGGATTATCAATTATAGGCCTAAGGTGTTGTTAGGTTTAATCCTGTTTCATTTCCTTTATGTATACATCTTGCATGGGTCAGTCAGTCAGGGCCCACAGTTAAAAGACATTTTTAACCAGTCTGTATCGTTTTTGTTTAAATAATAAATATACACACATAAGGAAGGTGGATAAATTATAACACATGAAACCATACCTGTATACTGCCCTCGCTTGACAAGACATCAGCAACTGCCATGGATTCAATAAATTGTATGAAACCATTCTTGCTGCTTGTTGCTAGCACTCTGTAAGGGCTCAACTTCAGGTCAAGGTTCTCTTGGCGTAAGAGCTAAAATTAGAATAGAGAAAACATGCTAATTGTTATGAAATCAAGGATAAACATATCGAAAGCAAAATGTTATAGCAAATATTGGAGTAAATTAGAATACAACATATTTTTTGCAGATAATATGTGATCATTTCAGTATTAAATCTCCTTGCACACTTATGGATGGTATTTGATTCGAAACTCTGATTTCATAAATACCGGTTTTGCTCAATTTTGTCCCACAAGGACGTTTGGCACTGGCCCTATTATATAGGTTCTCGTGCTAGATAATGAGCATGTCGACAAACATTCACGGCGCCAGAGAAATAATTAGTTCAATAGGATTACATTATGTTATGTCATGTTGGTCAGGTTAAGATGTTACTGTTCTGCCTAATCAATCAGAACCATACTTCTATGTTTCTATTATGCTGGTTCCCTGCATCAATGGGCTCCACACAACTTATCCATAGATGCAGGTACGCGCAAATTCCCACTCAAATCTGATTTGCTGACATAAAAGTCATGCATATTCATGATTGACAAAAAAATAGATCCACAAATAAATTCCATCAAGCCAGCGTCACGCTTAGAATGATAACAAATTTGCTGATTGGCACAAGCTACACGTGTATCTGCGCTAACCACAGCGCCGGACTTCAAGCGCACATGCACGCATGTCATATCTGCGTTCCCCGCCGCGCCGTAGCTATGGCAGCGCGACAATGCATTCAGCGTTCGATGCGGTATCTCAGCTACAGTGTGTTGATCGTTATTTACCTTATGCCATAACAGAGCGACAATGCAATGTGTTGAGCTTACGGTTATGGCCGGCAATTGATTTGCCCGTACCTGCACCTATGGATAAGTTGGGCCGGGGATCCAGGGTGCAGGGAACCAGCATATGTTTCTATTTGGTACAAGCTATAGCAACTGATAAATCTGCTAAACTTCTTTGTTTACATTAACCGTTGTCCCCACCCTTGCCATGCTCTGATTTAGCAATAAACTTCTCCATAAGAGTGACCTAACCAATAATAACTTCTGTGTTTACACTTAGTACAACTGATAAATCTGTCAAACTTCTTTGTTTACATTAACCGTTGTCCCCACCCTTGCCATGCTCTGATTTAGCAATAAACTTCTCCATAAGAGTGACCTAACCAATAATAACTTCTGTGTTTACACTTAGTACAACTGATAAATCTGTCAAACTTCTTTGTTTACATTAACCGTTGTCCCCACCCTTGCCATGCTCTGATTTAGCAATAAACTTCTCCATAAGAGTGACCTAACCAATAATAACTTCTGTGTTTACACTTAGTACAACTGATAAATCTGTCAAACTTCTTTGTTTACATTAACCGTTGTCCCCACCCTTGCCATGCTCTGATTTAGCAATAAACTTCTCCATAAGAGTGACCTAACCAATAATAACTTCTGTGTTTACACTTAGTACAACTGATAAATCTGTCAAACTTCTTTGTTTACATTAACCGTTGTCCCCACCCTTGCCATGCTCTGATTTAGCAATAAACTTCTCCATAAGAGTGACCTAACCAATAATAACTTCTGTGTTTACACTTAGTACAACTGACAAATCTGTCAAACTTCTTTGTTTACATTAACCGTTGTCCCCACCCTTGCCATGCTCTGATTTAGCAATAAACTTCTCCATAAGAGTGACCTAACCAATAATAACTTCTGTGTTTACACTTAGTACAACTGACAAATCTGTCAAACTTCTTTGTTTACATTAACCGTTGTCCCCACCCTTGCCATGCTCTGATTTAGCAATAAACTTCTCCATAAGAGTGACCTAACCAATAATAACTTCTGTGTTTACACTTAGTACAACTGACAAATCTGTCAAACTTCTTTGTTTACATTAACCGTTGTCCCCACCCTTGCCATGCTCTGATTTAGCAATAAACTTCTCCATAAGAGTGACCTAACCAATAATAACTTCTGTGTTTACACTTAGTACAACTGATAAATCTGTCAAACTTCTTTGTTTACATTAACCGTTGTCCCCACCCTTGCCATGCTCTGATTTAGCAATAAACTTCTCCATAAGAGTGACCTAACCAATAATAACTTCTGTGTTTACACTTAGTACAACTGATAAATCTGCTAAACTTCTTTGTTTACATTAACCGTTGTCCCCACCCTTGCCATGCTCTGATTTAGCAATAAACTTCTCCATAAGAGTGACCTAACCACTTCTGTGTTTACACTTAGTACAACTGACAAATCTGTCAAACTTCTTTGTTTACATTAACCGTTGTCCCCACCCTTGCCATGCTCTGATTTAGCAATAAACTTCTCCATAAGAGTGACCTAACCAATAATAACTTCTGTGTTTACACTTAGTACAACTGACAAATCTGTCAAACTTCTTTGTTTACATTAACCGTTGTCCCCACCCTTGCCATGCTCTGATTTAGCAATAAACTTCTCCATAAGAGTGACCTAACCAATAATAACTTCTGTGTTTACACTTAGTACAACTGACAAATCTGTCAAACTTCTTTGTTTACATTAACCGTTGTCCCCACCCTTGCCATGCTCTGATTTAGCAATAAACTTCTCCATAAGAGTGACCTAACCACTTCTGTGTTTACACTTAGTACAACTGACAAATCTGTCAAACTTCTTTGTTTACATTAACCGTTGTCCCCACCCTTGCCATGCTCTGATTTAGCAATAAACTTCTCCATAAGAGTGACCTAACCAATAATAACTTCTGTGTTTACACTTAGTACAACTGACACATCTGTCAAACTTCTTTGTTTACATTAACCGTTGTCCCCACCCTTGCCATGCTCTGATTTAGCAATAAACTTCTCCATAAGAGTGACCTAACCAATAATAACTTCTGTGTTTACACTTAGTACAACTGATAAATCTGTCAAACTTCTTTGTTTACATTAACCGTTGTCCCCACCCTTGCCATGCTCTGATTTAGCAATAAACTTCTCCATAAGAGTGACCTAACCAATAATAACTTCTGTGTTTACACTTAGTACAACTGATAAATCTGTCAAACTTCTTTGTTTACATTAACCGTTGTCCCCACCCTTGCCATGCTCTGATTTAGCAATAAACTTCTCCATAAGAGTGACCTAACCAATAATAACTTCTGTGTTTACACTTAGTACAACTGACACATCTGTCAAACTTCTTTGTTTACATTAACCGTTGTCCCCACCCTTGCCATGCTCTGATTTAGCAATAAACTTCTCCATAAGAGTGACCTAACCAATAATAACTTCTGTGTTTACACTTAGTACAACTGACAAATCTGTCAAACTTCTTTGTTTACATTAACCGTTGTCCCCACCCTTGCCATGCTCTGATTTAGCAATAAACTTCTCCATAAGAGTGACCTAACCAATAATAACTTCTGTGTTTACACTTAGTACAACTGATAAATCTGTCAAACTTCTTTGTTTACATTAACCGTTGTCCCCACCCTTGCCATGCTCTGATTTAGCAATAAACTTCTCCATAAGAGTGACCTAACCAATAATAACTTCTGTGTTTACACTTAGTACAACTGATAAATCTGCTAAACTTCTTTGTTTACATTAACCGTTGTCCCCACCCTTGCCATGCTCTGATTTAGCAATAAACTTCTCCATAAGAGTGACCTAACCAATAATAACTTCTGTGTTTACACTTAGTACAACTGACAAATCTGTCAAACTTCTTTGTTTACATTAACCGTTGTCCCCACCCTTGCCATGCTCTGATTTAGCAATAAACTTCTCCATAAGAGTGACCTAACCAATAATAACTTCTGTGTTTACACTTAGTACAACTGATAAATCTGTCAAACTTCTTTGTTTACATTAACCGTTGTCCCCACCCTTGCCATGCTCTGATTTAGCAATAAACTTCTCCATAAGAGTGACCTAACCAATAATAACTTCTGTGTTTACACTTAGTACAACTGATAAATCTGCTAAACTTCTTTGTTTACATTAACCGTTGTCCCCACCCTTGCCATGCTCTGATTTAGCAATAAACTTCTCCATAAGAGTGACCTAACCAATAATAACTTCTGTGTTTACACTTAGTACAACTGATAAATCTGCTAAACTTCTTTGTTTACATTAACCGTTGTCCCCACCCTTGCCATGCTCTGATTTAGCAATAAACTTCTCCATAAGAGTGACCTAACCAATAATAACTTCTGTGTTTACACTTAGTACAACTGATAAATCTGCTAAACTTCTTTGTTTACATTAACCGTTGTCCCCACCCTTGCCATGCTCTGATTTAGCAATAAACTTCTCCATAAGAGTGACCTAACCAATAATAACTTCTGTGTTTACACTTAGTACAACTGATAAATCTGTCAAACTTCTTTGTTTACATTAACCGTTGTCCCCACCCTTGCCATGCTCTGATTTAGCAATAAACTTCTCCATAAGAGTGACCTAACCAATAATAACTTCTGTGTTTACACTTAGCACAACTGACACATCTGTCAAACTTCTTTGTTTACATTAACCGTTGTCCCCACCCTTGCCATGCTCTGATTTAGCAATAAACTTCTCCATAAGAGTGACCTAACCAATAATAACTTCTGTGTTTACACTTAGTACAACTGACACATCTGTCAAACTTCTTTGTTTACATTAACCGTTGTCCCCACCCTTGCCATGCTCTGATTTAGCAATAAACTTCTCCATAAGAGTGACCTAACCAATAATAACTTCTGTGTTTACACTTAGTACAACTGACAAATCTGTCAAACTTCTTTGTTTACATTAACCGTTGTCCCCACCCTTGCCATGCTCTGATTTAGCAATAAACTTCTCCATAAGAGTGACCTAACCAATAATAACTTCTGTGTTTACACTTAGTACAACTGACACATCTGTCAAACTTCTTTGTTTACATTAACCGTTGTCCCCACCCTTGCCATGCTCTGATTTAGCAATAAACTTCTCCATAAGAGTGACCTAACCAATAATAACTTCTGTGTTTACACTTAGTACAACTGACAAATCTGTCAAACTTCTTTGTTTACATTAACCGTTGTCCCCACCCTTGCCATGCTCTGATTTAGCAATAAACTTCTCCATAAGAGTGACCTAACCAATAATAACTTCTGTGTTTACACTTAGTACAACTGATAAATCTGCTAAACTTCTTTGTTTACATTAACCGTTGTCCCCACCCTTGCCATGCTCTGATTTAGCAATAAACTTCTCCATAAGAGTGACCTAACCAATAATAACTTCTGTGTTTACACTTAGTACAACTGACAAATCTGTCAAACTTCTTTGTTTACATTAACCGTTGTCCCCACCCTTGCCATGCTCTGATTTAGCAATAAACTTCTCCATAAGAGTGACCTAACCAATAATAACTTCTGTGTTTACACTTAGTACAACTGACAAATCTGTCAAACTTCTTTGTTTACATTAACCGTTGTCCCCACCCTTGCCATGCTCTGATTTAGCAATAAACTTCTCCATAAGAGTGACCTAACCAATAATAACTTCTGTGTTTACACTTAGTACAACTGACAAATCTGTCAAACTTCTTTGTTTACATTAACCGTTGTCCCCACCCTTGCCATGCTCTGATTTAGCAATAAACTTCTCCATAAGAGTGACCTAACCAATAATAACTTCTGTGTTTACACTTAGTACAACTGATAAATCTGTCAAACTTCTTTGTTTACATTAACCGTTGTCCCCACCCTTGCCATGCTCTGATTTAGCAATAAACTTCTCCATAAGAGTGACCTAACCAACTTCTGTGTTTACACTTAGTACAACTGACAAATCTGTCAAACTTCTTTGTTTACATTAACCGTTGTCCCCACCCTTGCCATGCTCTGATTTAGCAATAAACTTCTCCATAAGAGTGACCTAACCAATAATAACTTCTGTGTTTACACTTAGTACAACTGACACATCTGTCAAACTTCTTTGTTTACATTAACCGTTGTCCCCACCCTTGCCATGCTCTGATTTAGCAATAAACTTCTCCATAAGAGTGACCTAACCAATAATAACTTCTGTGTTTACACTTAGTACAACTGACAAATCTGTCAAACTTCTTTGTTTACATTAACCGTTGTCCCCACCCTTGCCATGCTCTGATTTAGCAATAAACTTCTCCATAAGAGTGACCTAACCAATAATAACTTCTGTGTTTACACTTAGTACAACTGACAAATCTGTCAAACTTCTTTGTTTACATTAACCGTTGTCCCCACCCTTGCCATGCTCTGATTTAGCAATAAACTTCTCCATAAGAGTGACCTAACCAATAATAACTTCTGTGTTTACACTTAGTACAACTGACAAATCTGTCAACTTCTTTGTTTACATTAACCGTTGTCCCCACCCTTGCCATGCTCTGATTTAGCAATAAACTTCTCCATAAGAGTGACCTAACCAATAATAACTTCTGTGTTTACACTTAGTACAACTGACAAATCTGTCAAACTTCTTGTTTACATTAACCGTTGTCCCCACCCTTGCCATGCTCTGATTTAGCAATAAACTTCTCCATAAGAGTGACCTAACCAATAATAACTTCTGTGTTTACACTTAGTACAACTGATAAATCTGTCAAACTTCTTTGTTTACATTAACCGTTGTCCCCACCCTTGCCATGCTCTGATTTAGCAATAAACTTCTCCATAAGAGTGACCTAACCAATAATAACTTCTGTGTTTACACTTAGTACAACTGACAAATCTGTCAAACTTCTTTGTTTACATTAACCGTTGTCCCCACCCTTGCCATGCTCTGATTTAGCAATAAACTTCTCCATAAGAGTGACCTAACCAATAATAACTTCTGTGTTTACACTTAGTACAACTGACAAATCTGTCAAACTTCTTTGTTTACATTAACCGTTGTCCCCACCCTTGCCATGCTCTGATTTAGCAATAAACTTCTCCATAAGAGTGACCTAACCAATAATAACTTCTGTGTTTACACTTAGTACAACTGATAAATCTGTCAAACTTCTTTGTTTACATTAACCGTTGTCCCCACCCTTGCCATGCTCTGATTTAGCAATAAACTTCTCCATAAGAGTGACCTAACCAATAATAACTTCTGTGTTTACACTTAGTACAACTGATAAATCTGCTAAACTTCTTTGTTTACATTAACCGTTGTCCCCACCCTTGCCATGCTCTGATTTAGCAATAACTTCTCCATAAGAGTGACCTAACCAATAATAACTTCTGTGTTTACACTTAGTACAACTGACAAATCTGTCAAACTTCTTTGTTTACATTAACCGTTGTCCCCACCCTTGCCATGCTCTGATTTAGCAATAAACTTCTCCATAAGAGTGACCTAACCAATAATAACTTCTGTGTTTACACTTAGTACAACTGACAAATCTGTCAAACTTCTTTGTTTACATTAACCGTTGTCCCCACCCTTGCCATGCTCTGATTAGCAATAAACTTCTCCATAAGAGTGACCTAACCAATAATAACTTCTGTGTTTACACTTAGTACAACTGATAAATCTGTCAAACTTCTTTGTTTACATTAACCGTTGTCCCCACCCTTGCCATGCTCTGATTTAGCAATAAACTTCTCCATAAGAGTGACCTAACCAATAATAACTTCTGTGTTTACACTTAGTACAACTGATAAATCTGTCAAACTTCTTTGTTTACATTAACCGTTGTCCCCACCCTTGCCATGCTCTGATTTAGCAATAAACTTCTCCATAAGAGTGACCTAACCAATAATAACTTCTGTGTTTACACTTAGTACAACTGACACATCTGTCAAACTTCTTTGTTTACATTAACCGTTGTCCCCACCCTTGCCATGCTCTGATTTAGCAATAAACTTCTCCATAAGAGTGACCTAACCAATAATAACTTCTGTGTTTACACTTAGTACAACTGACAAATCTGTCAAACTTCTTTGTTTACATTAACGTTGTCCCACCCTTGCCATGCTCTGATTTAGCAATAAACTTCTCCATAAGAGTGACCTAACCAATAATAACTTCTGTGTTTACACTTAGTACAACTGACAAATCTGTCAACTTCTTTGTTTACATTAACCGTTGTCCCCACCCTTGCCATGCTCTGATTTAGCAATAAACTTCTCCATAAGAGTGACCTACCAATAATAACTTCTGTGTTTACACTTAGTACAACTGACAAATCTGTCAAACTTCTTTGTTTACATTAACCGTTGTCCCCACCCTTGCCATGCTCTGATTTAGCAATAAACTTCTCCATAAGAGTGACCTAACCAATAATAACTTCTGTGTTTACACTTAGTACAACTGACAAATCTGTCAAACTTCTTTGTTTACAATTAACCGTTGTCCCCACCCTTGCCATGCTCTGATTTAGCAATAAACTTCTCCATAAGAGTGACCTAACCAATAATAACTTCTGTGTTTACACTTAGTACAACTGACAAATCTGTCAAACTTCTTTGTTTACATTAACCGTTGTCCCCACCCTTGCCATGCTCTGATTTAGCAATAAACTCTCCATAAGAGTGACCTAACCAATGATAACTTCTGTGTTTACACTTAGTACAACTGATAAATCTGTCAAACTTCTTTGTTTACATTACCGTTGTCCCCACCCTTGCCATGCTCTGATTTAGCAATAAACTTCTCCATAAGAGTGACCTAACCAATAATAACTTCTGTGTTTACACTTAGTACAACTGACAAATCTGTCAAACTTCTTTGTTTACATTAACCGTTGTCCCCACCCTTGCCATGCTCTGATTTAGCAATAAACTTCTCCATAAGAGTGACCTAACCAATAATAACTTCTGTGTTTACACTTAGTACAACTGATAAATCTGTCAAACTTCTTTGTTTACATTAACCGTTGTCCCCACCCTTGCCATGCTCTGATTTAGCAATAAACTTCTCCATAAGAGTGACCTAACCAATAATAACTTCTGTGTTTACACTTAGTACAACTGACAAATCTGTCAAACTTCTTTGTTTACATTAACCGTTGTCCCCACCCTTGCCATGCTCTGATTTAGCAATAAACTTCTCCATAAGAGTGACCTAACCAATGATAACTTCTGTGTTTACACTTAGTACAACTGACACATCTGTCAAACTTCTTTGTTTACATTAACCGTTGTCCCCACCCTTGCCATGCTCTGATTTAGCAATAAACTTCTCCATAAGAGTGACCTAACCAATGATAACTTCTGTGTTTACACTTAGTACAACTGACAAATCTGTCAAACTTCTTTGTTTACATTAACCGTTGTCCCCACCCTTGCCATGCTCTGATTTAGCAATAAACTTCTCCATAAGAGTGACCTAACCAATAATAACTTCTGTGTTTACACTTAGTACAACTGACAAATCTGTCAAACTTCTTTGTTTACATTAACCGTTGTCCCCACCCTTGCCATGCTCTGATTTAGCAATAAACTTCTCCATAAGAGTGACCTAACCAATAATAACTTCTGTGTTTACACTTAGTACAACTGACAAATCTGTCAAACTTCTTTGTTTACATTAACCGTTGTCCCCACCCTTGCCATGCTCTGATTTAGCAATAAACTTCTCCATAAGAGTGACCTAACCAATAATAACTTCTGTGTTTACACTTAGTACAACTGACAAATCTGTCAAACTTCTTTGTTTACATTAACCGTTGTCCCCACCCTTGCCATGCTCTGATTTAGCAATAAACTTCTCCATAAGAGTGACCTAACCAATAATAACTTCTGTGTTTACACTTAGTACAACTGACAAATCTGTCAAACTTCTTTGTTTACATTAACCGTTGTCCCCACCCTTGCCATGCTCTGATTTAGCAATAAACTTCTCCATAAGAGTGACCTAACCAATAATAACTTCTGTGTTTACACTTAGTACAACTGATAAATCTGTCAAACTTCTTTGTTTACATTAACCGTTGTCCCCACCCTTGCCATGCTCTGATTTAGCAATAAACTTCTCCATAAGAGTGACCTAACCAATAATAACTTCTGTGTTTACACTTAGTACAACTGATAAATCTGCTAAACTTCTTTGTTTACATTAACCGTTGTCCCCACCCTTGCCATGCTCTGATTTAGCAATAAACTTCTCCATAAGAGTGACCTAACCAATAATAACTTCTGTGTTTACACTTAGTACAACTGACAAATCTGTCAAACTTCTTTGTTTACATTAACCGTTGTCCCCACCCTTGCCATGCTCTGATTTAGCAATAAACTTCTCCATAAGAGTGACCTAACCAATAATAACTTCTGTGTTTACACTTAGTACAACTGATAAATCTGCTAAACTTCTTTGTTTACATTAACCGTTGTCCCCACCCTTGCCATGCTCTGATTTAGCAATAAACTTCTCCATAAGAGTGACCTAACCAATAATAACTTCTGTGTTTACACTTAGTACAACTGACAAATCTGTCAAACTTCTTTGTTTACATTAACCGTTGTCCCCACCCTTGCCATGCTCTGATTTAGCAATAAACTTCTCCATAAGAGTGACCTAACCAATAATAACTTCTGTGTTTACACTTAGTACAACTGACACATCTGTCAAACTTCTTTGTTTACATTAACCGTTGTCCCCACCCTTGCCATGCTCTGATTTAGCAATAAACTTCTCCATAAGAGTGACCTAACCAATAATAACTTCTGTGTTTACACTTAGTACAACTGACAAATCTGTCAAACTTCTTTGTTTACATTAACCGTTGTCCCCACCCTTGCCATGCTCTGATTTAGCAATAAACTTCTCCATAAGAGTGACCTAACCAATAATAACTTCTGTGTTTACACTTAGTACAACTGACAAATCTGTCAAACTTCTTTGTTTACATTAACCGTTGTCCCCACCCTTGCCATGCTCTGATTTAGCAATAAACTTCTCCATAAGAGTGACCTAACCAATAATAACTTCTGTGTTTACACTTAGTACAACTGATAAATCTGTCAAACTTCTTTGTTTACATTAACCGTTGTCCCCACCCTTGCCATGCTCTGATTTAGCAATAAACTTCTCCATAAGAGTGACCTAACCAATAATAACTTCTGTGTTTACACTTAGTACAACTGACAAATCTGTCAAACTTCTTTGTTTACATTAACCGTTGTCCCCACCCTTGCCATGCTCTGATTTAGCAATAAACTTCTCCATAAGAGTGACCTAACCAATAATAACTTCTGTGTTTACACTTAGTACAACTGACAAATCTGTCAAACTTCTTTGTTTACATTAACCGTTGTCCCCACCCTTGCCATGCTCTGATTTAGCAATAAACTTCTCCATAAGAGTGACCTAACCAATAATAACTTCTGTGTTTACACTTAGTACAACTGACAAATCTGTCAAACTTCTTTGTTTACATTAACCGTTGTCCCCACCCTTGCCATGCTCTGATTTAGCAATAAACTTCTCCATAAGAGTGACCTAACCAATAATAACTTCTGTGTTTACACTTAGTACAACTGACAAATCTGTCAAACTTCTTTGTTTACATTAACCGTTGTCCCCACCCTTGCCATGCTCTGATTTAGCAATAAACTTCTCCATAAGAGTGACCTAACCAATAATAACTTCTGTGTTTACACTTAGTACAACTGACAAATCTGTCAAACTTCTTTGTTTACATTAACCGTTGTCCCCACCCTTGCCATGCTCTGATTTAGCAATAAACTTCTCCATAAGAGTGACCTAACCAATAATAACTTCTGTGTTTACACTTAGTACAACTGACACATCTGTCAAACTTCTTTGTTTACATTAACCGTTGTCCCCACCCTTGCCATGCTCTGATTTAGCAATAAACTTCTCCATAAGAGTGACCTAACCAATGATAACTTCTGTGTTTACACTTAGTACAACTGACACATCTGTCAAACTTCTTTGTTTACATTAACCGTTGTCCCCACCCTTGCCATGCTCTGATTTAGCAATAAACTTCTCCATAAGAGTGACCTAACCAATAATAACTTCTGTGTTTACACTTAGTACAACTGATAAATCTGTCAAACTTCTTTGTTTACATTAACCGTTGTCCCCACCCTTGCCATGCTCTGATTTAGCAATAAACTTCTCCATAAGAGTGACCTAACCAATGATAACTTCTGTGTTTACACTTAGTACAACTGACACATCTGTCAAACTTCTTTGTTTACATTAACCGTTGTCCCCACCCTTGCCATGCTCTGATTTAGCAATAAACTTCTCCATAAGAGTGACCTAACCAATAATAACTTCTGTGTTTACACTTAGTACAACTGACAAATCTGTCAAACTTCTTTGTTTACATTAACCGTTGTCCCCACCCTTGCCATGCTCTGATTTAGCAATAAACTTCTCCATAAGAGTGACCTAACCAATAATAACTTCTGTGTTTACACTTAGTACAACTGACAAATCTGTCAAACTTCTTTGTTTACATTAACCGTTGTCCCCACCCTTGCCATGCTCTGATTTAGCAATAAACTTCTCCATAAGAGTGACCTAACCAATGATAACTTCTGTGTTTACACTTAGTACAACTGACACATCTGTCAAACTTCTTTGTTTACATTAACCGTTGTCCCCACCCTTGCCATGCTCTGATTTAGCAATAAACTTCTCCATAAGAGTGACCTAACCAATAATAACTTCTGTGTTTACACTTAGTACAACTGACAAATCTGTCAAACTTCTTTGTTTACATTAACCGTTGTCCCCACCCTTGCCATGCTCTGATTTAGCAATAAACTTCTCCATAAGAGTGACCTAACCAATGATAACTTCTGTGTATACACTTACATGTAGTACAACTGGAAAATCTGTCAAACTTCTTTATTTACATTAACCGTTGTCCTTGCCCATGCCGTTATCCGTAAGAGTGACCTAATCTATGATAACTTCTGTGTATACACTAAGTACAACTGGAAAATCTGTCAAACTTCATTGCTTATATAAACCGTTGTCCCCACCCTTTCCGTGATTTAAAGTCTTCGTCAGAATACTTCGGCACTTTTTAAAACCGCCAATGCACGCGTCTAGTTAATGAGCGTTATTGTCTTCTTTGTAGCGAGATTCATGACCCATAGATACGATCGCGGCCAATCAGATTACTGATACCGCGATGTGTTGAACTGCTCAAAGATAAAGCTGTTGTGACGCTGTTCTATAACGCACTACCGTGTTTACACTGTACGCAGATGTCACAGAAAATGTGCAGAACTTCTCTGACGCTAACTATAGCACTAACCTTGTCCATAAGAGTGACCATCTGCTGGATAAGTTGATCCTGCCTCAAATCATCTCCATTCTTACAGATCAATGTGTACTCTCCCTTCTCTGTTGTCTCGAATGTCAGCTTGGCGGGCATCAGAGCACTCTTGAAAATGGAAGCTTTCTCGGATTTGACTCCTCGAACTTTGACCTCGGGATGCAGGGGTAGAGGTAATGGGTCAAAGTTGGTGAAGTTGAACTTTGTGATTTCAGGGTCTGCTAGTAGTAGCTGTAGACGTTCAATCTATATGGGGAGATAAAAAGAACTGAAGTTAGGCCCCAACATTTTTGTTTGTTTGCTTGCCCTCGTCCGACCGACCGTGTTTTACAGTTCCAACCGTGTACTTTTTTCTTCTTTTTTTGCAAAAAAAAAAAAAGAAGGAAGATTTTTTTTACAATAAAATATTTTTCAAGTCACGTGTATGACCTTAATTGACCCCATGTGACCCCATATGGGACATCTAATGTCCTGTTTTGGACTTAAACAATGAAAAATGTAAAACCTTTTTCTTCTTCTTTATTGCTGGCATTCAGGTACCTAATTTAGAAGAAAACTAATCTGACCAACCGACCCTACCTTTTGGAGAGCATCTATGCGCAAGCAAACAGCTTTTTTTGTTGGCCTTATTGGCAATCTTCTATTTCATTGTGTATGTCATTTCTCTGAATTATGATTCTATAAATGACCCGCTTATTCCTGTATCCCATCTGACATGAAATTCTAAATGCAATCAACTATAAATTAGGCCTAAAAAATATTTGTATGTGCATAACGGGGTAGGATATCTCACACCACTTAATTTGTTGAATGGTCACAAATAAGTAAAATCTGATGTGTATGATGCAAACACCGGTTCCTATTTGAACTAGATTGAGGATGTAACTTATGACTGGGATGAGGGATCCTCAATCCTGACTCATGCCAGCCATACACATGCACACCTACCTTTTTCTTCCTACTACCACTCTCCCTTGCCACCTGTCTCATCAGGCTCAACACTTGATTGGTTAATGCATGCTGTCTGATAAGCAGATTGCGATAAACCTGACACTCTCTGCCACCCTGAAACAAGACAATTGAAACTAGTGTTATAAAGGTAATATGAAACAAAAATGGACACTACAACTTTTAAAATATATAAATAAAAACTTGAAAAGATAGATGCTGTATGTACAACTATGTATGAATATGAACATTGGCATGGCAATCTAACTTGCTTACCTATACAATGAGAGGGATATGAGACCAACATTAGTTGGGAAAGGAAAACAGACTCTTTTCAAATCAAAGTATCATAGTTGACGAGGTGGAAGTGATGAAGTGATGACCACTACAAAGGAAAGATGAATTATTATCAAACAGACTCTTTGTTCAACGAACTTAAGCTTCTACCTATGAGTAAAAGCTATCACAAATTAACCTAGTGAAAAGACTTCTATTGTAAGAGTTATACAGATTGATACAGTAATACATGTAAACTATAGGCTACTCTACCTCTTTTGTATAGGAATAAAATCGCTACTTGACATCGTGGTATGACATTCGCTCCTGTGTTTGAATCCTAGTATCGTCAGCTTTTAATGTAAAACCATTGCTTTTAATTCTTTTTCCTCAAAATGGGACAAGGCTTTTAAGTCGGAATATTTACGACTAGGCTAATTCGCGACATGTAACTCATAGGTAACACTGGATTTCAAATTTTCAGATGATATTCATTCTTAAATTTAAATTCTAACCCACCATCTAAGAGAATCATCACTAAGACAGTACACTCTGTACACTCAATGTAACCAGGACTGGAACTTCATATTTTTTTTGACCAGCCAGTCGAACAGGTAACTCACAGAAATACCTGCCTGATAGAAATTCCACCAGCCCAAGAACTCACTTACACTGTGAGTTTGAACACTTTTACCCACCAGTCAGTCAGGTACTTTTGCATCTTTACCCGCCTAAAACCAAAGTTACCCGCTACAGACAGGTGCTCTTTCCAGGCCTGCATGCAACCTTAAGTTTTAATGTGATGTAAGTGTATATTCCAGTGGGTGCATCATAACATTGTGGGTATAACTTCAAAGAGATTTTGATTAAGGAAAAAATATCGGTCCTGCTACAAAAACCCTTCACTTGACCAGAATATGTGCTGACATCCCCTTAAAACTTAGAAGTAGTGATAGGAATGGAATGTGTGTCCTCTTTTGAATGTTAGGAAGAAGAAAAAAATTGATTTGCCCTTTCAGGGCCAGAGTCTGGGTCGGACGGTCGGATTTTTTAAATTTAAAAAAAAAAAAAATTAAACAGGGAGATACTAACACAAAAACACGTTTTAAAGATTTGTTTGTTGATTTTGTTGTTGTTGATTTTTTTTGTTGATTTTGAAACAAGCAGATACTACTCAACACGTTTTCAACTTTCTTTATTGTTATGTGCTTCTTTCAGAATTGTTTAAAAACATTTTTTTTACTCTTTTTTTTTTACTTTTTTTTTTTTTTACTTTGAAAAAAATAAAAATAAAAATAAAAATAGTGACCTTAGATTTCTGAAAATTCGGGTCGGTCGGAAAAGGCAAGTCAACTTTTTTTGTTTGTTTGGCCTTACCTTGAGTAGTGCCGTGTTGAAACGCTTAAGCACCATTTGATACATGCCTACAACCTTTGAATCTTTTGTCACTGTATCATGGTCATCGCATTCTACAAGCAGATACCAGTATAAGTAGTTGGCTAGGGTGTAGTTGTGACACGCTCTGTCTATTAGGAATGTGGCCAAGTCATGCTGTCAGATAAAATGAAGTGTAGTTAAATAAAACATGTGTGAAAATCTTCCATAATTACATTGCTATAATCAAAACAAATAATTGTCGTTCATAGCGTCACAATTCTATCAGGGTCCCATGCGCCTGGTGCGAGTGGCGACGGCTGGTGCGTCTGTTGTTTTAGAATGCAGTGTATCACATGACCGTGTTCAACCTTGGATGAACGTGAGCGCTCAGATCATGACACTATGATCACTAATTATTTGTTTTGATTATAATAGTACTAGACTAGACTAGACTAGACTAAGTGCCTCCCCAATAGCCCGAAACTGTGACCCTCTGAACCATCGTAGCAGAGACCCGTCCCTAGTTGTGGCATTAGTAAACCTGATGGCCATCTTGACACAGGTTATTAGGAATGGCCAGATCCTTTGCCTTCAGGCATCAAAATTGGTGGTCGTTTTCTCTTGATCTGTTGTAATAATTACGATCTGACAGTGAAGTGACAGCTGTTCATAAAACTGACCAATCTCTGTACAGCTAGATCAGCCTGTCATTGGTCATCCAGAATTGAAATTGATGTATTGTTGAGTACCCGCCCTGTGTGTGGGAAACTGAATGTTAATTTTAGGGCCCATATCATATTATCAGTGGGTATACTAGTGCTGCTCCCTTCTGTCGCATCTCGCTATGATTGCAGAACGGGACTAATGCTAATTGCTAACAGAGAAGTCGAAGAGACATGAAACCAAAATAATATTGGTAGCATTTGGCTGCCTACCACAACTCACATTTATTGTATTACATCATATCATCCATGTATAAGTATGTGTACAGAATTCCAAATTTTGATAGTTTGCCTGCAATATTATTTATAATAAATAGGAGAGAATTGATTCTACCTATAGTTCAATCAGATCAAAATTGGCGAGAAATATTCTGTTTTTATCTATTCGCGCGCAAAAGCAATCCAAGCATAAGCGAAAGATGTCGGCATACGCAAGCGTCACACATACAATGACACTGCGACATTGCGCGCCATATTGCGCCCTGCAAGAGTTTGCGCGCAACACTCTTCAAAATTCATTCGCTGCTGTAAACAGGTTTCAACAATTTGGAACTGACTGAACTATAGCATTGTGCCTAAGCGATTTATAATCTACTGAACATTTGGAACATCATGTGAATAACAATACTTGGTTGTGCTGATAATACACAGCACTCAATTTGAAGAGAAGAGACCTTTGTTGTATTCAGCAATCAAAATGAGTGGGACAAAGCAGTAAAAACAGTAACATGTGACAAGCTAGAAAAGTCATGAGAATGCATGGTGGCAATCAAAAGCTCTGGGGACAAGGTTTTAGTCAGAGACCTGTCTACCCGTCACTTGGACAGACAGATTACTCCCATGACAGGCAAGGGGTTTAACAGATGTGATATTCTACAAAATAGTTGTTGTAAGAGTTAACTTGAAACTAGTTCTGACTGACAAATCAAGGCTAAAGCAGCCTATTTTTGAACCTTGTGACCCATAGTGGTATGTTTTGGGTCAAATTCCGGACAGTTTATTCTGATAAATTAGACGGGCAGTTGCTGAACTCTTGCTAAGACCCGGTCTGGTGATCAACTTCCTTTCAGGAATATCGTGTAATTACTATACATGTCAAAATATGTTAATATTTCATGTTAAATTCTGACTGACAATTTGCTTATTTCATAACTATTTGAATTACAGTAAAGCTCTTAGTTCCCACCCATTTCTGCCACTAATCTTCACGCTTTATACTTATGCAACATTTCGATGATTGACGTCAATAGCTAAATCTCTTAGTTTCCATCTATTTCTGTCACTAACCTTCACCCTTCATACGTATGCAACATTTCGATGATTGACGTCAATAGCTAAATCTCTTAGTTTCCATCTATTTCTGTCACTAACCTTCACCCTTCATACGTATGCAACATTTTAGTGATTGACGTCAATAGCTAAATCTCTTAGTTTCCATCTATTTCTGTCACTAACCTTCACCCTTCATACGTATGCAACATTTTAGTGATTGACGTCAATAGCTAAATCTCTTAGTTTCCATCTATTTCTGTCACTAACCTTCACCCTTCATACGTATGCAACATTTTAGTGATTGACGTCAATAGCTAAATCTCTTAGTTTCCATCTATTTCTGTCACTAACCTTCCCCCTTCATACGTATGCAACATTTTAGTGATTGACGTCAATAGCTAAATCTCTTATTTTCCACCTATTTCTGCCACTAATCTTTACCCTTCATACGTATGCAACATTTTAGTGATTGACGTCAATAGCTAAATCTCTTATTTTCCACCTATTTCTGCCACTAATCTTCACCCTTCATACGTATGCAACATTTTAGTGATTGACGTCAATAGCTAAATCTCTTATTTTCCACCTAATTCTGCCACTAATCTTCACCCTTTATACTTATGCAACATGTTGGTGTTTGACGTCAATAGCTAAATCTCTTAGTTTCCATCTATTTCTGTCACTAACCTTCACCCTTCATACGTATGCAACATTTTAGTGATTGACGTCAATAGCTAAATCTCTTATTTTCCACCTATTTCTGCCACTAATCTTCACCCTTCATAAGTATGCAACATTTTAGTGATTGACGTCAAAAGCTAAATCTCTTTATTTTCCACCTATTTCTGCCAATTTGATAATGCTAAGACTTTCAGATTTGTAGAAATTAATCTATATCAAAGACAAGATATATGTTTGCATTACTAACCTCTTCCTCAGTCCCTTGATCTGTCTCATCCAATTGTTCAAATGAAATGGGTTCAGGGGTTGGCTGTGTAGGAGTCTCTGGTGTCTCCGCCAATGGGTGCGGAAGACTAGCACTATTACTCCTGCAAAATATAGACAATGCAAAAGAGAAAGTATTACACTTTAGATCATAACATTAGATTGAAATACCTATAACTAATTTGGTTCTAAACTATCTTTACCTGGTCAACCCTAACTATACTTACCCTAGTATAACTATACTTAACCCTAGTATAATTTAATCAACGGTGTAACAACAACTTAACTATTTGATTCTGAACAAATAATATAACTTGTTGCCAGCCTACCTTTCCCTGCTATCAGCTGTACGGTGATCTGCTATAGGTGGTAAGTGGCTGGGTTGTGTATCCAAAGCAGACATAATGTCATATATGTAATGAATGAATAACTAGAAATATTTATAACTTACCTTTCCATGCTATCTACTGCATGGCTCATGATGTAAGCAGTAAGCGGTTTGGTTGTGCAGACATAATGTCACATGGGATAAATGTATAACAAGGATTGTTGCCAGCCTACCTTTCCCTGCTATCAACTGTATGGTGATCTGCTAAAGGCGGTAAGTGGCTGGGTTGTGTATCCAAAGCAGACATAACATCGTATGTAATGAATAAATAACTAGAAATATTTATAGCTTACCTTTCCATGCTATCTACTGCATGGTGCACATGATGTAAGCAGTAAGTGGTTTGGTCGTGCAGACATAATGTCACATGGGATAAATGTATAACAAGAATTGTTGACAGCCTACCTTTCCCTGCTATCAACTGTATGGTGATCTGCTGTACATGTATATGGTAGGTTGCTGGGTTGTGTATCCAAGACAGACATAATGTCATATGTAATAAATGAATAACTAGAAATATTTATTGCTTACCTTTCCCTGCTATCTACTGCATGGTGCTCATGATGTAAGCAGTAAGTGGTTTGGCCGTGCAGACATAATGTCACATGGGATAAATGTATAACAAGAATTGTTGACAGCCTACCTTTCCCTACTATCAACTGTATGGTGATCTGCTATAGGTGGTAGGTGGCTGGGTTGTGCATCCAAGGCAGACATAATGTCATCATAATTCTCATATTTCAAAGCTTGCACGAGTTGTAAAAGGTATAACATCAATTCCTGGAATATAATAATAACAATTTTTAACTTAATGAAAGTATCTTATAGTTAGCTTTATTATCAAAACATCTTTCAAAGATATAGTTCATCCACTTGTTGGACAAAGCCTGCCTTATATATACTTTGTGTCAGTTCAAGTTAGGGGTGATGACAGCGTGTATTCTAGTGAACGGATAATCATTTGGCGCGCATATCTTCAATGTGGCTGTACATGATGTATACTAGACTCGATCCTCATGTCTTCCCTATTTTCTACACGACCCTTGCGAGGGTGCTCAAATGGGAAGACTGGAAAAATACAGTTCCAAAAGTGTGCGCTGATGAACTGCTGAATATACATGAGCATATTCATGCACCAGTCACGCCACAGTGCGCCAATAGTTTCACGCGGCGTTGAACACCACGTGACGTGATATGGCGAGCGATTTGCCCCCCCCCCCAGTGGCACAGCGTGACGATCGTTCGATGCACTGCCTTTGAATTAGACCAATCGGGTGGTATTTATGTTGTTGCTGTGTACAAATGCGCATGCTCGGTATTGGTATGCATATTCGTATATGCAAAGTTGTTGTGGAATTCCACGACAAAACCGCACACTTTTTGGACGTACTATTTTCCCAGTCCCTCTTTTTGGTCCGCCATTTTTACAGATGGCGGCCATATAGAGGGACGCGGGGACCCAGTCTAGATGCATACATGTGATCAAAGAAGAATGTCGGCTATGACGCGTCTATCACTTGATTACACACTGACATCACCTCCCAACTTGAGCAGGCACAGAGTCAAATGTTTTAGGTTTTTTTACCTTAACGTTATCTCTAAATCTTCTCTTTAGCCTTGGGTGTCAGTGAACTAATTTTCTTGTAATATTTGCTTCTTGCTTCATGGCATGCCCATCTCCATTTGGCCCTCTTTATATTTTTAATGATATCCTTGCAGTATTTTGCCTCTGATTTTGCTATGGCTTCTTGTTAAAAATAACTTTATACAAGCTAATTTGAAAACTATGTGTCGACCAAAAAATAAAACAGGATCTTTCTTGTGTGAAGAAGCAACATCCAAAATGTACCAAACGAAAGCCATCTGTCCCTAAACCAAACCTAAATGACAGGCTATTTTTGTGATTGGCTTAAAACAAAACAAAATTCATCAAGATAAAATAATCACACAAAAAAGATAAGTATTATTATTATGATTTTAACAATGGAATAGGGCGAAATTATTTTCAAAAGAATTTCGCCTTAACGTCATTTTTAAACAATAAATCGCCTTGTTTTCTTCACCTTATCGTATGAATTAACAAAGTTACAATAAGCCTTGTATTATACCTACCTCATCATTGGCTTGTTTAAGCCTTGTCACAGCATATCTTCTGACTGTAGGATTCTTAAACTGTGGTGACAGTAACTCTAACGCATCTGCCACATCGATAGGGCTCCATCTCCGTAGCAGATCCACAGCTTGCTTCTCCTCATGCGGAACATCCCATTTCACACATTTGAGAAATTTGGTGAGTGCCTGCTTCTGATTGGTCAGATAGAAGCGGAATTTCCAAACGAGATCCTGCTCTTCTGACGTCAGTGTTTTGGTGGGTCCATACGCCACAATACTCTGTTGACATACAATGCCGCGAAAGTTATCAAACATTTTTAGTCGTAAGCAGGATTTGTCTGTTATTTTAGAGTCACTGCAATGTCCTGTAGCAATACTTAATAAAAAGCAATAATATTATAAGAGGTGACCGCGGTGACTGAACATGTCGCGGCTTCGAACCATATCATCAGGTGGGATGAGGCCAAAGTCATAGACAAAGAGGCGCACAAAACAACAAGATGGTTGAAGGAGGCAATCTGGATTCGACAGAGAGGAAAGTCAACTCTTTAATAATAAAGACAATGGGCCTACCAACTCAACAACATCAGTTAATTTTGGTCAAACTTGGAATCTACCAATTTTACAAAAAGTCCATAAATTCTGTCAGAAACGTCTGATTTTTAAAATTAAAAATTCCGTAGCAAGCTAAATATATGTAAACTGCTCAAAAAAAGTTTGGAAATTTGTTATCAATCATTAATTTTCAAAATATGTCATGGTATATTCATATTGTGTTTCATACTAATAAAAAGCTGATGTGTTCCTCTTTTCAGTGATACCTCATTCGTAGCAATCCCTTGTTTCAGTGCTTAGCCATCTGCTTGCGAATAAGGGGTGGTTTCATTCAAAATGGGCCAAATTCACCACCATTTCGTGCTCAAATGAACAATTCTTCGATGAAGTGTTACATTGACAGCTACACTCTAAAGCACTGTTTAAAAACCTTTAAACAATTGGTGACGTTCAAGTACCCTACTTAAACAAATGTTTGAATACACAAAACCTGTGTAAGCAGGGTACTTGAACATCGCCAATTGATATGAAACACAATATGAATATATCACGAAATATTTGAAAGTTTGGCGATTGAAAACAAATTTCCGAACTTTTTGTTGTTGAGCAGTTTAGATGCTAGATGCAGAAGAAACAATTATAGTATCATAGCTAAATAAATGTTATTTTCCTGGTCTAAATAATTCTTGGACACCCTACCTTCTATGTTTACTTTTATTTATACGTCATTCATATATTCTTGTCCATTGATTGGTTTAAAGTGGGTCACATGATCAAAAATAAACACGCTATTTTGCCAAAAGTACTATTTACGGCTCCCAAAAGTACTATTTACGGCTCCCAAGAAGACTATTTACGGCACACAGTGCGCCGTTAGTTTCACGCGGCATTGTTCTATGCATGACGCGAGAGGGAGCACGATTTGCATCTCCGGGCGCAGCGTGACCTGACGATCATTCGATGCACTGCCTTTGAATTGAATTTTTGAAACTTTTTAACTGATGAAGATTGGAACTTACCAGATGATTTTTGAATTTGAACTTTATGGAACTAGAAACATATGAATGACGTACATAAAACAAATATATACTGCCTTTATTTGAGTCTCTGGATTAAAACTTTGGTCCCTCGGTGACTGCAATAGTGCTATTTTGCTCCAGGGCTGCACCCTCAGCAAAATAGCACTATTGCAGTTGCCTCGGGCCCATAGTTTTAACCAGAGTCTCTCATGGCAGTATATTTGTATACTAATACTAGCTAGTGTGTAGTGCTTTACTCACCAAATTGACATTGAAAATGTTTACTATTACATAGATAGACTATCAAATAGAATGACCAACAATTACTTACATTGAGTTGATCTCTTGTAGCAGCATTGGGCTTGAGATCTTTATCAGAAAGACCACTGCGTTCACTCCTAGCTAGTGTGTGGTGCTTTACTTCAACCAAGTTATTCTATAAGATAAAATACAATATTATATGCAGAGGTAAATGATTTGCAGGATCAAAAGGGACACTTGAAATATGTCTTTATCCTTCCAATCGGGCAATTTCTAAGTATATAATATTTACCAAATTAAAAGATGATTCTGAAAAAATGTAGCCCATTCAAAAGAGTTTCATTTAATGCTTCATCAAATAAGGAGGGTCTGAGGGATCAAATGCCTATACGATTTGCTCGGGCCACTCATTGATTGATAGTGAGAGCCCTACATTTTACCCTGGGGGGTCTCACATTGAGATGGTATATTGGGTGTATTTTGAGGCACTTTTTGTAAAAAGCGCCCAATTTGTGCAAAACTGGGTGCTTTTCTAACAAAATTGGTATATTGATGGGTGGGAAATTGGCCCGAAAATAGGTATAGAGAAAGTAAAATTTTTGAAGACCGGCAGGCACACCCACGTACGATTTTGGCGAAAGTAACCCCCCCCCAGGCATTTCACTATAGATTATGTCATCTGTGATGTCACAGCAGGCAAAAAAAAGACAAGCAAACAAAAGCTTGCCAGCCGATGTGCGCACACATTGCTTGCCAGTTATAAGCAATACACTAAACCAAACTGTCATCTGTCTATGCAACAGTCAATGCATGTTCCCCCATGCATGGATTGGAACTGGACACTTCACAGTGTTGATCAAAAGTGAAGTGACATGAGCTATACAGATGACCCTGTAATAATATTTTTAATGTTTTGTATCCACTGTATTTTACTGTTAATATTATGAAGAAACTGTGATCTGCATTGTGTATTGTGTTGAACATATGAAGCAACTGTGAAAAAAAGAAGATGGAAAAAAAGGGGGAAAAACCTAACTCAAAGTCCATTTTTTAAAAGCCTTAATTTCAAAGGCATGTAAACGACACAACATAAAATGTCTGAAAATGACTAAAGAAAACAGGGGGGGGGGGGGGGGGGGAGAAAAATGCAGGTAAAAAGTGCAACTAAAATTTTATCAAAATCAAAATTTTCCTGAATTGCCTTAGTTTTTCAGACATGTCTATTTACAGACACAAAAATCAATTACCATGCAAACATGATAGTGTGTTTACCAGACGTAAACGTAAGGCATGAGACAGGAGATGAGATTTCAAGCTCTATTTTTTATGAACTGATTGTTTTGTAGAGGTTATTACTTCCAAAGGTGTGACTTTACAAACAAACATCCCGTGACATGTCTTTTCGCCAGGTTTAAAAGATCCAGACATATAAATTGCCAGTGTTTGTTGTTTTTTTCAACTCAACTTTGGTTCTAGAAAATAAAGTTGCATCCTGTATACTGCACAGGAAGTAATCATTTATATTGTGTGTAATCTCATGACCAGCAATAATTAGACCATAGTACGTAATAAATTATCATGATTTTAGTAAATGTATGAAACAAAGTACCAGTACAGTTATCTATAACACAACTATATGCAGCTATTATTCATATAACAATCACTGAAGGCCAGCATTGTGCATGCATGCAACATATGGGATCCTATAGTACTGATGGATCATATACTATGTGATTTTTTTAATATTACGAAATACACTAAAAATTGTATTCAAATCCAGCTTATTATTTTAAAACAGTATACATTTGATTAACGCCCTTTTTATAAAACAACAAAAATATGCATGATTACTTACCATGAGCATTTCTGGGTCTGGAACCGTCACAATATCAGCATGATTTCGAATTGTTATGCTCTCTTCGGCATCCTGCAGAACACATAAACAAAACCATTAACATTTATTATCAAATGGCATAAAATATGATATGTCCAAGGTCGAATTATACATTAGTCTACACATTTTACTCCTGGATTTTGCTAGATGCCATTGATATCTTTGTGTAGGCGATACTAGCCTGCAACAAAAAAATAAACAAATTATTGGAATATAAAAAAGCTTAATTACACTGGGTACTAGCTGTGTACCTTTGTGCATGCTACCGGTTTGGGTTATGAAATACATATGGTTATGATATAGCATACAAAGGGTTGAATGGAATATTTCTGCAGAATACAGCTGGCATTTTAGGCCAATAATGGCATATGTAATTGTAATTGATATCGTACCGGGTCATAACTTGTACTAAATGCAATGTGACTGCTACAATATTACACAGACATTTATATAACACTAAACATTTTCAAATAAAAACAATACTTTGGAGACAAATAAAAGCAATAATTTGGAGGCAAATAAAAATCATAATTTTGGAGATGGACAAAATATTGAAAATACATTCAATCCTTATCACTAATTGTATGACCTTGCTCTTATTATTATACTTGTTCATTAGTTGAATTAAAGGGAAATGGTGGTTTGATTTTAAAGGATGTTGTCTACATTGTAAAATCTGGATTTATATCACATGATTGTTTAAATGAATGAATTAAATTCACTGACTCACTTTTAAAGACAATTTTGATGTTACACTAAAAGGCCTAGTTTTACTTGATAAGTAATTCTAGCAGCATAGAGGGTAGGTAGGTGGTGGTGGGCTTAGACCAAAACAAATTGTTGCGTTGCCCTTTCATGGACATTTCTGATAGGGTCAGTTGGTCGATTTTTAACCCAATCATTTTAAACCTACAATGAGAGATCAATATACTTTTTCTAAATGTAAAACACAGGGGACACATTGTTGGCTGTATTGTCTATCCAAGGGTGAAAATGTTTGTCCAAGTTACAGCCTACCTTGGAAATCTGCATGGCTATTCAAAGTCACCTGGCTAAAGGGTGCAGGCTAGGGTTATGTTTAGGGCGAAAAATTAATGGTTTCAGGTTGGTTTCAGAACAAAATTACTCAAATATAATCAGATACTTTGCAATAAATGATTTTACTGATATTTTTGCTAGATTTTCAACTTCTGTTATGGTCTTTTAGGGTCTTGGACATAAATTATGCAAATGAGACACTGAATTTGCATATTTTGTGTCTGAAATCTAAATTTATTTATTTATTTTTATTAATTTTTTTATCATCAAAATAACATCAATGATTGTGATGTGTTATTACTATATATTTATGGTAAAATGGTTTTAAAATGCTTGATTTTAGGTGCAATATAAACAAATATTATTGTTTATTGTTTCATTGTTTTATCAGTTCATATCACTTTACCATATATTAATATTTAAACAAAGCCTTGATAATTTTCATTAAATGTTCATATACTATCATAACACATTCTGTCTGTCACCCTTTGATGCATAAATAACCAGTCAATTGTCTATGAAAGGCATTAATGATGAAGGATGTGTTTTAATAATTGAATAAAGAATGATTAACAACATACAACTTTGATTTTACATAGGTTGAATTGAGAAGCAAGTTACCACATATATACTAGGCTTGCAAGACGAGGGTTTTTTTCAAATAGTCGCCACTAGTCGCCGTCCGGTGACTATTGGAGGTTAAATTCTCACGAAATTTCAATGCTAAATTAGTATTGAAAATGTATAAATAAAGGAAGTATGACACAAACTAAAGAACAGACAACTTACACAAGGTCAGGCCTTGAAATAAGAAATGAAAAGGGCAGGCAATTTAAGGCAATTTGAAAGGGGCACCAACTTTATCCAAGGCCATTATGTACTTTTGAATGGAGTAAAAACAGCCAGAAATTGAGGGCACCAAGGCTACTAGGTGGGCCTTCGATTAATTCAAGCCCTGCACAAGGCATTTCACTAACACCTTTGCATGGTTACATAGTATCAATCCATGTTTTGTATCCATTACATTTGTTTACTGTGAAGCAGAAAAGGTGAAGTTCATTGAAAACTGGGCGAAAAAGTCTATTTTTTTCTCTCAATATGCCGGCCTTATCGTCACGTAATTCCTTCGAGCAGCTTCATTTCATATAAAATAATCACCTGTAAATGTAGTGTACAGTTGCCTTTGTCCTTATGATAATAAAGTTTCACTCCATACAGTTTGTTGCTTTTAAAGTGTTTTTGATCAGTTATTTACATCACCAAATCGCCATGTTTATCATTTGGGGGGGGGGGGGGGGCGCAGCGCTCGACCCCCCTTTATTTTTGACACGGCGCCTTTTTAACAGGGCACCTGCCCCCCCTATTTTTGACAGGGCACCTTTTTGACAGGGCGAAAACGTGTAAAAACGTGTAAAAAAAGCGTGTAAACACGTGCGAAACCGTGTAAAAAAATTGCAGGGGGCTACCGCCCACTTGACCCCCGTTTTCAGGCGCGGATCCAGGGGGCGGAGGGGCGCGCGCCCCCCGGTAAAAAATCAACAACAACAAAAAAAGGGAAAATAGAGGGGGAGAGAAAAGGGGGAAGGGGGAGAGAAAGGGAGAAAGAGCCTTTAATTGAGTGACTGATTGGTGAATAAAATGTCGTGATATATATATGTAGGCCTATAATACCCCACTTTTTTTCAAAGAAAGAAAAAAAGAAGAAGGGAGAAAAAATGAGAAGAAACGGGGGAAAGGGATTGCTTTTCAATAAAACATTGTCAAAAGTACACACCAAATCGCACCAATGGGTTCAAAAATTAGAAAAAATTCAATTCTTAGGGGGGCACATCCCCCCAGACCCCCCCCTGTTCGAGCTTTTAAACCATGTATACTTAAATCAAGAATATATCAGTTATGCTCAACTTCTTTCGTGCATTGATAAAAAACAAAATATTTATTAGAAATGAAGAGGTGGCTTTTCGATCAATTTTGTCAAAAGTATACACCAGATCGCACCAAATGAGTTCGAAAATTGAAAAAAAATTCTACTTCTGAGGGGGGGCACATCCCCACTTCTGAGGGGGGGGGGGGGGGCACATCCCCCCCTCAGACTCTCCCCTGTTCGAGCTTTTAAACCATGTATACTCAAATCAAGAATATATCAGTTATGCTCAACTTCTTTTGTGCATTGATAAAAATAAAAAAATATTAGAAATGAAGAGGTGGCTTTTCGATCAAATTTTGGTCAAAAGTATGCACCAGATCGCACCAAATGAGTTCGAAAATTGAAACATTTTCTACTTCGGAGGGGGGCACATCCCCCCTCAGACACCCCCCTGTCCGAGCATAGCTCGGAGGGCGGTGATGCGCACCGCATTGGATAGTCCATCACCAGAAAATTAATCCTGGTTTTGGCGCCCCCCCTATTCAAAAATCCTGAATCCGCCCCTGTAAAAGTAGCTTAGGTGTAAAATCACTAGCCCAATCGAATTTGCACCTATTTTTTGCACGATCGAGGTACATTTTGGCTCTAAACAAGCTTGTAGCAAAGAATATTGCATTTTGGGAAGACAAATGCACGCGTAGCGCGCGACATTTTTTCATCTGTGTACAAATTTTCCGGGGAAGATTTTCAAAGGGGGGGCGATCGCCACCATCGCCCCCCCCCTTCTTACGGGCCTGAAAAGACACCAAAAAGAAAGGAAAACACAAAGAAGAAAAAGGGAAACACACGACGTTTCAACAAGGTAAAACTTGTCTTTACCAAGTAGAAAAAATAGACTTTTGTTGTATATACACCGTTATATGTACAGAAGAAAAAGGGCAGCGTGTTGCTCTGTTAAGGCATAGTAATACACTGCAATGGTGATAGGGTATATACTGCAGGTAGGAAATAGTAGGTGAGAATAAAAAGCTGTAGTTGTGAAATGGAGGATAAAACCACAATGGACAGTATTGACTGGGTGGGTCTCTGTGTAAAGGTAGCAACTTATGATAAAAGTATGGTTGTTTTAACTCATTAATCATATATATTGGCTTGGATATTCTCTCATTATCTGTACCAGGAATCTCAAACAGAAATAAAGTCAATGGGACAGCGACTGGTGTGGCTTTATCATCATCATAAGTCTAATCAAATACATTTCATATAAGGTAGCCTTAAAATAATTATGATGGATAAGGTCAAACATTAGCAGTGGTTGTCTGTGACCACAGCAGCTCGCGGTATCCCGCTATGAAGAAGAGATTCCTAACATAATATCGAAATGGGATGGTCACATGACTCTTCATAATCAAAAGGACAGCAGTGGCGATGGACGTGTCGACGGCTGCTCTTGTACCTGGTTAATCTATCTACATACATACATACATGTAAAGCCTTTTTAAGATGTGGTGAACTTTGCACACCCAATTGCACATTCTTTGTATTTCCTGGGTTTTACCCACACAGAAGTATGCCCTCTCCCTTGAGTATACCC
Source organism: Ophiura sarsii (assembly GCA_035610835.1). Lineage (NCBI taxonomy): Eukaryota > Metazoa > Echinodermata > Ophiuroidea > Amphilepidida > Ophiuridae > Ophiura > Ophiura sarsii. The sequence goes on along the minus strand of CM069452.1, from coordinate 22,842,493 downwards.
ATGCCAAATACTGCCCTCCTATATCCATATCCACCATGCTTCATGTATCCACTATGCATGATTGTACCATAGTCGCCCGATTGTAATGCCAAACTCAAAACCACACAGCGATTATAGAGGGCGTTGGTCATTTATGCTATTTTTGCCAATCCCCATCATCTTTTGGTGAAACTTTTTGGCCAATATTTTCTAAAATACAGGGGCGCTTAGCATCTGGATACCTCAGGGGTATTCAGATTGATGAGAGGGAATATTCTAGGCCTGTAGATACCTAAGCGCCCCACGATCTTACTAGATCTTGGTCAAAACTGGTGGCGATCAAACCATGGTTTATCTATGGTGGTTCTCCGTTGGAACCAGCTGTCAATAACATGCACAGCGGGATCCGTGAGCTGCTGTGTCTGTGACAGAATAGAGGAAGCTTTGGCAACAAACTGGACAAAGACTTTCCTATCATACTTGAGTTGTTCAATATGGTCAATGAATCGAGGCCACATTGCTCTTGATGGTATATAGGCAAGGGGAAGGGGAAACTCTGCTTGCCGATCGGAAGCTACTTCCAGACTAACATTTTCCCCCTAGGTCACATATTTGATGGCGCTGTTTGTCATCTGCTTACGTATTGACTTAATTGAAGTTTACACGGAATTGTTGGAAAATTCCAAAAAAATTGTGCGGTTTTCAAAAAATATGATAACACTTACATGCTTGAGGGGTTTTCACAAGCCTGAAATATGAGTAATTCATATTTAATTATTTGTTTTATACATTTTGAATTCATTTTGTCACTTACATTTTGTATCCTTTAAATAAACCATACTTTTTGTGTCTAACGGACATGATGCAAGTCTACATAAAGTCCTTGCATATTTTCTGAAGGCTGTTCACGAATCAGCGCTCAAATATGCCCATGTGACCTTGTTTTCCTGGGTCGCATATTTTGATGGCGCTATTGTAAAATGACATCAAATGACGATCTCTCTTGAGCTCTACCTGAGCTCATTATCACATTTCATTCTAAAGAGCACAACCTGATATTTATGTATACGCAGTACAGAACCTTCATATCCCAAAAATAAATAGTATCACTGGTCCACTGCTTGAGACTGCTTTTAGATCATGATAGGTCTGATTTCAACCATGTGATAGTTTTTACTATCATTATGGCTGGAAAAGAAAGATGCGATATCACGATATCAAACAAATATTGAATGCCTTTTGTTTGTGCAATGGAAAAAAAAATCATCCAAATTTGACCTTGTGATATAGTTTGTACTATCACACACCCAGACATTCAATATTTGTATACTGTTAACTACCACACCCCAGAGTGGTCTCAAAGATCTATCAAGAGATAGGCTGGTTTGTCATGCACATTAATCATATGCAAAAATACTTACCTTTAGTCATAACAACTTATAGCAGGGGTAGAATTTCGTAACCAACCGCGAGAATCTGTTCGGATTCTCGCGGAGGGATTTTGCGAGAATCCATGGATTCTAGCCAATTTTGAGAATCCATGGATTATTGCGAAATTAATGAAAATAATATAAAGAATATGGCTATAAGCTTGCACAACTTCCAAATTCGGCATGTTTGTTGACTAAGGGTCAAATACCAGTCATCTAAGGTCCTGTTTTGGACTTTACAGGTTTTGGACTGTTTTGGAAAAATTATTATTATTATTATTATTTATTTTTTTGCGCGCGAATCCACCTGGATTCACGCGGTAGTGATTTTGCGCGAATCTTCACGCGAATCGATTCGTGGATTTTCGCCCAGAAATTCTACCCCTGTATAGCAAATAACTTGTCTGTGATAACAGGCTAGCTAAGTATCCAAACCCGTCATCAAAAATATGGTCAACAACTTACCAATCACTCCCGATTATACTAGACAACCATGAGACGATTATAGTTATAATCGTCTCAGAAATAACCTACCATATCATATGACATATGGAAAGTAAGTCACCTATACTACATAATGTTAAGTAACTTAACATATGCTATAGATGGTGTGACCGGTGACGTAGTGCCCGGCAGTATGCGTGCGCACCTATAGGGAATGTGCTTTAATTCACACTTGATTGATCATTACTTACAATGCTTACGGTGTAATAGTGCAGTAGTCATGGTCTGCATCCCTAAGCACAGTGAGAGACCAGGTACTAAATCTGGTTGCCCTGCAGTATGCGTACGCACCATAAGGGCATGTGCTTTTAAAATTGGCGCTCAGTGATGTGTGTTTTGCTTTCGAATAGTATGTATGCAGTAGTCATGGACTAGTACCTCTAGCATGTCTTTAGACCAGGCGCTAATCAATTTGTAAACACTACTGATGTAAACAACGATCACCTCATCTATACTACGCCAAATATCTGCCTTACCAAAACAGACATTGACAAATATTAAACTTATCAATCAGGTTTATCTATCTTTGATCAGCTCCAAAATGATGAGGTTCCTTACAGGAGCCACACACATAGAAGTGTGCACTCACATATAAATGACAAGCGCAATGTACACCATATGCATGGCAGGTGGAGATGGTCAAAATCATGTGCATATGGCCATAATTGGGCAAGAACGCTTCAATTAGTTTTGTGCATGGAGAGATAAAAAAAATACATATTTCTTACCAATTTTGAACTGACTAAAGCCATACATAACTTAATAATGGAATGTTATGCTCAATAACTAACCATCCCTGCACACTATGCTAAAACATTTCAATATATGCTTCGTTACTTCCCTTCTAACATAATGGACTCACCTATCAAAATAAGGCTTTGAGAGGTATGGCTAGCTCTCTATACCTAACTGTTCATTCTTTGTATTTCCCAGGATTTACCCAAACCTCTATTCTATACCCAACTTAACTACTGCCCTGTCCAATTGTGTCTTCAATTCTTCAAAGAGCTCAATCATATGGAGTATGCACAATGAAAAAACTTACCCTATCATAATGGACTATGCTTAATTACTCCTTGATTATGAAAAAAAACAGACTATAAATGTCACTGACCTACTATAGAGGACCGTCAGTCCCATGTCACTGGTGCGACTATGCCTATTTGGATAGCTCTACTTTTGTGGTTTGAATATCCCCTCACATAGACTCCCTGGGGTGTGCTTAATAACTTACCTGCCATTATCATGATTATATATATCATAATCATCATCATCATCATCATCTGTCCTTGAATGGAACAGTGGTAGAGGCTGATACAAACTGATACCATGTGATTGTATTCATCATGAGTAATGGAATTTCATATTGATCCCTTCCTGTCCTTTGCAATGCCTTCAGAATAGGTGGTATATTGGACTTCACTAAATTATTATCTTTACTTAATAATAACAGACAATGCTGTGTAAATAACTGACATGACCTATCAATACAGATTATACTAAATAACTTACTCTATCATAATGGACTATGCTGAATTCAACACCACTGTAATGCAACTTGGGAAATTCTACCATCAAATACATGAAGTTGGAGTCTCTTTTTTCCTTCTGTTAAAATAAATGAAATAGACCATGCAATTAACATGTTATTGTAATCAAAACACATTTATAATTCACCTTTTGCATGGATCTGCCATAGTATTGAGAGCCTAAAACTTGTATCACAATGAATAGGACTATTCCATAATATTACGTACCTTAGTCTGATTATTTATTGAAAGAACAAGTTTCCCCTAGCGTATACGCAGCTATGAGATACACAATTGATGCAACGATGGCCTTAGCATAAGGACTTGTGCATATTTTCAAGCTCAACAGCATACAGCGCGAGTGTGCATGCATTATGCAGAACACATCACATTGCTGCTTAGACTTCACAAAGTATGATATTCTGCAATTGTTTGTTCAATTATTAATTAGACTATATTTTTAACAAATTATGTTTGATATGTTGTATAAATTCATGATATAAACATTCATAATAATAACGATACCAAAATATGTGAAATGCAACACATGTCGAGTTTTGACAAATCAATTAATGTATAAAATGATGAAGGAAAATAAATTGAACGCAAAAAAAATTAAAAAAATAAATTATACTAAAGTCTGGTTGTCTCCGGTTTCCTCCTGCTTTCAAAATCGGTGATCAGTTGTTTCGGTTATAAAAAAACACCCACTTCCTTGACCCAATGGTATTTGGGGATCTGCATTGAAAAATGGTGGATGTTACAATCTAAGTGCAGATAGGTTTGCGCTAGAAATTGGCAGCACCCCTGTTGATGCGACCTGATTATGATGATTCACCAGCAGCAAAATTACAGCGCTTTAAGCCATTTGGAAACGGTGCTCTGTAATTTATAAATACTGATTATGATGATTATGCAAAGAGCCTATTACACATCAGGTGCAACCTAATCAAATACCATAATTTTGAGAATCACATGACCAAACCTTAGGCCAAAAAAAAAGAAGTTGACTTGCCCTTTCAGTCTGGGTCGGATGGTCGGATTTTTGATTTTTTTTATGTTTTGATTTTTAAAAATTTAAAGAGATACTACACAAAAACACGTTTTAAAGATTTTTTTTTGATTTTTTTAAACAAGCAGATACTACTTGAAAACATGTTTTTAACTTTCTTTATATGTGCTTCTTTCAATTTTTTAAAACTTTTTTAAAACTTTTTTTTTTTTAACTTTGAAAAAAACAAAAAAAAACAAAACAAAAAATAGCGACCCTAGATTTCCGAAAATTCGGGACGGTCGGAAAGGGCAAGTCAATTTTTTTTTTGCCTTATGATGCAAATAAACTCTAAACCCTGTCCAAACCTTATGTCACTCTTTATGAGCTTATACTTCAGTTCAGTGCAAAGGTTCAACATGAGACATGCACACTTGATTTTCATTTATGTACCTCATTAATCATTTCGATTTCTCTAAATGTGAGCCTGTCCAGCCAGTCCACTTTGATCATGTGACCTTTCCTGTGCTTCTTGGTCAGTTTTCCCAGCCTGTTCATCTGATCACGACTGTCACTGGTCTTCCCTGGTGTTGTGGTACTTGTGGCTCCATCAGCCTCAACTTTGGGCCACACTTTTAAGTCATGCATCCCTTGTCGATAGGTTCTATGTATGGACAAAAAGATGACTTTGTGTGAACTACATTTTATGTGGACATTTATTTGGACATTTAGGCCTGTATTCTCGTAAGTATTCAAACACACCATTTAACCAAACCCAATCCTCATGAATGTGTTTAACTTTAACATGTGTCTAACTCACTGAAAAGTGTCTAACTTTAAACATGGGTATGGGGTAGTTTAATGTGCATTTAAATAAACCCATACACCAACTTATATGCCTTGAATGATTGCTCAACCATGCCTGGTGCAAGCTAAGGTGCAGATTGGGTAGCCTTAAAAATACAAGTGCATTTGAGAAATTAGGTCGATATCTATTGTAACCTATTTGGGCCACAATAAATGGAATAACTGTATACAGTGAACGCACGACCACTCGGGGGACGATATTCGCAGAGTTTAAAAGTGGGTTTTGTTAAACGCATCGTTTAAAAGATAAACTTGTGTTTATTATATAGACACAAGGTTAGTGAGTCACGGTTTTAAGCTGAAACCGCATTTAGTACAGAAATATGGCACTTAGTGTTCATGCAAGAAGAACTAAAACATTTGACACATTTTAATCCATATGCGCCATTGATCCATTAGAGCATAAGTATTTGAAATAACTAGATCTTATTTTGTACACTTGTCATCAGATAAACTAATTGAAAACAGTATTATTATTGTTGATCAAGTTATCAAGTTTAGCTTTTAATGTATTTTGCACAGCGAAGTTTAGGAGCATAATTCTGCTCAAAATTCTAGTAAGAAGCTGCTGGTCTACACAAATTCTAAGGCTTAGGCAATCCTGGGTCAAATATCATATATCGTATCTTTTAGTGTTCCATTCTTACATATATATGTGATGCGATCTGAGAAAACCCGTCGGATGTCGCACAATGTGAACTAGGGATTATGGGTAAAATAGAAGAAAAAAAATTTAAAAAATTAAAAAAAAACCTTTTATCTTTTTTCTAGATTTTTTTAAAGAAAATTAGTTTCCAGTACTTTGTGTCATCATCTTTCATGAAATTTCACCTTGACAAACTTACTTAAGTCACTTTTATTATTAACCATATAATGTTATTATATTGAATTATGTATCTTTTTTGGCCTGTTTTCATGATTTCTTGTTTTGTAGCTTTTGGTGACATCACAATCATCATTCACTCATAACTTTTTTTGTAGTGATCGTAGAAAAATGATCGAAACAGTTCTGTAATCAGCAGTTTTAGCTTTCTTATGATATAAATATCTCCAATATGAAAAATGCCACCATGTGGCGGGTTTTCACAGATCGCATCACATATTAAGTGAGTATGGCATAATTCTCCTCCCTCTCTCGAAAAAAAACCCCACTCACCCATATTTTCCAAATAGTGAAACTGTGGTACCTCCAACTTTCATGGCCTGACGTGGTCCATATACGTCCCATATCGTCAGTGCCGCCTGGAAAACAAAATAGGAAATTATAATATTTACTGTTTTGAAAATGTTGCAAACCAAATAAGCTACATCTACAACTTGAACTGTATCCCTTGGGTTAATTGTGCTTCTTTTCCAGTACAATACTTAAAATCATGCAAGCAAATTGTACATCTTTTCCTACACCAACAAAAACAATTTTGAGGAAATATCTCATATTATTGGTACTCTTTATGAAACACAATCAATGAATCAGTGAGACAATATGGAGCTGCTTCACATGAACTGCCATTGAAGGCACGACTAATAGAAAAATATTGAATGTATAGGAGTACAATAGTATGAAAAGGTTCAGAAAATGAAATATCAATTTATGATCAAAATGAAAGGAAATATTTTTACTATTGCAAAAAAAAGAAAAAATCAATATTTCTTAAACGTGTATAAAATAACTATTATTCTTCACCCACTTAATTTATAAATCTTCCAGGACAAGAAAAGAAATTAAATTAGCATAAACTAGCTTTCATTTGTTTCAGAAACAGCTGTCCCCTCTGTAGCTGGTAATTTCAGGTGTCATTACATTCAAACAATGCACTCATGTTGGCAAGATGAAAGACATTAGGCATTTAACTACTTGTCATGATGGATACATGTGTGAAAGTATATCATTTGACATTACCTGTGTGTTCTTAGGTAAATCACTGTACTTCACGGGTAGTGTCAACCACTCATTCCAACTAGTATATAAAAAAGAGAAAATGAGAAGAAAGTATGTAATTTATCAGTGAAAAAGCAAAAACATTTGGTTTCATCACTTATAATTTACAAACGGTCATAGCCAAAACAATTGGTAGCAATTATTTGGGGACAATGTGTATGACTACAAATTGGCAATAAGGGTAAAATCATCACCCCTCTTAGCCTCAGTTGCCAGTATACTAGCATTTTTAGTAATTCAATGTTAATTGTACTAATAGCTTAGTTTTCTACCGAACAGAGAAATCAGTCATTACACATATTATAAGAAGGTATCTAACAGTCTTTTGCTTCCTTATGAGCTCAATTAAAGATAGGCTACCACTATCCACATACAGTTCTCTTGGGAATTTGACACGGTTATAATTGCTTCATGTTAACTCTGTACAGTCTGTCATCAAGTGAACAGGTGTATGACCAATTTGTCTATGGTGAACTACCAAAGTGGTAGGCCAGCCTTAAAGTAAAAAAATGTTTTTATCAATATATTCTATGATACCAGTTTTTAAAGAGGGTTCTATTACTTTATTATTATTATGTGATGTGCACTAAATCTAGAATGGCACACAAAGAGTGCATTGTCCATATCCAACACTTTTTCAAGAATAAAAACAAAAATATTTAGACACCGAGTACTCCGAACCAATTTGAAGATACCCCTAAGTTACCCAAACAATTTAAATAAAATGCTTCTTGTAGTGACTGCACCCTTCAGTCTCTGTTCTCTTTCTTTACATAATTATCAGGGGAGAAGTTGGTCACGGAAGATCGGGTGTGTAGCTTTTAAAACTTTTGAAAATGATGCTTCTTCAAATTTTAATTTCACATTATGAAATACCATATATCATATTCATTTTCTTGCTTACAAGAGAATTGTCACATACAAATAGAAGTTAAATAAAGTTAACAACAAAATGTGATTGGTTTCTAAGGTAGTATTTTATTCAAATACATGTCCTGCATATGGCATACCATTTTTTACTAAAAAAGATAAAATTGCATAGCCTTTTTTCAGGTTTATTCTGAGACAAACTTTTCTTGTCAAGTATTCACAGCCTCACAGGGCTAGAAATTCGGTGAGAATCCGAAAATCTGATTCACAATTGATTCTCGTGGACAGGTTTGCGAGAGTCTAATTGGATTCTCCCAAATTTTAAAAATCCCACACAAACTCAATTGACGAGAATCTTGGATTCTCGTAAAATGTGGTTGCGAGTATCTGTTTGGATTCTCGCCTTGGATTCTTGCAAGGTGAAACAAAATTCTAGTTCTGTATTCAACACCTCTCACTGTTTCAACAAACTGATAGAAAAAATGATGAGCTTACTTCCACCTCGTGCTGAATGACTTATAGGATGTTCTTGTTGGGAGTGCAATAGGTTTCCCATCAGCAACCAGCTGACAAGACACATAGAGATCAGAACAGGTATCTTCTAACAGACCAGAGAAACGAAGTTGTGGATCCTCAATAAGAGATTTATAGCTGAGACGCTCTCGTTTACCCTCCAATGTACCACTAATAAAGGAATAGACAATCATAAAGTAGTTATCAATCATAAATTTGAGGGAGCGAGGTAGATGATCAATAGCTTGCAGCTTTACCTTCTCCATGAAATATAATATCCCCAAAACGGAAACATTTTACAATCTGATCTCATTTCACATGTCACTTTCATTTAATATCATACAGTTGACAAAATGTTGGTATTATGTACCTAAACAAGACCGAGGTGCAAAAGTGGTTCTATATATCGAGGGTTGAGCACCAGATGGCCGTAACTCAAGAAATGCTATTTTGAGATAATCGACTTTCAAATATTTGGGACTTATTACAATACACTGTAGCACCCAAACTATAACTCTAATTTTAGTCAAATGAAGAGTGGTTTATGAGTTATCTCTTTATGGTTCTGAAAATCTAGGTTAAATATGGATTATTTTTTGTACCAAAATATTAATTTGCCCAAATATTGAGTTACGGCCTTCTGGCGCTCAACCCTCGATATATGGGAGACCTATTTCAGGGTATTGTTGCATGGTGTTATGTCCTCCCCCCCCCACACACCCCCACCCACACACATGCAATAAATAGTAAAATTCTATACTTTGAATTTGATCAGTTCCAAATTTGCAAAGCCTTATGCTGCGAATGAATACAGGACGCGGGTGCAACGATAAGCTTTCTAATATCTATAGATAGTCACTGCTCACTGGCAACAGAGTTCTGCACTGACCCTACACGCACGCATGGGTGTGAATGAGTGTTTGGGTGCTAACATTCACTAAGCCATGGATACATACATTCAATGCATATTGATCGGGTCAACGTCCTGTTCTTTTATTCAACAAACATCTGTGCAGTTGACACAACGACAAGTTGACAACTGTCAATTAGCTTGATTCATGCAGTATTGCATACAATAATAATAAATCAGTTCAATAATTTCGCAATCAATTTTGTTAACATTTTCCATTCGTCCTTCGAGACTGGTGCATAATCGCAACAGTCTCTACTCCCTGTCATACTCATAATTAGTACAACAAATCATACTTATACTCCCTTCCATAATCCCTTGGACATAATTCGCGTTATTACACGCGAGCGTATTTTGTTGTTGTTTTCGAGGCGCGGCGTCAAAATGCTTGACAGGCGCGATAAACATGAACAAGGTCACGCGCCGGCGATCACGGCGTGTGACGATTTTACGATTGACCAATTAGGATGCGCGATTATTTACTGGTACGCACTTCCGGGTTTACGCACCTGCGCATTACTACGCGAACCTACGCACATACATACGCAACTCGCACGTACGCATGATTTGATGGAATTATGTCCAAGGGATTATGAAAGGGAGTATAGTGTTATTTGTCATCAGTTGGTATTATTCATCATAGGGTATTTTGCATGGACTCATTTTAATACATTTGTAAGTTCGTAAAAAAGTGATGTGCGTATAGACGTTGGCGATGGGAATGAGACTAAATTCGGGACCGCGTTGCCTACCGGGATACTCTTGAAATCCGAAAAAAAATCTGCCATTGCGTTTACACGGCGGACAATTTATGATTAAATATGGAATAATTTAGCATTTCCATGTTTTAAAAAGTGGCTGAAAAGAAAGATGAGGACTTTATGAAGGTGTGTAGCTAGTATGAAAATCAACGGGAATGCTGTTTTGCTGTAATTCCCCCGACAGTCATTCGATTGGCGCCACTCATTCACTTGTACAGCAAATCAAATTGACGGTTTCTAGCAAATTTCCCCATACGTTGGTAGGTGAAAAAAACACACAAAAAACCCCCCCACCAACGTATGGGTTTCCTGTACTAACTCATAATGCCTTGGACATAAATTCCATCATCGTACGTGCGAGTTGCGTACATAGTCGTATGTGTGTAGGTTCGCATTGCAATGCGTAGGTGCGAATGTGCGTAAACAGGGAAGTGCGTACCACCTACTTTAAACAAATAATCACACATCCCAATTGGTCAATCGTTAAATCGTCACACACACGACGTGATTGATGGATTGGATTGAGAAAGCTTGGATTGAGAGATTATTTGACCGATAGTGATTACGGCTATATCTTGCCTCACGTCCCGTACGGAATAAACCGTATAGCTACAATGTATCATTAATAATTGGTTTGAGCATGCGCACTTGAGTTACGGGACGTCTAGCCAGACATTGCCGTGATTACAAGTAACAATCGCGTCTAATGAAAACCAAGTCAATGTAGCAGTGGCAGTAAATCAGCATTCAAAGCAGTGATAAATACAAATAAAATTAGGACTGTCAGTGTCATAATGTATGTCAACAAGCAAAATGCTTCCGAATTTGGCATACATAAAACCAAGCGCAGAAAATAGTGGATGGAAATCCACATTTTACTCCCCTACTAATACACATTACATCGCCCAATTTAAGCAAAAATGCTTAAAGTTATTAAAATCATCGAATATATTACACTTTGATTTGTATATTGACGTCTATGTCACAACTATACACGTAGAAAAACCGATCTACTCCGCCGCTTTCTGCCATTTTTCCTGTCCAATGTTATTATATGGAGGGTTGACATTCCTACAATTCTGTGGCTCTCCACGGATCATGGACGAAGACTAAAGTTTTGCTATATGCCGCGGTTCAACAGAAAGGAAACAAATACAAATAAAAGTATTGTTCAAACTGCTTAGGGGGCTGTCATTTTCTTCGGTATGGGGGTGGGTCAAATCAAAGCAACATTGCCTAATAAAATACGGTACTGAAGTTTTTTGCGCGCTTCGCGCGCATTTGTATTCTACATTGTAAAACAAAATGTGGGCTTGGCCAAGCTAATTTTAGTTGTAATATGAGTATTTATAACCAACTGAAATTTGTTGGCGCTTTGCGCGCATTTGTTCGACATGTCTCAACAGATACAGCCTTGTAAACAAAATTTGGGCTTGGCCACCCGTATTTGCAAGGGCGGAAATCCCCCCCCCCCCCCACTTTTTGACCGGGGGGGGGGGGGGGGGGGGGGGGTGGTAAACAAAAAATCCCCCTGTTGGAGCTTTTAAACCACTCTATACTAAAATCAAGAATATACCAGTAGGCCTATACAAAAAATGCTCAACTTCTTTTGTGCATTGATAAAAAACAAAATATTTATTGAAAATGAAGCGATGGCTTTTCAATACAATATTGGTCAAAAGTATACACCAGATCGCACCAAATGAGTTTGAAAATTGAATTTTTTTCTACTTCTCAGGGGGGCAACCCCCTCAGACACCCCCTTTACGAGCAAAGCTCGAAGAGCGGTGCTGCGCACCAGCTCAATTTGATTTTTTGGGGGCCACACTTATCATCCCCCCTAACCTAACAAGAAATTTCCGCCCCTGCATTTGAGTTAAAATACTGATTTTTGGGGGTTCAGCTTTAGAATACCCTACCATTTTGTCTGGTTTTTTGCGTCATCTATCAACTGTTTCCCCAATCACCCTAACGAAGTACAGATTTGTGTGTCCGGGAATGTATTTGGGAGAGGCGGGTTATAAAAGTAATCAACACTGACTACACTAATCGCTTTCGTTTAGGGCAGTGGTTCTTAACCTTTTTGGCCCCATCTTCCCAGTCTTCCATCAGACATTCTTGGTCGGTACCGTGACCCCCCCCCCCCTCCAAAAAAATTGACGAAAAAATACCAGCCCGATTTATTAAAACTGAAACTGCTTATAGTTATATATGATGCGAGCGTAGCGAGAAGGTAATTTTGTATATTAATTTGACCGTTTCTTTAAGTTGGGTTTTCTAAGCCTTTTTTAGAGCGAAATATTAAAATGGTTCCCCCAAAAGCTATATTTATGACCCCAAGGTTAAGTACCACTAGTTTAGGGGAGTCATACAAAAAATGACAACGATAAATGAGTTTTGAGACCACCACCAAAGAAAATAACCGCCCCCTTAACCGAGTCCCTCTAAACATGTTAAAGGGGGCCCTAAGAAGCTCTTAAGAATTCACCGATTGCGCTAAAACGAAAATTACAGTGACCGCGTCTAGGTGATCGTTTTTATTTTACATCCCTTGCGCTCATGTTGACGAAAACAATTGAGGGTGCCCGTGGGTAGGGTAAGCCGTCAAAGTCCGATAGTAGGGGCGGGGGAGGGGGGGGGGGGTGCCACCTTAGAAATTTTTTAATCGCCATTTTGAAAAATGTCTTAATTGTATGTTCCTGAATATAATAGTATGTTAGAAACACCATTTCCTCACTTATAGGGCCTAAGCAAAAAACCCGGTCCTCCAACTCAACACAAAAGTTGGTACCATGACTGTTCTTCATTTTTTCAAAGTACCCCTTTGCACGGATTTTGCAACAATTTACCCCCCCCCCCCCCTTTTTGGCAAAAACGAGGACAAAATTGAGGTGAAAAATACCCCCTTTTTGGGTTTTTCAATGATTATCATTTCAAACACCCCTTTTCAAAGACACTTGATACATACATTCTAGATCAAAACTTGTTGCTCCCAACGGTAACAGGCTTTTATGGTCCTGTGTTATAAACTGGTGTACCACAAATGGTGTATTTGGGTTGTTACCATATTCTAATCAAATGATTAAAACCATACCGTGATGAAGTTCCTCTCTGTAAAATACCCCTTTTTTCGAATTTCGCGGAGACTAATTCCTGAAATACCCCCTATTTCGCTGTCAGTGCTGACAATTGAAAATACCCCTTTTCCAAGTTTTGTGTTAGGGGTACCGGGGCAAAAACCCGGATGAAATTCCGATATTTGGGGCGAATTTTCCACTTTGGCCTATATTTCACTGACGCCGTGCGTGGGATGTTTTGACTTGTTTTGGTATAGAAAGAGGGGACCTCTACCATGGTACCCAAATAATAAGCATACTCTGCATCTCGGTTTGGACCCCCACCCTTAGGTAGTAGCAGTGTTATTGTCCATTGGGTTTTATACTCTATACATAATCATATTGTCATTATTATATCTCATGTATTTTATATTAAGTCTATATTTTTAAGCATGTATTGTATTGTATTGGTGTGCAGGGCCCCGAGTAAGAACAGCGGCCAGCTGATTCGGGCAACCCTGGTTAAAGATAATAAATAATAATAATAATAATAATATAAAAATGTCTCAGGAGGACGAGTGTTTTTTTTTTAAAACTGTTGTTTCAAACCCTTTTTTTGTGCTTTTGATAACTTTATCTCTTATACTTCTACTTATACATATCGTATATCTCAAGATTAATAAATTTTCTAAAATGTAATAAACACAAGTCAAATAATCTCAAGACAAAATTATCTCAATATAAATGAATTCTTTTTGAAAGCTCTCGGAATTGCATTCTCAACTAATGTCGAGAGTATGATCGATACATTTGAATTATTAACAGCAGGTCATGGAATCAATAAGAAGACTTATTTATAGATGGTCAAGAAGAAACCTCATTGTACTTGAAAAATAACCACCTCAAAAAAAGAAGCTATTGTTATCCAAGCTCATTTTCTTAATTTTAACATTACTTGATCCTGCTGAAGAATTGATTAAGGAACTGAGCAGATTATTATAAAAGGTGTATAGATATAGGGTTTCAAAAAATCAAATGATTCAGAAGACGTTTTTATGGCATGGAGTAAGGCTCTTAAAAAAAGCCATCAATTAACCTTCAAACAACATTGAACTAATGGAAAGTGTTTTGTATAACGATAATATTCTGGTTGGCAACCAAACCGATCTATCACCGTCATTGGGTAAAAAATGGGATACATTTTGTTAATGATCTTATCAAAGAAAATGGTACTTTTCTCTCTTTAGACGAGTTCCGAAAGAAATATAACATTAGGACCATATCAAAATGAAAGCGTGGCTACCATTTTTCGCTTTGTTCCGGTTTGAGTATTTTAAGATATCCAAGATGGCTGCAAAAGGTTATAATAACTGAAAAACAATATTAGTTTATTGTTAGTGTTACATTAGATATGATCAAAATATTATAGATTTTAATCCATCTGTACGTGACAAGGTATGATTGAATGGTGTATAGACTCTATTTTTGGTGGACAAGTTAACTTGGCCACCATAGAGACCAGTTGGGTCGTAATAAAACCGAAAATATCTCCAAATTCAGTTATTCAGTGCGAAATTAATATTTTTATTTTATATTATATTAAATGTGTCTATTACCGTAAATAAAATGGTGTTCTAATCGACAATGTAGCTTTAAATAATAAATAAATGTCACTTTTAATTTGAACCTGAGTGATGGGTCGTAATAAAACCGAAAATATCTCCAAATTCAGTTATTCAGTGCGAAATTAATATTTTTATTTTATATTATATTAAATGTGTCTATTACCGTAAATAAAATGGTGTTCTAATCGACAATGTAGCTTTAAATAATAAATAAATGTCACATTTAATTTTCGAGTGAGAGTCTGAATTATCTATACTCATTTTAACTCCAATGGAAGTAATAAGAATGAGTAGTGTAGTGGTTCATATCGTTACCTGCCACGCGGAAAACCCGGGTCAAATCCGCGTGGAGCCACTTTTTTTTTTGTATAATACATTGGTACTTTTTGATGTTCCATTATATTAATTAATTACAATATCAATAGTTTGGTTTATTAACGAGACTTTTTTTGGGGGTACGATTGAGCACTTTATTTAATGTTATTTTTACAAAATGTGTCATAAATTACGTCGTTCGACCAGCTGGTTCGACTCAGCTGAGGAGCACTTTATTTTCTTTCAATTTTTTTTCTCTCCATAAACTTCACCACATATCGCTCACATAACGTCTCGGTGATTTCCTTCCAGAAACAACACACTAGTGATCCTCTTGCCGACTTCCACAAAAAATGCAACAGATCCATTCCAAGTCTTCTCATCCTTTTGACACTAAAAACACTTGTCCACCCAGTTTTTTAGAAGACCTTGTTTCCATTCTGGCCATATTTTGATCAATTGGTGGCAACCTGTGTTAATTATTTTGACCATCTGGAGGTAATTTTATTGACCATTAGGAGGTAATTTTAATTAAATGGTCATTATATTGCCCATCTTAATAACATTATATTGTCAAAATGGAGTCTATACCATTCAATCATACCTTGTCACATATACAAAATACGTTTATTGGAAGGATTAAAAGCTGTAGATATCATAATTTGATAATATCTAATGTATAACTAACAATCAAATAATACTGTTTTTCAGTTATTTTTTAGGGAATGCTGTCCCATAAGATTTAGGGGTATTGTTATTACATGTACAAAGTATGGTCATTTACAATACAAAACAATTGTTTTATGTTTTGATTTAACATCAACTTATCCAGCCTGGCAGCCATTTTGGAAAGTGATACTGAATCAAAATTGTAACAGAGGTGGGCCTTACATTTAAAGCAAAAGCTTAGCAGTTCAGAACATACTATTTGGTGAACGTGATATCATTCTTACAATGTATATCTTGGATTATCATTATGATACACTAAGACTATTTTGGTGGCCATCTTGGATTTAAAGTATGTTATTATAATGCAAATATACTGGATATGTGTTACTAATACATACACCCCCATTTTAAAACTATACTTTTTTGTGCAATTATACCACCGATTTGATCGAAAACAATTATCTGATTGAGTGTAAGAAATTATCTTTGATAGAAAGAAAACGCAAAATAATAAGTCGCCATGAATTTTCAACCTTTGGCTGGAGTCCCGTCGCGTTAGTGACATAAGAATACTGCGGGCACTTTGTTTGGCTTAGCCATTCCTCAGTTTCGATCTATTGATATAGGCCTCCTACATGCCTATGTAGGATATGAAAGTGGTACGTGTTAAAACACTTAAAATGTTGATTACTTTTGACACAAGTTCAGGTGCACCATTGGTAACAACTTGACCTGGGTTCTGACCCAATATTGTATTTCTATGAGTTTACGGTTTACGAGCGGCGTAGTGCTATACAATACATGCAGGTTTGTTTTACTTATGGACCGTTTCCTGTTATTTTCAGCATGATTTTAGATACAGTTCTGTGCAGTGACATCCGGGGTGACAAACGTATGGTCGAATCAAATCATGTCCATACGGTTTTAAAACTCGTATTTTCGGACCTTCGACCCGCATTAATTTGAGCCATATAACAGCAGTTAACCGATACGAAGACTTTCAACCACTGCAGCGGACTGGAATCTTAGTATTTTCATTTCTGATTACACAATTGAATCACAATGATGCAGTACCACAGCACCCAAAGCAAAGTTAGTGCCCAAAGTGCTCTGTTTTTAAATGTTGTTTGGCCAGATCCGAGCGCCTTTGGGTACATGAGTTATCTTATGGGAGAATTGACGTGTTATTTGGTTGATGAGGTGCGTACAAGTTTGGGTGCAACCAATCAATTGGAAGGACGACCATCACGTGATGATGTCGATCGGGAAGCACATGGACGCCGTCGTCTTGGCAAAAGGGTATTGTGGATACGCAGAAAAATTGGAGTATTTGTAAAGAAATGCAAAGCAACAACTCTTAAGCGCCGCTGATAAAAATTAGACTGTTGACTTTACTGTATAGTAGGCAGATACGAATAGACTTCTGCGCCAGTATCGCATAATATTCTGCCTCTGCTCAACCCGTTGAAATCGCTATGAATAACCAGCCTGTAGTACACGGGCACCAATTTCGGCAGTCTCTATAATACCATCATGATACACAGCAACCACTGGCCATACAAGTTAGTGTATATTAGGCCTACTGTATGAATCATTTTGACTTCATCAATGTTTAGTGTAACTCATACTCCACCTCTAATCTAGAACGAGGACTTCTGAATGTCTTGCTGATGCAATGATAACTGACAATGGTGTCGCCTTATTTGCCTTTTCTTCCCGGATATCGCTATGAAAGATAATAACCAGTTTAATACACGGGCACCGATTTTGGCAATGTCCATTACAAAGCAACCATAACTAACTGCGTTATTACTATACATAACTTTGACCTTATCATGTTCAAAACAATAAAGGTAAACATGACCCATATCCAAACAAATCATTTACATGGGACAAAATTCTATATAGGTGATATATAAGAGGGTAACATATTTACCTCAACTCTAACCTAGATTGAGGAATCTAAATACTCTCCATGTCTTGCTTACTGTGAAGATTTTCTGCTGGGTTTACTCACTGATCTTCGTTGTTTTACACGTTGAACTACCTTCTGTCATCGCAGTGCCAGTGCATAACTGGTTATTTACGAAAGACATTCAGCGTGTTTTTATTAAGCAAACCGGCTTTTACCCGTCTTATAAAAAGCAGGATAAAAGCCGGTTGCTCGTGTGAGAGACGTGTTTTTATTGCAGTTCGATAAACAAACTTGCCGGCTGCCGCTGACCTCATTATAATAAATGCCAGCGAAAGGTCATACACATCTGTTTGCATTTAATTGTCAGGTGATCGTGCATCGTGTGCCCACTTCCGCTTTTCCACCGGCAAACGCGCTGAGCAGGAACCGTGCGTGTTTATACTGACGAAAGACTGCTTTTCCTAACCGGTTTCAACCGCTATTATCCTTTGTTTCGAAGGATAAAAGGCATCTAAAATCCAGGAGAAATAAACCGGTATGAGCGGGCAAATGCCGGTGGTGGTGTGTTTTTACTGGGGGATTTTAATCCGTTAGCAGTCATATGCCTGCTTTTTTTCTTCAGTAAAAACACGCTGATTGACACGAAATTATTTGAAAACGGTATAATGTGCAGAAATGGCTTTCCAGGACATCTTTAGGATAAAGAGCATTATAATATAAACATCTGCGCTCACTTCGAGGATGATGGCACAACAGGGAAGCAGACAGTGCCATGGTGAAATAAGTACATTACCAGTGCCCTGTTGCATAAGAGTTAAGATTCTTCTTAAGGGTCCATATCCAAACTCTCAGTGCTTTTAAAGCATTTTTCTAGCGATTTAAAAGCGCTTTTCCAACGGTATTTCGTTCTATTGTTAAAAGCATCGGAAAAAGATCGGTGATTAACTAGAAACCTCTCTACTTATCTGGCGTTAACAATAGAACTATTGTAGTACTCTCGATGGCTGCATTAGTGAAGCAGACAGATCAAAGGCGCAAGGAAGGTTGTGTTATATTCTTTAAGAAATACTATATGGATATGGACCCTTAAGAATGTTGGATATCCGATATTTATTGTTTAAGATTGTTGGATATCCAATATTTATAGTTTAAGATTGTTGGATATCCAATATTTATAGTTTAAGATTGTTGGATATCCAATATTTATAGTTTAAGATTGTTGGATATCCAATACTTATAGTTTATGATTGTGCCATCCTTGTTTTTACCTCCCCGACCACCACCCCCTGAGTGTTTTGGCATATAATTATGTATCAATATCATTTCAAAGGTGTCAAATATAAAATACGTATACTGTACGTATTTTATATTTGTACGTATACTATCATTGTCAGTGTTATTGCGATTGATTCCGTTGAGGGCGCTAACACCCTGTTACACAGGGACAGTAACAACTGTAATATACCGTAACACATGTTACCGTGTTATAACACAGGCACAGTAAAACTGTAATATAATACGCACTTTAATTACAGTTATTACTGTATTGGACTATCAGAATTGGGTGGTTGGTGCAGGGTAGTGTTTAATGTGCATACATCGGTGTGCACTCAAGCTGATCTCGTAGCAACCAGTGTGATGGCCTGAGCTCAGCGCACCATGTTCTGGTCTGGTAAAGCGTACAAAACACTGCTTGTTGTGTTCGTATTAAATGCGGCACCATTTCGGTTATGTTACTTTGCAGTATCCAGCCATGGCGGACGACGGCATATCGGTCAAAAACTTCTAGTGCAGGAACAGGACTCGAGGACCTTATCCCAGATTTTTGTAGGTAAAATGTGATATGATTTATACATTTAGGCCTATAGTCCTGTATAATAAAACAATAGTCTTATGGGAGTGAAGTAGTGACAGATCTGGTCAGAGATATAGGCCATATTTCCTATACCTATATTGCGTATATAATAATCTTATATTATAAGCTTATTATAATATACGCAAATAGAAAAGGACTATTACCGCTACTTCACTTCTAAAATAATATGAATTTTCTTGAAATAACTATAACATATATAAACATATCACAATTTCCAAATAATAATAATAATAATAAACCATGCTTTTAAGCGCACTCCGTCGCAAGACCCCAGTGCGCTGAACAAAAACAAAAACAAAAGAAGAAAAGTACAAAATATGAACAAAGATACAAAACATTATAAAGTCATTTGCTGAAAGAGGTGAGTCTTGAGCGAGCTCTTGAATTGCTGCAGTGATGTGGCATTTCTAACATGAGATGGGAGCCGGTTCCAAAGTTCAGGAGATGCATGAGAGAATGATCTTTGGCCATAGGTGACAGTGTTAGTTTTCCTCCGTTGTAAGATGACAGATGCATTTGACCTAAGAGTGCGTGTGGGTTCCTTGATGGAAATAAGGTCGCATAAGTACTTTGGAGCCTGGTTATTTAGTGCTTTGTATGTCAAAAGCATAAGTTTAAAAACAATACGGCTCTCCACAGACAACCAGTGAAGATCTTTTAACACTGGGCTTATATGTACACGCTTCTTTGTCAAGGTTACCAACCGGGCAGCGGCATTTTGGATGCGCTGTAATTTGCTTAATTGAGAAGCTGGAAGTCCATATAATATACTGTTATTTGAGTCCAGACGAGAAGAGACAAATGCATGAACAAGTTTCTCAGTGCTATTACAGTCCAGATATCTGCGGATACGGCCAATTTTTCTGATAGCGTGTGAAGCGAGACGGCTGATGTTATTTACATGAGGGACTAAAGTGAGATGCTGATCAATGATGACACCAAATCCGGGATTAAGTCTTCAAGGCTGCCTCCAGCAAGAAAGCTTTGAACGTTATCACCCGCCATAGCTTAAATGTGCAAAAAATGTGCATAATGCAGTGAAAAGTGTTACACAACAAAAGGGTAAATTGCCTACACAGCATTATTGGGTAAAAGAAATTTACCCAATTTATGTGTACCAAAATGACGCAAATATTGGTAAAACTTCTACACAACTCTGGTTGTGTAAAGTGTTACACATAATTGGATCAAAATAGGGAACATGGTCATTGTGGAGTAAACATTTACCCAACGATATTGTGTCAAAGTTTTAAACTTTGTTGGGTCAAATTTAGCTATTTGATGGGTAAAATGTCACCATGTGTTGTGTAAGACTCTACACAACCACTGTTGTGTACATTTTTACCCAACAAACAACCATGTTTCCTTTTTATTCACGCGAAGTGTAGTATTTTACACATTGCTTAATTTTTTCTAAGAGTAAAGGCATCTATGTCTGTATTTTGACATTAGAATGCCGACACCTCCCTGACGCTGGTCTGTGACTGAGCTATATAGCAGGACCCATTTTCTGTCATCTGACCATAAATCATCGATGTTGTTAGAAGTAATCAAGCGATGTTTCTGTATGCCAATGATGTCTATACCTGCATCTGTTTTGGTGATCGAGCTTGATACGCCCTATACGCGGGGTTGTTTACGTGAAGGTATTTGGTTCTCCGTTAGTGACTTGCACTTATTTGTGCGTACCAGTAAAATGTGTCATTTGATTTGGTCCCACGTAGCGCGTATTCTCTAGAACATATTTAAAACCTACACAACTATATAAGTGTCAATGTGTACAACTACAATAGTACTAATAGTTTCATGTTCATGCATTATTATCTAGCTGATATTTTACTTTGCAGGAAAAGTGTACTTTAGGTACCAGATTATGAGATGTGCTATACAGACTGTAACAAAAAGTTATACTATCGCAATTTCATTTTTAACCCAATGTTAAAATTATGCAATGTCAAAATCGTTTACAATCTGTGTTAAGTTTTGTTTTGGCTACCAGAATAATTTTAGTTGGTCTTTTTAACTACTTGCGTTTAAAAGTTATGACTAGTCTACTGCCTACTAAGTCGTCTAGAAATCGGGTTGGGCCACTTTCACAATATCATACAATCTTGCTTGTATAAATTAAATGGTTAGGGTATCATCATCATGCAAGGAACATTAAAGAGAACAATATAATTCTTTTTCAGATAGTTTTATTTCATTTAAATAAAAAAAGAAAAACATAAAATAAATAAATTATATCTTGACAAATTTATTTGGAGTTCATAAATAAAATAGCTCATTAATCCTCCTGAGCAAGTGGTAAGCACAAAGACTGTCTCAATCATTGTCATTCTAAAGTTCTGTTTACAACCATAAAAACTCGTTCTTCCAATTTGAATTGGGGCACTTGTTGTGTTGAGAGGCAGCCATGCTCTTAGGGGGCTATCATTTTCTTCGGGAGGGGGCGGGGGGCGGTCACAAATATGTCAATGGCCGTTATTAATAAATTTATAACCCCCCCTATCCGATACAAAATAATTTTATGACCCCCCTCCCCGACCTATCGAAGTTAGATTTTTGAATGACTAAAATAGCAAATAATGAAAAATAAACAGGAAAGGTGTTGTAAATATGTACATTTATAAGGGATGCTTAGATGAATGCGCGCGAAGCGCGAAAAAAATTGCCGTTTTGAAATTTTAGAATCTGAATTGCTACACAAAACTATAACCCCCCCTATTTTAGATTTTACAAAATTATGACCCCCACCCATATTTGTGCCCCCCCCCCGAAGAAAATGACAGCCCCCTTAGTAAGGGATGGTTTTACCCCACATTGCAGATCTTTGTAAAGACCTTATGATACCTTCTTTGTAATACTTTTAACCACTTGAAATGGACCCTTTGTTGTCTAAGTTCCTGGTTCGATTCCATTCATATTCATCCCAGTGGTTTTACCATTGATTTAACCAAAGGGGCCCAGGTGATTTCATGACTAGTACTTTAGACAATTGATCATATATCTGCTTACCGACTATCGATTGTCATGAATCAAAGCTTATTCGAAAGCTTAGAACATTCCCCTTGCATACCATTAAAAATCAAAACAGACATTATACGGGAGATATATATATATATATTTTTAAACTGTATAACTTTTATTTTTTTTGTTACAGCCTGTAGTATCGTCTGATACCGGAACATTCAGTATCGTTCAAAGTCAGGGTTTAAAGGTATATTATGTGATCTTTCCAGGGAACGCCCTCAACATCGAAAAAAAAATAGAAAGCAGATTTTCTTGCAGATTTACATTTCTGATCATAAATCATGCATACATTCCAAGTTACAGGGCGATACGATTCTTAATTACTTCAAAATCATGGTTTTAGAGTGAAAATAAACTGTCGGGATTCCGACAGTTTATATTTTTCACTCTAAAACCATAATTAGGAATCGTATCGCTCTGTAACTTGGAATGTATGTATGATTTATGATCGGAAATGTAAATCTCCAAGAAAATCTACCTTCTAAAAAAAATTATGAATAGAGGGCGCTCTCTGGAAAAGATCACATAATATGCCTTTACGTATCGGGCGATCCTTGAACACAATACATGTAAGGGGGCTGGCATTTTCTTCGGAAGGGGGGGGGGGGTCCCAAAAATGTGGATAGACCCAGACAATTTTTTCATGACCCCCCCTATCCAAGAGCTGCATATTTTTATGACCCCCCCCTACCTTTTTTTTCTTCACGCAAGCATGCTTTGATAAATTTGTGACCCCCCCCCCATTTTCAATGAAATAATTTTATGACCCCCCCTGTTTTCATGTCAAAAAAACTATGACCCCCCCCAGTATATTTGGGACCCCCCCCTTCTGAAGAAAATGCCAGCCCCCTAATGAAACAGTATCGTTCGATACTGGAAAAAATCACCGCTGGTAGATGTCGCCCGATACTGGGACATAAAAGCGTTCTAGTGTCGCTTGATACTGGAAAACAATTCGGTGTCGGAAGATACTGGAACAATGAAAGTATCAAGCGATATCTTGATACTGGTATACCAGTATCTGGGAGCTAAGGTACACCTTTTCCCATTCATCAATTACACATTTTCGATACGTTTTTCATCGATTTTCGATTATGTCTTGCCACAGCGGAACAAAAAAGATATCTCAATGAAATTACCGGAATAAGTAGGAAACATTTCCACCATCATATCGAAAGTGTTTAAATTGGAAACACTATTTGTTTTATATTTTTATTTATTTTTAAAACCCGGTATAGATTATTCTGAGACACCCTGTATTGTAGTGAACACTTCATTTCATCATGCCACATATCTTAACTGTGTAAATCCCATTGGAATGATGCTAAAAAGGGTCCGTTTTCAAAACTTGTCGTCACATTTTGCTCATTTTTCAGTCGATTACTTTCATTTTCCCGGAAGATGGACTAGATTAAATACACTTTATATAACAACAGCAATTTCATGATTCAATGCACACATCAAAGTCAAGGGCCGTTTGAATCCGTGCACATTGTTTGATTCACCCTGTATGTTCACAATAATTATGAGCAATATATTTGGATGTACTCATTATACGACGTGTGAACGCAGTCACGAGTATATTGGATTCGTTAGCCTAAATCGGGTAAAATCTGCTCCGCATAGAAAGCAGCAAGTGTTATGTAGTGATTTGCCTGTTACAACCTTCTATTTTTTCAGTCCCGACCCCTTTTCCGAAAAAGTAAGCAATTGGAGACCCACACAATTGATATGTGCTGTGTTAGATTGATACCCAGTGCTGCGGGTATCATGCGGTCAAAAATATGTTGAAGAACTTGTGTTTTGGCGTGTTTTGCTGGCTTGCAATGCATTGTGGGATCATTTCTGAGCCTGCTCTGGGTCAAATTCTCTTCGAGCCAATCATAACCACTCTTTCAGCAGATTTGAGAGTTATATTCTGGTGAGCATGGAAACACATTTATAGTTGAATGTATAGTTGGTTAAGGTAATAATGAAGTTTATGATGTTTTAAAACGAAAAGTAACGAAATGATTGATAAAACTATTCAATGAAATAAGAGGCATAAAACAGCATTATATTTACGAAAATAAGTACTGTATCAGTGATCAGTCATCAAGTACAAGCTAGATAACTCAATTGCGTTGAAATACCCTTGACCGTAAAACCGATACTAACCAACTGAGACTCAACTATTTGTGCCCTAATGCACTTATCAATTGCAGTCCCGGCCCCGGGGGACCCGGGGATAGCGGGGATTAGGGCCGGGACGTACAAATTGCCGATGTGACGTCCCGGGTACAGTCGTGTACGGTCCCCGCAGGGCGGGGCACCATTTTGTGTACGTCCCCGCTACAGTCCCGGCCCCCCCCCCCCCCCCCCCCCCCCGTGGCTGTACGGTCCCGGCCCCCCACAGCCGGGACAAAGTGTATACACCCCTGCTACTCTTCCAGTGTATACATTTTGTGTACCAAAGCGTACGTCCCCGCTATGTATGTGTACACCCCGGCTATGGCCCGGGTGTGCATGTGTACCCTAGCGCACGCCCCCGCTACATTGCCTGGCCATTCCCCGGCTTATTTTTCAGTGGTGTACGCCCCGCTACACGCCCCGGCTATGCGGGGACACGTTTTGTACGTCCCCGGTACACGCCCCCGCATAGCCGGGCGGGCAACGTTTTTTGTACGATTGTGTACGGTCTCCACATGGTCCCCGCTATGGGATGCAATTGATAAGTGCATAATTGATCTGTCATCATGCAATTAAAAATGGCATTTTATACATTAGGCATGTGTTCACACGAGTTAAATCTGTTGATCTAGGGTCACTCAAGGTTCTTGATATCCCATGAGTAGCCTATATACGGCTGTTGAGCAAAAGCCTAAATGTATCAAACGGTCCACAGATGAACGGTCAAACCGATAGTACCAAGTGTATGGGCGGCCAAAGGGGTCAAAATGGTATAACGGTATGAGAATCAGAAAGGTGTCGATGAGAGAAAGGTGTATAGAAAATAGAGAAAGGTATAGGATATAAAGATTGAACAGTCTAAAATCTATAAAAAGGTATAATTATATAAAAACAAGAGAAAGGGGTCAATGAAATAAAGAAAGGTGTGTAATTTACAGAAAGGGATCTTAAGTGAAGAGAGGTGTATAATATAGAGAAAGGGGTCTAGAATGGAGAAAGGTGTATAATTTAAAGAAAGGGGTCAAAGGTCATGTAGGGAGCATTTGAGGTAAATGTGTGCATTTTTAAAGAACGGTGTCTATAGTAGATTGGAGAAAGGTGTGTAATTTATAAAGAAAAGGGTCTAGAATGGAGAAAGTACACGTATAATATAAAGAAAGGTGTCTAGAATGGAGAAAGGTGTATAATCTAGAGAAAGGGATCAAAGGTCATATAGGGGTCATTAGAGGTCAAGATGTGTACACACCATGAGCACCTCAAGCCCCCTTAGCTAAAGAATATTGTTACCAATATTGGCTGATTTTGAAGTCTGAGTTTAGACGAGAGCCCAAAACAGCAGCAATAAGTCCAATTTAAATTGTTGGCAAAATGGAGTCAAAGGTCATGTAGTTGTCTTTAGAGATCAATCTGTATACACCACATGAGCATAGTCCCCTTTACCCAAAGATTATTGTTACCAAGTATGGTTGCGATTGAAATCTGACTTTTCATATGAGAGCAAGCACTAAACAAGCCGAACGAAACTATCCAACTTATCTCGCACGTCGTATACGGTTCCGATAGGATCCTAATGTGTCATTTAACAAACGCAAACCACAGATTGCGTAAGCCGAGAACCGCGCCATCTAGTTCCACTTTGCCATTGATTCTGATCTGTCACGTCACAAATCGGCCTGTATTATGACGAGTCAATTGAACACATCTGTGCAATATCATACCACCGATGTGATCAAAACAGTTATCTTGAGTTGAGGTATAATTTGTCTTTGCTGGTAAAAAAACCTCAAAATAATATATGCCGCCATGAAAAAATATTGCTATAGCGACTTTATTTGGCAGGAGTCCCGTTAGGTTACGTGACATAGAATATACCCCGGGCACTTTGTTTAACTTCGCCATTCCGCACTGTTTCGTACAAATGTGGAACGTGTTAAAACACTTAAAATGTTGATTACTTTTGACACAAGTTCAAGTGCACCAATGGTAACAATATGACCCGGGCTCTGACCCAATATTGTATTGCTGGGTTTGTTATAGAACAGCGATGACTTACATTATATACAAAGCGTAGTACTATGCAATACAATACAGGTTTGTTTTACTTAGTGGACTTGATATGCCCGTTTACCATTTCAGTTCAGTTTTCAGCAGCAGCGGCAACCATATGGTCTAATCGAATCACATCCATATGGTTTTAAAACTCGTATTATTCGACCCACCTAAGCCAAACAGCAGTTTGGAAACAGACATTTACCAACGAAGATTTAACTGTGTCAACCACTGCTGCGGATCGTAGCTCTTCGGATCCCGGCTGCGGATCGTAACCTAGTATTATCACATTATAGTATTACAGAATCACAAGATGCAACACCTGGGGCAACACCACACCAAAGGCAAAGCTACTGCCCAAAGTGCTCTATGTTCACCAGCAAATCTTGTTTGGCCAGATCCAATCGCATTTTGGAATACGAGTTATGTTATAGGAGAAGTGACGTGTTATTTGATTGATGCGGTGCATACAAGTCTGGGTGCAACCAATCAATTGGAAGGACGGCCATCACGTGATGATGTCGATCAGGAAGCTCATGGACGCCGTTGTCTTGGTAATAAGCTATTGTGGATACGCAGTAAAATTGGAGTATTTGTAAAGACATTCAAAGCAACACTAAAGCGTCGCTGACATGATGACTTTACTGTATAGAGTAGGCGTTACGAGTAGACTTCTGCACCACAGTATGGCATAATATTCTGTCTCTGGTCAGCACGTTGAAATCGCTATGAAAGATAACCAGCCAGTAGTACACGGGCACCAATTTCGGCAGTTTCTATTATATCATGATACACAGCAACCATCCATAAAAGTTACTACTATATATTACTGTATGAATAATTTTGACTTCATCAATTTTATTGTAACCCGGACTCCACCTCGACAGATGTCCATCTCTAACCTAGATTGAGGTCTTGCTTACTGTGAAGATTTTCTGCTGGGTTTACTCACTGATCTTATTGTTTCATGGTTTGAACGTTGAATTACTAGCTTCTGTCATCGCAGTGCCAGTACATAACTATAGTTATTACCAATGACATGGACAGGACATTTTTGGAAAAGGGTATATTGTGCAGAAATGGCTTTTCTGGACATTGCCCCAGGATAAAGAGTACATTCCAACTTTTGCGCTCACTTCGAGGACGACTGCAGGACATGGAAGTGGATAGTGCCACTGTCGATCATACTTATGAATGGAGTACATCACCATGATTCTAATGGAACTATAATAGCAGTTAACCAATATTTATATATATATATATATATATAGACTAGGAAAACATGAAATATCATCTTATATGATACAAATGGCGATGATAATGGTGACGATGGTAATAAGGATGGTAATCATGGTAATGGTGATGGTGAAATCGCAAATGATACTGATATTTCTGGATATATTCATTATTTGTTATTCATCAATGGAAAGCTGATTTGTTCATCTTTGGATTTTATACAAATGAAATGCTAATATGTACAATACATAGTATACAAAATAGTTTCATGAATTATCCTTATCATATTTTACTTTGCATGAAGCGTTTATAGTCGCTCACCTTGACACAGATCTTGCCAGAATTGAAACGTCACTCTTCATTTTATTACAAACAAGAACTGTCTTTAAAAAAGACAACGCGGTTACCATACAACACAGAAGTAAGAAATGAGACTAGAGAATACTATTTGGTTGCTATATAGCTTTATCAAGGATGTTGTAAATAGGTATATACAAATGAAGCGATGTACATGAGGTAAGGTTGGAATAAACACATTATAAACATTTCTTGCAAGACAATATAATGCTATGAATTTAATGTGTATATTGGAGACTCTTGTCTCAAGCAGTCGCAGGACTGATGGTTTTTTTAAATTATTATTATAAGGATTTATATAGCGCATTTCCAAAAGACCGATGCGCTGTACAATGTATACATTAGATAAAAATATGTTGAACAAAAACCAGCAGTAAAATAAGAATTATACATACATACTATAGTAACTGATAAAATACACAAAAGCAGCACTAAAAGAAACAACACACAGCCCGACCCCACACACACCCCACCCCATCTCAAACACACCCACGCAAACTCCCACCTACATCTAGCAGCACTCGCAATACCCATGAACAAACAAACCAACACCACAAAACCCGTAATTTAAATTATCATTTAGCTGCAGACATACATACCTAACATCGCATACATCAACAATACTTAAAAATGCATTTAAAAAGTGATACAAAATGTAAACCACTAAAAGACCAATATATATACAACAATTGTGTAAACAATCAGGCTGAATTATTCCATAGGGAACAGATGAGCTTTTAAAAACTTTTTAAAACATTTCACATTTGGGGCGGCACGCACAGAACTGGGTAGGATATTCCACATTCTTGGTCCTAAAGCTGAAAATGATTTATCCCCAAAGGATCTGTTAGTTTTGGGGATGGCAAAAATTGGTGACGAACCATCCATACAATTGTACCCATGCACCAATATCTTGAATTCAATCCTCTGCTGGATAGGCAACCAATACAATTCCCGGAGAAGAGGTTTCGCGCTAGTTCGTCTGTCAACATGGTAAATAAGACCCGCAGCGCGATTTTGCAGTCTTTGTAAACGCTTAGTCTCGGTCGCAGACAAACCGCCAAGCAATTAGTTGCCATAGTCCAACCGGGAAAGAATCAAAGATCTCACTGCATGTGCACAAGTAGATTTATCCATAAAACGACGGATTCTCTACGAGTTTCTCAAATGAAAATTAATGCTTCTACATAACGTGCTAACAATGATCTTTCATGGAAAGGCTACTGTCAAATATGATGCCAAGGTTTAGCAGCTTAGCAGCAGCTGTATGAAGCTTAGCAGCAGCTGTATCTTCCTCTGACTTCGGATTAAAACTCTCATACAACTGCGTATCATCAGCGTAAGTGTAATAGACTACGGTATGTTAAAACGTCTGATAATGTCAGCAACAGGTTGCGCATAATATGCAGTGAAAATCGGTGGACCTGCAATTGACCTCTGTGGCACACCATAATGTAAAGTTTCGTTATGAGAATGGTCGCCAATAATACACACTCTATTTGTACGATAACTTAGGTAACTAGTACTAGTAAACCACTCTTTAGCAGAACCTGTAACACCAAATTCCTTTTGCATACGCTCAGCAAGTATCAATTGTATCGAAAGCAGAGGAAAGACCCAGTAGGACATGACTGCTTTACCTGCGTCGAGCTCGTTTAAGATATCATTTTTAACCCTAAGGAGAGCCGTTTCAGTGCTGTGGGCAGTCTTGTAGGCAGGTAGGTAAGGTGTTACTATAAAGCTCTTATAATGCGAGGCCTGTGCAGGTCTGTGATAAAGACAGCCATTCAAATCACACGGGTATTTCACCATGCTGCCAATAGAACATCAGTTGGCCCAATTACTCTGTCAGTAAATATATCTTTTCGGCGATAAACATGGAGGCCAAGGGTTGCTAATTCCTAAAAAACTATAGGCAGTGTTTTCGTCAGAAGCACCTAAAGGTGCATTAGCAATAATTTATGGTTTCTAATTTGTTGACTTTTGCTTCTTATACACGGGACCGCGAACAAAATCTTACAAACAAATTCTTATCAACACGTCTAAGTAACAAACCTTCAGGTTAAATCTTTGACAAACGGATAGGTCCTATAACTATTTTTTCAAACATTGACGACCAGGTTCAGATATCATACAAAGTGTTTCAACCGTCTTCTGATTATAATACTGATTATAAAAGTTGTACAAAGTTGAATAGTTTAACTTCGCGTTGATGGACTTCATTCCGATGTGAATAATATAATGAAATCATTCTCACTGATTGCACTGAAAACCACAATGTTATATTAAACATAATAATAATAATAACACTAACACTAATTATAATATCGTATAATAATAACACTAATTACACTGCCATTAGGCCAACAAATTAGTAGGCCTATCTAAATACTATTTGTGGCGAGTCTGTCCGTCCGTCCGTCCGTCCAATGCCTTCGGGTGCAGATCCCTGCCTATCTGCCCATATAATCGCTATGCACAGGGATCATCGCCCCACGTAGACAACAAACTGTTGCTACGCGCTCGCGTATAAACAAAACAAAACATGGTGCACGCGTTTGCCGGCGCACGCGTAATGGCGCAGACCGTAAGGTGCGTACGCGTTCGTGGCGCAAACTGGGTCTTTTCCATAGATTTATCAATTCTGTGGTCTTTTCATGGGGTGGGTAAAAGGAAGCCGTCCGGTGGCTAACAAAGAGAGAAAAAGGCCCGGTGGGAGGGGGGAGGGGGGGGGGGGGGTACTGGAATTATAGTGAAGAGGGTAGGGTGTGCGGCTGGGCAGTCTGAAAACAGGGGCTTACCGAACTGAACGGTCGCCGAAATTGGGGTCTTAGAGAACTGAATTCTTATACAAAATTGTGTCTTATAAACTGAATTTTAGGCAAAATGTTGCCTTATGAACTGAATTTGGGATCTAAGGGAACTGCCAATGGATGAAAAGGGGGTCTTATGGAACTGCCAGTGGATGAAAAGGGGGTCTTACGGAGCGGCCGAAAGACGTGAAAAGGTGGTCTTGACAGCCGCATATACCCGTATGGCCAATATACGTAAGTATACCTCCCCCAACTCCAATTAACTTTAACTCCCGGGCGTGTTTTTGTATGAGTTAAACTATATGCATATGATCAGGAGGTAAAAAGGTTAGATGGCGGGTTAGGGTTAATAAAGGAACTGGGAGCGTAAACCGTAGGCCTTCATCCAGGAACACATTATGTGTTAAACATGTTATTGTTAAAGCGAATTGCGGTGGTATGATGTCAGTGCCTCGCGGACCCATCTATGCGCGCAGGCCACAACGGGCCCTCATCATGCCTGGGATGTCTTTTGTATGTTACAGAGACATGTATAAATATAAAGGGATGGGATGGTGTGAGCAAACATTTAGCTCCAATTATATCTTTAACTTTCGGGCATGTTTTCGTCCCGGTTTTTATGAGTTAAACTATGCATGCATGATCAGGATGAAAAGAGTCAAATGATGGGGGGGGGGGGGGGGGGGGGGGGGGCTTCAGTCTGCATGCGCCAGGAATCAAACCCAGACCTTCAGCGTGCGAGTGTGTACAGTGTAAAGTTGTAGTTTAACACTATAGCAATTCGGATAGGCCCTAGGCCAATCATGGGATGTCTGTTATAAAAATGGGAAATTTACATGGATATCGGTGTGCGCAAACATGCATGCTTACAGAGGAATAATCAATGTCGACACACAGTTACCAAGACTGTGGCACAGATGATCATGTTAGACCCCTCCTCTCGCTGACTCTAAAACTAAAAGACCTCTGAACTAAGACTCCAATATAAAACCCTAACCCTCTAGGCCTAATAACACATGTACTGAATTACATGGATATGCACACGGGGTAGCCTACCTGGATTTAAGGGCACATGAGGTTCCTGTATTATGGAGATTTGGAACATTAATGGCATCTGTGATAACTGAATTTTAAGAGTATACACATTCCATAAACCCCCAACCCGAGAACCGCCCAACCCACGAACCGCGAATTCTAGTCATAATACTATTTTTGGCGACTCTGTCTGTCCGTCCGTCCGTCCAATGCCTTCGGGTGCAGATCCCTGCCCATCTGCCCATGTAATCGCTATGCATAGGGATCTTCGCCCCAGGTAGACAACAAACTGTTGCTACGCGCTCGCGTATAAACAAAACAAAACATGGCGCACGCGATTGCCGGCGCACGCGTTATGGCGCAGACCGTACGGTGCGTACGCGTTCGTGGCGCAAACTGGGTCTTTTCATGGGGCGGGTAAAAGAAAGCCGTCCGGTGGCTAACAAAGAGAGAAAAAGGACTCAAATTAAATTTATCTCCCGGGCGTGTTTTTGTATGAGTTAAATTATTATAGTACATATGATCAGGAGGTAAAAAAAGGATCAGATGGCGGGTTAGGGTTAATAAAGGAACTGGGAGCGTAAACCGTAGGCCTTCATCCAGGAACACATTTTGTGTTAAACATGTTATTGTTAAAGTGATTGCGGATTGCGGTGGTATAATTTCAGTGCCTCAACATCCCATCGCGAACCCATCTATGCGCGCAGGCCACAACGGGCCCTCAACATGCCTATCATGGGATGTCTTTTATATAAATGGGAATGTTACAGGGCCGGTGTGAGCAAACATTTAGCTCCAATTATATCTTTAACTCTCGGGCGTGTTTTTGTCCCGTCCCGGTTTTTATGAATGATCAGGATGAAAAGAGTAAATGAGGGGGGGGGGGGGGGGGGGGGGGGGGGGTGGGTGGGGGGCGTCAGTCTGCATGCGCCAGGAATCAAACCCAGACCTTTGGCGTGCAGTGCAAGTGTGTACAGTGCTGTAGTGTAACACTACAGCAATTCGGATAGGCCCTAGGCCAATCATAGGATGTCTGTTATATAAATGGGAATGTTACATGGATATCGGTGTGCGCAAACATGCGTGATTTAAATACATATATATATTACGTTCATGACGTTTAGTCATGCCTACGGAGGAATAATCAATGTCGACACACAGTTCTCAAGACTGGGCACAGATGATCATGACGATAGACCCCTCCTCTCGCTGACTCTAAAACTAAAAGACCTCTGAACTAAGATCCCAATAAAACCCTAGGCCTAATAACACATGTAGGCCTACTGAATTACATGGATATGCACATGGGGTAGCCTACCTGGATTTAAGGGCACATGAGGTTCCTGTATTATGGGCACCTGTGATAACTGAATTTTAAGAGTATACACATCCCATAAACCCCTAACCCGAGAACCGCCCAACCCACGAACCGCGAAATCTAGTATATATATAAAATAGCCAATTTTCGTGCACTACCCGCGCATATATCCAGGAATATCATTTTATAAGCCTGTTTAAAACATGGCCAAATTCACAGATGATCGGGCAAAATGGTGTGGAGTCATTCGGAATGAAGAGTCTTCCCCACCCTATCCCTACCCACCCCTACCTACCCCAACCATGCCAACAGGGAACATCCTGCACACGCCACTGCCGATACCTACAAACAGGTTCTGAGCGCAGTGCAAAGACGCGCATCAGTAATCCAAGAAAGACGATATGAAATCTAATCGAAGTGGTAACTATCCAACGTCTCCAAAGACAATGATACCGAAGAAAGTGGTTTGAGTAATTATTCAGCAATACTGAATAGCCCATACTTTAGCAGCATAATTACTTTGCGAGGATTTTTTCTTCAATAATTCCGTACACAAAGTCTCTTAATCTGTTTTAGTATTACTTTACAATGTTTAGAATTCACGATTAACAATACAGTGGCGTAGGGCCTACTAACTAGGTACTTCAAACTAGTAATATTATTGAAGGCTCAACATCAAAAAGTGTCTCAAATAATATGCAACGTTGAATTGAAGCATGATTTTGATGAGTAAAAACCATATAATACTAATTTAGTCAATAACTGGAACTTACTTTGCAAGTTTACTTTGCAACTGACAGCGCTGAAATTCATCGGTTAACTTACCTGTTTGGGGGTCACGTCTATACTACTAGATGACTGCAGCAATGGAAATACCCACATGACTGCATGTCTACCCGGGATTGTCTAGAACTACACACTTTTGGACTTAGAATATATTTCTAATACAACTTTTACAGAAGGAAATAAATCAATTGACAAAGTGGTCGTAGTGGGAATCAAACCATGAACCTCTGCATTGCAAAGCATGTCTCTCAACCACTAGACTAGCGAGGGGGTAAACGGGCCAGGACAAGATTTTAATCCCTTTAAACATTACAGAATAAGGCAATAATCAGTAGGCTTTAACACACAATATTATGAATAGAGCTGCGATACAAATGACACCGAGTTGACAGTCATGTGAGTATTTCGATTACTGCATAGAATTTTTTTGTGATTTAACGTTGACTAAAGTTGCACTTTAAATGACTTTTACTCTACAGGTGTGACCATGTGGTGTTTCGTACTACGAATCGTACTAGAGCTGCCTGCACTAGAAAGCTCGGTTCCTGGCCTGGATTCGTTTAATCGAAACATCTTCCGAAGTTGGTGACGGAACAGTGGATTCGTACAGACGTACAGCAGTGGATTGACAGATGAGTTAAGCCATAGCAGGTATTCAGCAAATGCAACAATTGGCGGAGCAACACTGCCTTCATGTATTGTTTCCAGTAACAGTACGATATGATACGGTACCCAACATATAATATATGCGGTAACCAAAACAGCTAAGGTTATAGCGGATTTGCGATTATTCCGATGCAGTTCTGACTTGCTCTTGGACAAGCGATTTCTAACGTGTATATATAATTTCAAATTTATACCACATATGATAAGCAGTGGAATTGAAAATAAACCTACGATTTCGAAAAGTGTATAGTCCAATCGATAGTTGATATGCATATCACAGTCATCAGAAAAATCTATCACGTGACTGTGTACTGCTCGGTCTCCAAACGACACCAGCAGAATGTAGTAAATATACCAAAACGCCCACGACGTCGAGATGATGATGATGGCTAGATGATTGGTTTGTCTGGTAAGGTACGTGTTAATTCGGCTCACCATCCACAATCGGTCCCAGCTTATCAATATGATAGCGACCATCGATTGCGTAACCGCTGTGTAATCGATTATAAGCCATAGCTTGCAGAGGGTTTCTCCAAATGACCAAGTTCCGAAATGATACCAAAGGTTGAAGAAAGGTAGAGAAATTAAGCCGACCTTGGATTCAATACAAAACATGTAAGAATTAGTTCATTTATTGACAATTCAGTGAGATTTCTAACCACAAGAGGAGGGAAGATTGTGAGCCGACGAGGAAATCAGATTCTGCGTTTTCTCCAATTTCACGCAAAACAAAGGTTCTTTGACCAAACAAACTACAATACAAATTAAGAAGTGTCCTATAAAGATTATATAAAGACAAGAACCAGGCTGGCACTAACATGTTGGTCTCGTATTAAATGAAATAGCAAGAAGAGCCTGACTACTGGACTATAATATTATGCCCAATTTTGGTATCCCCAATGTGTTTTTCAAATAAAGCACAGAGGTCATATCTGATTAATCTCCAGTGACTATAGGTTTTTAACAAGTATTTTGATACATTTTGTGCACTTTTTGGAGATAAATACCCGTAGTGTTAATCGTTCAGATAAAAGCATTCCCAACTGGTACTGGTTCAATATTTGGTGGTAAAAATCGACTGAGTATTATATCATTATTTTAGTGCATATTATTCCTATGGGCCGCCTAATATATTTAGGGATTTGCACCCTAGAATGTGAACGATCTCTGTCTATCGTAGCTTATCTGCTGTAGTTCAATCAGTTCGAAATTGGCGAGACTAAATGCGGTTTTTATCTATCCGCGCGAAAAAATAATCCAAGAAATCGTGCGAGATTTTGTCCATTCGCACGCGACTTTGGCCAAACGTGCGCGTCACGCAATCTATGCACAGTGCGCTTGTTGCGTTCATGTGCCGTTCTGTATTAATTCGCTGCTGTAAGGAAGCTCGCCAATTTGGAACTGATCAAACTATAGTAGTAGGTAGGGGCCAGTATGTATAGACATAACAGATTTTGTGTCAAATGTTTGTTAAAAAGCAAAGTTGGACTTGATTTTGTATCCGGATGGTACAAGGGTTGAACAAAATTAGGGTTGCATTTGTTGGGGCTCGCTGAGGCTCTACGTAATTTAAAATAAGTACCCTATACAGGGGGTCAAAATCTAAAATTGATCTGAAAAGCATACCAGCTTGTTCGTCTGAACACAGGACCATAAAATATATAGTTTCCCCTACATCCGATGTTTCGATACAGAGCTATCAGGCTAAACGTTAAAAGGTCGTTGACCTTTTGCATGTGGGGTCAAATTAAACTTTGTCCGATTTCATTAAATGATTGTTCGTCTGATTCTAAGGATACCGACAATTTAATTTTGAACAGTTCATACCCATAGATATCGGGGTTATGTCCCATCTTGTGTTATATCTATATATAGACCTATTGGCATTTGACCACTTGACCCCTGTGTCAAGCAAACAAAGTATTAAATAAAATAAGAATTACCCTGTGTGAAGCAAAAAAGTATTGAATTAAGTAAAAATTATCATTTCTGGAATCCATGTGATCATACGAACAATTTGAGATATAATTTGTTGAAATCGGACCAAATTCAATTGATTGTTGACCCAATATACTAATTTAAATGTCAACGACCTTTATACGTTTTGCCCAATATTAACTAAAAATAGGATATGGGAAAAATGTACTTTTTTGAATCATTAAGATCCCACAAACAAGTTGATACACGTTTCAGTTGCTTTTAGCAAACAAAAACACCGAAACACATACTGGCCCCTACTATAGAGCAGGGATAGCACTGGATCAAAAATGTGAGAGGTCCCATGAAATTTTTCGGGACCCCGTAGGACTTCAAAAAACAAATTTAAGGGGTCCCTCAAGAAAATGAGAGGTCCTGAAGTATGGGTATTTGAAAATGGACGAAACTGATTTAGGAAAATTAGGGGCCACACTATGAGTCGATGACTTATGGTTTGGTTAGTTAGGGGTCGACGGGTATGATCGATGATGAGGACAGTTTTATTGAATTTATATTGTGAGCAAAGGATGGATATGTAATTTACAGAATTTCTTAAGGTTTCCATTTCCATACATCGTCAAATGTGAGGGGTCCCTTCAATTTTGATCGGGACCCGCAAGGCTTTCCAATTTGAAATCTGACGCGTCACTATTCGAAAGTGAGAGGTCTATACTCTGTTTGGCCATCTCGAGACAGTGACGTAACTGAACAGGCGCAGCTTTTACGCACGCGTGTGTATCTTCCGCCTTTCAACGCTCGTGTTTGTACGCCAGCGCCGCGAGTATGCGCGCGCGTTATGTGATGCAATTAGTAGAATACGCGGTTACGTCACTGTCTCGAGATGGCCAAACAGAGTATAGGACGCGCAGACGCGTCATAATGCGACCCTTGCTATAGAGTAAGTCTCTCTGCAGCATGTTTATCAAATATTTAAGTACACGATAACTTACCTTTGCATCTGCCAGGGCAAGATTAAGAATGTAGATATTTGAAGGTTTACTTCTGATCTCTTGGTTGCTTAGGAAAGCAATGATGGTTATTAGATTCCCTCCTCCCGTGAGCACCACATTGAACCACATCAAGAAGAAGATGACGGGGTGAAGACCTTCTTCATCAGAAAGCGGAACATCCGTGGAATTCATACTGCTTTGAGGATTTCAAGACTGCGAGAAACCAAGAGACAAGAATACAAGTTGGTCAATATTCTGAACTTGAATCATCACGTCTTTAACAAAAGTTATTAAAACACAACATTTACAGCATTTCATGGAAATAATCCCTGGGTGTTTACAGCTTAGTTTCATGGTTTCCTGTAAATATTTTTAATTTTAGAAAATGTTCCAACATAAGATTACTCTAACTAAATTTGATAAGACGAGATAAAATAGCCTACTAATACAAATTATTATCGAGAACAAAATGTGCATCGGCCACTTATCTTAGCCCATCTATATAGAATCACTTACTTTGGATTCAAGTATATATAATTGAGGATAGCTCTGAAACTTCTTTTCCTGCAATGACAACTGTGGAAATGTTCCTCGAAATAATCGTAGCATATAACCTCTTCGACAATACCATTTGCTATAAACTCTATGTGGTCAGATAAGCACACTGATAAGATTTCTCAAAAAGTGAACACACAGATTAATGACGACTGCTTCCTTCGTACGTATCGATGGATATGAGATCGGGAAATTGTTGTTGCATCAACGTCGAACTCGTGATTCAATAATGTAATGTGACTTGATGATGTAATTATCATGTGTATAATGACCCGATAACCTCAAAATCAGTTATATTCGTGACATATTTCGTGGTTCTTTTCTATAATGATTCTGACAGTTTGCTGCAAATCAAATTAAATGTAAATATTGATCGCCCGGGATGCGAATTTATTAACCGTAAACAACATTTGGCCAAGCACGCTTTATTCCGTCAAGGTATCAAATGTTGTTTACGGTAAATAATAATACGCCTAGGATTGATCGAGACTGATTTATGAAAAAAGAGTCTTGGATAAGGTTCCTTGTGGGAAATGTTGGTACATTTTATAAACTGTTCGGGTATGCCGATTCCAAAAATCAAGGATCACAATTTTTTTAATTTTTTTTAATGCTCTCATTTTCATAATACAAAAGAATACGAACTTTTGTTTGGTTTACGATAGAAATACGTGTCGAAGGACTAATTGACATTGCAGATAGGCTCTACGTAGGTTGAGGCTGTGTTCAAGCGGTCAGTGACAGTTACTGATGCGGTATATAACTAATGCTTATGACAATATTTAGTTAACGTCATTTACTTAATTTGCATAAATAAATGTTATGAAATATTAATTCAGGGTACATAGCCTATAGGGTATGTACCCTGATTTCATATTTCATAACATTTATTTATACTGAAAACCTAAACAGGTCGCCTGACTAACTTAAAGCTAGTCCAGATGGTGTCCACTTTGACTAGCTTTAATAGACATTTGGATGGATCTTTTAGGCACATTTTGATACCAAACATAACACATAGCAACAAAGATAAACCATGATTAGCACCATT
Organism: Ophiura sarsii; assembly: GCA_035610835.1. Taxonomy (NCBI): domain Eukaryota; kingdom Metazoa; phylum Echinodermata; class Ophiuroidea; order Amphilepidida; family Ophiuridae; genus Ophiura; species Ophiura sarsii. The sequence continues at coordinate 22,802,752 of CM069452.1, read as the reverse complement.
TAAAGAACGTTATTTAGTCACTGTTCAAAAGTCACATTTTCAATACACTACATGTACGCGGGAGGAAAACGGGTGTGTATGTGAGGTTCACTCCGTGTGTGACACTGTTATAACCAGGATTGACCGGCGGGCAATCGATCACACAGTGCAGCCGTTTCTCCATTCCATAAAAATCCCTTTACATTCATATCCCTCACCCATGCATGACACTCTGAATTTGAATTAGCCCGCCCATTGAGGGGAAATGCGCAGCGATCAACACGGGACTGATACGGCATATGTGCTTGTTAACAATTGGTGTTTTCTTCCGCGTAGTGTATTGAAAATGTGACTTTTGAAAAGTGATTAATTTTCTATAAATGGTGCTAATCATGGTTTATCTTTGTTGTTAGGTGTTATGTTTGGTATCAAAATGTGCCGAAAAGATTCATTCAAATGTCTATCTAGCCTGTTTGGTAAAAAAATAATTGAAAGTTACTTTGAATGACCTAAACAAAGTGTACACTTGCTTTTGTTGAGCACTTTAGTAGATCCCGCCTGACTCAAATTGTTCACGTTGCGTAGCAGTAGCAGCAACGGGTGATTGCTCTGCTGTCTGTTCAATTAGCTCTCGTATTGACCATGTTAGCGTTCGAGATGCCCGCGCTACCGTCGTTCTTTACAGTTAGTTTCTTCCTACTCCGAGTCGTTATTCCAAACAATGTAGCATAAAATAGTCTACAGATGTTGGCAAACACTATGATGTACACAATATGGCCCCACAATGAAATAACTACGGCAAATTACGACTGGAATGGCTAGCAAAACCGGACCGGCGATGACGTACGTCTTATCTGCATGCCGCCATTGATATTTTATCTCAGTGCCTTGACAAACCTAAAGCTAGTCCAGCCAGCTTGGCTAACCTAAAGCTAGTCAAGTCAGCTTGTCTAATAAGCTAGTTTAGCCACAGACTAGTCCAGCAGAACAAATCAAGCTAGTCAGGCTGAGCCGGACTAACCTTAAGCTACTCAAGTTGGTCATAACCTATCCAGCAGGCTTGACTAACCTGCTTGGCTAGTTTAAGCTAGTCCAGCAGGCTTGACTAACCTGCTCGACTAGTTTAAAGTTAGTCCAGCCTGTGTCTGACTAGTTTAAGTTTTCAGTGTAACGTTGGATTTAAAACCACAATTTATTCCAAAGAAGACTTATATACCGTATTAGGCCTAATGCAAAATGAACATACATGTATTGCAAACTTATATAATTAAAATGTTTAAAATATTTATACGCCTTGACACTTGTTAGCAGTGTTCAGTAAATCATCATTTCTCGATTATGCATCTAATAAAATTCATATTTTACCATTTATATTTCAGTAGGTCCATGTGAGTTTTCAATATTTTAATCGAAAATCGATAATTAAAGATTGATTGAAATTTGGATGAATCTTTAAAGTTTTCGTAATCTTTTTTTTAAGTGCTAGTTATAACAACAGACACCTGGTTTTTGATGAATTTGATCAACAATTGTGCCACGAATTTGAGAAGAAAAACATACAAATTGGAAAAAGTGTACTTTAGTCCCAGAATCTGGACTATACTAGTATCGTCCGATACTGGAACACTCAGTATCGTTCTAGTATCGTCCGATACTGGTACTAAGTAAGAGTTCCAGTATCGGTCGATACTGGGACACGAAAATGCATATATACCAGTACCGGGCGATACTGGCAAATTCCATGCGCCAGTATCGTGCGATACTGGAACTCCAGTATGTGGGACCTAAAGTACACTTTTCCTACACATTTTTACAAATGTTTTTAATTGGATATTTTTGAATAATATTGAAAGGTTTTTGAAAATTCACATAACATTTTGAGACAAACTGCCCGACCAACTGGAGGTCCGTTGGCCTGTACAGTGTTTCTTCGTCGCATGAGGTGCACTAAGGATCTACAATATCACCACGAAGCCTGACCAGGATCTGTGCTTTATTAAATTTGATAACACCGATCGATATGACACTTTTTCAGAGAGGGATTCAGAGACTTTCATTTCATTCAGCCAGCATATTTGTACAGGCGATTGAATCTCACAATCTGTGCATTGTTTAGATTTGGCATATAACATAGCGCACTCTATAACAGTTGCGACAAGCGATTAAGCAATCATAGTTGGGGCTGTTAGGGTTTAGTTCACATTCGTCTAAAAGCACCAAATGTGGCCCATATATGTTGCTCATACCATACTCATTTGATTTTTGATGGATGCCAAAATTGGAGCCTTGTGGGACGGCCATATTGTCCAATTCCAATATGGCCGCCATACTGGGGAATCAAAAATTCAAATTGCTTCAATTTAGCTGAAAATTGTTTGTCTGAGCACCAGGACCACTTCCGATGTGTGGTTACTAAGATATTGAGTAAAACATGAAAAGGTCGTTGACCTTTGCTTTTGGGCGTTGGGCGTATATAGGCGTATGATAGGGATTGTGACTCTTCGACCCTGTATAAGGCGCAAAAACGACTCCAGGTGGTAACAATTACCATTTCTTGAACAATTTTACAAAATTGGAGCATGTTCAAATGTTGACCCCCAAAAGCAAAGGTCAACGACCTTTTCACGTTTTGTTCAATATCTCAGTAACTACACATCAGACAAACAATTTGGTATGCTTGTTAGCTTAATTGAAGCAATTTGCATTTTTGATCCCCCAGTATGGCGGCCATATTGGAATTGGCCAATATGGCCGTCCTTCCCAGAAGGCTCCAATTTTGGCATCCATCAAAAATCAAAAGAGTATGGTATGAGCAACATATGGGTCCAATTTGGTGCTTTTAGAAGAATGTGAACCAAATAATCCCTTAGCCCCCCAACTATTTGGAAATTATAGCGCGCCACCTATACCAGTTGCGACAAACTATTAAGGTCAAGAGAATCGGGGTTTTGTCTTGGGAGTTTCTTATCCCTTTATCCCTGATTTGTATCGCTCTTTTTATAATAACAATTTAATTCGAACAAGAACTGTCGTTAAAAAAGACAACGCGGTTTAGGCATTGTGTACCTAGTACAGAAATAGTACCATACAACACAGAAGTAAGAAGTGAGACTAGATAATACTATTTGGTTGTTATATAGCTTTATCAAGGATGTTTAAAATAGGTATATAATACAAATTAAGCGATGTACATGAGGTAAGGTTGAAATAAACATTACTTGCAAGACAATAATTATAATGCAATGAATTGAATGTGTGTATTGGAGACTCTTTGTCTCAAAACAGTCGCAGGACTGATGTTTGTGAAAGACTGTTTTTATTTAGTTGATTAAGTATGGGTGCCCTTTGTTTTTATTGGAGATTACTCACGGAAACAATATAAAGGGTCACTCGTAAATAAAATCAGCTTCAACCGATAACCAGTAGAGAGTATATTGAGGCAAAACACTGTTAGTCTTTGTAACTTTGCTGCCATAGATATTACACACAAAACGGTCAAACCAGTGTCTTCTTGAAAGTCTTATATATTGAAAACTATAACTCTAGGCAACTCAAACTGCACAGGTAATACAAACAATACTACACATATCTGATAATATATCATTTATCACCAAAATTCTAATTCATTAATTGCTTAATTTAGTTAATTAACCCAATGGTTCAAAACATAATTACTGCCGCAAAACTCAAAATACAATTTATTTTTGTCTCTATAAAGCATAATTGGTTTCCATTATTTTATTTAATGATTTTGGCCACCTTTATATTTTAACGAAGGACGATTGGTCGATTTACTTTTTCTTTAATGAAGGCCCTATATCCTGCCTTCTTACTACTATACTTGTTTTTAATGTATAATAGCAAAAAAAAATAACCTGGTATATCAAATCTATTGAAAATGTGTTTTTCTTATGTTACACCCTGTATAACTAATGCACACCCTGTATAATATCACTTTGTATTTACATATCTGGTATCCTTGTAGTAATAGGTTTCCAAATATCTTTAATCCGTGTAGATCAGATGTTACAATAAAAGTTATGTGGATTGCAGTACTATATAGTCATGCCATTGTATCGCACACTTGACCTAATGCATAGATCAGGGTGCACTTGGAGTTAGTTAATACCTTAAAGTTAACATTTGGAATCACCATAGAAAATGCATCAAGATAAGTACAAATATGCCTAGTATTAGTTCAGTAACCCTTGAGATAAAATTTGACAGCTAGGAAAAGTTTCTGAAAAATCTGTAAGGTATTACTTAAGGCCTGGTGAGGTCTGTGAAACAGACAGCCATTCAAATCACATGGGTATTTCATCATGCTGCAAATAGTCACAACTATTTTGGATAATAGCTGGTAATAAAGCCACCTGTTTGGGCAATAAATATGGAGGCCAGAAGTCACTCATTCCTAAGAAATTATAAGGCAGTGTTTTCGTCCAAAGCACCTAAAGGTGATTTAACAATAATTTATGGCCACTAATTTGTTGACTTTTGCTTCTTATACGCGGTAACCGCGAAAAAAAGTAGCTCTGTGTATTTCTGGAACAAGGGGCAAGTAAAATGATTTAATATTTATAACCAACTTGACAGTCCATGGATGCAAACAAACCCCGGAAACAAACCGAGTGGTCTTAATGGAGAAAGGTCTCAGTAATTTAGAGAAAGGTGACTAGAAAATGGAGAAAGGTCTCAGTAATTTAGAGAAAGGTGACTAGAAAATGGAGAAAGGTCTCAGTAATTCAGAGAAAGGTGTCTAGAATGTAGAAAGGTCTCTGTAATTTAGAGAAAGGTGTCTAGAATCGAGAAAGGTCTCTGCAATTTAGAGAACGGTGTCTAGAATGGAGAAAGGTCTCAGTAATTTTGAGGAAGTTGTCTAGAATCGAGAAAGGTCTCAGTAATTTAGAGAAAGGTGTCTAGAATGTAGAGAGGTCTGTGTAATAGTCTTGGAAAGGTCAAATGTTGAGAACGGTCTGGGTGTAAAGCAGAGAACGGTCTGTAAAGCAGAGAACGGTCTGTAAAGCAGAGAACGGTCTGTAAAGCAGAGAACGGTCTGTAAAGCAGAGAACGGTCTGTAAAGCAGAGAGCGGTCTGTAAAGCAGAGAACGGTCTGTAAAGCAGAGAACGGTCTGTAAGTGTAATGTACAGAAAGGTGTGTATCTTCTATTTCTCTCGCACTCTCTCTTTCTCTCCCCGGTAGTCGGTCAACGCTACGGGAGACAGTGGGGGAGTTAAGATGGGAGCAGTTAAGGTGATGTTAAGGTGGGTTGGGGGTTAAGGTGAGTTGGTTAAGGTGGGACAGAGACCTTTCTCGATTCTAGACACCTTTCTCTAAATTACAGAGACCTTTCTACATTCTAGACACCTTTCTATGAATTACTGAGACCTTTCTCCATTTTCTAGTCACCTTTCTCTAAATTACTGAGACCTTTCTCCATTTTCTAGTCACCTTTCTCTAAATTACTGAGACCTTTCTTCATTTTAGACCATTTTGACCCCTTTAGCCGCCCATAAGTTAGGAGCTGTTTAAAGGACCACACCATTTAAAAAAATAAATTGGGGTGTTTTCTTATTATTAACATAGTAAGTAAATAAAATATCAAAATGATCACAACGTTATTCGAAGTTGTATAGTTGTATATAAACTTATTTTCCATGTTGGACAGATTGCAATAATGCATAGTTGGACTGTCGAGATCTGCGCGGTTAGTATAAAGTAAAGGTTACGTTTAAGGACACTTATGTGCAGAAACCAGCTAAGGCGCAACTCACAAGCCATCTCAGCTAAAGAAGCGGAGTAATTATGTTATACCCTTCACAGGGGTATTCATAGTGCGTGATTTTTAAGAACGACGCATACTACCAATATATCGTTGCCTATTCTCACTTTTCAGCGAAATCCAGCTTTTTGACTAATCATGTCTTCATTGCATTATATGCACATGCTGTAATAATGCCTGAGTGATTGACAAATCAAAAGTGTTGATATACCGGTATGCAAAATTGCAATTCTGCTTTAAGTCAGCTTTGTGGATGAGTTAGGCATTTGTAATAATGATGTTACATTTAAAAAAAAAAAGAGGTAATGTTAACCAATATATAGACAAATTAGGCCTATAATACCGAGCCACATTTCACTTAAAGGTATGTCTCCAACTTAATTCTATCCAACTCCTCCTGTTGGAATTCACCAAAGTATATATACAGTCATCAAAAAAAGTAACGGTACAGGTAATAAATGGGCTTCTAACTCATATATCCTACCTAAAAATATTAAATTATAAAATTGTTGAGAAATTCACCTGCTTTAATATGAGATATTGCACGCTAGGATTGGGTGATTATTGAGGAAATGACAATTTCCCAAGTGTAAGGTGAAGTCCGATTTTCATTTTCACATTTTTATTTTCTACACGCGGACCCATCTACGGGTACCTTATCGATTACCGATAGTGCAATTGAGGGATGCATGCGCAGGTTGGACAGTCGGCCGTATTGTTCCGATGGATCAATACGCCACACACACGCTACCTGTCATACTCTCCCCCGTGTTGAAATGTAAAATGTGAAAATGAAATTGTGACTTAACCTTACATTTTGGATTGTCACTTCTTCAATATTCAACCGATCGTAGCGTGCAATATCTCATATTTTAAAGAAGATAAATTTCTCAACAACTTTATGATTTAATATTTTAAGGTAAGATATATATTTTTAGAGTTAAAAGTCCATTTATTACCTGTATAGTTACTTTTTTTGATGACTGTATATGAATGTATGCCAAACTACCTAAGTCAGTAGCCTGTTATACACTTGTGTGTGTAACTCACCTCCTGAGATGAAGAATTGTTAAAAAAGTGAACCGACAAGACATTACTGACTACACATAGTTAGGTTGGCTCTCTATGACAAAAAATCAAATATTATTCCCATTTTATTAAAGTTACTGTCAGAATGAATATGATTTTGTTTGTACTTATAGATATAGGCCTAATCAACATAATGAAATCGGGGCCATTTCCCTTAAAATGTATTTATCAGCCTCTAGATCTAGACCTAGCAATGTTACAATATCCACCGCTATGGTGGCACTTTGCGTTGGTTTTATCAACAAATATCACTAGTACTGTTTTCAAAACAGTAAATAACATAATTATTTCCCTTCATGAATGTCATTGTCGCCCTCTATTGACGAATAATAAAGTATTTCGTTGTGTTTTTTTCTTTGAACATAGCACTATTCTTCTCAGACGACGGTGGACACGAACGGCCGTTAATTTTGAATTTCCGTTGGTTTCAATGTCACAATAGATTTTGATTATATGACCCCATAAAATTCATCACACATTGAAACTAAATTATTTCATCCTAAAACCACTGGGTTACCAAACCATCCGCAGTGTCAGTATCATTTTTTGAATTTAAACCGTTGTTAAGCGTTCGTCCCATTCACTTGATCACGTAACCTCTTTCGCATATTTTAACCTGAATATTCGTGAATACGCCCGTGTCCAGCGTCGACTGATTTTTCTTAAAAGTAGACAGACGCCCTCTAAAATTTAATAATTCATATGTTTAGAAAACATAAAACACAGCTCTTAACAGCCCTGCCTCTTAATAATATGCCTAACATCGCCCTCTAGAGTTATCTCCTAACGATGATGTAAGATTACCAGTTTTGGAAACACGCCATAATTTTTGTTGAAGTAGAATGCACCCTCCAGTTGAACGAAAGAAATGTTGCGGTATTTTGTTTATGCAATAAACGCATGTGCGGCCTTTATAATTTTTAAAAATTGACATAACAATGATGTTACATTCATTCACCATCAAGTTTAAAAATAGAAAAATAAAAGGACAACAAGGAATATTCGGGAATCGAACCCGTGATTGCCGATTGCCAACGACATGGCCCACGTATGCACGCCACATGATCGACGAGTATAATTGTGATAGTTTTATTATTTAACCATATCCATTTATTTACAACGAACGGATTTTTATTGTGCCATTTTTGCCAAATTTGTGTGTTTCTCTCGCACGAAATGTGTTTGTAATGTGATTATACTCCTTATTTTTGAAAGAACGGTAAAAAACGTTGACATTTTCGAACACAAAAAATTGCGTCATTTATACGGTCCACAATCATTGCTCGATAAGCTTCATGGCTGAACAATGTGTCGTGACATGTCGTGTTGTATTATTCATGTTACGATCTGTTATACACAGCGAACATGCACCGGGGTCATCGGTTAAAGGGAAGCGGTCATGGTGAGGTACGTATGTTTACATGCAAGCGGTACTGTGTGCGACTATACAACAATATCTTAACCCAATGTGAACGGCGCGCTCAATCAACCATCCTTCATTTGATTGAACGCATTTTCTATCGTGTGATATAAGTGATGTATTAGTTATTAGCTAAGGTTTAGCTGGACCAACAATCGCCGTCAGCGGTTCTTTTTCTCACCATGACCGCTTTCCTTTAATGCGCTGTGTAATTCTACATTCCCGACAGACACTCTGTTCAAAGGCACAAAAGTGGACTTGTTTAAAGCATTTTTTTTGCAATTCTGAGGTGTGCAGATCGATTTTTTTCTCGATTTGTTTAGAAAACCATCCATTTTAGAACATCTGAAATTTAAATTGAACTGCACACCTGGGAAAGTATGATGCCAAGGGCATATCTTTTGCACGTAAATCCAATACAAGAGTTCTGAAAATCGACAAAAATATGACGTCATAACCATTGCTTCGGGACAATTTGTTCCGAAGCAAAAATTGTTGTAAAACCATCTTACCAGTGCAGTGTGCCCAACAATTTCTCCTTTGCACACTTTGTTTATTCAGAGATGTCACTTTTAGCTTGTTATAGCTAGGCTAATATAGCAAGTTTGCGACCTCTTTGATTTTAGGCTGGTAACACAATCCCATAGTGCATTTCGTAAAAACAGTGTAAATTATGTTTTCAACGATACGTATCACGTGATAACCACGATCGTTTTCGCAAAATATCGCAAAATGGCGCGGTACCCCACCCCCACTAGAACATAGCATTATTTTTCTTAAAAGTAGACAGACGCCCTCTAAAATTAAATAATTGATATGTTTAGAAAACATTTATAAAAAAACCACAGCCATTTCAATCTTAATAATATGCCTAACATCGCCCTCTAGAGTTATCTCCTAACGATGATCAGTTTTGGAAACATGCCATAATTTTTGTTGAAGCAGATTGCACCCCCAGGTTGAACGAAATAAATGTTACGGTATTTTGTTTATGAAAATATACAATTCAGAGTTTTATTTCAGTAGATTAGAAATGTAAAAGGCAGAAATTCTTGGTAGTTTATGCGATGTTTGAAAAACGCAGCAAGATTTCTTAAAAAGCGAGAAAAAGAAACATCGTAAAAAAAGAAGTATATTCAGAAACTTTGACCGCGTTACCCTATCACTAAGCTAATATAGTAAACACTTACACTATAGGCCCCTGACATGGCGCAAGAAGTTGTAGCAAACTTAACTTTCTATCGGATGTCATTATCATGAGGTGTCAGACCTATCGTCCAGTTGAGAGGAGTCAGAGGATTGAAATTCTTTTTTTAATATAATTCAGAGTATTTTTAAGTCGATTAGAAATGTTAACTCAAAAGCTGAAAGGCAGAATTTGTTGGTAGTTTGTGCTATGCTTGAAAAACGCAGCAAGATTTCTTAAAAAGCGAGAAAAAGCAACATCGTAAAAAAGTAGTATATTCAGAAACTTTGAGCGTTACCTATCAGTAAGCTAATAAAGTAACAGTAAACACCTAACACAAAAGGCCCCTGACATGGTGCAAGAAGTTGTAGCAAACGTCAGGTTCTATCGGATGTCATTATCATGAGGTGTCAGGCCTATCTTCCAGTCGAGATGAGGCAGACACTGCAAAAAGGTTGCTTAAAATACGTTGCTAAAAGTACTTTTATCATCCGTTGGTTGACGTGTTGATTAAAATTCATTCAACATATGTAGAAATCTAGGTATTGTATAAGTAAAAACTACCCAACGTTGAGCAAAACAATTTAGTAACAAGTTGAGGAAACCTCCGGTCAAAACTTGCTTTGTTGCTAAAATATTGCGTTAATTGTTTCAATTGGGCAACTGTTGAGTACTTGTCTTAGGCAATCACGCAACTAAGATTTACCCATGTGGTTTTTATTGATAAATTGTTGCTTTAAAAATTCTCGATTCCAATGGCGTCCGTGTGATGGATCTTCTCATAATTTGGGGAATGGTTGTATAATATGCATACATCTTATCCCGTCCGCAACTTGTGCCCCAGGACCACAATCAGATTTATTCTGTCTTGGCATCCAAAACGGAATAAAGCGCAAAGACTGACAAAATAGTTTAAAGTTGCCATCCTTGTTTGACATATATTTGTTTATGAATATCATTTCAGCGGTGTTACTAGCGACGTCACTAGCGATGAATATTGAATAGTCGATTTGTATAGCCAAAAAATACAAGACATGGACATATACTGAATAGTTCATGTCATGTGATCTATTTTCTACCAAAAGAATCACATAAATATGTTTATGTATTATATAATATTAACTATTTATACCTTCATACCCAGATAGCAAGACTACGTTGGGACAACGTTCACAGTAAAAAACACCAATGATAAGAGATGTCAGATATAACATATATAGTTAAATAACATGTTAAAAGAAATTACAGATTTACTTCCGAGAGGGAATGGTGTATGTAGCTCTGCTGCATCGCCAAGAATTCGCTTTACAAGTTACCGGTTCACTACCGGGAGGAAGTGATGTATGTAGCTCTGCTGCATCGCCCAGAATTCACATAATTTGCCTACCCCGTGTTGCTATACAAAAATGCTCAATATATAATAAAATTTGTCACAAATAAGCAACGATTTGCATTAAAACACCCAACATATGGCTACAATTCACAAATTAAGCAACAGTTGGTATTAAAATGCCCGACAAATGGTTACTTAATAATACCCAACTGTTGTGTAATTCAAATTGTGCAACTGTTGAGTAACTGGAATTGTTCAACTGTTGGTGAAAACATGTTATCCAAGGGTGTTGGGTAAATTTTACGCAACTGTTGAGCGGTTGCATACTTCAACAACGTTGTGTAAAATGTTGAGTAAATATTTAAGCAACCTTTTTGCAGTGGAGGATTGAAATTCTTTTTGGCTTTTATTGTAAACATGATCTGAAATTAGCTTATTTTTTCTGATTAGACATTTCAGACCAATTTAAAGTATTGTTTACATTAAAAGTCAACATTTTCGATTGTTTGGGTGACAAAATGGGGTGGGGCTTGAGCTGACTGGGGGTTGGGCAAGTGGGGAGGGGAAAGGTCGTGATTGACTTGCCACCCCCCCCCCCCCCCCCCCCCCCCCCTCGCTGCTGTCCAGTGGCGTATCTGGGGTATTTGTCAGGGGGGGGGGGGGCTAAGTGTATACCAGTTCGACCCTATTACGAAAAAAATGGCGCAGCTGGGTTACTTATTCCACTGAACGACGTCGCATCCTACACGTGATGCGCGTGTAGCGCGCGAAATCTTAACAACATATTTAAACGAATCTGGCCATTATTAAGGTACATTTTTCTTTTAAACGGGCTTCTATAATGATATTCCTGGACAAATGCGCGCATAGCGCTCGATAATTTGCCATTTTATATACTAAATTGCCCATCATCAAACCGGGCAAGGGGCAAATTGTCTTTAGATGGGACTATTAAGTAAATCCCTTAGATTCTTCAAATAGGCGCAATTCACCCAAAGTCATGATGAAAGTCACTAAAGTTAGGTAATGCACGCTCACACAAAAAGTGTATGGATGGTTAAATCTATTCTCCAAGTTTCTTTTCAATTTTCACTTCTTTACACTTATTATTTCCCCCTCCTTATCAACTATCTACATTATTCTATTCCTTCCCCTCTTTCCTTCCTACCCTTTTCCTTCTCTTTTTCTCTTCCTCTTATAGCTCTTCTTCCTTTCTTTCCCTTTTTTCACCCTTTTCCCTTTCCTTTCCCTTTTTCCTCTTCCTCTCTTCCCTTCCTTCTTCCCTTCCCTTCGTTTTTTAGCCCGGTAGTTTGAGCTGACCTTTCCGGTCAAATCCGTCAGGGGGCACTCCCCCCCGGGAGATACGCTACTGCTTGTGCCGCCATTGATTACACTAAACATGAGCCGAACTCGAAGAAATGAAAAAGAAGACAGTTCCTTCTGTTTATTTTTCTTTAATTCGTAGACAATATTGCAACAAATAACGTTGAATCTTGATTTTCAATAAGTCAGTTTACGTATAGCTTTTCTTCGCACGGCGTTGAGTAGCACTGGTATCGGGCTCGCTATTTTCTCATTTACTGATATTCAAGTTACAAATGGAGCTCACTTGCGATACATTTCCCTGTGCTACATGTATAGGCCTATACAGTGGTTTACCATTGGACCTTGTCCCCAACACTTACATTACAATCGCGCCGAAGGCATGGGAGTATCCCGCGGGTTGGAACAGCTTGGTAGTCGGCAAATACAGAGTCGGGGATATGCCGCTAATTAGAACAGCTTTGGTTGAGCCATTTGAGCAGGTATCGTGCTTGGTTGAATAACAGGGACAATCGATTGTCCCTGATAATACTACGTGTTGGGCTGGAGGGGAACAGGCGAGGGCGTATATTACGTCTAGGAGTTGAGATGAACCGATTTTAAATTTCATTCATAAATTACAGTAAGTACGCAAAATCTCTTATCTGACTTGTGATTGGCCAATAACAAATAATAATAACACCGACGATATGATTCATAGTCTGATTGGTCCATATTGCGCAACGCATCATAACAACTTTGATTGACAGTTAAGATTAGGGGTTTCTACGGAATGCGAAACCGCATTCGTCAAAACCGCTGGTCCTGATTAAATTAGATTAAAGGCGTACTACCGGACTTACGTTACTCAGCGATAATCTCAGCAATAATATCGTTTTCTTTTGTACGAATCTACTTTATTATCACATAAACCCCCGTTAGGTAATTCATACCCAGTATGCGATATGAAGAGTTCGCTGAACATCAACTACATCGATTAATAGTTATTTGATTCTCATATATTCAACATGTTCAAGGGTGGTCTGAAATCCTAAAAAGACCGTATGATATATTAATCGTCATAACCTGGTCAATTGTGTTTCTCTGATGTTATTAAATGGAATAGGTTGACATTTGGGACGGAATCCGTTAGGGCCCAAAATGGCCGTCATACAGGGGGTTAAAAATTAAAATTGCTTCAATTAAGCTGAAAAACATACCAAATTGTTTGTCTGATCACAAGGTTTCAACAAAACGTATAGTGAGCAAAAGGTGAAAAGGTCGTTGACTTTTTACATCTGGGGTAACATTTGAACTTGATTGATTCATTCTTTTCAGTTTCAATGCTTCTCAGATAGTTGAGAATAAATTACATATGAATAGATTGCATAAATATATATATTTCTTTTTATTTCTTATCTTTATTCATTTCTTATTCAACGATACATATAATTATACAATAACATCAATATTTGCAAAATGTAGGTAATAATAATAATATCAATAATAACAAGTATACACATTGTGACAATCGATTAAAAACACTGAGACATAATATTTAAGATTAGTTATAGGTCAAATGTTATTCATACATACATTATACTATAACAACATGATTGATATACATACGAGGGTCATTCAATAAGTTCTACCTCCTACCTCATAACTTTATTATTATATAAGCCAGTCTTATAAAATATCACACAATTGTAGCTTGGAACCACAGCTACAAATTCATTGCAAATTGATCTGAGTAATGGTTGCACTTTTCTGAAGATGCAGTGAAAGCCAAGCCTCGATTTAGTGTAACGGAAACTGATGAAAAACACCAAAATACCGCCGAAGTGCTATTCATTTGGCCTATTGTAAGAAGCCAACAATACATATCGGTCAATTCTAACCGTTCTAACTGCCAGACATCTCTTTAACAGACTGTAAACAATAAAGTTGACTGATTTCTTTGGAAAAAAACATGCCCTCTGATTAGCCAGATCCAGGTCAGGGAAACCATTACATTTACCCCTCCCCTGAAGAACCCTGCAAAAGTCATATTTGACTTTCATAAGAACTAAGCGATCTTCAATGTACTGTATGAAATAGAGGGATTACAAGTCTCTCAAAGCAATTATTTTCTATCATTGACTACCTGATTGACTATTCCAAAGGTTGCACATAATGAAAACTCATGAAGTGACTATTGTGTTGAAGATTTAACATTCGAGGCATCACTGTGGCTTGAGTTGTAACAACGAAAATGTGACTGTTTGGCAGTATTCCAGTATGCCAAAGGCATAGCAATACATTTGAGGTGATATTACACTTCTGACAAGCCTACACGAGATAAAATTGCTTACAATCTTATTTACACATGATAATACTGGAATATTCAGATATCATTAATTGATTTCCATTTTCAGTATTCAAATCGTGCTTTTATATCTAACCATACAATACAAATAAAACACACCGAAAAACATGCGTATATTTTTAAGGTAATTTTCTGTGTCCGCTGTCCAAAATCTCTCTCTGGTTGGCTTTGACCGCATCATAAAAAAATGAAACAGATATCAATTATCATTTACTACTAATGTGTAGCTATGATTCGGAGCTATAATCATGGCAAATGCCATGAGACTGACATTAATATTAACGATGTTATGAGGGAGGAGGTAGAACTTATTGAATGACCCTCGTATATAGTTATAACAGTGAAATCAGTCTACGAAGACGAAGTTATTTTTCAAATAGGAATAAAAGATTTGGGTGGTTGTCATATCTAAACTTACTTATGCACAGTTTGCCAACGGCGATGATGTAGTTGATAAATTTTAAATCATTATGGTCATAAATGTTGTTGTGATAGTTGACTATAACAATTTAGACAATTTTAGACAATTTTAAAACATGTAGACAGTTTACGCGAAATGACTTGAATAACGTAAGACCATATCTGCTTAACTCTATTACATTTGAACAAGTAATGGCCGATATAATAAATTACATTACACTGAAAACTTAAACTAGTCAGGCACAGGCTGGACTAACTTTAAACCAGTCGAGCAGGCTAGTCAAGCCTGCTGGATAGGTTATGGCCGACTTGACTAGCTTAAGGTTAGTCCGGCTCAGCCTGACTAGCTTGATTTGTTCTGCTGGACTAGTCTGTGGCTGAACTAGCTTATGTTTGTCAAGCTGTAGCTAGCTTTACGTTAGTCGCTCACTAGCTTGATGTGAGTCCATCCTAAGCTGGACTAGATTAGGCTAGTCACATTGCTGGTCTAGCTTATCGTAAATCAAGGCACTGAGATGCAATTTAATGTTCTTTATATTAGCTTTAATTTTTAATATAATAAAGGTGGACTTATCACTTACTCCATATAATTGTTTAAATCTTCTTCATGCTGACTATTATACTCTCTAAATGTTAAAAGAGCGAGACCCCCCCCCCCACCTCTAACACAGGAGTGAAATTATTTCCATATCAATCAAATTTAAACAAGAATAAATTAATTATTCACTCCGATTCATAGATTGATGTTCTCTGTCCATCGCAAAATTGCATTTATCGGAAATAAACACCTCTGATATCATATTCTGCAAAAAAAAGAATAAAAGATAGTCGAGCGACTTACGTAAAGCTAGTCAGGCAATGATGGACTAGGCTAAAGCTAGTCAAGATAGACACCATCTGGACTAACTCCAGCGACTAGCCTAAACTAGTCCAGCTTAGAACGGACTAACATCAAGCTAGTCGAGCGACTAAAGCTAGTCCAGCAATGCTGGACTAGTCTAAAGTTAGTCAAGATAGGCACCATCTGGACTAACTTAAAGCTAGTCGAGCGACTAGCCTAAACTAGCCCAGCTTAGGACGGACTAGTAGTCGCGCAACAAACTTTAAACTAGTCCAGCAATGCTGGACTAGGCTAAAGCTAGTCAAGATGGACACCATCAGGCTGACCAGCTTGGGTTTTCAGTGTACATGTGTGACAAATATTATTATCTACTTTACCCATCTCACGTACGAGCACTTTAATGAGATCAACCTCGCTTCATCGTTGCACTTTGGAGTGGTAAACCAAATGTTGGTCCAATTAAAAAAATAATTGGGGAACCTGAGTGACCAGAAGTTTGTACACAGAGGAGGAACATACAAATTATTAATCATGGCTTTTCTAAAACATTTGTTTGTGCAAGTAGAGACTGAATCAATACAAACACTTTCTCCGTTGTTGTCAGGAGTCTTAGTATTGTCATCAGGAGTATGTGCTAATTTCCAATCAATAGGGAGCGCATTGCGGAGAGCGTAATACTGTAAATTACGGCAACCTTATGATTTAGACGATTGCGGAAATTGTTAATGGAATAGAATGAACCATCATCGTCGAATAGGTCACCAACAAAAATAATTCTCGACTCGATCTAGTCTATGAAATGTATTGTTTTTCAATTGGATAACATCATTATTCCATATAACTTGATAAAGACATGATGCAATCCTCTTTGATTAGAACTTGCTTAGTGTCAAACCACATTTTAAATAGCTTATAGTAAAATGAAGGCAATCTCATTAACATAATATGACACATATTGTTAAGCTGCTTAAATGTACAGTTACAATTAAAAATATTCATACCAATACCCAACTTGTTTATAAAGTACAATAGGATATTTTTTCCAACATGCAATATCTGAGTTGTTAAGTTTCTTAATCCATGACAGCTTTAGTAAATTGAAAAATAGTTTGGTGTGAAACATGTTTTTACCACTTTTATCGTAATTGGCAATCACTGTGTTGCGTTTGACTGCTTCCTCTCTGCCCCAAATAAATTAGAAGAACATGTTAACAGTGTTTTAACTATCAAATTTCTACCCGTCATTGAGTGGCCACGCATTTTCCAAGAACGTATAGAGCGTTCAATATTTTTCATCTTACCATGTCGTACTTCCATGATCTTACTAATTCAATTCCATTCGAGATTATCAATGGAAGTACTTGGTGAGAAGGTGACATCTAGGATCTTTATAGTGTTGTTTGGAGCTAGTTTCCATTTAACATCACCAATTGCATAAATATGGTGTTTTACATTATGTACAAAAAGATAATGTGTAACTAAAATGAATACTAATCATAATGATGAAGTTTATCATACTTCTTTCGTTGTCCTGGAAAATATGAATTTACCGAATTGATTAATTTATCAAATATAGTATACAAATATTGTAGGCCTACTTATAAACATCCAATACTTGGCATAATATCATGACTTATTAGGACATTTTGTGGTGTATTTTTTATAACATTGACTCTGGTTGTATCATGGTACGTTTGATTCCAGAGCTGATTGCATTAGAGGTATCGGGTGCTGCTGACTTGGAGACTTTTAATCGAAACATCTTCCGAAGCTGGTGACGGAATAGCCGATTCGTACAGACGTATAAAAATGGATTGATAGTCGAGTTGAGCCACAGTAGATATTCAACAAATGCAACAATAGGCGAAGCAACACTGCCTTCACGGATCGTTTCCAGTAACAGAACGATATGATAGGGTACCCAACATATCGCATACGCTGTCACAAGAGCGGCTAGGGTTATATTAGTGGATTTGCGATTATTCTGGGGATATTCTGATTGGCTTACGGACATGCGATTCCTAATTTCCACATACAGTTTAATATTTATACCGGTGATGATTAAACCTGGAATAGTAAATAGCCCAATGATTTCAAAAAGAGTATAATCTAATCGATAATTGATATGCATATCACAGTCATTGGAAAAATCAATCACGTGACCCTCTACTGTTCGATCTCCGAATGATACAACTAGAGCGTAGAAAATGTACCAAAACACCCAAGACGTTGAGATGATGATGATGGCCAGACGATTGGTTTGTTTCGTGAGGTACGTGCTCATCCGGCTAACCATCCACAATCTGTCCCAGCTTATCAATATGATAGCGACCATCGATTGCGTGCATGCTGTGTAATCGATTATAAGCCATAGCTTGCAGACGGATTCTCCAAATGACCAGGTTCCGAAATGATACCAAAGGTTGAAGAAAGGTAGCGAAATAAGCCCAACCTTCAATGAATGCACAGAAAATATCAAACATTTATATAAATTGTTGTAAATAGTATATAGTAGGGTTCCATAAACAAAAATGATATACATTGAAAATTGGTATTGGTGACCTTCAGCAAAGAGCGTACAATTTGTTCTTTCACTCAACACCAACATACAGTGGGAGGCAAAAAGAAGTTTTACGAGAATGACTATTTTCCCAAAAAATTCAAACGTTTGACAAATCAATGAAGCACATTTTCAAAGAGCATATTCTTTCGCTCATTCGAAACAAAGAATCACTAAAAATTGATCCTTGCCTTGAGTTATGCTTGTTTTTATAAATGAACCTATTTTGGGATATGTCCACAAATGCTAAATCTTTTTAAATAAAGAATACAGGTTCATTCGAATTCAAAGATATTTATACCCAAGGTATTGACACAATAAAACATACTTTCGAAGAACATATTCTTCCACTCATCTCTAAAAAAATCGCTGGAATTGCCCCTGTATCTATAGAGTTGTACCGGTTTTAAAAAAATAGCCCATTTTGGCCGCTGTCCGGGGAATTCTCGTTTGAAATGATCAGTCTAAGGGGCAAAGAGTACATAGATTAATTTCAATTCCAAAAGATATATTTATACCTTGGACATTCAAATACTAAATTAATTAAGTATGGATAAAATCAACATTCAGTGATACAAACAAAGAATAGATGAGGTGACCTATGATGTCATGTATTTACAAATGGGACACCCTCTGTTGTTTCCCTCCAGGCAGAATATACAGTAAAGTTAATGAAGACAACATGAAATTTCTTTCTAATGAATTGTAAAACTCATTTAGTTTTTGTTTGTTTTTGTGAAATGCGATAGCTTATAGCATTCCTAAGCAAGTTTAAAGACAGTTTTGATAACAATTTGCTGTGACACCACAATCTAGTTAGAAAACCTGATCTGGCCTATGTAAACTATAGGAACTCTTGCCCGGTGTGTTTTGTCTCAAACCAACAGAGGGCGTCCTAAATGTCAACAAATGTCACCTCATCTATACTGTTTATTTCTTCTAAAAGAACCAAATTCTTCGAGCTTTTCATCGGAATCATTTAAAACTTCATTCTCATTTGAGAGATATTGATTTACACCCGAATTGACATGTATTCCTCATAATATGAAACACAATTATATCTGACAAAAAAGGGAATATTTCAGTATTGACTCAATTTTTAGCCACATATAGGCCTAATAGAATTTGGGCATATTATTCCACTGTGTGTTTGTAATTCCCGGGTTTAAATCTCATTGGGCATGTTGGGAATGTTTTGATTTAAACCCGGGAGTCATCAAAATGACTTTTTGAATATGTACTCTTTGTTCCTAATTTAGATTGATAATTTTAAAGGATTTACAATCTCACGAACAGCTGTCGAAAGCGGTTCTTTTATTAAAACAGGCATAATACTTGATAGCAAAGATCAATTTCAGTGATTCTTTTTTTAAATATGAGCGAAAGAATATGATCTTTAAATATGTGCTTCATTAGTTTGTCATATTTGTTTGGTCTTTTTTTTAAAAAAGAAATTCATTACCGTACAGCTTCTTTTTGACCGAAACTGTATAACAGATTGGGGGCTTGACTTCGAAATGTGATTTTCAATATTACAGTTCAACAAGGGTCCCTGTCCGTACAGGTTTTGAACAGTTTTTTAATACGACGTTGAGAGTTAAAAATCAAAACCAAATAATTTATAATTTAATACTACAATAACGTAAATCCAGAACATTTGGAACAGAGTGCTCAATACTAAATAAGTAGAGCAATATATATTATATAAAATCAACTTGATTAAAATTCCATGATTATACTACAGCACTGTTTCATACAGCCAGCATTGGCTGCACTCATCAGGTATAATGATGAGTGCAGCTGATTTAATACTATTAAATATTCGAATGCTTATTGACTCTGTTGGTATAGCCGACGGAACAGTGGATTCGTACAGACTTTCACAAGCGGATTAACAGCAGAGTTGAGATGCAATATATATTCAACATATGCAACAATTGGTAAAGCAACACTGCCTTTATGGATGGTTTCAATCACTTTACTTTACCGACGGATTCTTCAGATAACTAGATCCCATGAAACCATAGATTGATAAAAAGCAAAGAAATTAACACAAAATTCAATCAATACTCAGGTATACCTATGATCAGTGGGTGGCTACGGAAGTTGGTTTAGGTCAAAATGTTATAGGACAAATTCTTCTTCGCGAGGTTATTTCAGCCAAGTAGAAATATCGTTCTTAGCGTTGAAATC
Organism: Ophiura sarsii; assembly: GCA_035610835.1. Taxonomy (NCBI): domain Eukaryota; kingdom Metazoa; phylum Echinodermata; class Ophiuroidea; order Amphilepidida; family Ophiuridae; genus Ophiura; species Ophiura sarsii. The sequence continues at coordinate 22,782,278 of CM069452.1, read as the reverse complement.
CTCCTTTACCGTATTATTAGGTATAAAACTAATCGATACGATAACCTACCTTTGCATCTGCGAGGGCAAGATTAAGAATGTAGATATTTGAAGGTTTACTTCTGATCTCTTGGTTGCTAAGGAAAGCAATGATTGTTATTAGATTCCCTCCTCCCGTGAGAACCACATTGAACCACATCAAGAAGAAGATGACGGGGTGAAGACTTTCTTCCTCCGAAAGCAGAACATCCGTGGAATTCATCATGTCCATATTTCTTATAGGATTTCTGATCTGAAAGAAGCCAAGAAACAAGACCGATGGTTGGGAATGCGTCATTACAAACATCAGTAACATTTTGGTTAGTTTGCAAACTATTTACTTCGAAACAATATAAATAGGGGAATATGGGGCAACTGGACCGTGGGGCAGGTGGTCCGAAATGAAGGATTTTGTAATTGAATGGGCATACTGCTTTCTTTTGAACAGTACGACTTTTGTTGATACTTGACATATATATCCTTACCTTCTACAATCCAAATCTTTGAAGCCAACTCCTTGAGTGACTGATTGAAAATTCACAGATAGTATTGGCGATATATGAAGATGGGGTTAGATCATGTTTAATGTACTTTATATGATTGACAGATATGCAACAGTAAATATATACATGCAGTACAGTCGTCTTAAGATGCTAGGTGCATATTGCATTTGATGGGTGCTATATTGTAGTGTGCTTAGGGACTTTCCGAAATATGATTAAAACCATAGGTTGTGGTTGAAATGACCGTAAAATGGCGCATATTTGCTAATGGTGGTTTGGATTTGCGATCAATATTATCATTTAAAGAATGCTTCAACTTAAATCATTATCACGGGTATTTATTTGGTAGGGTTATTAGTTTATGAATTGGCAAATAACAAAGTACATCATTTCTTATTTTATCTAAAGACACTCGTCTACTTGTAGGACCCGAACGCCGTAATATTTGCGAATTCAAAAATACTCGCTGGCTACAGAAATCTGTGTAATGGCTAAAAACAAAATTGCAGTTTTGCCTTCTAACCGTTGGAACATATTGGACCAGTTGCCCCAACGATGGGGTTACTGGTCCGTGCCAAGTAAAGTTTTCAGTTAGTGGTAATTGGCCTCTTCTTTAGATATTTTTTAACATTGATTATATGTTATATGTAAACAGTTACATGGGTGATATTTTCATAGCAATTCCATAAATATTTACACGAGCTTTAATCTTTTATATCATGAAATATGCTTAAGGGGGGACTTAAGGAAGTTTTTTGTTGAATTTTGTTAGTGCTGTAATTATTGAACCATAACTCAAATGTATATAAGAGTATACATTTTTGGAAAGGAAATGATCAGAGAATCCAAATTTAGCATCAATTTTGACCAAAAATGTTGATTTTTTGAGAAAATCACAAAAAAATCACTTTTTTGACCCAATTTTTTTCAACAAAGCTAACAAACATAATTTTGAGTTAAAAATGCCCAAATCACTTGATGATGATGTTAAGACACTACTGGAGGGACGATTTTTTTAATTTTAAATCTAATCCAATATTTTTTGAAATTTTGAAAAAAAAGTGTAAAAAAAAATTAAAAATCCATTTTTTCACGTTTTTTGGCACTTTTTGGTCAAAATTTTCAAAAATATTAGATTAGGTTTTAAAAAAAAAAAATCGTCCCTCCATTAGTGTCTTAACATCATTATAAAGTGATTTTGCCATTTTTTACTCAAAATTATTTTTTGTTAGCTTTGTTAAAAAAAAATTGGGTCAAAAAAGTGAATTTTGTGATTTTCTCAAAATTGACGCCAAATTTGGATTCTCTGATCCATTTCCTTTCCAAAAATGTATACTTTTATAAACATTTGATTTATAGTTCAATAATTACAGCACTCACAAAATTCAAAAAATCAGATCAAAAACTTCCTTAAGTCCCCCCTTAACCGGACCAGTTGCCCCATCCTCCCCTATGTAATTTTAATTAATAGCAATTGATATTCACAAAACAGATTCTATTCCATCCAGGGTTGTATTTAAGAAAACCATTACTTACGTTATCGCAAAATATTTCCTCCTAAAATCTTTTTGTAGGATTTGTAGTTTACGAAGTATTGTCTCTTTCTTTGCAAAACAACGCTTCTGATTGGACTACAATATACGCAATTGTTTTCATTAAAATACTATCACTTGCTAAAGATGTACGAACATTTATAACGTACCGAGTCTCCGGCGATGCCATGTATGGTTCAACGTTCCTTGCAGCTTATAGTCTACTCTTTCCACCATCTTAATATTTCTAAACATGCTAAAGTTCACTTATGAAGGCATAATTACGACTGCTTTATAATCTTGCAAAGGGTAACTACCTACGATACGATGAATAAGGCCTACCCTTCGTAGTGTCTTGGGAAATGGACGCACAAAGAATTATGACTGAAACACTAAATAAGCCATGCTTTATTATGTTATCATAATGTTTGGCTTACTTCCCAAAGCGCAAGCTACATGACGGACGCATCTGTAAGAGCGGTTTTAAATCCGTAGTTAGTAGAAACGTATCTTGACTGCGATGTCGTATAACAAGTGACGTTTTACTCAAAGGACGTGACTTACGAAGGAGATATGTCGTAGACTCTGATGCTTCCCATGCTTCCCTACATGTGATTTTTCTTATTATCCGATTACCGCTTTGTACGACTCAATGCTATGCGTGAACGCGAAGAAGGGTGCAATCACAGATCCTCAAAACCAAAATCTGGTTTTGAGGATCTGTAGTACGATGTACCTACGGTGGAAATTTCGCGCAAGAATTCAGTTACGATGTATTGTTACTTCAACATGGGTATCACACCGTACGATGATGGTCACGATGAAAGTCATGTTGACCGTTAAAATGTTGACTTTAAATTACAAAAATAATTCAGTAATGATCGAGGGACTGAATCATCAGAGTAAAGTTACGAAGAATGCCACGTTTCTCTGTAAAAATCAACCCATTTTTAAAATAGAGCGCCCTCTAATTTACAAAATCCATGGACAGAGTTTTTAAACTTCATTATTAGTAGGCCTATGTTAAATTTAACTTGAATCTCCAAAATCCAATATTCAATATCCTGCTAAAATCACAAGTGAAACATGGGTGGGTATGTCGAAAACCTGTCCAACCGATTTGCCGGAACTTACATGACGGTAATGTTGTTCAGCGCGCTCATCACTCAAACGGATATTAACTGCGCTGGTTTTTCTTTCCATCTTTTAATTCAATCATGTTTATACGAGGGTCATTCAATAAGTTCTACCTCCTCACTCATAACATCGCCGAATATGAATGTCAGCCTCATGACATTTGTCATGATTATACCTCTGAATCATAGCTACACATATATAGTAAATGATATGTTTTTACTTTTGTTATGATGCAGTCAAAGCCAGTGACAGATTTTGGACAACGGACACGGAAAATTACACTAACGATAAATTATGTTTTTTAGGTTTTCGCTCAGTATTGTATGACTAGATTTAACAGTCCGATTTAAATACTGAAAATAGAAAACGCTGGATAAAATGTATATTATCACGTACAGATTCGATGGTTGGCAATATTAACCTTTGTAGGTTTGCAAATAGTATAATATCGACTCGAATGTATTGCATATCTTAACGCGTGTTTAGCTTAAAACTGCAAATGTTACGATGAATTTGGGAACAGCCTAATACTAATAGTATGACCTATTGCTACTGACTCATGCTGGCGGTGACTAGTAACATTTTCCACTGATTTCGCGCCACAATAAAACCCGGTACTTAATGCACCAAACTCTTGGATTCAGGCATAAGACATTTGGTTGTCACTAAATCAGCAGCCTTACAATCCTGGAAAAAAGACTTGGAACGCTTTTCTGTGATTAACGGTAAACGGTCAACCCCACTCCACCGTGCAATGTTGAGGGATGCCAATGGCTTCAGCAGCTTGCTAGAATGTCCCAACATTGATTGATGGTGGGTGGGGCAGGAAAAAATCTAATTTGAAGGTGTTCAGATAATTACAGAAGACAATACTCATTAATCGCATAGCTTGGAAATATATAATACATGCGCTCAGCGTTCCAAGGACTTATTTCCAAGATTGTATTGGTGAAGTATATACATATCCTGGCCCCACCCCCATCAATCAATGCTATATTTTCGATTATAGACCCCATTTTGGTGGTCGTGATGTCCGTCAACATGAACTATACCAACTCAAATATTTGAATGCAGAAATAATGTCGCATTAGTCGCATTCACGCATTTTGATAACAGTTTACCATTATAATTAGAAAATATTATTGTATAATATATTTAACTATACAAAGTAACGGTAAAACTGTTCTTTAAAAATGCGTGAATGCGACTAATGCGACATTTAATTCGGCATTCAAATATTTGAGTTGGTTAAGTTCATGTTGACGGACATCACGACTACTAAAACGGGGTCTATAATGCAAAATATGGCTTGTTTTGAACCATTTTTTTTCTGAATGGTAAACTGTTAATAAACTGATGGTAAACTGTGACAGTTTACACTTTTTCATTTTCTACAACACTACTCGATGAAAGACAAAACAAGACGCTTGCTTTGCCAGATAACTGCATGGACGAGCGGCCTAATCCGTTTGTCACTCTTCTGTATCATTCCAATTAACATGATTAAGATTGTTAGTTGTGAGTTCAAGTCCCACGGGCAGTGTGTTTGTTATTTAATTTTGCTTTGAATGTATATATAATTCTCTTTTCTTTCTAAAACATAATATTTATATATGAGAGAAAAAAACCAGTATTCAATATTAAAATAAATATAAACTCATACCGTGCATATGGTGCATGAGGCACCATGTTATGCATTTTATAATGCAAATCACACGAAAAGGCTTACATGTACTTTAACTTAGGGGGCATGTTTACAGTGACCGCTCCCTAATTAATTCAACTTTTGTTGCGAATATTATTTTATGAATCGAACGCCTATATAGGCCTAGTCTACTCTCAAATTGTGTGTAATATAAAAGTTCATACAATATTTTGTTTTTGAGTTATGAGAGAAAACCCGAATTTAGATGATTTGTTTTGCACTTCGCTTATACGATCCTGACAAAATTATTGGAACGCTTTTCTCTGATTAACGGTAAACGGTTACCCCCACTCCCCCGTATGGTTACCCCCACTCTCACTTGAAGGTATTCAGATAAGCACAGAAGACAATACGCATAAAATCAAATAGCTTGGAAACATAATACATGCATTATCCAAGAAGTGCGCTCAGCGTTTTAAGGACTTAATTCCAAGATTGTAGCTCTGCGTGTGCGACCCGGTGTGCGATGACTTGGCGAAGTATGACACCATGACGGATAAATGACGAATGTGCAATGTTGAGGGATGCCAATGGCTTCAGCAGCTTAGAATGTCCCAACATTGATTGATGGGGGGTGGTGAAGGACAAATCTCACTTGAAGGTATTCAGATAAAAGCACAGAAGACAATACGCATACAATCAAATAGCTTGGAAACATAATACATGCATTATCCAAGAAGTGCGCGAAGCGTTCCAAGGACTTAATTCCAAGATTGTAGCTCTGCGTGTGCGACCCGGTGTGCGACGACTTGGCGAAGTATGACACCATGACAGAGAATTGACGAATGTGTATAATCTGATGATAACTTGCGAGCATTCTACTGTTCAATTTGTAACCGTATTGATCGGATGTGATGGGCTAAGTCAAGAATGTGGGATGAAGCGACCAACTGCAGACCAGAACGTGTGTGTCAATTCATCAAGGTGTACATAATGCCCGTAATAGGGTTGGACTTCCTATGTTATAGTCATGATACTTGTAAAATCATAATGGAGTACGTTATGAATTCGAGTCCTGTTTATTCATGTCTCGAACATTTTAGTTGTATGTCAGATTCTGAATCGTCTAATTATTGTAATGTCTGTGTAAATATGTAGAATTATGTATGTTTCTATCTTAACAAGAAATTAACGAGAGCAAAAACTATGACCCGGAAAATGACAATTTTAAAAGCATTGTGCTAATTACATAATAAATATGCAAATGCCATTGTTGAAAGTTGGACTCGAAAGCTGAAGTTGAAGGTTGAAGCCAAGAGCTTAAAAGCAGAATCTTGAAGTGCTACCGAAATGTAATGGTGTACCACCGAAACCCTTTGAGGTGATACTGACATAGGGTCCTCGTATGGGACGAATACAGACTAATCAAGACGCTGTGGTGTGCCGTTATTTCAATTCAACTAAGGGAGCACATCAAAACTCGACCGCGCGGCAACCGCCGGTTCCGCCAGGTTGGACCGCATGTCATTGTTTAAAACAATAGAAACCGGCTGCAACCGCACGGAACCGCACCGAGCCGGCGGTTGCCGGGCGGTCGAGTTTTGATGTGCTCCCTAAGGCTATTCATTCTTAACATTTTTAAACCAAGGAGACAACATTGATTTTGCAAGACAGGGGAAATCACCGAACGCTAAGAGAATACATTTAAAAAACAAACACGGTTGTTAAAGGTTGACGCTATACTTATAGGACTTTATTACAAGATATAAGCTAATGGTACATGGATACAATCACAGCAACCTGTTAATGTATTTTTCAACAAATGTTATTATAGTATACTGTATGAAATGTTATGAATGAGAATATAAGATGACAAAACTAGACAGCGGACACAAATAACGAAATAAATATTAAAATTATAAAAGGGATATTAAAACAATAAGCCTATACAAGTATCTGTGTAAAAGTATACATGACGAAATATAATGTTGAAACAATTATGAAATGATGTGATATGTGAAAATATTGAATTGTATGAAACCAACCAATAATTATATATTATGTATGTATAAGTGAAGAAGGATAGCTTGTGGTGATGTGGTCATACAAAGGACAAAGGCTATGAAACAGTTAACCACGTCTTCAGGCTTAGCGAACATAAAAATTCGTCTCATTATACGAATATATCATACTTCACCATTTAGAAGGTAGGAATCGCATAATGTGTACTGGGCGGTGAAGCCCTATACTGATAGACAAACTTCCAAGCCTGATAATCACACATAGTAAAGCAGATCAAAGTTTTACAAGAATGAAATTTAAATTTAAACTAATCAGGTCAGGTTCATCTTTCCTACACTAGAAATAACAATATATAAGATGAGCCTCTATGGGTGATTCGTAAAAGCTGTCAACGATTGCATCAAAATCGTTTGAATTGTAGAAGATTTCCGTACAACTTACCTGTTAAGGTAGAAATTGAATATGACTTATACAAGTCCAATTTCACCTGTCTGAAGAATTGCTTTTAATGCCCTTCTCTGTCTATGATTGGTATAAATGCACTATTGACATGATTGGTGCTCTTCTACCACAACTTTCCTATGAGGCTTTCTCATGAAAACACTGAGCAGCATTGAACAGAGACATATTCATTCATCAAAGTTGTGGATTATGTAGCTATTAATGATTTGTGCCAGAATTATGAGGAATATCTTGCAAACTAATCTTTGCTATTGTTGCATGATTGATTATTTACAATGTTTATGAGTGCAAAATAATGAAATGAAACCATATCATGTTCTGGTTTGTATGTGTTAATCCAGTTGTACAGACTAGTAAATGACATGGTTTATGCAAATTATGCTAGCAGTCTAATTTATTATTGGATCAACCTCAGATTTTCAGAATATATCAGTATTAATTGGGCTTTGCACTTCAGGTGAATTGGTCATGCATGGTCCAGTGGTTTTGACAGGTATCACATCATCATGAGAGTCCTATTTTGTTGATACACCCAAAATAGGCTAAAAGGGAAATTCATTTCTTATCATGCTTATGGCGGACATTGAAGTTGACTTGCAAGTACAATTTCACCTGTCTACGAATGGTTTTAAATGCCCTTCTCTGTTTATGATTGGTATAAACGCACTATTGACATGATTGGTACTTTCCTACCACAACTTTCCTACATGGTGAGAACACTGACAACATTGAACATTGCACAGAAATATTCATACATCAAATGTTTAGATTGTGTAGCTATTAATGATTTGTACCCGAATTAAGAGGGATACCAAACTAATCTGTGCTATTGATAGATGATTTACAATGTTTATGAATGCAAAGTATTAACTGAAAATGTAAAACATGTCATTTTCTGGTTTGTGTGTGTAAATCCAATTATACATGGTTCATGCAAATTATGCTAGTGGTCTTATTTGTCATTAGATTTATCTCAGATTTACAAAATATTATCATTATTAATTGGGCTTTATTTGCACTGAATGTGAATTGGTCACGGTCCAGTGGTTTTGAAAAGTATAAAACCTTCATGAAACAGTCCTTTTTTTATCCACCCTGTACATTTACATGTATGAAACATCCATGTCATAAAGTGCTCAACAAAAGAAAGTCATACACTTTGTTTCGGTCCTTTAGAGTATTTTTCGATTATTTTTTGACCAAACAGACTAAATAGACATTTGGATGAATCTTTTCGGCACAATTTGATACCAAAGTTGCCACCTTACAACAAAGATAAACCATGATTAGCACCATTTAAAGAAAATTAGTCACTTTTCAAAAGTCACATTTTCAACGCACGCAAGCCGCGAGAAAATGCTGTGCATGGCACTTGAATGGCCGAGAATGAAATGGATAATGATCACATGAGTGCAACTGCGTTGGGTCATGCCTGAGCGAGCGGGCTGTTTGATTATGAACAGGTAACATGTGGTCTTTTCTTCCCGCGTAGTGTATTGAAAATGTGACTTTTGAAAAGTGACTAATTTTCTTTAAATGTGCTAATCATGGTTTATCTTTGTTGTTAGGTGGCAACTTTGGTATCAAATTGTGCCGAAAAGATTCATCCAAATGTCTATCTAGTCTGTTTGGTCAAAAAATAATCGAAAGTAACTCTAATGGACCTAAACAAAGTGTATGACTTTCTTTTATTGAGCACTTTACTACATATATGAATGAATAAACGTTCTTGTCATGTGCTCACATAAGTTATTTGGTTTTCCTCTGCCCGTTCACATTTATACATAAAAGTGTATATAACACCTAAACCTAAATTTGATATTTTTCATCTGCTAGCTTTTACTCACATATAGAGGCCTGGAGGACAAACAGAAAAAATACCCTTACTATGTGGACATTTTGTAAAGACCACTGAGCACCCGGGCACTTCTAGCAATCAAAGTCAGTGATTTACATATTGCATTATTGTGTGATCAATACATTATCTAATTCAAGTCATAGTATGCAATATTTTCCACCCTATATCATTTATATTTTACTTTGGCAGCAGATTTACTTGCATATGTGCATTTTTAATCATAAAGATCTTGCAAAAAATCGTAAAGATCTTGCAAATTACAGAGAGATACAATTCCTAATTACTTCGAAATCATGGTTTAAATAGGTTGAAATAAACTGACAGGGTCTGCTCCGACAACTTATTTTCTGAGTCTTTTGTTTGTAAATAGAATATTCCATGGTTTGATACTGTGATAACTCCGTTTACAGTGTTTCCGGCTACGGTCGCAACTGTCCCCAAGTGAACACAATAGTACGGAATGCCTTATGATGAAAATCAAAACAAATGTGTTGAAAAATTCCTTAAATTGGAAGCAGATTTCCATTGTGATTATAGTTAAGTTCTGTAATGTTTTTTCATGGAAAATACAATCAAGATATGTGATAAGTCAAATTTCGTTTTAAAAGAAAAAAAGTACCTCCACTAGGCGTGGTGCACCAATGAGTAAACAAATAGCCAAGAAAGAATGATGGAAGCAACTAAGCTGCTTCCATTGTTTCGTCCAAGGACGACCAATGATGATGATGATGATGTGTAAAACACAGAAATAGAAATAATCACTTCAAAATTGTCACACAAGCCAATGAACGTACGGTAGACACATTATTGATAGTATATTGCGTTAGTTCCTCATACATCCTGGTATATGCCATGTCTAATATAGGTGATGTAAACAGTAATTCTAAAGTGAATGGCCTACATAGAGTAACCTCAATGATGACATAAGTATTAGCGCACATGTTAGTTAGCAGTTTTTACATGCTTATATAGTTTCGCATACATGGTCAATCATCAATTTAGGTGATTGCATATGGCTTCACTCCAGTGCTTAAACGTTGTTGTTTTTACGTACCAAACATGCGCTATAAAGTAATAAACAGCTAAAGTTTAGTTGACAGACATTGCCAAGGTTAAGGAAGTGAGTGATTACAAATCAAACCGTTGACTCCGGTGCTTAAAAGTTGTTGTTTTTACCGTTTACACCGCACCAAACATGCGCTGTAATAAACAGCTAAAGTTCATTTAACAGACATTACCAAGGTTAACGAAGTGAGTGATTACAAATCAAACCATTAACTCCGGTGCTTAAAAGTTGTTGTTTTACAATTTACACCGCACCAAACATAAACAGCTAAAGTTTATTTGACAGACGTCTCTATTACCAAGGTTAATGAAGTGAGTGATTACAAATCAAACAGTTGACTCCGGTGCTTAAAAGTTGTTATTTTTACAGTTTACATAACCAAACATGTGCTATAAAGTAATACATGTAAACAGATAAAGTTCATTTAACAGACATTACCAAGGTTAATGAAGTGAGTGATTACAAATCAAACCGTCTACTCCGGTGCTTAAAAGTCTTTGTTTTTACAGTTTACACCGTACCAAACATGCGCTATAAAGTAATAAACAGCTAAAGTTCATTTGACAGACATTACCAAGGTTAACGAAGTGAGTGATTACAATTCAAACCGTTGACTCCGGTGCTTAAAAGTTGCTGTTTTTACAGTTTACACCGCACCAAACATGCGCTATAAAGTAATAAACAGCTAAAGTTTATTTGACAGACATTACCAAGGTTAATGAAGTGAGTGATTACAAATCAAACCGTTGACTCCGGTGCTTAAAAGTTGTTGTTTTTACAGTTTACATGTACCAAACATGTGCTATAAAGTAATAAATAGATAAAGTTCATTTGATTTGACAGACATTACCAAGGTTAATGAAGTGAGTAATTAGAAATCAAACTGGTGACTCCAGTGCTTAAAAGTTGTTGTTTTTACAGTTTACACGTACCAAACATGCGCTATAAAGTAATAAACAGCTAAAGTTCATTTGACAAACATTACCAAGCTACAAAGGTTAATGAAGTGAGTGATTACAAATCAAACCGTTGACTCCAGTGCTTAAAAGTTGTTGTTTTTACAGTTTACACGTACCAAACATGCGCTATAAAGTAATAAACAGCTAAAGTTCATTTGACAGACATTACCAAGGTTAATGAAGTGAGTGATTACAAATCAAACTGTTGACTCCGGTGCTTAAATGTTGTTGTTTTTACAGTTTACACCGTACCAAACATGCGCTATAAAGTAATAAACAGCTAAAGTTCATTTGACAGACATTACCAAGGTTAATGAAGTGAGTGATTACAAATCAAACCGTTGACTCCAGTGATTAAAAGTTGTTGTTTTTACAGTTTACACAGTACCAAACATGCGCTATAAGTAATAAACAGCTAAAGTTCATTTGACAGACATTACCAAGGTTAATGAAGTGAGTGATTACAAATCAAACTGTTGACTCCGGTGCTTAAATGTTGTTGTTTTTACAGTTTACACGTACCAAACATGCGCTATAAAGTAATTAACAGCTAAAGTTCATTTGACAGACATTACCAAGGTTAATGAAGTGAGTGATTACAAATCAAACCGTTGACTCCAGTGATTAAAAGTTGTTGTTTTTACAGTTTACACAGTACCAAACATGCGCTATAAGTAATAAACAGCTAAAGTTCATTTGACAGACATTACCAAGGTTAATGAAGTGAGTGATTACAAATCAAACTGTTGACTCCGGTGCTTAAATGGTGTTTTTTTTACAGTTTACACCGTACCAAACATGCGCTATAAAGTAATAAACAGCTAAAGTTCATTTGACAGACATTACCAAGGTTAATGAAGTGAGTGATTAGAAATCAAACTGGTGCCTCCAGTGCTTAAAAGTTGTTGTTTTTACAGTTTACACGTACCAAACATGTGCTATAAAGTAATAAACAGCTCAAGTTCATTTGACAGACATTACCAAGGTTAATGAAGTGAGTGATAGAAGTGGTGACTCTCTACAAAGAGCTCTGTTGGGCGGCCAATCATTGTTCTTATGCTTGGTAGAGATGTATAAGTACAATTTCTAACCAAATTAAGCTCGTTTCAAAACATTATAAAAACTAGTGATGGCGATCCTGATCGGGAGATCGGAATCGGCGCCGATCTGCATTGAATTGGCCTTGAATCGGAATTGGGAAAAAATGCAAGTTACCGATCCACCCTACCGATCTATTGGATTATTCCTAACCAGTATTTAAAGATGTTGAATAAAAATACACCTTGTATAATCACAATACATTTTCAGCTTGTCGTCGACTGTTATTTTTGTTCAAAACGTGATATTGTATATATAGTTTATCCATCATTATCATTGTTTTGTGGATAATTAATGCATCATCATCACCAAATTGTCGATTTAAACAGCAGCTTTTTTTCTTCTAGGGATTTTCCCTAGCCATTTCCCTAAACACTTGCAACGTAAATATAAATAAGTGATGCTCCACATGCGCAATAGCGATTCAGGGGTGGCAATTATTGATCTCCTCGAAGGAAATAAAATTTACGACGACGTTTCTAGAAAGTAAATCGTAAAAATACACCACTAGATTGGTAAGTGAGCGGGATTCGCACTGCTTTCAAATTATAATTTGCTAGATCTGAATTGGCCCGATCTGAACATTTTCTGATCGGAAATAGGCAGTATCGATCTTTAGGTTGGATAGGCCATTACTAATGACTAATAAAAACAATAGGGTCTTTACGTAAGAAAAACACCAAATGACTGAATTGAAGTCACATTGCATGTAAATTACATAGGCCTAATAAATAAAAATGAATTATTGTATTATTAAGATCCTAAATAAGTTAAGCGGGAATTTAGTATTAGGCCTATTTAGTAAAAGATAAACTAAAAGTACAAGTAATGAAAGATAGTTATAACTATATAGATATATATTTGGCAATTGTTAGCAACATTAATTTATTTGTTGGGTCATAGTGTTTCTGTACATGTTTAGAGGACTAAATAATATTATGACTTGTTACTCAGATATATTCTTGGATATATATTAAGAGGATTTATCATTAATGATTAGTTAATATCGTGAAGATATATAGCTATAAATGTTATACTAAAAACAGTATCAGATGAACTGTTAAAAGATTCCAAAGAGCTGATATGTACATTATGGCCTGTATTCTCGTACGTAGTTAAACACGGTTTTAAGCTAAACACGTGTCTAACTTTAACTTTAGACACAGCGTTTAACTAAACGTGATTCTCATACATTTGTTTTACTTAAACACACGTCTAACGAGAATACGGCCCTCCATGTTTCCCAAGTTATTCATCTATCAGTGATAGTGTCAGTGATCCCCACACAGCAACACTATAACGAAGTAAGTCTGTCCTAATCACTTTGAAAGAAGGATGGGTACTCCGTAAACCCAGGAATTATTACCTTTACAGTTTCTTCACCGTGACAGGCAATTAGAGGTTGTCCAGCGGATAACCATGTTATGAAATCAGGTTGTCAGCCAAAGTAAGGATATCTCGTAATTTCAGATAAATAAATCACAAAACGCATTTTATGTTCAGTGGATGTGGTTATAATAGAGTAGGGTAAAGTCGCCCATTTTCGGACAGCGCCTATTTTCGGTCACTTGGCAAAAATCGTGTAATTGCATCTGTCGTCGCCATTTTAAAAGCAACACCGGCATCAACTATGCGGGGGCTTTTTAGCTGTCAGTTTATACCGACGAGGTCATTTTCATTACACGATTTGGGCGAAGTGACCGAAAATAGGCGCTGACCGAAAATAGGCGACTTTACCCTAGATGATAACACAGACTATATATATGAATGCAATAACCTCTTTTGGACTATAAGACCTCCACACTAATCCAATATTTGTGCAGGGAGCTGGAGATATTATGGATTCAGGTGATTGGGAAAATAAGGATTTAACCCCCTGGGGTCTACCTGTCTATCTTACAGTGGTTCTGATTGGTTTATTACAAGATGTACTCATATGAATAGCCAATTCAAATGCAGCTTATAAAATGTTTCACTCCCATCTTTATCAGGGATACACTTATTCTAACAATGTTTCTCATTGGTGCAATAAATGATGTATCCATCTTTTTAACCAATCGGCGGGTAGTTCTCAGGGGGTTAATGGTTTTTAAAGACAATTTTATGAGGAATAAGAGAAAACCTTTCAAATACGATACAAATATTCAAAAAGTATGGTCATCCATCCAACAGATGACCTGCATCTCAGTCTAGGTTGTCCGCCAACATTTTTAGGCTTCAGGAAATCCGGATTACCACTTAATTTGAACGCTGCATGTGATATATCATTTTACACTTGATTATCAAAAAAACTTTTCTGTTTACCATCTGATATGAGTATGTGATTGTAATCTTTTTTGATTAGGCCCATTAAGTCTCAGAGACGTGCACGTTTTAGGACAGAAAAAACTTGTAGGTTTAGGAGCTCAGAAAACTAAGAATAGCGGCAGCTGCCAATTTGTTTAATACTTCATAATTCAGTTTAAATTTGTCTCTTTCTTTATCATGTCATACCATCACAAATTAAAACTTGAATGCATAAATACTATTTTGTATGAGTTTCTACATAATTATAGAGTAGAAACATTTTGAATAACATTTTGATAACATTTTCTCCAGTCAAATTTTCTCAAATTAAACATCGTTAAGGGTGCGTACCACTATTACGCGCTAACGTGTGTTTCTATGGGAAAGATGCCTCGGGAAAACGGCAATATCTTGAGTTACCTTGCGACTCATTAAATGAAATCTTGGAATATTTATTAACACACATAGATCTTACTTGGGTCAAAAACTCAGATGGGGGTGACCGTTTACATTTTTCTATATTTCCCCCTTTATACGGAGTAGTATTTTTTAACACGAAATTACACCTTGTAGCCCGTTGTGACCAATGTGTATCCCTCCGCCAATATTTTCTAACAAAACAGTAGATGTATACTCTTTTCATTCGAATTATCTCAGGTACACTTCAGTGAACAAATATAGACCAAATTCAATAATTTTGAATGACATATCATGTCAATATTAACCAATCTTTCCGTTATTTAGGAACTATATTCGTGATCGCGATCGACGGAAGCTGGGCGTTGGACTGTAATAGTGGTGTGCACCCTTAAAGAGACCCATTTTCATCCATTTTCAGAAATCATTATTACATATTAAAGAGCAGAAAATTTCAAATTAAAAGGTAAATTTGTACTCGATTTGGATACTCCGTTTTGTAAATACAACATGCACAAGAAGCTACATACCCACTTGAAATTCATAAAAACCCTTAATTTTTGTCATATTTTGGGATTCCCAGATATCAATTTTCACTTTTACAACGAAGGTCCGTGTTTCTTGATCTTATTGAATGTTAAAAGGATACATGCTTTATCTTTTTTGATACAACACTCTTACTATAACATAGCAAAACATGTTCATTCATTTAGTCATGATATACTTGCAATAATTGTCACCACTATACCGGGGGAAAAGAAGCACATGTTCATGTAAATGCACGAAGCCACACATTATTGGTTAATATTCATGATTTTTAATTAAATCGTCGTGTAGTCCTACATGTATATAAATTTTAGATATCATAAGTATATTTTCAAAACTATTTGTATCATAAGATTGCCCACATTTGCCTGACCACTCCACAAAGTTGTATTGATCAAAACTCTCACGAAATATGTCAGTAGGCCTAAGACCTACAGGTCAAAACGATGTCGATATTTTGATATCTGGTGCGTTTTGCCCCGGTTTCCCCTATCCCCCCCCCCCCCCCCCCCCCCCCCCCACCCCACCCCACGCCCGTGGAACTGAGTTTCTGAGTCATTATGCTTACAGGATTGTTTTGATGTCAATGTTATATGTTTTGTTTATAAACTAAATAAAAATACTGAGTTTTCACACAAAATCTCGCTCACTGGTATCTTTAAATATGATGGTCCGACAATAACAAATTGCAATTGTCCAAAATTGCAACGGTCAAGCGCGCACACGACTGACTTTGCCCGTTTGGCCCGTATTTTGACAATTTCGCTCTTTAATGAATGAAAAAGTCAAATTTAATAATGTCAAGTGTTGCGATTATTATTTCAAATGTATTTTCAAAATATAAAACTAACATAAAATGCTACACAAAACAAGTTTTGCAACCACAAAGCCCGTAATCGCCTGGTTTTAAAGACTATCTATGTGCTTTAAGGGTGCATACCACTATTACGCGCTAACGTGTGTTTCTATGGGAAAGATGCCTCGGGAAAACGGCAATATCTTGAGTTACCTTGCGACTCATTAAATGAAATCTTGGAATATTTATTAACACACATAGATCTTACTTGGGTCAAAAACTCAGATGGGGGTGACCGTTTACATTTTTCTATATTTCCCCCTTTATACGGAGTAGTATTTTTTAACACGAAATTACACCTTGTAGCCCGTTGTGACCAATGTGTATCCCTCCGCCAATATTTTCTAACAAAACAGTAGATGTATACTCTTTTCATTCGAATTATCTCAGGTACAATTCAGTGAACAAATATAGACCAAATTCAATAATTTTGAATGACATATTATGTCAATATTAACCAATCTTTCCGTTATTTAGGAACTATATTCGTGATCGCGATCGACGGAAGCTGGGCGTTGGACTGTAATAGTGGTGTGCACCCTTAAGTGTCTCTCTGAATGCAATATAGAGTGAAATATCCAATGGATTTACAGGAATACCAGCTATAATTAATTCAATAATTTCTTGATTAGCCAGGACGGTATAATTAATATTGAGGGCGCTATTTATGAGCAAAAAGTGTCCATAATCATCATGACATGAGTGCAGAATTTGGCAGAGTATTTTAATGTGTAAGTCTATGGGGAAAAATAAAACTTCCATGTTTTCCCCTTTTAAATCAAATGTTGTAAACTCTCTTTACCTAGGTTGTATGCACTGATGCCTAAATAACTAAACACAAGCAACTAGAAATTATGAAAGTAAAGCTTATCACACAATATAAAGAATGTTTGGAATGTCAAAAACATATGTATTATCACCAAAAATGACCTCAATCCTGAGACTTAGTATGGGGTATGAATAATTTTGGACAGGCATAAAAACACAATTCTTGTACAATTCTATTGTTATGCAAAAAATGTTGTGCAAAAATATATTAAGGAGGGGCAATCCCGAGGTACCAAAACTAAGTCAGCGATTTCAAACAAGAACCTTAGAATAGTCCGTACGCAGTCACCAATCTTATTCATAACTGTCATTTAATGTTGATTAGCATCCAAATTGTAAATATTAAGTTATTCTAAAGGTTTATATTTTGACTTTGGAGTTTGTGTTTTTGTGTCATTTCCTCCTGAGGTAAATAAACACCACCCCATTGAATAATGGAGCAATCTAGGTTTTTTTTAGGGGGTTCCCCACTACGTAATTGTTTTTCTCCGGATTGACCAATAGCGGAGAAGCTTTTATAAAGAACGATTATGAGATAGACCAATCACAGTTCTGCAACTATTATGCATGTTCGGGGGCCACAAATTAACCTAGTTTTTTATTTGCAAACAATCACAGAAAATAAATAAACAAACAACAGAAGTTTCTTCATTCCCGATCCTGATCCTGTAAAGAATTCAGAAGCAGGAAACATCAATTTTGCCGATTGGCTATAATATTATATGAAATATGAATATTTCGTCTCGGATCTACCGTACGAATAAGTTTTTGAAGCTATTTTGTGTAGGCCTAAGCTTATTTCATCATTAAAAAGTCAACGCAAATGATGTCTCATCATAATCATCAACATTCTTCTTATGTTTATGGTCAACTGATGGGGAAATGTAATTAAAATCGCAGCTAAATCGTGTTGTACGATTCCATTCTTTGTATTAACACCTGCTTGTTTAGAGACAACGTTATTCGGTGAGTATATATGGCTAGACCAGTGGTTCCCAACCTCTGGGTCGCGACCCCAGTTAGGGTCGCGACGCACCTTTTGTGGGGTCGCGGACTAGACTAATTTAACAAAAATAAAATTAATTATAATGTTGTATCATAGCAACACATATGACTTTGTTCTATGAGGGGTCGCGCTCTGATGCTTGTTTCTGGAATGGGGTCACCGCCAGAAAAAGGTTGGGAACCACTGGGCTAGACCTAATTAGGATCGTGAGTTTTTTTGACAAACAAAAGTATATTGTCTTGCCATAGTATTAGTTGCAGTGTTAGTGTTTGTCAAGCTTTGACAAAAATTAAATGGGTTGTCATGTGTCGTAGACGGGATGGCTATCATAGGCTATAGGCCTAGCTAGGAGTAGGCTCGTACGTAGGCCTAGTTAATTTAGCCTAACATTTTTTAATCTTGTCAGTTTCGGTTTTACAATAAAAATGGAAGACGCCCGACTTTGATTTTGAATACGTTTCTTGAATTGAAACATTTATAAAGTCACCTTTGATGAGACATATCCCTGCCCTGTGTATGTAGGCTGTTTATCATCATGGTTTTTTTGCGTCCCAGTCAAATTTTATACTAGTTTGTTAGCCCTGTAATCAGATTTATTTCACTGATGCTTGATACGGCCGTGTTTGCCGGTGAGACTGAGACAGACAGCCAACGTGAGCGGTGTTTAGCTTACAATCGCTTGACACATGACATACATTGTACATCTTCGTCACTTGTGTCATTTGGGGTCCATGATGAAGCTTACAAAATTTCACGGTGTCTGCTGAGGGACATCCAGTTACCAGTATCTGTAGGGCAGGCTAGCCGCCGCGCTGGTGGTTCAAACACACGCCAGTTATTCAAATCATGCATACCAAATTTGCCGTTCATCATTGACATTTTACAACGATATAAAAATGGTGTTTTGTTGTGTTTTCAATGTAGTATTTATTGTTGAAAGTACAGCCGCGAGTAGTCGTGTCGCGTGTTTCCATGTTCAGGGCCCCACTCGCAAACATCTGCCTCTTGTTACCATGCAACGTCACACAAAAAGCCCCGCCCCCAGGTTATTGATGCGCGTACAAGTAAATTTTGAAGGTCTTGGCAATATATCAATAACCTGCGTTGTGCGTTCGCGTTTCCATGTAACGATCAATTTGAGTGGAAGCGCGGTGGTACGCACATATTCAAAAGTTATGAATTGTCTTTAGTGTAAAGCGAAATTTCCACCACTCCAGCTGATATAGATATGCTATAGTATGCTGGTTCCCTACACCCTGGATCCCCGCACCAACTCATCAATAGGTGTAGGTTTAGGCTTCTCCATTACTTCTCAGAATCGACTCTACACCGCATTATTTTGTTGCTCTGTTATCACATACGGGAAATAACGATCAACACAAGTTGTAGTTGAGGTGACGCATCAAATACTGAATGCATGCCATGGCTACGGTGCCATGGGGAGCACGCTACACCATGCGTGTGAATTCCGACACTGTCGTTAGGCAAAGATACAGTGTATTTTGTACCAATCACTGAATTTGTTATCGTTATGAGCGTGAAGCTGGCATTGACCAAATTTATTTGTGGATTATTTTACGTTATTTCATGCATATGATTTGCGCGTACCTGCATCTATGGATGAGTTGTGTGGAGCCCATTGATGCAGGGAACCAGCATAAGTGGTTAGTAGATATAAATTGACACAATTGTCCTGTATCTCAAAACATAAGGTGATTCAGAAAGAAAAAAATGCACAGTGTGCAAAAAAAAGAAATGTACACTCTCTGACCCTTTGCACTGCCCTTATACAATGTCATTTTGATTATTGTTGCTCTTTATGGTTTTCTTCACTTTCTGCAAAGTTAAAAAATAAGCTGCAAGTTGTGCAAAATAAGTTGATTTGTTTCATTTTGAAGCTGGAGCCCAGGTCCCACATTGGTGATGTAGAATTAAAGAAGCTGGGAATGTTGAAAGTTGAAGACTGAGTTAAACAACTTAAACTCAGACATGTTTTTAAATTCTATAATGAAACAGCACCTGAATTCTCATTTTTCCAAATTGTCCAACACCCACAGATACAATACCAGGGGCAGTGCAACACATTTTCTGGTTCCTAAAGCTAAAGGTCAGCAGTGCAATACATTTTTCTTTACTGGTATTCGGGAATGGAACTTGCTACCAACTCAGGTTAAAACATCCAAAACCCATGGGCAGTTTAAAAAGGCAGTAAAAAGTCACTTTCTATCTTTATTTTTCATCCATTTTTTATATGCAGTTGTTTCATGGCAAGTATATATGATGTTTTAATATATGAAGGACCCCAATGGAAATAAGCCCTTTTTAGAGCTTTCTCGGGCTATCCTTGGCATTATATGTTTTCTTTTATTAATATGCTATGTGAATTATTGTAATTTTTAAAATTGTATATTGATCTGATGTATTGTATCTGTTTCTTGATATGCCAAATAAAACTAAGCTAAACTAAACTAATCTGAAGAAATTTACAGACTGACTTTTAAATATATCATGATATATCCTTTAAATTTTAGGGGAAAAGAGTGATGATCACAGCTGCTTTAAAAGTGACGTACACTCATACTGCAAAGTACAAGTTATGGTTTGATACAGCTGGTCAACGATCTTGAATTTAAGTTGTTTTTACATACTGCTAGACTCATCACCAAGAAAACACTCTGAAAAAACACATGTATAGAGGTTTGTTTTGGTATGTAGACAACCCCATGATAACAATTGGAATTACATACAAATCAATTAAAGAAATACAAAGAAAGAATTGTTTTGAGGGGTAATATTTAATTGCATGATATAATAAAGTATTCCCTGGAAGCTGCATGATGCACTTAAAGTCATAGTATGTGATCTTTTACAGGGGGCACCCTCTATTCATGAATTTTTTTAAAAGTAGATTTTCTTGCAGATTTACATTTCTGATCATAAGTCATGAATATATTCTGAGTTACAGAGCGATACGATTTCTAATTACTTCAAAATCATGGTTTTTAGAGTGAAAATAGAGTGAAAATAGATTGTTCGCTAGCGAACAATCCATTTTCAACCCTTAAAAACCATGATTTAGAAGTAATTAGGAATCGTATCACATAATATGCCTTTAAATCCATTAAAGTATTGACAAGTGCCTAAAGATTCATTTACACTAGGCGATATTTGCCATGCGATGCGGTGGCCTTACTTCCGCCTTAGTGTACAGCAATTTACCGCAAGTCACGCTGGGTCAACGCATGCGATGGCTGCCAGCACCGTGTGGAAAAATAGGATACTTTACTTTACTTTTTGCGATAACTCTCCACTACACACAGTAAATAACGTCTAGTGTGAACAGAGCTTTACACCTCTGAATCCCCGGGTAGATATGAGGTTACGGGATGTGCCGCCAAATAGGGTCCATTTTTCACCCCCTGGTAAATTGAATAACCCTTTTTTAAAGCAATTTTTGGTAAATGTATGGGTCTAAAATCCCTAATTTTGCTGTTTTTCACAGATATTTTAGCAAAATCTTGTCAAATATATAGGAAAATTATGGGTCTCCGGTAAACATATGGGTCCATTTCCCCCGAAAATTGGTAAATGTTTGGGTCAGTTTCTAATTTTGCTGGCGGTACATCCCTACCAAACAAATATTTGAGTAACCCCCCTTCCCCTGGGCCTGAAGCACACAAAACCTTGTACTATCAAGTCACAATCACGATAGCTCGCAAGTAGTCTGTGTGTAGATTGCTGCTGCTGTGCTGTTTACAAATTGGTATAAATATAGACGTTTAAAATTCAAGTGCAAAATATACAAAATGTTAAAAAAATTGATATTCATTGTTTTTGTTGCTACTAGTGATTGTACTTTGTGGGCCAAAAGATTCATATACAAATATTTTTCTCATGATTAACAAAACGTGCAGTTATTTTTGAACAGTTGATTGGCAGAGTGGTCATATATACAATTATATTCATATAACTTCAATTTACATGATAAGACTTGGTTAAGGTGTATAAAATATTGTTTGCTTGTTCGTCGAAGACCAGTTCTTTCCTTGAAGACAAGTTTTGGTCTTGTCCCTCGAAGACGAGTTTTGATCTTGTTCCTCGAAGACGAGTTTTGGTTTTGTTCCTCGAAGATTAGCTTGTTAAAAAAAATGTTCCAAAAAAGAAATCTACATTTTGTTGAAAAAACATTTTAAAAAAATGGGTCAGTCTAGCCTGTAGAACAGGGTTTTTTCATGTGGCCTATAATACCTTTCGCAATCTTATCTACATTTGGCAAATGATTAACATAATAATGGTGGCTATCATTAGACTCTATCACAGGGGTTCTCAACCTGGGGGTCGTTTGGGGTTTTCCAGGGGGTCATAAATATAGCTTTTTGGGGAACCACTTTGATATTTCGCTCTAAAAAAGGCAAAGAAACGGTCAAATATGCTTAATTTCCTGCTCGCTACTCTCGCATCATATAACCAAGCAGTTTTAATTTGAATAAATCGAGTTTTTCTTCTTCTTTTTTTTGGGGGGGGGGGGGGGGGGGGGGGGGGTCATGGTACTGACCAAGAATGTCAAAAGGGGTTGTGGGCCAAAAAGGTTGAGAACCACTGCTCTATCATCATACTCTGCAGGTCACTACATACCTTGCTTATTTTTACATTTGATATAAATACAGAAAATGAAATATACAGAATACTTGTTGCATTTTATATTACAAAATAATGCCATCTTTCAAGGTTGTTTAAATGCATAGTATGACTTTGTTAATAAAAATATGATAAGAATACTAATTAAACAATCTAAAATGTATCAAAAGTTGTTACAAATATTTCTTAAATAGCAAGGTGTCATATTGGAATGATGATTCAAGTCGGACGGATTAACATCATTGGTACGGAATAATCACAGAATTCACTTATCAAGGTATTTCAAAAGATAAAAAAGATCATAATGTGACCCATCACATCAAAACCGACCAGTTTTCGGCAAACATTATTTGCAGAAAAGACCAAAAGAATATGAGAAAAAATAAAAGGAAGTTATCACCTCTCAAGCTTCATAAAATCTGTTTTCATGTTCAAATTTCAATAAGTTGGGTGTCATTTTAAAGTTAAATAAAAATAGCTTTGAAACATGAAAGCAAACTATCAATTTTCCTTTTTAGAGACAACTGGTGTGTTTTGATGTGATTATGGGTCACATACTTTGTGTAAAAAAGTGCATAGAATTGGCCTTCATACATTTGTGCGCTTGTTCACTGATAACATAAATTGCATGATTAATCATGTTTTTTGCAATGAATATAAAGAGTGTATAAAATCTGTGTTACAGAAAACATGTATTTTTCTCTTCATTTTTACATAGTCAGCTGTTTATCTTTGATTTTATCTTTGATAAAAAAGTATCATCATATAATACATTGAATAGATTTCGTAAGAATTGCATTGATAAGACTAAGGATATCATTGTTTTGTCAAGTTCGTTGTAATGTCCATGTACAAAATAGATTGAGTGACACACACAAAAAGAAGCAAAATGAGCATATTTCTCAAATATAGGGCTGATATAAAGACTAGATTAAAATGTACAGAATTGTAAAAAATGTTCTGTTGTGTTACCACTTTTGTTTTGGTGTTAAATATATAGCTACAAGGCATTGCTATTTATGCAATTATAAACATCATCTCCAATAAGGCAAACAAAAAAAAAAGTTTGTCTCAAATGACATGAGAGACTGAAAATCTAATGCGGTCTGCGGATTTTTTTCTTCTTTTTTTTCTTCAATTTAGACCTGATCGTTATTTGTTTGGTCAAAAAGTTGGATTTTGCAAGATTTTTTTGAGAAAATTGAAAGAAGAAAAAAAAATTGAAAAAAGAAATTGACAAAAAATTGAACAAAAAAAAAATTGAAAAAAAAACAACTAAAAAAAACAACTAACGCGGGCGGTTTCAGGAATGCACGCGGGTCATCTGAGACAAACCCCTTTTTTTTGTTGGCCTAACAAATATTTAAAACACAAACAATACTAGTCTTGTAGTATGGTAATATTTCATTAATTGTGGATGGATTTATGTCATTGGTGCATAATAATTACAGATGGAATGCATTGATAAAGGTGGCACACAAATTCATTAGGAATTAAGAGATGAAATTATCTATAACATATTTATATGACTGGCTATTTGTTATGCTTTTTACAACAAAAAAGGAATAAAAACAATGATACGCTTGTACGTAGAAGTTGTGTGACCTTTAACACAGGAATATGTAAATTGCATAGGGCTTTATAAAATATGGAATCATAAAATCAAGGACCCATAAAATTGGTTGAATTGGTAAAAATTGCTACAATCCCCTTTACAGATACCAAAAGTACAAAATAATATCATGGGAAAATATATTGAATAATTAATCTAATCAAGGAATGTTAAAACAAGGATAGACCACTTCAAGTCGTATGAATACCATTTTATTGAAAATTTTTGTTGATAAGTTGGCAAAGGAGTGTACTATAAATTTGTTGTGCTTTGTTTAATTTGAACCATTTTGCTTGCCTTTAAATTCACAATTTGAAAGTTAATTAAATAGATTTATACACAAATAAAATATAATCTCATGTTTTTACTTTTTTTCGGTAGCTGCTTGAAGCACACAATTTATATAAAAATGCAGCGTAAAAATGTCCACGTGTACAGTATGCATTGTGATTCAAGGACTATATTTGAATTTGTGTCTAGGGTTATTTGATTTGTTGGTCAATTTTGTACATGATAAATAATTAGCAATCACAAATAATCTCCTGGTGCATTCATCAACAGATTTCAATACCAGTTGGAATGAAAAAACATATTATTGGACAATGAATGCTAAACTTTTGAAAGATTAGTTGTCACTAAGGTTATGTGGCTTAGTTTACATCTAGTCAAGTAAGGACAGGCAAAACCCTGCAGAGCTATAGCCTAGGCTATATGGCGCCCCAGTCATCCAGGTATTTTTGTCATTTGCCATTGACAACAAAGCAAAACGTTTTAACGCAATATAGTTTGTACGCTCTACTCAACCATACACTAGATCGTTCCTAGTGATCGTGTGAGGCTGTGTAAGCGACTGTTGTTTACATTAGCAAACAGCATGTGACATCATTCCAGTCCGACCTATAATGTGAACCACCCACTAGGGGTTATGCTACAGTAAGGCTATGGCGTGAATAGCTCTTAGCCTATTAAGCTACACCACTAGCAATTTCTAGACTGTCAAAATAAACTTATCTTCAGTCTGACCTACCATTCCATTCAGGATTTGTAATGAAACCCTGCAAAGTAGAATAAGACATCCATGTTGTTGAATTCAGTCAGAGAAGTCTATCAATCTTTGCTATCTCTGCTGCTTTTATCAAACTTTTTACTGGATGGAAGCACAAATCTAGTCTGCTTTTTCTTTGCGTCTCCCGCAGAACTAGGATCTAAATCCTGATTAAGCGGCCCTTTTCTGGCTTTATTTGACGCCTGTAACGATTTCAAGCGTGCCTCCAGAGTGTTCAGTGATGCCCTATTTTGTTCCTGATACGGTTTCTTTGGCATATCTCGTACAGATTGTCTGCGGTCTTTATCCGCGTTAGTCGATGGTTCTGGAGACAAGCCACGGAGTCTGTCTGCTTGATCAAGCGATGTTCCAGATGCCATGGATGATCTCCTAGAACTGTTGGCACTCAAATTCACATCCGTAGGACGCCCAATACGATCTGACGAAAACCCAGAATCCTTGTAAGACTCTCTGAGGGATCCGCTACCTGGCGAGGGTGAAACACTTCTAGGTTGCGCACTGGGTTTCAATGAGAGTCTTTTCATCGCAGCGGCAAGTTTTGTGGGGTTTAAGGTGGCAGGACTACTATTGGCAGATGATCGTCGGGAGGAGGAAGACGATGTCACAGGTATTGATAACCTTGCAGCAGATTCTGTTAGGTTTCTCTTTATAGGTGATAGGATTTCTTCTTTCACAGGAGTTCTCTTTGCAGGTTCTTTGGGTTTCACTTCGCTGTGAATATAAAAATAAATGTTAACATATTTACTGAAATGTTGTACAAATGTCTTTTCTTAACAGAAATACAAAGTAAAAAAATAAATATTGATATATCCAAACAGCAATATTTGTCACATTTTGTGGACCATTTTGCCGATCAGTTCCTTTAAAAGATTTCCAATTGGTTACATACACTCATGAAAAACAATCATCAATAATCTCAGATATATTAAAAGGTAGGATTATAAAACTTGATTAAAGTATGTCATGGACCCGTCGGAAGGGGTGCAACCGTACGGCTTTGGTCGCACCAATATTTTCCAGAGGGGAAACAATTAATGGCAGTACTTTTCTTTTTGTTCTTAATATTTAAGTTTTCGTATTGGCAGTGAACATCGACTTCGTATTTTTGGAATATTCACAAAATGCTATTCTAAAGATGCCAGTTTTTAACCGAGATGTAAATTTCTAATGTACATCAGAAGCATTGGTGACATTCCTATCAGATAGCCTACTTAGATTGTGCTTAGTCTTGGTTGTAATTAATTATATAAAAATGCAACCCTCACAGTATCTTCTTTTTAGAGAACATTTCATTACCCAAAGTATGTAAACCGCACTATAAAACACACAATAAATGCATCAGTGTTAGTCTTTATTTATATTAAAATTGATATGGAAATCATCACTCGAATACTTCAAAATGTATCAACTTCAGGGGGCTTTGCCCCCTGGCCCCATAAAAGAGCCCCCTTTGAACCCCGCTCGCACCAGTAACAAATTGCTTCCGACAGGCCTATCATGGTTATATACATTGAGCAGTGTTACCAGATGAATGAAAAGAAATCATCAAAGACCTCACACAAAGATTCGTGTAATATGATTATAAAACTTGAAGTAAGTCATGGATAAATCTTGATGATTTAGCAGGCACCTACCTATCTTTACTATCTTGGTTATAGACATTGAGCAGTGACTCCAGACGATCAACTTCTTGATGTAGTTCATCATTCTCTTCCTCAAGACTCTCTTTCTCCTGATGTAGCTCCTCTTTCTCAGCATTTACCCTGGTACACTTAGTACACTTGCCTCCACCTGTCATTACAATGGTGTGAGAGGAAGGTATCAAAACATGGATGAGAAATTTGATTGAGTTTCGCTTGTCATACATTCTGCTAGGATCATGCTTATAGGCCATATAAATGGTTAATTTACTACATGTACTTCGGCCGCTAGAGACTCAACAAAGGCTTTGTATACATAAGTGCTCTTTCATCTGGTGCCCATGTAAACACAGTCCCCTGGGGGTTGCATGGATGTAAGTGTATTCAAAGCAAAAAGCCTGAAAATTGATAAATATCAGGGTGATATATTCATTAATATAAGCATAACAAGAGCTTGAAATTCATGACTTTCTGACCAAAAAGCCTGAATTCTGGCAGTTGCCTGAAAACTTTCATCCCTGCCCTGTGGTCTAGTGGGTAATTTGATCACCACAAATGCGAGAGGGACCAGGTTCCAGACAGTATATTTATAAGGACTTTCATATTTTAATTCACACCAGTTTGTCCGAGTCTATATATTATTTAAGTATTGAGCACTATCAGACTAATAATTGATAATCACGTTTTATATTATTTAAGAAATAGGTTATATTTTATTCAAAGCAATTACTAGTTTTATTTATTTGCTCCAACGATCTTACCATCTGCTTTGAGTTTCTCTATCTCTCTCATCTGTATCTGATTATCTTCTTTTAAGTTTCTATTTGTGCTCTTCACTTCACGCACTTGTTTGTTGAGGGTGCTAATTTCTTCTTCTTTACTATGAATTCTTTCTTCCAGCCTAAGGGTAAAATGTATGGCATAGAAAAGTATTATATAATTATAACAAATATGGACAAATATATGGGTTACTTTCACAGATCATAAAGCCATGTTTCTATTCCAATGCAAAATGTGTGTAATCAATCTTTATTCAAGCAACACTGACATAAAATATATACAATGCGCGAAAAAGAAGGTAGATTAAAGCCCAGGACAAAAATCGGAACCACACAGTGGTCCAGGTTTAACAGGGCTGACTGAACAACAAACAAAAATACATCAAATAACCACAAATCAATGTCCAACCGGAATCAGGAGATACACAGAAATAGAGCGAACCCAGCAAAGGGGAACTACATGTATGTGCAGGGATAGAGAATCACACCTTGAGGTAGGGTTGATCATCGCTTCCCCAGGCTGGCTCTTGCCTCGCATTCCAAATAGTGTAGCTGCACAGAAGGGCCAACTTGCTGAGTTCCTTCATGAATTGCTTTTGATGGTTTGGATGGTGATTATTGGTGGTGATTAGTGGTAATTGGCAGACGATGCCGGACATGGGCTCATTTACAAATATTCAATATTAAATTATGCGTACGAGGTTAGGTGATCAAGCGAATGAAACAAACAGTTAACGACGGATTAAATGTAAAAAATGATACTGACACTGGGGTTGGTTTTCCAACTCCAGCAGTTTTAGGATGAAATAATTTAGTTCCAATGTGTTATAAATGTTCTGGCGTCATATAATCAAAATCCATTTTTACGCTGTAAGCAACAGATTTTCAAAATTTACGGCCATTCGTGTCCACCGTCGTCTGGTAAGTGGTGGTGATGGCCTGAACAAAAGCATGCGATCACCACCTTTTTCTCCACCTTCATAACCACTAAAATAATCCAGTATTTGTTGGGTTATTAGTGGTGATTCATAACTTTTGAAAATGTGCGTACCACCGCGCTTCCACTCAAATTGATCGTTACATGGAAACGCGGACGCACAGCGCAGGTTATTGATATATTGCCAAGACCTCCAAAATGTACTTGTACGCGCATCAATGACCTGGGGGCGTGGCGTTTTGTGTGACGTTGTGCATGGTAACAAGAGGCAGATGTTTGCGAGTGGGGCCCTGAACATGGATACACGCGACACGACTATACTCGCGGCGGCTGTACTTTCAACAATACAAATACTACATTGAAAACACAACAAAACACCATTTTTATATCGTTGTAAAATGTCAATGATGAACGGCAAATTTGGTCTGCATGATTTGAATAACTGGCGTGTGTTTGTACCACCACCAGCGCGGCGGCTAGCCTGCCCTCAGAGATGGTAACTGGACGTCCCTCATCAGCAGCGAGCGCAGACTCAGTGACATTTTGTTAGCTTCATCATGGACCCCCAAATGACACAAGTGACGAGCAAGGACGTACAATGTATGTCATAGCGATTGTATTAGCTAAACATCGCTCTGACGTTGCGTGTCGCCTCAGTCTCACCGGCAAGCACGGCCGTATCAAGCATCAGTGAAATAAATCTGATTACAGGGCTAACAAACTAGTATAAAATTTGACCCGGGACGCAAAATAAATCCCATGATAAACAGCCTAGTACAGAACAGGAATCTGTCGCATCAAAGGTGACTTTATAAATGTTTCAATTCAAGAAACGTATTCAAAATCGAAGTCAGGCGTCATCCATTTTTGTTGTAAAACCGAAATTGACAAGATTAAAAAATGTTACTGTGGCTAAATTAACTAGGCCTACGTAAAATACTACGAGCCTACTCCTAGCTAGGCCTATGATAGCCATCCCGTCTACGACACATGACAACCCATTTAATTTTTGTCAAAGCTTGACAAACACCTGACACTGCAACTATAATAATAATTAAGGCAAGACAACAATCAACATACTTTTGTTTGTCAAAAAGACTCACGATCGATGTAGGCTAGGCCATCAATCAATCATTACTCACCGAATAACGTCGTCTCTAAACAAGCAGACAAAGAATGGAATCGTACAACACGATTTAGCTGCGATTTTGATTATATTTCCCCATCAATTGACCATAAACAAAGAAGGTTGTTGACGTGATTCGACTTTGATCCATGGATCCATGAGACATCATGATCCCGATCATGATCATTTGCATTGACTTTTTCAATGATGAATAAGCTTACAAAAATAGCTTCAAAAACTTATTCGTACGGTAGATCTGAGACGAAATATTCGTCCAGGGTATGAAGTCATATTTCATATAATATTATTTCCAATCGGCAAAATTGATCTTTCCTGCTTCTGAATTCTTTACAGGATCGGGAATGAAGAAACTTCTAGCTGTTGTTTATTTATTTTCCGTGCTTGTTTGCAAATCAAAAACTAAATTAATTTGTGGCCCTGAACATGCATATTATTTGCCGAACTGTGATTGGTCTATCTCATAATCGTTTTTTATAACAGCTTCTCCGCTATTGGTCAAAGAAAAACATTCCAGAGAAAAACAATGACGTAGTGGGGAATCCCCTAGATTGCTCCATTATTCAATGGGGTGGTGTTTATTTACCTCAGGGGGAAATGACACAAAAATACGAACTCCAAAGTCAAAATATTAACCTTTAGCATGTTTAGAATAACTTAATATTACAATTTGGATGCTAATCAACATTAAATGACAGTTATGAATAAGATTGGTGACTTTGTACGGACTATTCTAAGGTTCTTGTTTGAAATCGCTGACTTTGTTTTGGTACCTCGGGATTGCCCCTCGGGGGCGTGCCGCCCCCTCGGGGCAATCCCTTGGTACCAAAACAAAGTCAGCGATTTCAAACAAGAACCTTAGAATAGTCCGTACGCAGTCACCAACCTTAAATTCTAGTGGTGATCTTGAATAAATACAGACAGCGATTATTTTAGTAATGACGAGACTCCACATGGGGCATGATACTTGAGCCCCATGTATGAACATTTTTTGCGGTGCGTAGCGTGACGGTATGCTTGGATATGCTGGCCCTACATGTATTTTGGTGAACCTCCTTTACTATGTTACCACCCTTTAGTGCTGAATGGAAATGCTATTGTTTACTGGTAGTGATGGAATAGGAACATGCTTATAGAGCCTTTGAACAAAAATGACATGAAATATGCAAGGTAACCAGCTATACTGCACATAATAAAATAGGACTTATAAGTATCGATATCTTTATAAATTGTATGGATACCTTTTTTTTCAAAACATTGATTAGGAGCAATGAGGCTTGCGGGCTATGTGTTACTGCACAACAATGACTTGAAAAGGGTATACAATTTACAATTAATAGCATTGTGTTCAACATTAGTGTACATGCTTGTATTTATTTCATATTTGATTTTTTTTAGCATGAAGACACCAAGACAAGTTAGAAATTGTGAAGCTGTTATCAACATTTTTATGTCTCATATCGGCCTGTTCAAACTATTATTAGAAATAATTTATTATTAGAAATGAGCAACATGTGTATATACATTAACGTCTCTGTTTTTTATATCTCTTTTCTGTGATAGTACAGTTACCTATTGCCTATTATTTCTGGACTACTATGTCCATTTATACACCTGGCATAGGTTGACACCAACGGATATCAATTTTTATCCACCAACATCAACAGATGCTCATTGATGTGAGTATGAATGTGCCCAAGTCTGGCTTGCCTATTGGTATTACTGGCTTATACAGGGGGTGTCAAAAGTGTTAATACCCTTTTTAAAGCTTTAAATCGTTGGTAAAATATTTCCCAAAATAAAACTGAAAACATATTTGGAAAGAGAAAATAATCTTTGATTTTGTGGTTTATCCTTGGTGTAAGGCGGCACGCAACTAACCTAGCATCAAATCCTCTATTGAGGGATTAAACGATTATACAGCTTTATTCAGTAATAGGTCTGGACACTAGTCTAACTTATAAATATCTTACACTAGGATACACCGATTTTATGTCATAAATAAACAGTAGGGATTTTAATGTTTTTAGAATGCGCAAACACAATTGTAATATGTTGTGTAAAAGTAAAAATATAGTGCCTTCAAAACAAGTTGCAGGTTTTCTGGGACACCCTGTATAATTAGCTGTAATGTAATGAATTGAAGGGAGCGAAAGAGGGAGAGAGGTAGTAAAAATTAAGGTTTTCCATGATTACCTTTTTTACTTTAAGATGGAAAATTTTGAATCAAATTAATTCCAAGTTTTTCCAAATATGTTTTAGTTTGATACTGTGAATTATTTGTAAGCCTTAAAAAGGTATTGAAACATTACTGATATGTAATATGACTAATGGGAAAGTTTTGAATACTATGATAGCACTATGGACTTTTTTTTTACACTTATGTCAGTTGGTGGAAAGGTGCTTAGTACTACTAGTCAGGTTAGATTTCTCTCTAGATTCCTTGAACGTGTGATGCCTAAAAGATCATGACAATAAAATCTTTATAAAATAATACATACCTCTGAGTCACATCACCCGTCTGTAATGAAGAAAAACAAAACGGTATAGACATTAGTGATACATAACAGACTTTAACACTATGCCTTTCACCCTCTCTATTCATACAAATGGTCAATGAATCCAGGTAAACAGCATTTCTTCATCATAAAGTGTGGTTGATAAGGTAGACTAAAGAATTGACATGGATGTGTTATAAGCTGGTTGAATCCAGTTGAATCCAACATGTAAATTCAGTGCGTATTCGACTCAGCACAGCTTAACATGCACATAATTCTAATGCGCTGGCGAACATAATCAGGCGATAAAAGACAAATTATAGCTTGTATGTAGAATAGACGCGTCTACTACTAGAATACACCCTGTAGTCACAATCGTACTTCGGGCATGATTAAGGATGGTGGACCTTTCTGGTTTCTATTCATATTCAAAAATTTCAAATTCAAAGGGGCACAACCAACCGTGACCAACCAAAAACAAAAACGAAGTGCTAAAATACAAACCTGATCATGATGAATAGCATTCTCACTCTTAACCACGTCCAGTTGTCTCTGTAATTCAGTAATGTTATCCTCTCTGTAACAATGGATATAAACAAAGACATATATAAATATGTTAATTATGTGGTAGAGAGCCGGTCTAGTATTTTGGGAGGTTCAAGGTTCAATTCCGTAAAACTTTTTCATTCATAAATTAGGATATCACTGACCTGAAGTAGCGATCATGTGAGCATCAGAGCATTCTAGTACCATTGTATGACAATTTTTGGAAATTAAATAACCTTACGCATTCTTAATTCTGAATTGAAGAGAAATAGCAAGTTTGGGTGATTACCATATCTGAATTTACTTACACAAAGTTTATCAATAGCTCCGACATAGTTGATGAAACTGTTATCAGAATTCTTGAAGTTATGTACCCCAAAAATAGCATTTTCAACATTAAATTTAAAAACAAAGCTTACTTTGGCCAAAATTACAATTTCTGCATGATTCCAAATAACTTTGACTCTCTCACAGAAGTAATATAAATGTTCTGTGTAGTCAATTACATTACAAGTACGGTATTACAAATATTAGATGGCTCTTTGCTGATGGCAAATATTTGTTAATGGAGATTTCTTTAATGTGGGAGCTTTGGTACGTATGTATTTCATACCCTGAAATCAATATATTATTTATGTAGAAGTATGGCATAGTTATACGAACCAGATTTCAAATGTGTCCTGTTACATCAAGTAGAACTATTAATTGATGTTCAATTTCGTGGCAGAGATTATTGTTTTCTCAGTTGGTAAAGTGTTTGTAACTTAAAAACTAGAAGTTCGATTTGAGTGGGGTTTGGACCATAAGGGAAGCATTTTTACGCCTGCTTTTGAATGATGGACAAATATCAAAATTAAAAACTGCCGACATGTGACTCATTTTGCTTGATCACGTCACATATTTTGAAATATGTCATTGATTACAGCTAAACACATACCTTTCATCCAAGTCTTTTTGCATCTTTTTTCTGTGTTCGTTTCTATCTCGGACAGCTTCATCATGCTAAGGAAACAAACGTGAATGAGGTGAGAGATACATTGAAGTAACATTTTTAACATGTTCAACAAACTCCAAAGTCAAAAACACACCAATCAGAAGGTGATATTACAATTGAGAACTGTCATCACAAAATTAATTTTCAGGTTTGTCCAGATTCTAAATGCTCAGAAAACAAACTTTAAAATTATATTTTTCTCTATCAAAATTCAAATTGAAGTTGCAAAATTCCTTTGTTTTCTATTGATTTTTGGCATGTTTATTGGACCATATCTCGTAATGGACACTGGCGACTTAACGTTCATTCTGTGGTAACAGGTCTCAATTGTGAGCTCATTTTTTTACAACTGGCAACGACTTGCATGCAGATTGTCTTCGTCATGTGCATCAGTTCCCTCCACTGGGTACAGATCTTTCTTTTGAATATCTTGGTACTGATGTACAATAAAAAAATGTCCATTCAAAAGAAGAAAACAACATACCTTCATTTCAGCCATCTGTAGTTGCCTGTCTTGTTCCTGTATCTGGGCTTCTTTGACACTGATCATTCCATTGACTCTCTGTAACTCTCCCCTCACCGAGGCTAACTCTTGCTCTACGTTGTTCAAGGATTGCTATAGACAAATGATAGCAAGGACATTGATACATTTTTTCTTTTTAACTTTAAACACCCTAAACCCCAAACAAACACAATGAAATAAAAAAGTCCAATAAAAAATGAACCCATAATTTGTCTAAATGATTCTCAAGGTCCTGCGGGTATAACATATTCACAATAATGTATCCATTAAAATGTAATGGCCCATACTCATAAACTGTGGCTTATCTTTTAGTCTTCACCAAGTCTTACTGGGTGGACCTTTAATTTTTGTCACTGATTTAAAAATAAAATGAGAGTAAAACCCTTGAAAATTGTAAGATCCTCAACTTCATGAGTCTTTCTCTTCACATTATTAACATTTGTAATGGCAAAATATAGAAAATGACAAGACTTAGTCCCAGACTAAAAGTTAAAACTAACAAATGATTCTGTGAATAAGGTGCGTTTATAAACAAGAGACTTGTTACAAGCTCACTTCACTTTGAATTTCAAAGCATTTTGGGAATATCCAATATATGCTATGAGAAAATCATTATATGGAACAGCAGCTACACCTCAATTATACAAATAATATAAACTTGATGTCGGAGGGCTTATCCAGTGATTGAATCCTATTTTTAGGTGCTAATTTATGCAAATGTCGCATAAATATTGCATATGTCACAGGAATTCACCCTAAAATCACATTCATTGTATGTTGGGCGGAAAGGAGTATACACAATAACATCAACAAGACTTACTTTGATCTTTGGCCTGTCCTGCATCACATCATCTAATTCTCTCTGCAGTGCCCTAATCTGGTCCTCTTTCATCCCCAACTTCCTCTCATACTCTTCATATTCTTCATCTTTACTTGACAACTGGTGTCTGATATCACTAATTTCTCTATCTTTAGAATCCTTATATCTGTTAAATTCTCTCGTTGTCTCAGAAAGCATGTCTTTGAGATTCTCCACATTGCTATCCTGGTTTAGTTTCGCTGTCCGTAATTGATCACTCTTCTTGCTTAAATCTTCTCTGAGATTGGATATCTCACTTTCCTGCCTCTGGACAATATTCGTCAGGTGTTCTGCTTTTCGTGCAGCTTCACCTCGTAATTGTTCTACCTCCAATTCAAGTTTCGTCTTAGTGTTGGCAGATTCTCGACATTGATCTTCTTTCTCATAGATTTTCTCTTGCAGACTTCCAATTTCTGATTCCTTTCTGAGAGTGAGTGCTTGAAGTTCTCTGATCTGCTTAGCGGTCTCTTCTTGGAAGTTGTCTAGATCTGAGCCCTGCTTCATCTGGAGACGAAGGAGTTCAGTGTCTTTCTCTGAGAGTTGTTCCTGTATAATAATAAGCAAGTGTATATCATTAATGCTGAGGTATAATTTAACACTACTGCAAGCTTCGGAAGAAAGCATGATTTTCTAGGGATGTATTTTTCTGCGTATTTTAGTTCATGTGACATGTTTATTTTTATTGTTCATGTCACGTGTACATGATTCAAGTCGGGAGATCATAAATTATCACGATACATGTACTGCTGTGCCATAGTTCAATTGGTGGATCGTTATAATTTGTATGTTTGTTGATTTCAATTAACATGCGAGTTGCAGCGATTTCCATGCAATCTCGTCCCCATGCCTCCTTCAGACTGTACAGATTGAAGTAGGCATGTTTAGCGCACCGAAGTCACATACAAATGGTGGTCCCGTGTATCAGAAGAGCTATACCTGAGCATGTTAGAGCGTCACAGACGCCTTCGTAAAGAGTAGGGGATCATCCCGGGTCTGTATCTGTACAAACATAGTCCTAGGTCACAGGGCTAACAGGGTTGCCTACTTCTATGTTGGTAAAAGAATACCCTCCAAATGAGGTATCGTCAGTTTTCAGAGAAAAGGGGTAAATAATGGTTTACCCATTTCTAAATGCTTCATGTCTGTGTATCAAAATCACTTTATAATGGGTATACAAATGGCAAAAGTTTGCACTGAAATCAGAATGAATCTCTTCTATAAACCACTCTCATATTCACCCCTTATCAGTCCTAACATTTAAGGGAGTTTGCTAGATAAGCAATTGCATGGGTAATGCAATGATATTTTACTGTGTTCTCATTTGAACCATATCTCTATAAACTTAATTCTAGAGAATTATAAGATCCTATCTGATCAGAGCACATGACAATAAAATTAAATTGTCATTCCAAATATGTTACCATTATGACAGCTGCCAAATCAAATGCAATATTTTACCAATTGATTCAATGCATACTCTCTTTGCTCATAAATAAACATTTTCAAAGCCTCATGCTAATCTAAATCAAATTATGGAAAAATCCTACCCCAATAAAACATACAGCCACTGTTCTGTCAACACCTTGTATGTTTTCAGGCTCTTCAGCGCGCATGTATAAAGTCAAACCGTCCAATGGTTATGCATTGCAAATACATGTTCAGGAGTAAGAGCACTTACAAGGTTTTGATAGATGTATTTTTAGCCCATGAACATGTTTACAGCTGCGTCTGCTCAAAGGTAATACATAGGAAGTATTACTTTATACATGCTGAAGGGCCGGATGGAGATGCAAGGTTTTGACAGAACAGAGACGATATACCAAATATATCTTGGTTAAAGAATTACGCTAACAATTGTATAATTTACCCTCAAGTTGCGTAGATCCTTCTCCAGCTTTGTTTTCTGTCTGTCAAGTCTATCTATTTCTGCATCTCTCTCTTGTAACAGTCTAGGTTTCTCATCTCGAAGTTGCTCAATAATTAACCTGTATATTAATAAACAATGTACTAGGTCAATATTTTAAAAGTTTTAGCGGGGTGGTGGGCAGAGTAGAATTTTGTTGTAGGTTAAACTGTGAAGGAATCGTTTTACTCATATCCTTAAGAGAATTATGCTTCACAAATCCGGTAAATTTATACTCACTACTTATATTTTATCCTCCTTATCGGTGGATTTCATCCTCATCGCAAGGATACTTCATTCATCTTAGTGGTATTTTAGTGTATCATTCTGATGATTTTGTCATAAACTCATGGTAAATTGATAGAGCAATAACAAATCAGCAAAGGAAAAACATAAAATATAAAACCGCCTCTGCATGAAATTCTGTACTTAATTTTCATCAAATATTTAATTTGCTTCCTGAAATCTGAAGACTATTATAATTATTTGTCTCTTCTCATATTATCAAAAAAAGAAGATTGAATTTATTTTGTTGGAGCGAACTAAATAGTATTTTCATACCTTTGTTCTTCCATCTTTATCTCCAAGGCAAGTTTCTGCTGGTCTAGCTTTCTCCTAGCCTCATCCAAGTCATCCCTCTCCTGTAGGACATCTTCAAGCTCTCGTATCTTGTCTAGCACACGGTTATCTACACCTTGTCTTAGGTTCTCCATAGCAATATTCTTGGATGCGATATCAGACTGTAGCTGTTGGATGACATGGTTGCGCTCATCTAGTTGGACTTTCAGAGTTGCTTCTACATCTGGACTGAAGGAAGCTCGTCTTGTCCTTTCCCTAGTGATAAAGAAACAGGAGAATTTAGGAGAATTATTGAATTCAGTTGAAAAACGGACTATGAATCAGTTCCAAATTGGTGAAAATTGTGAGGCTTGCTTGTATTTGTCTGTGCGCAAAAAGAATCCATGTCGTTGCCCATAATAATTGGTGAAAGTGTGTGTTTGAGCATCATCAGCTGGTATCAGCGAGTAGTGGACAAGTAGGTATTCCATTTAGGCCCACAGATAAATATTAGTCTCACAGTTTTTGCCAATTTGAAACTGATTAAATTATAGAGCAAATCTATTTGATATGGCAAAATGGTTTGAAAAGTCGTACTTAAGTACATGATTGACCAAAATGCCACTCAAAAATTAAACATGAGATACATTTATATTGCTATAGAATGTATTTGGTTACAAGTATCATATCTTATGTTTATACATAATCTAACTTCCACCAAATCACAAGTAAAAAAAGCGACAACATCAATTGTGTGTAGAGTCGATTTTTGGTGGTCATGGAGAAGCCTATATCTGCACCTATGGACGAGTTGGTGTGGGGAATAAGAATAAGACCCAACCTGAGAGGTCCGTTTGACTTTACAATAGTTTTTTTACCTGTGACCTAAAGGTATTGTTTTAGACAGTACCTGTGTTATTATTGTCTGACATAAATATGTTTAGTATAATTATCTTTCACTTAAAATACTACTACCACCCGCATTATGTCAGACAATATAACATGGTTACGGTATCAACACACAACACCTTTATTCTCTAACTATTGGTAATATTTACCTGTCTACTTCCATCTGTACATGCATATCTTGTAGTTCCTTCTCAAGAATACCTGATGACATAAGATAAAATACAGAATATTGACATAGTAAGAATACTGGAAGTCACATTTTACAAATTGCTATGGTGTATTAAACCATTACACTTCAACATTGGAAACATATGTGATGCAATCTCTACAACCCGTCGGATGTCGCAAAATGTGAACTAGGGATTATGGGTAAAACGTTTAAAAAAAATTTAAAAAATTTAAAAGATTTATTTTAGTAAATTAATTTCCAATTCTTTGTGTCATCCATCATCTTTTATGAAATTTCACCTTTAAAAACTTAAGTCACTTTTCTAATTAGCCTTATAATGTTATACTATTTCACTATATTATGTATCTTTTTCGGCCTGTTTTCATGATTTCTTGTTTTGTAGCTTTTTATGACATCACAATCATCATTCAATCATAACTGTTTTTGTAGTGATCATAGAAAAATAATCGAAACGGTTCTGTAATCAGCACAGTTTCAGCTTTCTTATGGTATAAATATCTCCAATATGAAAAATCCCACCATGTTGGGGGTTTTCACAGATCGCATCACATATTGTAGAAAGTTGTAAAATGAGGTCCATTATGCCATTTCTTTTTCATTTGACCTTGAACTATCAGATGAATGAATATTATAATTGTAGTAAAGACAATTAATAATTTAATAATTGAACAATTAATAAGCATGTGTAATGCACCATAACTATCTTGAAATAATTATCAAATCCAATGTGCAATCATTGTCTCAACCATAGGCGGCGCAAGGGGGAAGCTCAATTCGTCCCACAAGATGGCTTTTAGGAACGTTTTATGTACCAATTTAGTTTAAAAAAACTGAAAATACGAGGGGGTATCAAAAAGTTCTTGAAATCACCCAGACATCTTTAAAAAGTCACTGTGCATAGTCACACATTTCTCCCACTATTTATGACCTGTCCACAGACCGCCATTGTAGAGCTCCTCAGATTGACCGCCATTGATTGATCCTCAGATTGCCTCAGATTGCGTTATTCCCAAAACAGCAATAAATAGTTTAAAGTGTTGACAGAAAAGGGTCAAAGGTCATTTCAAACAAGCTTGGTGACAATAATCTTGTGGGTAACATGGGGTGACCCCTTTCTGTCAACACTTTAAACTATTTATTGCTGTTTTGGGAATAACTCAATCTGAGGATCAATCAATGGCAGTCAATCTACAATGGCGGTCTGTGGACAAGTAATAAATAGTGGGAGAGATGTGTGACTTTGCACAGTGACTTTTTAAAGATGTCTGAAGGGTCACATAATAAAAACAAGTTTCTGGCTCCTTCACTTCTGGGTGATTTCCAGGACTTTTTGATACCCCCTCGTATATGCGTGCGTTGCATGCATTTTTCTCAACATGTTTCAATGTTATAAAACAAAATTTGGGCTTGCCCTCGAAATC
This sequence comes from Ophiura sarsii, assembly GCA_035610835.1. Lineage (NCBI taxonomy): Eukaryota > Metazoa > Echinodermata > Ophiuroidea > Amphilepidida > Ophiuridae > Ophiura > Ophiura sarsii. The sequence continues at coordinate 22,741,822 of CM069452.1, read as the reverse complement.
TGTTTGTTTCCGCCACCACTGGTCAAAACTCCTTATGCATTGGCTGTTGTTGCCCATGAGGAAACATTTGGGGGACATGTGTTAGTAGTTTGTTTGGGGAAAGAAATATATTTTAGTTGTAACAGAAAGTAATATTAGTAAACCATTACCTCTAACTCGTACAGAATGACTTTAGGAATGAATCTATCAGGATGGAAAAAATGGGTCAAACAAGGAAGGAAACCCCTCATTTGGCCCATCTATATAGTGTATGAGCAATCTTAGGCATAGGCTTACTCCACAGTACACAGCTTTACACCATGTGCAAAGTGATGTCATGGATTACCGAATGGTATACAAATATGGACTGTTCATGAGAGAAATGGGGTGAACTATTGCCCCAAGATGATCTGGAGACCGTAAGCCTACTATTTTCCCGAAGCCGAACACCCCATTTCACAAATAAAGAGCATTCCATATTTGTTTTATATAACACATGAAAATATTTTTTTGTGCGATTTTGATCAAATTAAACATGAAAAAGATCTTACAGGCGAGTCGATCCTCCATGCCATTATGGCAAAATCGTACCAGGCAGGGCATTTTTGTCTTTCAAGACAACAAAGACCGAGAAGTGACGTCAAGCATGAAATTGACCAACTATTTTGTGGTATCTGATGTAGTATCCACCAATCAGATAGCTAGGACATTTCCATGCGTTATATAAAAGTAGATAATCAATGCTTTGAAGATATAACATGTGGATGTGTATCTTGAGCACATACACTAATAATACTAGTCCTACTGGCCTTTATGCAAACTATCACTATACTCTTGTCATCTACCTTTGAGCAGTGATGTTATTAAGCGTACTTCTTTATATATCAAGGCAACATGTATGGGCGAGTGTCAGGATTTGTCTTTGATTGCTTGGGTACACTGTAAAACCGCTTAAAATTTGTGGTTACTTTATTTCGCGAATAAATAAATGCCAACATTTTCGTGAGGATTTAATTTCACGATTACAGAATTTGACTCTTGATTTTAAGCTTTTGCCATGGTTTATTTCACAGGGATTTAATTTCACGAATTTAAGGTCCTCACAAAATTTGCAAACTTAAATACCTTGTGAAATTAAGTGGTTTTACAGTATATATTACAACATAATATAATCAGATTAACACACTGGGACATGCTCTGATGTCATGAAATAGCTAGACGAACAGAGTATAGTGATCTTGTATGTTATGTTCCATTTCCCTTGCTTATATCAGGTTGGCCTGTTTTATGATCTGGACCAAGTGCACTTAAAGGTATATTATGTGATCTTTTCCAGTGAACACCCTTAATCCTCGAGAGAAAAAAATGAAAGCAGATTTTCTTGCAGATTTACATTTCTGATCATAAATCGTACATACATTCCAAAGTAGCAGGGCGATACGATTCTTAATTAGTTTAAAATCATGGTTTTAGAGTGAAAATAAACTGTCGGAGTCTGCGCCGACAACTTATTTTGACTATAAATTCACTCTAAAACCATGATTTTGAGGTAATTAGGAATCATATCGCTCTGTAACTTGGAATATATTCATGATTTATGATCCGAAATGTAAATCTGCAATAAAATCTGCTTCCAATTGTTTTTCGAGGATTGAGGACGTTCACTGTAAAAGATCACATAATATGCCTTTAAGGTCCCAAATATGCATACATACACCTGTTGAATAAAGCGTTTCATAATAATGTATGCATTCAGTCAATAATTGCCTGGGAAACATCATACATGCCTATAGGACATATGTAAAATCCACTAATTACAAGGTGTTGATACAGGAGGCCCCATCTGGTTTTGAGACTATTCTACTACTTCGTATGTCACTGGGAAAGATGTGTACTTTCAAGTGTAAAAGAATATTATAAAGCCACCTGTAATGTCTATCTGTCTTCTTGGATTGGTCTTTGTACTATTAAGTCTGGCAAAATAATGCCTTTGGCACATGAGGAATTGCGTATGAATGATTGGAAGGTGGCCAAATGATGTCAAACGATATATAAGGCAAAAAAAAAAAAATGTTGTGTTGCCCTCAAGCGGCAAAAATTTAAATTCGGGTCGGTCGGTCGGAAATCCTCTTTTTTTTTCCAAATTTTTTTTTCAATGTTTTTTTTTCAATGTTTTTTTTTTTTTTTTGGGCTGAAAAATATATGGTTTATGTCAAGATATAATTGGTATATGCCCATATGTCAATTTAACTAATGTTTCTAGTGTGACAATAGTCTAAAAAACATTTATTTAGGCTTATTTATTCATTTCCAGCAAGAAATAGTAACATTTAGACACTTTTAATCAAATTTAAATCTAAAAAAAAAAAAAAATGAAAAAAAAAAGAAGAAAAAAATTGGAAAAACAATTTGAAAAAAAAAAAAAAAAAATGCGACCCTAGTTTTTACGATTTTAGGGTCGGTCGCTGAGGGCAACACAACTCTTTTTTTTTTTTGCCTAACAATGCTTATAACCATACATGTCACGTAGTATCATCATGGCTAGGCAACAAAGCACAAAGTTTGTCTCAGAAGAAACCTGAAAAACGGCTATGCAAAATTCAATGTTGTTTTTAGTAAAAAATATTATCAAAAATGCAGTATCTTTTTTTAAAAACATGAAACTGTGAAATGTTTATTTATACTCCCTTTCATAATCCCTTGGACATAATTCCATCAAATCATGCGTACGTGCGAGTTGCATACGTATGTGCGTAGGTTCGCGTAGTAATGCGTAGGTGCGTATGTGCGTAAACCCGGAAGTGCGCACCAGACCCTTTAAAAAAATAATCGCGCATTCTAATTGGTCAATCGTGAAATCGTCACACGCCGTGATTGCCGGCGCGTGACCTTGTTCATGTTTATTGCGCCTGTCAAGCATTTTGACGTCGCGCCTAGAAAACAACAACAAAATACGCTCGCGTGAAATAACGCCAAGACAGATGGCTGTCACTCAATTATTGTGGATATTGACACTCATGATTAAATTCCCCAATGTGAGGTAGAATACATAATTTTGGTTGAATTATGGCCAAGGCTTTGTAGGACCTATATTACCTTGCTGCAGTTAGTAAAGTAAAGAGCTCAACAAAAGAAAGTCATAAGCTTTGTTTATGTCCTATAGAGTGACTTTCAATTACGTTTTGACCACACAGGCTAGATAAACATTTGGATGAATCTTTTAGGCACAAGTTGGTACCAAACTTGCAAAAAACAAACAACGATAAGCCATGATTAGCCTCATTTAAAGAAAATCTGTGACATTTCCAAATACACATTTTCAACACACTACGTGGAGAGAAAATGCTGTGTATGCATTGTATGGCCTGGATGACCGCTGGGGATATCGATTACACGACATTCTACACTACCCATGCATGACAGTTTGAATTTAAATTAGCCCGCGCAGGGGAAATGTGCAGTGATCAATACAGGACAAATACGGGATAACCTTCAGTCTTGTCTCCCCCGTAGTGTATTGAATATGCAAATTTGGAAACATTACAGATTTTCATGAAATGCCTAGCTAGCTAGCTAGCCTGTTTGGTCAAAAAATAATTGAAAGTCACTCTATATGACATTAGAAAAAGTGTATGACTTTCTTTTGTTGAGCACTTTATGTGTTATAGTTCAGAATCCTTTACTGTTGGCCTGCATGCATATAAAGGTATAAAAATGAAGTGGGTGGTAAGGGCATGCATTCTCTTCATGTATGCACCTGAATCTGTGATGAATACATTTACTATGTGCATTGCACACAACAGGTGCCTAAGAGAAGCCAGAGGATTATGAAGGCAAGTAGGAACAGAAACATCATAAGAAAAGTTAACACAATAGTGAATGCAATGAACATACCAAGACATACAGCATAAGAAAAGGTTGAAATGAGAGAAAAGTCATGCCAGGCCAGTTTCAAGCAATTGTGCTCCTCAGAGAAGATTTCTTGTGCAGTTCAGCATGATAAGCACCACTACGGTGCCAACAGGGGTGGACACTGGTGACAGAAATCAGTGGTCATGTGATGAAAGTGAAGCATGCTGGTGTTGCACAAGAAATCTTCTTTGGGTACTCCTTAAAGTTTGGATAGCTGATTATTTGTACAGCCCAAATGCATTGATTGTAACTGCACCAAACTATAGTCTTTTTTACTTCCACAACACAGTGATATCACTGTGTCGTTCACTTATTGCAGTCATGAAACGTGTGCACCCTCCCAAGGCGCTGTCATATACACATGCGTAGAAAGATGGCAGATACATATGCGTGCGTAAATGCTGCCCCAGAAGAGTTATGCCACAGTCCAGAGGAAGAGAAATTGAGTATAAGATGGCATTTCATTTTATTTGTCAGTAAATTCTTGATGAGCACACAAAGTGTCTATGTGTACTTTTCTGATATTCATGGTAGCTAATTAACACCACAATATCATGTATTGTGGCTAAATTTCATTTGAAATCAAAAAGGTTTTCATAACTATTTACAAAGCTTAAAAGCCATATCAAAACCTGGTAACATTAATGTTCCAATATTAAAATGATTGAAGGTATGATGTCAAAACAGATGCATTTGAAGTTTAAGGTTGTTCCTATGTCTAATTTTTTATTTGATATTTAAATAGAGCTTGCTGTGCTCCACAATAATCTGAAATTTGAGATTGATCGGAGGTACGGTTTTCTAGATATGCCAATTTTATTTTCAAAAATGAAGCAAAATTGAAGCGTTCATTTCTTTTGTTTCTTAATGGGTTTTTTTGACCCCCTCGCTGGCATAGCAAAATAATTAATCAATGCAAAAATGTTTAATTAATTTTTCTAAGAAAAGTATAAATGCTACAAAGCTGTAATTTTGGGAGCTTGTTAATTATATAGTTTTTAGAAAGTTTCCTGTGCTGCGGGAGGCTGTAAGACATCTGCATAATGAATTATAATTATCTAGCAAAAGAAAAAAGACTGCCCTCTGTTGGCCGAAAAACAATACAAAAAAAAAGAATTCAAAATGGATTTTTGATAATAAAATTGTCATATTTAGAAAACCGTACCTCAGATGAATCTCAAATTTCAGATTATTGTGGAGTTCAGCAAGCTCTATTACAATATCAAATAAAAAATTAGCCATAGGAACAACCTTAATGAAAGCTATCAGATATGATAAAATGTTATGCATAAAATGTACCAACCAAATATGTTTACATATTCAAATATTGTAAAATGTTTAAAATAATTCTTAATTCCATCAACAAATTCTTATTTGAAAAGTGCTGGCTTTTGTAAAGAGGGAAAACATCAATTAATTAAAATCGACAATAATGAATTAGAGAATGATGTTAACTGACTCTTAGTACTTAGTATTACTTCTACGACATACACAATATACAAACTATTATTAGTGTGAATTAAATGAAATAGTAAACAGTACTAATCTATGTTATGACACATTTAACAAACAATGGTAAGGATGATTCTATGCAAATTAGAAGGTGTTAGATATGTATGTTGACCAAATAGAAAAAATGACAATTAGAGTGAATTGTGATTAATGAAAATGTGATGTCTATATTGAGCAACACAAAATGACGCTCTCTGGCAAAATAGTACTTTTGAGTTTCTGCTCATGATTTTATTATGATCCTCTTTCTCAAGCAACTTCATGCTTTTCTAGGTGTTTTTGAGCAGAAATATAAATTATTATTATCTTAAATGAAGCATAACCCTACCCCTAGAAGTGTAGCAGTGGGGATGGACCAAGAAAAGGGGAGGGGGTTAAATAGGAGGACCAAACAAATCATGTCCGCCGCCCCCGGGAATTGAACCAGGGTCACCAGGATGACAGACGAGTCACACAACCACCACTTCATTTTCGCAGTTCATCTATACCCGGGTTTAGTGCACCATGAGATAGCAACTAGGGTTAGGGTTAATGAATGCATTACAATACTGGAAGGCTCACTTCTCTCCTCCAAACTGTTCTGTCTATGTGCTATAGAGCACAGGTATTTTCCATTGGTGCCAACTGATCTTTATAATTAATGTTGTATTGAGACTAACTATATAAATCATCCGGTAAACATGATATTCAATTATTAGATCAAGAGATAAAACACAGATTGTTATTCAATTACACTACTTATTATTATATATAACTACTTGTGTGATTAATTCTATGTGGTTTAACAGTAAACCATAATTACAAAAGCCAGCACTTTAAAAAAAAAGGTATTATCCTACCAAAATTGAAAACAATAACTGAAATCAGTCCAGAAATGATATCAATACAATACGGTCCATATAAACTTATTTCTATTCGTACTAATCAATTCATTGGTTTGTCTACAATACATTATTGATCCAGTATAAATTTCAAAGCACATTTAACAAACTTGTAGACACTTGATTGACATAAAACAATATTTGGTTGGTACATTTTTGCATTTTATATAACACTTTTACAAACTTCAACCTCACAAAACAAAATACAAACTGCAAACAAATTCTTATATAGTGGGTGTGCTTTGGGATGTCAGCAGGCAATTTGATTGGTTTTGGGCTGATTTTCAGCCAACACGCCCATACATTATGAGACAATGGTGTATAGTTTGGGGCAGGATTTAATTTATTCGAAAAATAATACCTTCAGCACGTATGATCAACGCGTCATCGAGTTGGCGTGCCCTACAGAAAGTCGCCGCAGTATGTGTTGTGCGTATAACGCAGCAATAACAGGTGCGTGTGTGCTAAAGAACGCGATTGATTTGAAGCAGGAAGTTGGAAAACAGCTAGCTGGATTCGCCGATTTTACAAAGGGGGAAATTTGTTGTTGTTTGATTAAAATAAATCTAACAAACTGCATTATTTTATGATAAAAGATCAAAATAATCAATAAACTAAATAAGAATGAAAATAAAATAATTTATAGCTGTTTTGCTATAGATGATGGTCTTATAATGTATAGGCTGCACCATATTTGTGTCGTCGTGTATGGCCGCCTGTGGCGACCATACACGACTCCAAATATGGTACAGCCTTTACATTATAAGACCATCGTCTATAGCAAAACAGCTAAGAACTATATTTTATTCTCTAAATATAACATTTGCATATCGTTGCTGTTCTGTCAAAATATTGTATGTTTTTCCGGCCCTTCAGCATGTATAAGTAAAACTTCCCAACAGTTATGCATATGAAGTGTTGCTTTATACATGTTCAGTGAAACAAGCACGTACAATGGTTTTGATAGATGTGTTTTTGGCCCTTCAACATGTTTAGAGTAGACTGCCCAAAGGTTATACATAGGAAGTATTACTCTATACATGCTGAAGGGCAGGATGAAGATACAAGGTTTTGACAGAACAGCGACGATATATGATGCCAAAGCAGGTGAAAATATTTTACAAAAATTAACCAATAATCTTTTTTTTCTTCAGTTTATGATACTTTTTCGCACTTTTGGTCATATCATGGGTTGCATTTGACCGGATGATTAATGAGGTTTGAAATTATAGGTTCAATGACATGGCGTTGAGTTGAAATGAATTGTTTGAGATATCTCCACCATCTATGTCTATGAGAACAATGTATCAATGAACAAATGTAATGCAGTTGAAAACCAGTTGAAAACACTCAAACATTTAATGAATAATTTAAATGCTATGGGCAAAGATCTATAAAGTAAACTTGTTCCACTGATCATAAAAGCCACCTATCAAAATTGAATTATTTTGCAAATAGTGAGTTTATAGTTGCATGCATATCCTCATTTTCTTCTACACAGAGGTAATTACTGAATAAAATGTTGGATATTAGCATGCAGATGCCAAATAAGATCTTGGATATTTATGTATAATTTAAAATAAGATTATAGACTTTTGAAAAAAAATGCCTGCGCTTTCTGACTCACCCTGTATATAAATTGATGGCCTATAAGGTCACAAGAGTGCAAATGCAAATACTAATTTTCTTGCAAACAATTATTTCATAAATATAATCACAATTTTTCGATTCAGCATAGTCTTCCAAAGCTTCACCCAAATTGTAAATCAATCAATTTAGTGAGCTAACACTAACATTCTACTTTTGTAAAATTCTAAAGATATATTTTCAAATTTCAGGTGAACATAGTTAAAGCTGCATAAACATTTTTTGGTTAAGTTTGACTTGTTCATATTACAAACTAAGTCTACCTGTATTGTCAAAACATAAATATATATATAAAAATAGGACTAAATATAAACACGGCAAACATTTACAATATTTACCCAAATAAGTTTTCTTCATGTATACGTGAAGAGAACTTATCCGAGTCACAATAGTTCAAAAAATAAAGATCACACCACTTTATTTTCATGGCTTAAGATGTGAAAATAGAATTGAAAATTTAGTTTGGTGATTCAATGATTGTCAATTACCAGTAAATACTATTAACCTACAAAATGTATATATTATTGTCAGTAAAACTTGTTGTTTTGAGAATGCAGCAGGTTGATTGTCATGCTGTTGAATTTAGAAGCTTATAATGGAAGATTGTGCAATATCAGGCTAAAATATCTGCAGAATCTTAATCTTTTGTGTGAACTATTGGAATTATAATAGTGCCTATAGAGATAATCCATGTTTTGGATTAGTGGCCGTTTTGGAGGGATTACTAAATTCTATTCCAGTTTCTCTTGGCAAAAATACATGTAATTATTTCAAGTAATCTTGGCATTTCAAGTAAAGGTTGCACTAATTGGGAGATCACTCAACCAGGCTCTATTGAAAGAGGAGAGTGTGTATTCGAACAGTGTTGTTACAAATACTTTTGTCTTCCCTCAAAATGGTAGCTAATCCGTAACACACAATATCTCTATGCGAAATCGGAACTACCATACTATCAGAATTTTACATCGAATGATATGATCAAGAAATATACATGACATAAATAAAACACTTGGGTTGCATTTGTAGAATGGTGGAAATATAATTACATGGTGAAAACTGTGCCAATTTATTCATCTTGAAATGGAACAATCAGCTTTGACTTCATAATCATATTTGTTCCATCTCACATAACCCCCCTTTAAGAAATGGTTGTATTAGCTTCCAAATCATGCCATTTTTTTGCACTTTTTGAAATAATTTCATCCTGTTATGATAATTTTTAACTCTGAAGAGAAAAAAATATGAGTTTTTTTAGAAATCTTACTATACTATTTTTAAAAATTGAATATTTTCCACCAATTTGATATGCGAAAGAAAATTTGAAGACAGCCTTACTGCTAAGCCTTATGCGACGTAAAAAAGCAAGCTGTTGTATGGGCCTGACCGATCCCAAACACATTTCTGCTTGTCAAAATACGGTAAAATGTTTACCGATTTGTTTGAATTTTTATAGATTTTTTGGGATTTGTAGTCATTTTCAAGGAAAGAAGAAAAAAAGAGAAACAAAAAGCTGACAGACCGACCGGACCTGAGAGGTCCATTTGCCCGTACAACAGGGCTTCTTTTTTCCATCGCCTTATGGGCCTTGATCACAGCTTGCATGATATGAATATATTTAAGCATTATGGTGTGTACATGGTGTCAGGTGTGAATCTTATTGTCTTACGGATTTTGTCCTCGGCTCTCATCCTGGCATTCTCAGCGATAAGGGCTTGGCTTCGTAGCAACTCTATCTGCCGTTGGAGGGTGTCATTTTCTTGCTGGGCCCGCCGAACACCGCCCTCTAGTTGTTCTATGGACAATTGGTATAATAATAAGATCATGGATAAGCGGGTGTAAATGAAGCACTGGGAAGGCAGTGATGCAGTCAGCAATATGCTGGTTCTCTGTATCAATGGGCTCCACATAACTCAGGTAAGAGCAAATCATGTCATCACATTCAGTTTCTGGCCTTAGTTCATGAAATGATGTGAAATAGCTTCAACTTGCGTTGATCATTATTTGCCGTATGTCATAACAGATCGAACATAATGTGGTGTTGAGTTGATTCTCGTAAGTAATGGAGAAGCCTATACCTGCACCTATGGATGAGTTGGCGTGAGGATCCAGGGTGCAAGGAACCAGCATATCAGCAACATTGTCATTATTATACTTTAATCATCTATCTCTATGCAATGATGTCAGAGTGGATTCCAAGGATAACACCTCACACCTCATTACCAAGCACTGGATTGTAATGCCCTGATGTAATTGCCCACAAAGCAAAGACAAATTCTGCCATTGACACATAATTGCTCCATAGATCATTACAGTATGCTCTGACTCCACTGCACAGAGTTAGATGAACATAGTTCATGTCTGGAAGTGAAAAGGATTTTGAACTGAAAAAATATGCAATGCAAGCAGCTACACACACGGCAGGCATTAGCAAATGATATGTGCAGTACACGCTTAAACCAAATGAAGCATGAGCCTTGACGCTTAAACCAAATGAAGCATGAGCCTTGAGGGATATCTTTTTAAGCAGATCGATATGAGCTTCATCTTTGCCAATTTGATACCGAACAAAGTAACTAAACTCCTCAAAAAAAGGTCCGAATTTGGTTCCAATTGCCAAATGTTTGTATTGCTTGATATATTCATATTGTGTTACATATCAATGAAAAGCTGATGCATACATCTTTGCAACGATACCCAATGTGTAGCAATCACTTGTTTCAGTACTCAGCCACTTGCTTGAGAACATGAGTAGGTCTCAATATCAATGTGCCAAAATCATCCCTATTGTGTGCTCAAAGTCAATAGTGCATCACTCTACGTACACTGTAGTTGTCAGTGTAACACTTCATTGAACAGACGACAGAGTTGTTCAATAAAGTGGTGAATTTGGCATATTTTGAATTACTATTCCAAATCCAAAATAGGCCTTTGTGCCTACGATCCCTAACATAACCAATGGTAGGCCTATGCATAGAAAACAAGATATCAATCTTTTGGTTGAATGTCTGTCTGTTTTACCTACCTCTTTCACTCCTTGTTGGTTGTTCCTTTGCTTTATTGATTTGATCTGTAACTAACTGTTGATGAAGAGCCTCTAGTTCAGCAAATGTTGATTTCAAATTGGAATAGTCTGCTTTGATACTAGTATAGTCTTCCTTCATATGGGTGTAGTCTCCATGCAGTATGGTATTCTCCCTTTCAAGGCTGGGAAAAGTTAAATGATTGAATAAATTAATTGATAATATGGAGAATGCTTTTGATAAATGTGTGAAATAATAAAGAAAATACAAGAACAAATATATTACTGCATTGTGAATTTTTAACACCGATTACATCCACTGAATGCATAGCTGGAAAGTTGGTACAGCAGTAGTGCCAGGGGACTAACACACATTCATACACTCTAGGTAGCGTTGAACCAATCGGAAAGCAAGAAACTATAACACGCGGAGTGCATTGAAAGTGTCTAATGCACTCCGCGTGTGCGTTGTTCAATGCGCGCACCGCATGCTTTGTTTTGATTTGTTGTCCAGCAACCGCGGATTTGCCAATTTTCACTGCGGGCGTTAGCAAACTTGTTAACATGTTTTTATTTGTTTTTACATAGATCAAAATGATGCTTAAATTGTGAATTTTGATTTGTATATTTGTATATAGTGTCGTGTATGAATTAGGTCAATACATGCGTATGTTTTGTTTCTCGAAAAATTAGAAAAATCAATGCACTTGCGTAAATGTTGATGTGCTCACAATACCACTCCCCTGCGGGGTCATGCCATTATTCACACATCAAAATCTACACGCGTGCAATGATTTATCTAATTTCTCACGAAACAACACATACACATTGACCTATAATTACTGTTTTATCTACGGTTGAAAAGCTGTGATGATATACATCCAATTTGTTTCTCTTGTAAGAATAAGCAGTGCAGTTTGGTGGTACGACACATTGCATAGCAAATCAACAATCTTAGTTTATAAAATCTTAACACTGTTCCTATACTCCATTATACCAAACAATGTGATGTCAGTGTACATGCTGAAAGGGGTGTGTGGCAGAATTATACTTTGATCACACACAAATAAATGCCAACAGCTTAAGATTCTGGCATCTGATAATACATTATGATCATTTTGATACTCTCAGATATCACATTCGGTCTCCAGGTGGAATAGAGTTTACTCTTGTAGAATAAACTTACTGATCAAACTCTGTTCTGCTAATGACCTCTCCAGGAGCAGGCACATTCTTCATTATGTCCATTTTTTCTCTCTCTAGTCTGGATACTTTCTCCGTCATTAGAGAATTGATATTGTTGAGGGATTGGATCTGAGTCTGAAGGTCGTGACATCTATTCTCAATGTCAAATAACGACTTTGCTCTAGCCTGGTGATTGGAGGTGTCATTTTCAACCTGAATGAGGGAAGATCAGAGAAAGGTTAATTACAAAACATGGGAGAACATGACATGACCAAAAACAATCATATTTATGAGACTAAATGAATTGTTAATTAAATTAACATCATCATTAGCATATCTATCCCCAAAGTGAGAAAGAATTATGTCAGAGTGAGGTGCATTTTATCTGTGACAAGCAGAACAAAACTCACAGTCTCCATTTTTGAGTCATTTAGTTTACAATAGTATCTACTCTTCTATACAGTGTTAGTAACAAACTATTGCTAGTGGAGACTATATGAGAGGGCTTAACACTGCACAATATCTATGTTCCACTTATTATGAGCTTTTTCTGTACCACCAAGGACAGCCTAGCGTCATTACATTGGAAATTGATTAACAAGTTAAGGCACAAAATTTAAATTGCAATAATTCACTGAGTGTGTTTATATAATGTATGATGCAAAATGAGTCGGAAATCAAAAATATATTGAGATATAACCAAACACAAGGTTAGACATTCTTTTGTTTTCTATTGTTTTGAATACCATTCAATTTTTAATATCTATTGAATTCAAAATAGGGTTTCCTGCAAAATGTAGCGTTGCAAGTACCCAATAAAATCATGTAGAAAATTGAAATTGTGATATTTTCGACTTCAGACTCACTTTGCTTGATCACATCACATATGTGACGCGATCAAGAGGAATGAGTCGGATGTTGGGGAATCCCAAATTGAGATATGGCCAATTCAAAATGGCGGCTTACATAAGTTTTGATGGAAATTCATGTATACAATTTGACATAACTTTGGAACAAAACGTCGTATCGACATGGGGTTTTCAGTTTCTGAAAGCTCTAGGTGTCTTCTTTAAAACTGTATTAAAACCTCATTTTCGATCATTCCTCTTGACCGCGTCACATATGCATCATTCTATCAAGGTCCCTATTGAAAATATGTCTTGGTAGGGTATACAATGAGAAATCTCTAACGAGTTAACAAAAACTGTGAGCTACTATTATTCTCCTACCTTCTTGATCTTGTCAGTGAATATCTTATTCATCTCTTTCAGTTTGTCCACCTGTTCATGGAGTAATTGACAGTTCTCACAGGGTGCTGGTGTACTACGAGCGGATCGTGATACACTAGAACCTTGGGATCTCTCTCGCACTAGCTCCTCTTTGGCTTCGGCTATTCTGTCTCTGTAAATGGAGGATAAAGAAGATGGATATGTATAGTCTGTTCAGTACCAAATAAGCAAACACTGTGTGAAGTGCCTGGCAAAAAAGAAAATAATCCCAAGTGTTAAGCAAATTTTCTAATTTGGAATGACTTTGCCGACTGGTATCAAACATATTTTAATGCAGATATTGATTTAAATTATAAGCCAATTCTATTTTGCTTTGGCTTAGACACTTTAGTAATAAATCTTTGTTTCATGTTAATGAAGAGAGTAATTTATAATAACAAATTTAAGAAACAGACTTCATACTTTATTTATTTCAAGTATCTTGTGAAATGTCATTATAATCTTGAAGAAGACAAATTCTATAAAGTGTGGTACTATGGACACATTCCAAAATAAATGGAAGGCACTTAATTGATAAAAATATTTTAATAAGTTTACCAATGAATGATGACCATATTATTGTTGGTTTTTCATTTTTATGTATATTATATGTGTGTTTTGTAATCTCAATTTTATGCCGTTGATCACAATATTAAACAATCTTTTTTTTAAATAAACATTCCTTTTTGAGTACTAAAAGAGACAGAAAAAAGTATTAAGTATGTGGTTATTGCATGTCTATTAATTGAATTGTGCAGTGTGGCTATAACACAAACATGCCTATTGTATTCCAATCCTGATTTGGACTTCACCTTTGCATGTACAAAAAATCAATGTAACAAGGCTCACATAACCACCTTTCCATCATTTTACACTTTGACCTTGTGTCAATTATGCACCTTTTTAGCCCCCCCCCCCCCCCCATACATACATACATTTTGGAAAGAGCTATGCCATAATATATATATTTTTAAAGCTATGCTAATTGCTGAATTCTTTTTGTGTTACATGATTTTTAAAATTCAGAATATTTATATAATTGTATAATTATCAAAATTAGTTAATTATCAAAATTAGTTAATTATCAAAATTAGTTAATTATCAAAATTATCAAAACATGTGAAATAATATAAAAATCATTTACAGCATTAAGCAACTCACTGTGGAATTCGTTTGGTTTTAACACTTACTCAGCAAGTCCCAACTCTGCTTTCAATTGATCGACCTGTGCTTGCAGTTGATCAGCTGTTTGGCGATGCTGGTGGGAAGTCTGAAATGAAATACATCATTGAGATGATTATCACTGTTTTTTGTTTGTTACCTGTTTAATTTTGCAACACACACATTTTCTTAAGTCATCTACAAAGAGAACAGCTGAGGTCAAGCAAAGACTACAAAGAACATGGTTCTGTTTTTCTCTGTTTTGATCAAAACCTACAATTTAGGAAGTAACTGTTGGACCACTTTGAGGAATTTGTTGACCCCCCCCCCCCCCCCCCCCCCCCCCGTTTCATCACCATGGCCATCGTTGGGACCCTCAACATTGATTGGTGGGGGTGGGGGAGGGATATCAGTTAGTAGATAGCTCAAGCTCTCCACACAAGTTTGCTGCAAAATTATAATGACGCAGTGATGGGCAACCGTTGCACGATTGTCCGTATTGAATTACACACATTTACATGATTGCCTAAATTTGTTTAAACAAACTTATAAGGAATTTGTCATCAATTTGTAAACCCAGAATACAAAAAGCTAACACAGTACACTGTGGTTCAATGGGTTCCCAGTGTTTTCTCTCAATTTGTAGCATGTAAGGTGTCCTAAGACTTTTGGTTGCTAGTGTACTTTATGCGTGCAGGGGTATGTAAGACAGCTCGTTTTTTCTTGGCCTAGTGAAAATTATTAGTTGCTTTTCTTGTAATGGTAAAAGAATTTGGTTATATAGTCACTGGCATAATGCTATGGATGAAATTGCATCCAATTGCTTGAAATGCATGCATTGTATGATGATCCTCTGCACCACTCATTCATTTGCATAACCAAACAGTGATTGTAGGTCTTGTCTATCCTTTGGTCCTGTAGGTTAATGTCTGTGAGATATAATGCATAATGCTGTGGACAAAATTCCACCAATGCGTGCTGTGCGCAAAACCAGAAGTGCGTACCAGACACTTTCAAAAATGACTGCACGTCTCCCAATTGGTCGGGGAGGGGGGGGGGGGGGGGGCAAGAGGACAAGTACCCCTCCCCCACAATACTAGAGCCAGTCAGTCATCATCTGTTGAGACCATGGTACTGTCAGTTGATATGACAGTCAAATAAGTACAAAAAATAGGGACAGCGGTCCCAAATAGGTCGTCCGTTTATATGGGTAGATTAAAAACAAGGTGGATCTCAAACCACAGGCATCTAGAAAGAAAGAGGTTAGACCACTAGCGGATCCAGGATATAAAAAATAAAATAAACATCCTGGAGTTTGGTTGCAATTGTACTTCACCTGTTTAAATGTAATTAATTTTACATATGCAGCTAATTTTACATCTTGACCTCATATGACCTTTGACCTTGGTATGTGACCTTTGACCTAATTAACATATGAATGTTTCCATGTTGCATCCGTGACCCAAGTTTGATATAAAATCGGATGGATTGAGCGTGATACACAAAGATATTGGTCGAGCTATGAGTTTTAAAAAATATTGTGCGAGACGCAGTCGAGCACAATATTTTTAAAACTCATAGCGAGACCAATATATTTGTGTATCATGCGAAAAAATCCGTCCGATTTTATCATTATTATGCAGTGAGAATCTGACTCGATACTCGAGAAATGACTTGAGCCTGTCAGATAAATGAATAACACTGTGTAGTCTGTACTAAAAAAAGTAATAGTCTGTAGGCCTACTTTTTCCAAACTGTTCCAACATTTCTGGTACACTAACAGAATGACAGAACCAAAGCTCCCAAACAAATTCCAAACACGTAAACAAGTTCAAGTTTTACAGTTAGCAATAAATTCAAAAGACATATTTCGCCGTCTGTTTTCAACATTAAAAAAACCATGTTGTTTATCATGTAAAGCTTACATTGAAAACATTGACTTACATTACAAGTTATACAAAACTTTGACGATCGCCATTTTTTAGGCCAGGAACTTCACCATTTATACAGATAGACACACTTGTATCGGTGCTTCTTCGCGTTGCAGAACTGTCGGCCTAATTCCTGGAAATTAGTTTTCATTTCGCGTCACAAAACGATGTGTGCTTCGTGCAAGGAACCCTTCGCCATTTTGATCACAAATAACCATGACCCGGATGTCGATTTTAGTCTCGGTCTCGGTCTCGACTACATTTTCTGCACGCTACACGTGCGGTCGCTACACATCGGCGTATTAGTACATGCTTTTAGTGGATTCGTGAGGCTTTAAATGTATTAAAGAGGCAGTAACCGAAATTGACCAAGTTCACTGACCATGTGTGGATAAACTTGGTCGCCAAGTTCACTTCAGTGACACAAGTTGCAGAATAATAGGTCTTTACCAATGCATTGCAAGTATAGGACGGAAGATTCAAACTGCATAATAATGGTTGCAATTGGTCATTGTATGGAAAAATGAACAAGAGACAAAAAAAAATGAACAAGAGACAAAAAAAAAGTGTACTAAATTTTACATCTTGACCTCAGATGACCTTTGACCTTTCTATGCGACCTTTGACCTCATTAACATATGCGGGTTTCCATGTTGTATCTATGACTGAAGTTTGGTTGCAATTGGTCATTGTATGGAAAAGAAATGGAAAAATGTAATCAATTTTACATATGCAGCCATTTCTACATTTACATCTTGACCTCAGATGACCTATGACCTTGGTATGTGACCTTTGACCTCATTAACATATGAAGGTTTCCATGTTGTATCTATGACCAAAGTTAGGTTACAATTGGTCATTGTATGGAAAAGAAATGGACAAATGTAATCAATTTTACATATGCAGCTTGACCTCGGATGACCTTTGACCTTGGTATGTGACCTTTGACCTCATTAACATATGAAGGTTCCCATGTTGCATCTATGACCGAAGTTTGATTGCAATTGGACATTGTATGGAAAAGAAATGGAAAAATGTAATCAATTTTACATATGCAGCCATTTCTACATTTACATCTTGACCTCAGATGACCTTTGACCTTGGTATGTGACCTTTGACCTCATTAACATATGAAGGTTTCCATGTTGTATCTATGACCAAAGTTTGGTTACAATTGGTCATTGTATGGAAAAGAAATGGACAAATGTAATCAATTTTACATATGCAGCCACTTTTACATATACATCTTGACCTCGGATGACCTTTGACCTTGGTATGTGACCTTTGACCTCATTAACATATGAAGGTTCCCATGTTGCATCTATGACCGAAGTTTGATTGCAATTGGACATTGTATGGAAAAGAAATGGACAAAACAAAAAGTGTATACCAAATTGTTGAAAAAAGTGTATACCAAATTGTTGACACACACACACCCCACACACAGACTACACACACAGACTACACACGAAGGATGCTGCCATAAGGTCTCTTCCTACGGACGACCTAAAAAAGGGACATTTTAGTATTTTAGAAACTCTTTAACCCTAATCCCCCTGAATGCTAAGAAATGACAATCCTAAGTCCCTCTCCAAGCGCCTGTGCCGCCGGTTTTCGATGACGTAGTCAACCGAGTCTCTTTAGAGAGCGCAGTATACTGAGGTCCGTGGCTTAGTGGGTGGGACATGGGCCTTGAGAACGGAGGGTCCCAGGATCGAATCCTGGCAGGTTACCTTGAGATTTAGTTGGTGTTTTTCCTCAAAAATTGTGATCCCGGTCAAAAACCCTAAACTGGGGTAGGGTTAATAGCCAAAATATACACCAATCAGTGTAAAACTTGATAAATCCAGGGTCCATATCTGTTCTGGATTATGATACAGCCATGATAAAAGCTGCTATATCATTAAGTGATTACCTGATTTTATATCATCTCATTAAACCCTTAAAACTTGTATGCGATCGTTTTAATATTACCAGGTCCACATCGCTCAGTCAAATTTTCTTTAAATGACGTGATTTAACCCAAACTTTTAATATCTCCGAAAGTCATTATCACAACGACCATTAAGATAAAAGCAACGACCAGACGATAAAAGCTGCTATATCATTAAGTGATTACCTGATTTTATATCATCTCATTAAAACCCTTAAAACTTGTATGCGATCGTTTTAATATTACCAGGTCCACATCGCTCAGTCAAATTTTCTTTTAATGACATGATTTAACCCAAACTTTTAATATCTCCGAAAGTCATTATCACAACGACCATTAAGATAAAAGCAACGACCAGACGATAAAAGCTGCTATATCATTAAGTGATTACCTACTATTTTATATCATCTCATTAAAACCATTCTAGACTTGTTTATGATAGCTTTAATATTACCAGGTCCCATCTCTCAGTCGAACCTTCTTTTAATGACGTGATTTAACCATAACTGTTTATCTCCGAAAGTCATTACCGCAACGACCGCTTAAAAACCTCAACAGAAACTAAAAACTGCAAGATCATTATGTGATTACAGATTACCTACTATTTTGTATTACCGTATCTCATTAAAACCATTTTAAACTTGTTTGTGATAGTTTGGACATTCCCAGGTCCTCATCTCTCCGACAAACTTTCTTTTTTAATGGTGCAATTTACCCAAAACTTTTTTTAATATCTCCAAAAGCCATTATAACGTATAGATAGAGTATAATGGTAATGATATTACAATTATTTATGAGAATCAGCAGTCAGTTGCCTACGTTGAGTGTGTCTGTTGTTAACACTTTCCACACGGCTATTGGATTTACCATACAAAAGAGATTCCTCAGAAACTTTTTCTAATTTTTAAACATCTTATTTCAAGAATTACTAGGCATTACAAAATGTTTCAAAAATGTCACAATTATTGAATTTCATCACCAGTGACATTTTTGAAACATTTTGTGAAATTTTGGGTAAGTGTTAAATGGATGTCAACCTTGTGCAATTCCTATGCCAAATTGTCAGCCTTAAACGATACCAACTATAAGACACTGAAATGTGGTTCCATGTGACTGACTGATGATGGGATTTTCACTTTGAGTAAAAATTGATATATTGATCAATAATTTCCTATAGGCGATTTCCTCACCAACACGATTATAAAAGTGATGCGATAAGTTCTACATAATTTCATCGGACACCAACCTTCCTCAGTAACTAGTCAAAAAAAAAAAAAATTGTACACACAAATGTTTGACCAATCAACTTGCAATAAAAAGGATACACCTCTACGCCTTCCAATTACTTCAACAATTCTGATTAACCCATATACCAAGTCATAACTTTAACACCTTCATGCGGCAGTTGTCTGCAGACGACAGTTCCAAAATATAATGTTTAAAAATAAAAAAAATCACAATTATTGTATATATCATCCCCATATTTGGAATCACCATAAGAAATGCATTAAAATAAGTACAAGCATATAAACTCCTCACAAACAGTATCGAGACTCTTACACATGATCCAATAATTAACGTCCCGAAAGGGTATGGATTAATCGAAGTCAATTACCCAGTGCATAATTTTGTTCTGTGTATTCTGACACCTCAATGGTTGAGATCCGCCCGGGAGATCCGGTGTTGCGGAGCAAAGTTATTGTCATTTCAATAGACGTAGGTGCAGTTTCAAAAGTGACAATCATCTAGATAGAAGCAGGTTTGAATTACTGTTTTAAATGATCAGGTTTATGCTTTACACACGCTGTTGTGGAGAATGATGTCATGATAGTTTGACACACAAGGTACTGACGATAAAGATAAAGTCATGGCAAAGTTGAAGTTGAATGAAAACAATAAATCTGTGTTGTGAAAGTAACTCATTATCTTCATTTTCTGAGTGTATGTTGCATTTCTGTATACATGTGTAAAGCATAAACCTGATCTATTGTCTATAGGGATGATTGTCACTTTTGAAACTGGACCTAGGACCATTGAAATGACAATAACTCCGCTCCGCAACATCGTATCTCAACAATCGAGGTGTAAAAATATGCAGAACAAAATTATGCACTGGGTTATTTGCTTTGATTAATCCATACCATTTTTGGGCCGTTAATTATTGGATCATTTTTAAGTGTCTCAATACATTTTGTGAGGAGTTTAATATTGGTTCGTTGATCTTGTGATAGACTTTGAAAGTTCCGAAAGGTTTCTGAAAAATCTGTTTTGTATATGATAAAACTAATAGTAGGTATAGCACACTAAAATTTCAAACATTTTGGAATTCAACAGAACGGGTGACATTTTAAAGATCTTGGCAACAGATCTAATTTGGTGCAAGAATCATGTTAATCCAGTAATGCGTTCTTGTGATATGTCATTTGAAATTCTCCAAAAGTTGTCGAAAACCTGCCACAAATGCCATTTCGAGCCAAAAATTGGGTTTTTTTGTCAATGTTGAACCGCTTTATTTTTAATAACCATGTTCTTAAAATGACTAAAAAATGCATTAATCATCACACTCCTCACATGTTTATCTGCTGATGGAAAATCAGAAGTGCATTTTATTCCATATCTGTACATCAGATTCCTGAAAATGCACTATATTTGCAAAAATTCAATCCATAATGTGGAAATCCTAAAAAAACTGAAAGTTAGAAGCATTAGAAGCAGACAGTATACCCAACCAAAGCTGTCATTGATTTTCAATGTGTGGGTTGATTTTAGACTGAGTCCCAAGTCCCTCTATATTGATGCCCTATTTAGTCTTCACACTGAGCACCTGAGCATGGGCTGTGTGTAAATAGTGAAGACTAGAAGGATTCAGCCTAGGGTAAAGTACCGGCAAGTGATATTACAACTTTTCCTTAATGAGAATAAGCTTTTAGTGAAATGATATTAAAAAGGAAATGATGTACGATAAACCAGAAAAGGCAATTTTGATATTGTAATTATTTTGTTATTGAGAATGAGCTTTTAGTGAAATAATATTTAACAGGAAATGATATACGATTACCCAGGGCGGTACCAAATTCAAATCACTAAAAGGCAGATCTCTTTGAAATTCTGATATTGTAATTACTTTGTTAATGAGAATGAGCTTTTAGTGAAATTATACCGTACTAGTTATTACCCAGGGCAGTTTCAACTTTATATCGCAAAAATCGGACAGATAAAAGGCAGATATTTCGAGGGGTGAAGGGAAAGTGGGGGGGGGGGGGGGGGGGGGTACCGAATTAGACCCCATCATTAACACAAGCATGGAAGTTAATACAATACATCGATCTGGAGAAAACAAATGAAATTAAAAAAACACCAGAAAAAAACCCACATTCCCATTAGGTTTTCAACTTTGGGAGAGCTTTGAGATAAACTATTTAATTATAGTGTGGCCTGACACAACAGAATACACCAAGAAATTGCTGATCTCAAACATTGTCACTCCAGGAGTTGTTGATAGGGAAGAACACCTCAATATGACAAAATGCTTAAAATAATACCAACATTTTAAAGATTGACTAAACTGACCTCTATGAGCTTGCACGTAGTATCAAACCAACTGTGCCGGGTATCTAATGATCACACAGTGCTCCACCCTCACAGATTACTCCCAGATTACTGTAAAAGCCAATAGTTTTGCGTAAAGATATTTTCGCGCATTTTGATATCATATACATTTCGTGAATTGTTTTTTTCACGGGCGATCTGGATTCATTGAATGAATGTTGAAAACAATATTTTCGCGGAAAAATAATTTGCGCGAAAAGCGCGGAAATAAAACCACCGCGAAAATTTCAGCTTTTACAGTACATCCACAGTTGCCTTTCAATTGGGTCTTTCAAATCACATTCTTTAAAGGCTACAGCCAGTAGGGAGGTCACGCTGCATGTCATATTTTGTTATACGCAAGAAAACAATGGAGTGTTAGTGACTGCAATATTTGCTAGAAATAGCTTCGGAAAATGGTCTATTTCTTGGGCATCTCAAAAACTAAGAAACGTGTTAAAAATCATGTAGAATTTTAGAGGAGGGTCAATAACATCTGCAGAATGGTAAAATGTATAGTTTTAAACACGTTTGGTGACCAAATTTATGTCGTACAATGTCGGAAAATTCACGTTTTGAAAATCCGTGGTCTTCAAAATTACAGGAATCCTAACTCATTCTAAACCTCACCAAATCATGAAATGAACCCTCGTCTACAAAAAAGTCCATGTACGTATTGCTCTATCTGCTTGGAGATAGCGAAGACCACGGAAACCTCATAGCTTTATACCACGGAATGAAATATGCCATAGACATTACATGGCGAAAATCGTACAGATTTGCACTGCAGACCTCTCTGTGTAGGGAGTGTTGACAATAGCATGACAATAGCAAGGTCGTTTGACTATTGTGTTTGTGCATATTTGTGACGACTGACCCCGTTTAACAATCTTCATAGCTTTCATATAGGGCTTGGGTGACCTAACTATTGACTGGCTAAGAAAGTTTAAGCATGGTCATTGGTTCTCAGAGAAATCAGCAACATTTACAATTCAACGGCGTACATTGATTAGCGTGACCACCCTCGCACATGTGCTTGTTAATTTTAGTTTTGTTTCATAACTAGCACTTCTGCAGTGTGCTCTATTTTCCTGCATGCTTATGCGGCGCAATATGCTGACCGCACAGGATTGTTTGGAATGTTTGTGGGTTGCTCAATACTAACAGTTGACAAATGTGGGCAATTTAAGGTACCAATTTTATGAAATAAATGTAAGTATGACTGCTTAAGAATGAGAATAAAGGTATTGTTTTTAGACCATACCTGTATTATATTGTCTGACATAAATGCGTTCAGTAGTATTAGTTTTTGTGTAAAAACAACTCCGCCTGTTGTTCCATCGCATATTTGTCAGACAATATAACACGGGTACGGTCTAAAAACAATACCTTTATTCTCTAAACTCTAAATTTCACAAAAAATGAAATTCAATATTTTCACATTGTTTAGATAGATGATATACATAGAAACCCTCTAATGTAAGATTTCTTCAAAAAAAATGAAAACTAAAGACATTTTCTCAGCATTTCCGAAGGTATATTAGTGCTTTTCACTTTTTGTATTTTGGTTAAAAGTCACCACCAATTGAATCAGGGAGGTCATGACTAAGCATCACGTAAGGGACGCACCATTTGATTTTCAGGGGGGGCATGGAAGTTGGGGTTGGGCGGAATTTCTTTTTCTTCGTATCAATATTTTATTCGATATTCAACTGGGCGTAACAGTTTTACTTGAAACGATTGCTTTTAATAATAATGGTTTGTAATAGTGCTTAGCTATATCATCTAATGCCATATCATCTAATACCAAAGAGAAAAAGAGAACAAAATTAATCACCAATTTGTGAGTACCAGTAACCATTTAGTTTTCCCTTAATAGAGGTATCAGTACAGCACTGCACGGCATAAGATCATTATACATATTCCATTTAAAATAATCGGAGAACGTGACTGGTTTTTATTGGAGTTTTTTGTTTTATCAGAAAAGTATCGCTATAAGCATAATGAGATAAGATACTACCAAAAGGCATTAGCAGAGCAATTAAGCAAATTACACCAATCAACAATATTTCAGCTCTCTGAGAACTTTTTAAAACAAGTTTTAATGGTTTGTTTGCTTAATCAACCTACCCTAAAGTAACAACACATCGCAAACATTTTTAATTTTCAAGTAGTGGTATATATATTTTTTTTTTTTAAATTTCCAAATTAAAAGAGACTCAGGGATACAAAATGACCAAACAAAATAAAAATTCTATGTCAAGAAGATACTGTTGTGTGATATATTGACTCTCTAGTGGTGATGATAATTATAATAATATAACAAAAATTACTGTACAAACCCTATTTTTTGACAACTCCATTTCGCCAACACACACATTTTCCTTAGTTGCCTTATCATTGACTGATGAGTTGTCAATATTATAAGTGAAAAGTATAATAGCATCAAATACAAAACACAAGTCCCAAATTCATCACGAGCCCACGCTAAGCTATAAGCTAATTAGTCTATACTAAGTGAAAAGGCTTGATGGCATGATTACAAAACAAAAATTACTAAATACTAAATGTAGATAAGGCGAATATATTAAAAATGGCTTAATCACATCATTAATATTTTCTGCACAACCTGCCTCAGTAAAAGGCATGTCATTTCAATATAGTATATCATATGGGTGATTTTATTCGGTGTGATCATACAATCTGCTGATGAGTCTGAAAACGGCCGCGTCGCAACAGACGGGAAAGCTTAGTAGTATTATAGCGACGGAGGCATCATAACAGACGGGAAAGCTTAGTAGTATAGTGACAGCAGCATTGTAACAGACAGGACTACTTAGTAGTATAACGACGGCAGCACAGTTACAGGTGGGAAAGCTTAGTAGTATAGCAACAGCATAATCATAACAGACGGGAGAGCTTACTAGTATAACTACGACCGCATCCTTAACAGACGAGAAAGCTTTACAGTTGTAGTAAGGAAACCTGCCAGCTTGGCTATTGACAAAACAATCTCTTGAGAAACAGTTTACCATGGCATCCACAACCGGTTCAAGAAAGCTGATAGACTCATTACATGTAGTGTTTGTATTACACATGATGATGCACTGTATCCTGCTAGTTACTATTACGATGGTGTGTGGTGAATATGATCATCCTATTAATTGCACTGTTGGGTGTCAGATACAGAAATATTGGTGGTCTCAAGAAACCACTACTATTTCCACAAAGTTCCAGTGTCCATCTGAGTGCATGTGTATACTAGGCAATCAGAATGTAACATTAGCTTGCCCTTGTGGAACATCATCTGTGCAAGTATGGTATCCTCCGGAAGTTGAGAGATTGTGTTGGAGTGGCACAGGCATAAACAGAATTGAGCAGAATGCATTTACAGACCAACCCGCGCTGATAAACATGATTAAATTGGATCTGTCAAACAATAATATTATGGAGCTGCATCCACAGTCGTTTGATGGACTTGACAACCTGTATCGGTTAAATCTGTCCTACAATAATATTGTGGAGCTGCATCCACAGTGGTTTGATGGACTTGACAAACTGTTTTGGTTATATCTGTCATACAACAATATTGTGGAGCTGCATCCACAGTCGTTTGATGGACTTGACAACCTGTATAAGTTAGATCTGTCATACAACAATATTGTGGAGCTGCATCCACAGCAGTTTGATGGACTTGACAACATGGATGATTTAGATCTGTCATACAATAATATTGTGGAGCTGCATCAACAGTCATCTGATGGACTTGACAACCTGTATTGGTTAGATCTGTCATACAATAATATTGTGGAGCTGCATCCACAGTCGTTTGATGGATTCGACAACCTGGATGAGTTAGATCTGTCAAACAATAATATTATAGAGCTGCATCCACAGCAGTTTGATGGACTTGACTATCTGTGGACGTTATTTCTGTCAAACAATAATATTGTGGAGCTGCATCCACAGTCATTTGATGGACTTTACAACCTGTATTGTTTATATCTGTCAAACAATAATATTGTGGAGCTGCATCAACAACAGTTTGATGGACTCAACAACCTGGAAGATTTAGATCTGTCAAACAATAATATTGTGGAGCTGCATCAACAACAGTTTGATGGACTCAACAACCTGGAAGATTTAGATCTGTCAAACAATAATATTGTGGAGCTGCATCCACAGCAGTTTGAGGGACTCAACAACCTGGATCACTTACATCTGTCCGACAATAATATTGTGGAGCTGCATCTACAACAGTTTGAAGGACCTACACACCTTACCTACTTAACCTTGTCAAACAATCACATCAAAATGATATATTCACAGGTATTGTTACATTCATCTCAGCTTGAATTTCTTGATCTGAGTCACAATAATCTGTTTTTTTTATTTCAGCTTTCAACATCCGTGCAATATGATAGTCTACTGTATCTTTCTCTCTCTAAAAATAAGTTGTCAAATTTCAACCAAGGTATATTTCATAGCATGATTAGACTGAAATATCTTGATTTGTCTGAAAACAATCTGAATGAATTTGATTCTATGAATTACTTTATGAATAATTCATTGAAATTTCTTGACATAATAGATATGAGATTAAATTTAATACAGCGAGTGAACTATGAATCTTTTCAACTATTTTACAATTCAACACAGATATTAGTTGACAATGCTGCTACTTGTTGCTTTATCAAATCAGCAAATTGCACTGCAACAATACCACCTTCACAATTTCTTACATGCGGCCGATTACTTTCAAATCAAATTCAAAGAATACTCATGTGGATGTTAGGTACGTTTGCAGTTATTAGCAATATGTGCGTATTGTGTTATCGATGTCGACAAAGACAACCACAAAATAAAGTTCAGATGTTTTTGATCTCAAATCTCTCTGTGTCAGATTTGGTCATGGGCTTATATATGCTTGTGATATCAGCAGCCGATATATATTACCAAAACTATTTCCCATCTGAAGCATGGCGATCAAGCATTACTTGTAAAGTTGCAGGCACCCTATCCATCTTATCGAGTGAGGCTTCTGTGTTATTTGTTACGCTACTAAGCATAGATAGATTTATGGGTGTCAGGTATATGTATAGTGATAGACGTTTGGGCACAACATCATCTAGGATAGTCGTAGCTGTGCTCTGGCTATTTGCCATAGTGTTGAGTTTTGTATCAACCATTTTGTCACAAATAAACCCTGATTTATACGACAATTCTGAGGTATGTACTGGTCTCCCACTCTCTAGGAGCAATACTTTTGAAACAATATACTTGCCCTATAGTGATAACGACATTCGTGACAGTAATAACAGACGAATTGTCATTAATATTACTCTTGATACTGTTATTGGAACTAAACCAGGAGTGTATTATGGTATAGCAATTTTTTCCATTTTGAACTTCATAAGTATTTGGATAATATTGTTTTGCTATGTTGGGATCTTCATAACTGTCCGACAAACAGCTAAACAAGCTGGGAGAAATCAAAATCAAAAGGAAGAACTACGAATGGCTATCAAGATGGGATTGATTATTCTAACAGATATGATGTGTTGGTTGCCAATCATTATACTCTCTATCCTTGTACAGACTGGGAGACAGACAGTAGGCCCTCTTGTCTATACATGGATTGTAACAGTTGTACTGCCAATCAACTCTGCTATCAATCCATTTCTATATACTTTAGCTACAGCAATATTTGATTTCATACAGAAAAGAAATGAACAAAATCGTAATGACGTAATTGCACTGAGATAGGATAATGGCACCTTGGCATACCACTTTCAATATTTAACTATTAACATAGCCAAAAGAGGCATTAACAATGGTTAATAATTATGATATTGATGGATGGTTTGTACACAGATGCAGGGGCTCTAGATGTTGTAAATGACGTTTTGTAGCAAACTGAGTTGAAACTAGGAATGTCAACTGCAAATTATGGACATTTTTGAACCCCATTAGAATCATTTTAGCCATTTAGCTAGGTATTTTTGCCAGGCATAGTTTCAAATTAAAAAACCCCGTTTGAGTCTACAATAAGTTATCTTACCAGTATATTTATGTGTGTAAAAAATAAGCTGCACATTTTACAGTGTTAAGGTAAACCGTATCTTACTATAATTTGCGTAATGTTGTATGTATGTGTTTATGTACACTGGCACTCAAAAGTATTAGCGCACCCCATACCTGCATTGTATCTAATAAATTATGCCATATATCAACTGTAATACAATTTGTGTGTGTTCTTTATTCATTTGTAATCCATAAATTCATGTTTGTATCCTGTTTCATTCATTAAATCTGTCAGAATTGATCTTTGATTACAAGAACTTGATCAGCACACGTCAAAAACCCATAGACATTTGTCTCATTAATTATTCATGAGCTCATTATCGCCATGTTTTAGTTATGGGACAAAAAGTGGTGATTTTGAAAGGGTAATTAAAAGGATATCAGAAACATTATGAATGTGCAGGACTTGGTGATCTGGTACTAGTTGATGGTACCATGAATAAGGAGAAATATCTGAGCATCCTTGAGGATAACATGCTACCATCTGCACATCGTTTGATTGTCTCAGATTTTACTTATCAGCAAGATAACACCCGTCATACAGCAGGTTTGATCCTAGATTGGTTTCGCGACCCAACGCCAGCAGCATTACAAGAATCGGGTGAGGATTAGAGCTTCGATGTGTTAGAATGGCCTGCTCAATCGCCGGATCTTAATCCCATAGAAAATCTTTGGAATGCCATAAAGGAAGATAGTTAAGCCAAGATCCAAGAGTCAGCTCTTTGAAGAGGTTAAGTTTTCATGGGAAAACCTGTCCCCAGTTTACCTCATGCATCTAACTTAAGTCCCCAAAACAGCCCTTTTAAGGGGGACTCAAGGAAGGTTATTTTAAAATTTTGTGAGTGCTGTTATTATTGAACTATGACTCAAATGAATATAAAAGTATACATTTTTGGAAAGGAAATGGATCAGAGAATCCAAATTTGGCATCAATTTTGACCAAGAATGTTGATTTTTTTTGGAGAAAATCACAACAAATCACTTTTTTGACCCACAAATTTGGAACAAAGCTAACAAAAATAATTTTGAGTAAAAAATGCCCAAATCGCTTGATGATGATGTAAAGACACTAACTTAGGGGCAAATTTCTCTAATATAATATTTTTTGAAATTTTGACTTAAAAAGTGCCCCAAAAAATAAAAATTCCATTTTTTCCCACTTTTTTGGTCAAAATTTCAAAAAAATTAGATATAGGTTAAAAATGAGAAATTTGTCCCTATGTTAGTGTCTTAACATCATAATCAAGGGATTTGGACATTATTTTTGTTAGCTTTGTTCAAAATACTTTGGGTCAATTTTGTGATTTCTCAAAAAATCAACATTTTTGGTCAAAATTGACGTCAAATTTGGATTCTCTGATCCATTTCCTTTCTAAATGTATACTTTAATATGCATTTGATTAATAGTTCAATAATTACAGCACTCACAGAACTCAAAAAATAAAAACAAACACTTCTTGGAGTCCCCCCTAATGGCTAATCCCAAACACAACAGCCCATTTACGGCTACCAAATCTTCCAAAAAGAGATGACCTAGTGTTAAAGAAAGAAAAACAAATCCCTACATTTCCCCAAATAAAAGAAACCATACAAATTAAACAGAGAAACAAAAAGTCCACACTTTAATATTAAACATGATCGAGAGGTTACAATTTTGAATCTGATCACATAATTGAAATAAACCTTTGACGAGATTTCTTAGCTACATTTTGATACCTCATTTGCCACCACAGGCTATAAATTGTTGAAGATTTATGATTTTTGTTTGTTTTTTATATAATTACATGCAATACATTGCATGGACAAGGGGCATTGATGGGCAGTGTGCAATTTTGAAGAATTGCTAATCAATTACCCAATCAATTGTATTGCATACAATGTACCGATGTGATGAAATGCTACGCAATATTTTGAATTGCTCCACAAATAAAATAGTATAGGCGGGCTATTTAATTCAAATCTCGACACGCAAGCATCCGAATGTGCGTAATTTATGACATTTGAGACTTCAAGATTCTTCATAAAACATTTTAAATCTTGCAATATTTAAAATCTTTGGTAGCAAATAAGGGTTCAGCATGTAGTTAATAAAAGTATGCAAAGGTGTATATCAATTATATTATCATACTATGATCATATTTAAAGTTTTGACTTCTCTTATGAGTGTAGGTGTTCAGTATCAACATTGATTAAACATCATCATGCAATAACACGGTCAATCGGTTGTTTATCTTTTATGGGTAGTAGGTTGGTGCGCTAATACTTCTGAGTGCCAGTGTATCCCAAAAAGGCTCCCTCATTTTAGAGAATAACCTGAGACGGGTTATAAGCTATAAATGGCCGAAAAGGGTACAGAATTTACCAAGATATGAGGAAACTCAGACCAAATCCAGCGCTTTTTTTCAGACGGTTTCTACGGGCCATGTTTGTTTATCTTTATGCGTACTACAACCATGCAGTCGGCACGCGTAACATATAACGTGTCATAGTGGGCAATGAATATAGATGCGCGCAAGCAAATAATGGAGAAATACGCTGTGCTACGAGAGATGGTTAAGGTTAGGCCTTGAGGTTGAGATAAGCCGGGGGAGGGTAATGAAGTAATGTGTTTTGGCAGGTAGGGGGTAGGGTAGGTTGGGACCCTGAACATTGATTGGTGGGGGTGGGGGAGGGATATGAGTTAGTAGATAGCTTAAGCTCTACATACAAGTTTGGTGCAAAATCAGCGCTTGAAAATTGTCCCTTAACCCTTACCTCGGTTTAGGGTTTTTGACCGGGATTTGATCCGGGGACCCTCTGTTCTCAAGCCCCACGTCATAGCCACTAAGCCACGGCCCTCAGCTACACATTCGCGCAGTATACCGCGCTCACTATATAGGCTCCATTTACTTCGTCATCGAAAACCCATGGCGCATGTGTTTGGAGAGGGACTTAGGATTAGCATTTTTTAGCACTCAGAGGGGTTAGGGTTAATATATGTGTGATTTAGCGGAGAAATGGACTCTGTGTTCCAACACCAAATTTCTTTGATTGTAGTTTATTATTTAGGGATACTTACAAGCATACACAGAAAGTTCATTCCCCTGAGGATTGAGTCAATCCCCCCCCCCCCCTCCCCAATATGTGGCAAAGATTATGCTGAATTTACATATCTAAGCTTTGAACATGATGTTCTGCAATCCAAAAGGTAACCCTTAAAAGGCATGCCAATGTTACTTCATAATGTATACACTTTGTCACTAATCAGACTATAGGAATGCTAGTGACACCATAGAGAGTTTTACAAAGTCATATGAAATGTTTTTCCTAAAACCATTAAACCTTCTTACTCTGGAATGAAAGTCCTAAAACATGCTCAAGAGAAAGGATGGAGTTTTTCACGTGTATTTATGCTGGTTTCCTACACCAATGCACTCTGTCCAACTCATCCATAGATGCAGGTATTCTGGATACATGACATCACACTGACTTGCTGGCATATATAAAATGCATGCATATGCATGTAGTGATGTAAATAAATCCACAAATAAATTTGATCAATGCCCGCTTCACCCTTAGAGCAATGACAAATTCGCTGATTGACACAAAAATACACTAGTGTCTGCGCCCACGACAGCGTCAGACTTTACATGCATGGTGTAGCGTGCTGGCTATTGTGCCGTAGCCATGGCAGGGCGACAATGAATTCGGTATTCGATGCGTCACCTCAGTTACAACTTGTGTTGATAGTGAAGAAAAGCTATATTATGCAACACAGTGATTTTTCCCAAATGGTCATTTTTAACGAGAACTACATCAGGAGTGCTCATCTTAATAAGGGTGAAATTACGGCTCCGAAGAAGACTACACTGGTAATCTGCCAATGAATTGTTCTTGTGATGACAGGATGACAACGTAATTTGGTGTAGAGTCGATTATCGGTTGGGATGGAGAAGCCATACCTGCACCTATGGATGAGTTTGTGCATGGAACCAGGGTGTAGGGACCCAGCATAGCCTGTACTTACCTGACTCTTAGACAGTATATTCTTCTGCATCTCCAGCAGGTGTATCACTTGTTGATCTTCCCCATGCTCCTGGGTCAATCTCTTGTTCTCCTCTCTAAGTCGATCCATATCATCTCGTTGTTCCAACAATTGTTCGTGTGTTTGATGTGCCGACTGAAGTTCTGCCTTGAATTGTAAAACCTGAAACAGAATGCGTTCGTGTATATTGTACTCATTGGTGTATTTAATGGACAATATATTTTTTTTGTAATGAATGGCAACACTAGTCGGGTTTCATTCATAGAGCAAAAATTGAAGTTGTCAAATTTGTTAACATTTTAAAGCATAATATATTATAATAATCCTTATATTATGAACATTATTAAACTTGTACACAAAATGTAATAAATGAAAGCCTTTTTGCACAAATCCACACAAATGGAATGTGAGCTACATGCAGCACTTGATTACAGCGATATACACCTTGCATCCTGCAAGTTGAACAACCGTATGGTATTGTGATTTATCTGACCAAACATTTCAGTGTATGCTTTATACTAAAAGGGGCCTCAAAAAGGGGTCAAGTTTGGTATCAAAAGAATTCTACAAGTTTTCTCTTTTCGAATGTGTTTTCAGTTTGGTACTGCAAATTATTTAAGTAGATACAAAGCTTTTAAAAGTGTATTGGTATTCAAATATGTGTTCAGTTTTGTACTGCGAATTATCTAAAAAGAGATACAAAGCTTTAAGAGGCTATCAACACTTTTGGGAGCCCTGTATTTGCTTAATATACATCTCATTACCTGATCTTGTGCTTCTTGTAGTTGCTCCGTCAACAAAGCTATATCATTATCCTTCCTTGATATAGATGCTGAGAGACGATCGCAAGATGCCCGCCATTCCTCTATCTCCTCCTGATGACGGATGGTGCAGGCTTCTATTTCCTCGTTGGCACGCTGGAGCATCTGTAGATAAGGGGGGTTAAACGAGATGATTCAACATAAGGAGATTATAAACAAGGCTAAATTAATAAATAAATTTGAAATGTGCAAGTCAAATAACGCTCCTGTCAAGAATTAAAATAATCATACTGGAAGATGATACCTATAAGGATAAAATAATAATTTATGCCAAATCTCATGGCAATGGTATAAGTGTAAATGTATTTTTGACAAGTGTTAAAAGGTTTTTTTAAGTGTATCCTCAAATGTTACAAAAAAGAATACCAACTAGAGTAACTTGATTTTCACTATCGGGAATATTTTCAAAGAGTATATAGATGCAACAATACGTCCTGGGAGGTGTCGTTTAAAAAAAGTCAAGCTTTTACTTTGGGGGAAATACATAAACAAATTGGATTTCAATAAAAGAAATCCTCACTATACTTCCTTCCACCCGAAGTGAAACAAGAAGTCAGAGTGTATTCTATAGGTTGGCCCGGAATGACGTAACATGCCATTGACAACAAACAACATGAATTCAACAAATTTCGGATTGCACCATCACCAAAACGGCCAAAATATAGCCCTTTTTGTACCTCCTTGAAATGGAACCATCGAACAGAATATTTGCCAAAGGGATTCCTCTACATACTCATGTTATTATATTTACGCACAATGTAAGTTTTTACATGTTTTTTACAGATGAAAGTCAGAAAATTGGGTGAAACATTTTGCAAATTTCAGACATTTTGCTAATGTAAACAACAGTCGCTTACACAGCCTTACGCGGTCACTAGAAACGATCTTGTGTATGGCTGAGTAGAGCGTACAAACTGAGTCGTTAACGCATTTTGCTTTGTTGTCAACGGCAAAGGGGGATCTCCAGGTCACCTGTAAGAACATAGGTGCCATAAGATTACATGTTTGGGAGAATGTACTTGCATAACCAAAGCAGAATCCTGGCAATGGTTTGTAAATCATATGTCTGTCACTGAAATAATCACTATGTCAAACAATCAATTTCAAATTTGTTTTTCAAAGAAACCAGATTTGTTCCTTTACTTACAGTTTCCAATTCTTGACATTTACTCTGCATCTTAGATTTTTCTGTCCGTATCTCCTTAAGATTCTCTCTATTCATCTGATGCTGTTCATTCAGTTGATCTCGCTCCTTGTTGAATTCCTCCCTCTGTTGCTCAAGGGTCTATTAATAAAAGAAAAACAACTATGACTGGACTCAGAGCTAGTTTTCAATGCTTTTCAATACAGATTTCAATACAGAGGTATATTAGTGCCAGAGCAAAATGAATATTGAATTCGAAGTCTCTAGATCTAACTTAGTTACTCCCAAACATTCAACTTAAAACCAGCAAATGCTTCTACTATAATAGCTTATTAATCAGTTCCAAATTGGGGAGAAAATGTGTTTTTTTAATCTATTTGTGCGCAAAAGTAATCCATGCGTATGTGCGCTAATTTGGCATACGCTCACGATCCAGTTCGCCATGCAAGCTTGTTGCGCACCCAAGCTCTTCTGTATTAATTCGCTGCTAGTTTGCCAATTTAGAACTGACTTAACCTTCATTTTTCCTTTTCATGTCTCAGTATCAAGAAGCCAATTCTTTTACACACAAAAATGGTAAATTGATTTCTTGATTGCAATTGTTTTCAGGTGTTATCTTCTAAAAAACCTAAAAATTACACATGATGAAGCCTAAAAGGTTAAATATAAAAATCACCTTATTAAGTGTTTCCTTTTCACTGCTTAATCTTTTAGCCTCTTCCTCCCAATATGCCTGTTGTTGCTGAGCAGTGCGTTTATCTGTAGTCACCTCACGCATGTCTTCTTGTAGCTTCTCAAGGTTTTGTTTAGCACTGGATAGCTCTGTAGACAGGACCTCACTGACCTGATGGGAAACCATAACATATATAACGAGATATTTTGAAATGAGGAGAAAACTTGTCATATGATTTCACACAATGAAATATTAACAAGAATATACAAATGAGAGTTTAGATATGTACAAAAAAATATTAAAACTTGTCTGCTCACAATTATGATAAAAACACACATTAATTTAAGTGTGATGAAACTATACCATATGATAATAATGAAAGAAATGTATAAAGTGCCATCTATCTAGGTAGCCTACTCCGAGGCGCTATAGCCATTGTTATTACGCTGCCATTAGGAAATCGTCACAATCATTTCGCTACACCTATGTGGCAACTGGCTAGGCGCACAACCATATCAGCACTTAGATTCTAATATCACCCTTAACAGCTACCTAATCTCGCTTGAGTTAGAGGCAATTGAAACTAATCTTTCTCAAGGACAAATAAGTTGGCCAAGGCGGAGATAGAACTCACAACGTCATGACCACACATGCTCATAAACCACCCTATGACAGTATTTAAGCCAGTGCTGCATAAGAACTTCACATTCAATCATGATCAAAGTTAATGTGAAGGCAAATTTAAGTCACCAACAGAACAAACACGGAAACATACTAGGATGTAAAATCAAAGAGCTAATGTAAAGGGGCTGGTGAAAAAGATCTGGTAAAGTCAGGCCCTTCTGCCTTAACTTGAATTCTTAGAGAGGACTGACTGATCAAAAGATGAGTAGACATTCATTCCAAATTCATACTCTTAGAAGTTACAAACCAATCAGAGGAAACTAAAATATGTATGGAGTGCATTGAAAATGTCTAATTGCACTCCAAGTGCGCTCGCTGTACATACTCGCACTACACGCTTTTATTTGATTCGTTGTTCATGCAGCATAAGGGTTCGCCAATTTTAACTGCCGGTGTTACTAAACTTTTTAACATGTTTTTATTTGTTTGAAATTATATAATAGAGTGTAAAAGTATTCAAGAAATTGTAAATTTTGATTGATTTTATTGCGTGTGAATAAAGTCAATACATGTGTATGCTTTGTTTTTCAAGAATTAGACAAATCAATGCACTCACGCAAATGTTGATATGCTCACAATAGCACTCCTACTTCGGGTTGTGGCATTATTCACACATCAAAACAACATATATGTTGTAATTATTGACCTATCAATATCTAAATTTAACATAACATTTCAATCTTATCATGTTATCATTTCTATTAATTGATACCTATCCTAACACATGTCTTTTGAAATCAACCTTTACCTTTTTGACAGCATTTAATTCTTCAGTCATTTTGTCCATTTCTTCTTCTTTAGTTTCTACCGCTAGTTTGGCCTGTGTGACTTCAAGCTGCATATCTGTAATCTGGTTGTCTAATAATTGTCTAGCCTAAAGTAAAAAGGTAAAACACACAATAAAAAGATCAACATTCATGTATTTGTTGAGACTTTCCTGTCCCTGCTAAGCTATTTAATTGTTACTTTTACTTTAATCTTAGAAGGCATATCAAGATTAAAACAAAAGTAGAACAAAATAAAAACACCAGTTCACTTCCTCTGGACAGTGACATCACTGTACAGACTCACCCCCATATGCGTGTGTATCTTCCACCTTTCCAAGTGTGTGTGTATATATGTCAGTGCCTCAGGTAGGCACACACGTTTATGCACGGCAATCAGTGGATGACATGTTGACATCACTGTCTCGTGGAAGTGAAATAAACTAGAACACACTTTTAGAATTCTTTTTAAATGATAATGCCCCGGAAATCATACAATTACTACTAAAAACCATCACAGAGTCTGTGTTTACTAGTTCCCTTCAAAACTTTCTCTGAGTTCATCCAGCCGGTGCAAACTACCAATTTATTGTGCATATTTGAATATAATTAAAATCATCAGCCAATCACGTCCCAATCGAGGTTATCACAATTGGCGCTGATTGGCTCAAATACCGATACCCCTCCCGGCATTTGTTGATCCATGTGGAGCCAAAAAGGGCCCACCTCCCTCTCTTTCGATCTTGCTTCTCACACGACAAGACATCTTCGACTGTGTTCTCCAGCACTAATTATTTCTGACCAAATTACTACAGATATGATTTTATAAAATAAACTTTATGTTCGACATCTACATCTGTGCATCTGAGTTTTATTCGTATCTTCTACTTAGTTCTTCACCTTCGGTTTACGTTACCCATGTAGGAGGACTTCACAAAATAAACCCTCCTACATGCAAGTTAGGATATCTTAAGGCCATTATCCCACAATGCAACTAATGATTTTTACTGATTTTTAACACTAGAACCCCAAAACCAAGTCAAGCACGAGGACAATGATCTTTGGAAACTTCACATACCTTGTAAACATGG
Source organism: Ophiura sarsii (assembly GCA_035610835.1). Taxonomy (NCBI): domain Eukaryota; kingdom Metazoa; phylum Echinodermata; class Ophiuroidea; order Amphilepidida; family Ophiuridae; genus Ophiura; species Ophiura sarsii. The sequence goes on along the minus strand of CM069452.1, from coordinate 22,704,521 downwards.
TCCCTCTCATTAGTAACTACATTCAGTAATTGTTGAAGATCCAATTTTTCTTGCAATAGTTTCTCCTTTGTAGCAGCTGAACTGACACATTTAGCATTAAGGTCCGCACATTTCTCTTCTAGTTGTATGGCACGGCGCTGGAATGTCTCCCTCTCCTGGTTTGGATTGAAATAGTAGTAATAGGAATGGTTCACAAACAGTTGTATGATTGCCAAATCTGAACCGATGGGTAATGAAAATCATATCAAGAAGTGGGATTGTTGCATACTAAAGTCAGAAAGATGTTAAACAATGCATACTTCGTTGCTGTGTTACACTTTGATAGGAATGCTCACGTATGTTGTGAAACAGTCCATGGCATTGTGATTTGAGCTATAATGAATATTAATTATGATTTGAGATTTTCATAAAACTTATATGTTTTTTGTATCAAAAAAGAGATTCAAAGGCCCCAGAAGAAGATGAATGCCTCTCTGTTGGCTCATGTAAGGGAAACGACTGTTACCTATCAGGTTATAGTCTATTTATCCTTCCTCAAGACAGTGACGTAACTGCGTATTCTACTAATTGCAGCACAAAACACGCGCGCCTACTCAAGGCGCTGGCGTATACACACATGCATAGAAAGAAAGAAGATACATTTGTGTGCATAAATGCTGCGCCTAGTGAAATTACGTCACTGTCCAGACGAAGCCAAAATAGAGTATAATTCTATTAGGTAACAAACCATCTACGGCTGCATATGGTCTCCTTCAAGAGAATGGCAACTTCGTTTAGTCAAGAATGAAATACACTGCAGATGGGATCAGACTTAATATGAATAGTTGAAGATGTAAAGCAAAATACAGGTACAAATGTTGATATGAAACTACTGAATAAGTCACCCCAAAGCTACCTTTTGGGGTCAAGACCCGTGGGGGGGGGGGGGGGCATTCAGTCTGGTAAATGAATGACCCCTTTTCATAGCCATTTTTGGTAAATTTATGGGTATAAATTTGCTGTTTTTCACAGAAGTTTTAGCAAAATCTGTCAAATATGTAGGCAAATTATGGATGGTAAACATATGGGTCCATTTCCCCCCGAAAATTGGTAAATGTTTGGGTCAATTTTCATTTTGCTAGTGGCACATCCCTACCAAAAAAGTATCTGAGTGACTCCCCGGGGGTCAAGATATGGCGCCTCAGCAGGATCTATGATGAGATTATAAACCTACCTCTCTTGCCTTACGGAAATCTCCTTTAAGCAGCTCATTCTCATTCTCCAAGTCAACATTAACTCTCTTACAATCCTGATTATGTACATTTAGCTCAGAATTACGAGCCACAAGAATTTCACGATCCTGCAAATGAAAAGGAAAACACACACAAAAATACACAATTAGATTAATTGATGAATAACTGATATGCCTGATTTGATCCAAGTACTTGATTGTTGCTTCCGTTTCATCACATTAAGCCTTTAACATTTGCAGGAATTCCTCCGAGCATCTTGATGGTATCTTAATATCAATATAAGTGACCTAATTTACTTGATCCAAATCCTAAATTTAAAAACATTTAACCTTCGACATGTGCATGGATTTTCTCATAGGTATGACTTCTTAATATAATACAGACCTGTTTGACTTGATCAAGATTTATTATGTATATCTTCTTTCAGTTTTTCACATTGAGCCTCTGAGATATGTAGGGATTTCCCTGAGAATTACGGCCTCTTCTTGTCTCATACCAAGTCATGGGTATGTCATTCCAATCGATCATATTTTGCCTTCAAAACATGCACGGATTCCTTTAAGTATGGCCTTTTTATATTACTAACCTGTATAACTTGATCCAAGTCCTTGGTATCTGTTTCCAGTTGATCACATTTAGTCTTTGACATATGTAGGGATTCCCTGAGAACTACGGCCTCTTCTTGTTTCATACTAAGTCACAGGTATCTCATTCCAATCAATCAAATCTTGCCTTCAAAACATCCACGGATTCCTTTAAGAAGTATGGCCTTTTTTATATTACTAACCTGTATAACTTGATCCAAGTCCTTGGTATCTGTTTCCAGTTGATCACATTTAGCCTTTGCCATATGTAATGATTCTCTAAGAGCTATAGCCTCTTTGAACATGCTCTCCTTGGTCTGTATACAAACAAACAAAGAATATAAGAATACATTACGACAAATAATATAATTATAAATTCATAATAAACTTGTGCTGAGGTTGATGCATTGACAATTCCACCATCAACAGACTTAAGCAGTCAGGCAAGCTGTGTAAGATGCATAACAATTAACATGGCAACTTTTTTTTACACACCCAATTTTCCGGTTTAACGACAAAACCTAGCAATGCTCTATCAGTCACTTTCCTGACTTTACCTGGGAGTTCATCTGTGAGCTAAATTCACAACAACAACAACAGACTTGATATTGTCAAAAGCTCCCTTAGGAGCCACAGAGCTAAACAAACCTCTTTACAGATGAAAGTCTGAAACAGTCTTGAATTGCTCTCGACCATACTTATTGTAATAAAGTGAAAATGATCCCAACTGAAAGTGGGGGAATGACAAAGAGGTGGGGGAATTAGAGATAATCACAACGTTTCGACTAGATACACTGGTCTTTATCAAGTGGAAATAGACATAGAACTAGCCCAGTGTATATGCAGATATGTCCAATGCGAGGACTGGCTCGAATGTATATAGAGATGTGTACAATACACAGGTAAGGCAGTGTGGTTCTCATGGGAGCAAGAAACATACTGCAAAGATATAGTTAGGGACCGAAGCACCGAAGGAAGGCCATTAATAGGATCAGAAATCTAGCCTAACAAAGAGATTAGTGTTGATGACAAAAACGGGGTAACAGGTAATTAGAAAAACATAAACAATAATGCGCCATGAATTGGGACCCCTAATTTTGAGGTGTGACATTTTTATACTATCAGCGATGTTTAAAGTGACACAGTTTCTATATTATTTCCATACTTATTGACTTGTAATTTACCTGTTGAAACCTGTGATTCTCCTCCTCTACCAGCGATAGAGCTCTTGATGTCTGCTCCACTATTAAATCTCTCTTCTGCTGTTCCGATTGCAAGCCTGAGTAGGCAAAGCGTAGATTCTTCAGCTCGCGGTCTAAATCATTGACCCTAGTTTTAAAACGAATATAAAAATACTATTCAACTGTTTCTTCTGTGGAGATAAGTGTTACAGGATAATTACTGTGTATCAGTTGTTTAGAGGTAACTGTGAAGAATCAAAACATTTTCTCTTTGGAACTGAGGAATTGCTAGAGGGGCATAGCCCCGAGGGAAATTCTGAGGTTCCCAAAGTAAAGTATTTTGATTCATCACAGTTACCGACAACACAACTGATTAAAGTCATTATCCTGATTCAAAACCTTCAATTAAAATAGTCATATAATGATACGGACGTTACTTATTTATTTTAAAAGTTACACTTTACGGCAAGTTAACCATGCTTTGCGCATTACAAATCGATCAATCTGATCAAAAATCATGCAAGCGAACCACTCACACGTCAAGTAACTACTGCGCTGTGCAAATATGACATTACGTGAATTGTTTTGGTAATCAAACTTGATACGCATTATACGTTGGGTTACTAATATTTACATGGAGGTACTTGATTCTGCATTAGTGACCCACGCTTATTTGTACGTACCAGTAAAGGACAGCATTTGATTAGGTCGCACGCATCGCATATATTCATGAAGTTGTGAATATTTGATAAAAAAGGTATTGACAGGGAGTGTACAATTATGGGAGAGGAAATTTGAATCACCAAACAAGAGCTCCCGTATATAAATGGGCATAGAACACTGTGCCTCTGAGTACCAATCATGAGTGGCGATGTTCTTGGCGACGCCAGGCGGTGCAAAATGATTGATAGAGGCATGATGTTTCATTCTTGGCAATGACGAGCGAGCGTGTAGTGGTACTGGCAACCTGATATTGATTTTATGTAAATCGTTATTGTTATGTAAATTGCGTTGGTGAATTCATGCAATAATTTTAGTCAATCAAAATTGTTTGAAGGATTTCAATTTACACTGACACGTTCTTCCTAAAGATAAGTTTAATATATCATATAGATGAGAGACAATTTGTTGTTGCAACAAACTACTAGAACCCATATTGATTACCAGGCTTTTAAAACAGGTTTTCTACAATATATCAATAAAGAGAATATCCCTGCTTTTCATAATCTCTGGATTAAGATGTCTATTCTAAGTTTTTCATGCACCATTCTGTTTTGTTGGAGTCATAGTCATAACTTCAATCAAAAGCATACATCATTTATTAGTTCTTACTTTGATTCATTAGCCTGTCTTTGTCGCATAGTCTCCATCTTTTCAGCCAGTGTGTCTTCTCTGTCTTTTTGAATAGATAATAATTTCCTTTGAAGGGCCTGCAATGAGAAGAGAAAGAAATATGAGTCATAGTCTATAGTTTGATCAGTTCCAAATTGGTGAAGCCTCCTTACAGCAGCGAATGAATACAGAAGGATGTGAGCACGCATGAAAGCAATGGCGTACTGTGCATCATATGCATGACACTTGAGTACCTCAACAACCACAAGTGCATGGCCATAATTGCGCGCGTACGCCAGGATTACTTTTGCATGTGAAGAGATAATACCAAATATTTTTTTCGCCAATTTGAAACTGATTAAACTACAGGAAAACTTTGCAGAAATCCTTTGTTGTGAAATGGACTTATATATAGGAAAACATTTTACATTTTGCTTTCATATATTTTAGGCTGTTTTGGTTAATAATGATATTGATACAGAATTACGGTAATTAATTGCATAATGTCACTGTAGCTGCTAAAACGAAATCAACTATTGCTAACCAAGTTGAATCTGGAGGATAGTAAGAACACATGCATGTGATACATATTATGAATATCACTCTCCTGAGGATATACAGGCTGTCCCAAAAATATACTGTGCACATGTTTACCCAACTTATTGACCACGAAGTTCTATAATTGGGTGTAACATTTTTATACATAATTTATTGAGAGGCTAAAACGCTTGGCTTGCAGATGCCGTTTATTTCATCAGATTTGGTTTTGTTAATCCTGAGATATGACCAATTAACTAAAGCTACCTAAAATCGATGTTGTGCCACTTTTCAGTTGGCAATGAATAGAAAGTTTTACTCCGGAAATACAAATGAGTGTCTGTGTAGCCAAAAAGAACTGAATATTTTCAAAATTCAGACCAAATGCCCCCCCCCCCCATCCCCACCCTCCCCAACGTTTTGAGACGGATTGATGCTCACTGGAAGAACAAGTTAGTATCGGTTTGATGCTAATATAGCTACAAGCATTCTTTCTGTAAAAGTGGCACAACATCGATTTTGGTAACTTTAGTTAATTAATCATATCTCAGGATTGACAAAACCAAATCAGATGAAATAAACAGCATCTGAAAGCTAAACGTTTAGTCTCTCAATATGTATGAAAATGCTACACCAACTTATAGAACTTCATGGTCAATAAGTGGGTAAACACGTGCACAGTTATTTTTGGGACACCCTGTATACAATAAACTATATAAATACCTGATTTGAGGTGGAAATGTTGTCCATAGTACACTGGCTGTCATTTAGTTTGGTTTCACTGTCACATAAACGCTCAGTTTGGATCTGTCACATAAAACAAATCAAAACTGTTTTGGTAATAATTTCATAAAACAATGCATTAAATATAATAATTATGTAAATATAAAAGGTGACCATTAGATGCAATAATATTGTTTTATATAATAATTATGTAAATATAAAAGGTGACCATTAGACGCAATAATATTGTTTTGCCCTTTTGAATCAACGTTATTATCTACTCTTGCCCATGAACATGTATCAAACAACACTTCCTATGCATAACCGCTGGGCAGTTGTACTTTATACATCATGAAGGGCCGGAAAAACATAAGTTTTGACAGAACAGCAACGATATATTATCACTAATTCACCTCAACCCTACGCCCAATTAATTGCTTTCTGGAGTGTCTGTCAATGGGACAGTTTTCAGATTTCCATTTTCAATAACAGGGTGAATTTTATAAATTGAAAATCTCTGGTTACAAGCTGTCTCATTATACAAAATGTTGATTCAATTTTTCAGGGATGCAAGTGGACGATTGATCAATTTCCTGAACTTTTTACGCGAGCTTGGCCCAACGCCCTGAACGTTTGCGCGCGGCATCAAACTTTTATGGGGCTTGTCTGGCGAATAGGCTACAGGGTATCACCCAAAAAAATGTATGTTTAACTCTTTTTATGTTGAAATATCAACATCCGAAAATGCAAAAATAAATTTAAAAATAATCCGGAATTCTGGATATTTCCGGTAGTCTTGCCTAACTGATTTTTACAAAAATCTATCCATATGGTGGTCATGCACAGTACCTGTAATGTTTCATGTGCTTCTCTTAGTTTCTCCACCAGTACAAGTCGTCTCTGCTCACTCTCGTACATCGCATCGTGCACATCTTTGATAGAACCCGAAGCAGGCGATATACTCCATGGCTCTTGTGAAATCACACCTCGAGTCCTTGATGGTAAAGCTCGACCGGTGCTGTGGAGATGTGCATTGTCTGTATGCTGTAGTACAAATGGTGATTTGGCTCTTGATCCTGATATGGTGTGGCTGGTATAGGTAAAATACACAGAAGACAACATGTTTGATAATGTGTTTGATAATGAGATTTTGACATTTCATGACAACGCATTTTCAATGGTATTTGAATAATGTGTTTTTACTGTTTTTGTTTTATTCCTTAAATTAAAATTGAAATCATATAATTTTTATTTTGAAAAGGGCGTTGCATTCTGGCAAGTATAATGAACGCAAACTAACTGAGGAATTTTGAGAATAAAAACATGGAACACAATTTTATAATTTGAAATTTAAAGGTGCGTGGATATACCAATGTTCAAATTTACCAAACTATTGTGTCCAATTTTGTGTATGCCAAAGTGGCTGTTAAAAATGCTTAATTGCTTTTTCGTAATATGAGCATTCAGTACTGGAACTTGCAATGTTACACCAAGTCACCCATTGTTCACGAAGATCATCTAATCAACAGACAACAAACCTTTAATAAAATGGACGAAAAAGGGATGCTATACAAACATGGATACTAATTAGAAGATTCAATAGAAACCCATTTTACTTCAATTCTTAATTGCTTTATGTAATGATAATTTAGTACTGGAAATGATTGACTATGCAATAAATAATATGCCAAATCAATGAGCATTCAACCAGGGATACTATTAATTTTGGGATAGGAAATTCCTATACTAACACACGTAGCGAAAACGGGGCCGTTTGCATAAATTACATAAATTATGGTAATCATCGGAATGTGTCGGTGACCGGCGTTGAACGCGTTTAACAGTGTTTAACCAGGTTTAACGTAATATTTGGTCAGCATAGGTTTGAGGGCGTTTGGATTTACACAGACGACGGTGGCCACGCGAAACCTAAATGTTGAATACGTAATGAATAAGGTGAATTTAAACACGTAATCGCGAATGTTAATCTTATCATTTTGACAAATTCATCATAATTAGAAGAATTGTCATCGTTAACCGGGCGATGACTGTTAAAAATAATTCAAAATAGTGCACTCCCGTTGACATTATTGGGTCGTCTGAGAGACGCGTGGCCAGCGTCGTGTCGTCTGCTACAATCATGCCTGATCAGTATAGCGCCACCAGTTCTATGCTGACCAAATTTTCATTTAAAAGTGGACCCGATCGGCAAGCTCACTGGCATACCCCTGATTCAACAATAATTATTAACCTAATAAGCTAGACTAATAAAGGATTGACCTACACAAATAATGGATTATTAGCAAGGATTTGATGTGATTTGAAAATTGTCAGGCAATATGAAGATTTTTGATGTTTGATTATCCAGCTTAAACATGGTTATGGTCAGGGTTATGGTTTAGTGTACATTGTATGTCTCCTCAGTTAGGATTAAGTATTAGGGTACAGTTTAGGGTTATAAGGTTAGGTTTAAGTTTACGGTTAAGGTTACTTATGGATACCTGTCAGTTAGGGTCGGTCGGCTGGGTTTTTTAAGGTTTTTTAAAATGTATTTATTTTGCCTAAAATGTCACCAAAATCTGCTAAAATTGTGAGAAAAAATCCCGGCTGATTTACATGATTTGAGAATATTTTTTCTAAAAACAGGGTGGTTTTTCCCTCGCCTTAGGGTAAGTTTGACTGTATCTTACCTAATACCACTGTCTGAATCATGTCCATTGGATGGTGTATGATACTCATATGATTTGATGCCTGTAGGTAATGAGTGGTACTTAATAGGACTATCCAGCTTCAGCAATCCATTGGCAGCACTCTTCAGAGCTTCTACTTCTGCCTGGCTTTCATGTCTTCTGTATTGTTCTTTCTGTAAATCAAACACACAGATAGAGAAATGTTAAAAATCTGTTCATCACAATATACTAATTACTATAGGTTCAATAAATATTTTGACTGAAATGGGTGTGGTAATCTACAGTATTTTGGTAAGTCCAATTTATCATCTGGGGTGGGGGTAACGGATCAATTCTCAAGACCCTCATTTTTCGCTTAAAAAGTTCAAAAGCCTTATTTAGCTCAAAAGAGGCTGAAATTAAAAAGAAAGTGTGGACATTTGGACACAAAAAAACCCAAAATGTAGTTCAATTTCCTGCTTCCCTGTGAGTTGGTTACCAATCTAATAAAGAGTGTAATGGGATTCAGTGATTTTTGCCCCTTCACAAAAATGTTTGCTCAATCTCTGTACCCATGATTACAAAAAAGTCTATGAGTGACTGCTATTCTCAAACAAACTTAATATATTCCCCTTAGCTGAATCCTACATCCAACATAGAAATAATTATTTATAGGCATTGGTTGCAATGCAATTGCATCCCCACACCACCCCTCCTCTAATTCCTTGATCTAAAGACAACAAACATTAATTGTCACTTGGTCCCTGGGACAATGTTATTCAAATCTCATAAAAATCTAAACTGTTCTACATAGCTATAGGTGTGTGCTATAAGAATAAGATGCCAAACCATAATATGTAGCTAAAATGGATGATCATTGTATTATTTCATAAATACTCTATTAAATTAAGTTGAAGGTACGAGTAGCCTAGGCCACAATGTAAAATTATAATTGCCAGTAACCCATACCAGTAAACATCACATTTTGAGTAGATTGAGATTGCAATACAGTATGTCAGTCACATGCTAAGTCAGCCAAAGTTTGCTACGCTATATTCCATTCTTCATCATCTGAACTTTGCTGACATCAGATCCGCAAGTATCATGTATTCATATCCATCCAAATGTTACTGTTTTAAATCATTTTCTCTGTCTCTAAATGTACCATGACAAAAAGACTTGTGGCCTAGACATACTATAATTATATGAATTAAGTTGGGACACTCACAATAACACAAGAGTTAGGGAGGGCCATAAGTACGATTAAACAAACATTCCAACTATTTAATCAAACATTCAATCTTCTCATCAACGTCCAAATGCAATCAGTATACATTGTAGTACACACTTTACAACAGCCACTCGAATTCTTGTTTCAATACAGGTAACTACCATACTTCACTTCTGAACCCACTGGGTGAACATTATGTCAATATTCACTTGAATATTCATTGAGCTCCCTGGTGCCATGGAAACCAGAGTTTGTTGACATACTGCACCTATGGTTACTGGCTTGGTACAATATTGGTCTTTGACCCACCATTGCAGAGTAAACATACTGACTGGGAGCTCTGTTGGTATCATTTAAGGTTATTGCTTTCTCAAACATGCTAATCAGCTTCAAACATGAGGGGGACCTGAGTCACACATGACACCACATTGTACACAGGCATATTCAGATATATAGGGTGTATCAAAAAAAATAGGACACTTTTTTATGACGGTGTAATACTTGTTATAATCATTGGACCATGACCAATTTAGTCTCAATGTAAAGCTCAATTAATTATTATGATATCCTGAAAATATGAGATCAATCCGATGAAAAATAAGAAAACTAGCATCATTTGCGTAAACCATGTCATTTATTGGTTTGTACAATGGGATTTACATATGTATCTATAGACCAGTAAATAACATGGTTTACGTTTCAATACGTTACAATAATTATAAACATAGAAAATAATCTATCAGTCAATAGCAAAGATAGTTTGGTAATCCATTTAATTCTGGCACAAATCAATACTGGTTAAATAATCCACAAATCAGATGCATGCATATTCTGTGCAAATTTAAAAAAAGGTTCTCGAACCCACAGTACATGGTTCATTAGCATGATAAGATATCAAAGAAGATTTCTTGATGCACCCCAGGATGCTTCACTTTCATCACATGACCACAGGATTTCTGTCACCAGTGTCTACTGGTTCCCATTGACATTACAGTGCAAGGAAATGCTTATAAAGTTGTTAAACGAGGGTCTTTAAGAAAATCCTTTTGCAAGTAGTATGATTGATGTGTCTTTAATACAGTCCTCTTTTGATTTTCTTAAAGACCCTATATTTTTATGAATACAAGTTTTAGTTGGGATTCAATTTCTTTTATTATTTATACAAGTTACCCTATCTGCACCATGCATTTAGATGGTAGAGGTCAGACGACCTCCAGCTGTTAATTACTTTAACACATGTGTGGGACTGTTTGTTTTGCTGATAAGCCTTGCTTGTACTTTAGGGGCGCTAAGCATTATGGGGTACATCAAGAAATCTTCTTTGATAAGATATAGAATAGCACATACACAGCCAATCCAGAATTCCACAAATTTCACTTATTGTACAGCTTCATGCTGTAAATTTGACATCGTAAATAACCTGATTAATAGCACATACACAGCCAATCCAGAATTCCACAAATTTCACTTATTGTACAGCTTCAGAATGCTGTAAATTTGACATCGTAAATAACCTGATTAATTACAGCACTGTAATTAATACCCAACTTGGTGTGTGTGTGTTTAATAGTAGATGATTGTCTAAGTCTGGGTGAGTGAGAGGTGTCCTACTGTGAAAGTGGTGTCTATCTGGTGTGTAGGGTAGAGCTCTGCCATATAAATCATCACTAAAATAGTCACTGTCGATGAGTGCTATTAATTCCTTATACTAGCACTTGGCAGCTACGCTGCCTCGTGCTATAAGTCATACGAATTGGTATACATGTAAATAGTGTGTGCGTTCATGTCAGGCCTAAAAAAAAAAAAAAGTTTGTTTGCCCAAACACGACCGACCCATAATATCCCAAAACCCCATGCCTTTTTTTTTGTTTTTTGTTTTTGAGATTTTTTTTATTTTTAAATAATGTTTTATGTTGAAAAATATATGTATTAAATGATATTTTCATCTTAATTTGCCAAACTTATCAACAAAACGGCCTTGTAAAACACCAATGATATGCAAATCCAAGATCCTCCACTATCTAGTTAAAGGCATATTATGTGATCTTTTCCAGAGAGCGCCCTCTATTCATGATTTTTTTTTAGATAGTAGATTTTCTTGCAGATTTACGTTTCTGATCATAAATCGTACATACATTCCAAGTTACAGAGCGATACGATTCCTAATTACCTCAAAATCATGGTTTTAGAGTGAAAACATAAACTGTCGTGTTAATGTAAATCTGCAAGAAAATCCGCTTTCAATTTTTTTTTTCGATGTTGAGGGCGTCCCCTGGAAAGATCACATAATATACCTTGAAAAACAGAACATGTCAGACCATCCATCATGGTCTGAAGGTTTGTACTACAGGCTGCCAGCTGCACTATTAAAACAAAATATATGTATTAGCCCTTATCAGCCAGGCTATGTTTTTACGGTGTGGAAACTGGAGGAGGGGGACAAAGTATGAATTTGTTAACCAAATAATCGCCGCGAAACCCCTGGGATTCGACCTCCGGACCCTCAGATCACCACGCTGCGTCCCTAATCACTCGGCTAACCTGCCAACGCTCACCCGGGCAGCGATTTTGTACACACATATCAGCTTGGTTGATGATGTCATCGAATCGAATGCTGTGGCATGCGCGTGGACATTGTTTTTTGCTGTAGTGAATCGTAGTGTAGGAAGGTTAGAGTTTTAATGAACATTAAAGTGTATTAAAATCAAATTGTACAGTATTTTTCTTCACTAAATGTGTCTAAAGCCAAAAAAGAAAGAAAAAAAAGAAAAGAAAAAGGTAATCGACCTACCGACCCCACTTTTTCAACTCTTGTTTGGGCAAACAAACCTTCTTTTTTTTTAGGCGTTACTCTATACTGTTACTGTGTGAATGACCATTGTACATACTACAAAATAGATTGCCTTACCTAATAGGTCACAATTTCCTTAATTAATGATGGATTTTTCTCATCTTTTCAGGATTTTATCTTTATCGGTTGCACTTTACATTGAAATAAAAATTGGTCATGCTTCAGTGATTTAACAAGGATTTAAACCATCATCAAAAAGTGTCCTAATTTTTTGATACACCCTGTAAAGTAAAGATATTTATAATGTTCACCTTTTTTCTGATTATTTTTGTTAAGAGCAAGCTAGGGTTTTGTTTACAGGTGCTTTTGTAATGTAAATATTTAAAGGTAGATGACCCGATCACATTTTCGTAACACAGAATTATTTCAAACATACGGAGAATTTCATATCATATGAAAGCTCATATTTTTCTCATCATCATACTGAAATTTGACGGCCTAAATCGGTATACCGTAATTACGGAGAAATCTATGAAATAACGTTGAATTACCGTGAATGGTGGTAACCACCGATATAGTTTGTGTACTACTCAATGGGTACAGTTCACAGCATCTTGTGCGTCTAAAATAAGAACCATTAGAGCTATGCAACTCAAACTTTGGAACACGACTTTTTTAAGGATGACCTTTCATGTAGAATAGAAAACTTCAAGTTGAAAATCGGAACATCTACCTTTAATGGTTTTTCTACTATTAATTTAACTTTTCTTTAACTTTATCCAATTTCATGAAATATGAACCACGGTCAACCAAAACTTAATGAATAACAAAAAATAAAAAATGAAAATAAATAAATGAATAAATAAATAGGTAAATAAATAATTAAAAAATAAAAGAATATTATACCGGTATATAATTTTGTTTTTTAAATAAAATAAAAATAAATAATATTAAAATAAAAAAATATATATAAATCAATTAATCAATTAATACGATATATACAATAATTAAACAATTGAATTTACATTAACTTTAATGCATTGATGTCTTTTCAAGGTAAAAAAGAGTCTATTTTCAAGGCCATATTTCATCTACAATAATACTTGAACGGGCCATGAATTCATTATTATCATTATTGCACTATATGCTTTGCATAAAATTCATAAAAACAGTAATTAGATTTCTTTGTATGTTGTAGTCCTGTCATTTTCTTCTGTCAGTATTTAATCATGTGTAATCATGTAGAAATAAATTGATCACCATAATTGGACTCAAGTGTTTGCGATGATAGACACAAGGGGTCCTATGAAAGTCAAATTATTGATTATGCACAATTGGTACTTGTGAGTTCATCATTTCCATTAAAGCTGTTCAGTGACTGGAGAAGCATTGACAAACTGCCAAGAAAATATGAAATCAATAATTGATCAATGGTATGCAAGTTATAAAATGTATTGTACCCTCTCTCTGTCATTGTCTGGTATTTTTATAAAGTAAATAGAAAAAAATTACATTCCATATCTGGTGGATTTACATGTTAATTTAGGTCTTGTCTACCTGCCATGAGTGAATCAGCCACAATAGGACAATGTTTAGTAATTAGCCTACATTCTATCATCAGATGAAATTCCATACATGCCATTGACAACAAACAACATGAAGTCAACAAATTTAAGATTGCACGATCACCAAAAACGACCAAAGTATAGCCCTTTTTGTACCTACTTGAAATGGTACCATAGACCAGAATATTTGCCCATGGGGTTCCTCTGCATACTCATGTTATCATATTTACACAAAGTGAAAGTTTTCACATTATTTTTACAGTTGCAAGTCCGAAAATCGGGTGAAACTTTTTTATGAATCTTGGAAATTTTGCTAAAACAACAACAGCTTACATGTCCTAACGCAATCACTAGGAACGATCTTGTGTATGGGGCCATACAAAAATAAAATGTTGTTTCCGGTTTCCCGACCGACCCACTCAAAACCTGCCGACCCAATCACATTTTATCCAAAATTCAACAAAATAAAATTTATTTTTTACCGACCGACCCACTGTTTTTTCAAGTATTTGACGGAAACAAGAAAATACCTCAAATATTTTGTCTGTGACCTTTTATTTTGCACGCGTTCCGCTTGTTGTTTTCCCAGAGTTCTTTGCGTCTTCCTTTATAGGCTACATTCGCGGTCGTTTAACAATATCGACGATCAATATAATAAATATTATTATTTTGTGTTCCCGATATTTATTTTGCATTGGGATCGCGGGCAATTTGTAAATAAATAATAAATACATCGTATAAACCGATTTTATTTGCTTCATTCTTCATTTTTATCGGTCAATTGGCTGGGTTCAATTAACTTATATGGGTATGTCCATGAAGTTGGTCAATTTAAGAAATTGTGCTGATTTGTGTAGGATAAATGCATTTTCTGACAGTTTGCCTGAAGTTTATTTTCACAAGTAATATAATTTAGAAAGACCTCATACTAATATGTCTTTTAAAAGTCAAATGAAAGTTATAGCTCCCCTGTAATTTTTTTTATGCTTCATTAACAGTTGGTGTCCGGCCCTTTTTTAGTCAAAAAAGTGTGACATGAAAATAGAAAAAATGCAAAACATAATTTTGTAAATATAAATGTCATAAAATCATAAAATTACTACATAATCTATGAATATATGTTCCAATTCACCTTTAAGTAGATTATGACAGAACAGAAATCGGCCAATTTGATATGACGTCTTCGGGAAATTGCCATACCTATGCTACAGAAAGGAGTCCACCCCAAAAAAGCATGTAGCATCGGTATTTTAAGCTCACCAACAACACAGATGACATTTGAACCCACTGATTTTGGGTCCTAAATTACCGTATCACATTCATAAGAAAGTTTGAACAACAACTGTACCCATAGATGATGTTATTTTAAAATTATTTGAGGAAACGTCACTGATTTTTGATGAGGTGTCCGGTGTAGCATAGGTACATTTACAATGATTGCCCCTCTCAAGTAAAAAGATCCTTTCACATACTGAAATGAATGGCTCCCTGCAATTAAGTGTTTTACTAGAGGTTCTCATTGGGACCAGTTTTGGGGTAATTGGTTTTATTAAAGACAGCAAAAAAACTGAAAACAAGCGAGGTGTCCACCTGTAGTGCCGGTATTACCATGTAGCTTAGGGACAAGGTAATTAGTTTATAATGATGGCACCCATATTTCTTTTCCAAATATTTCAATTCTACTTGAAAATATATGGGAAATAACATAACATGACAGTTTTTAGTGAGATAACTCACAATATTTGATACCATTTTTACCAAAACAATGTACCTGATGCTACATGGACACTGTGTCCATGTAGTGCCGGTAATCAAGTACATGTAGATATTGGGTATCAAATTAAAAAAATTCTATACATCACTCTTATTTTTAGTAGTAATTGTGGTGGCTATTGATATAAAGAGGAAGTGAAATGTGTCTTACTTCATTTTATGTTAGTTATCTGTAAAACAATAGAATTTATACCTATGCTACAGGACATGGTGTCCATGTAGCATCAGGTAAATTTCTTTTATGTTTAGCCGTATGGACAGAAGCTTTTACTTTTTATTTAATTGTAATGTTACTAAATCAGTTAAACAGTTATCAGTGATGATAAAATTATACAAAATATGTGTGTCAGAAGCAATCCTTATTGATTACAGACATAAATACTACATCAAAAAGGCTTGAACCAAATTACCCCACAACCCTCAATTTGCAAAGCATCATATCACTTTTTGTGATGTAGAGTAGTATCAATTGTGTGCTTTTATGAATCTGACCATGAAAGTGCAATATAAATCTATATAAGAATGGTGAGTAACCTGAACTATTTAAAAATAATGCAAGGGAGAAGTGTCAGAATGGTGTCCATGTAGCATAGGTATTTTTACCATAATAACCTGAAACTAACCTGCAATCAATGATTATTTTCATACTTGAGAGGAAAAAGTTCACTATTTTTCAAAAGTATGGATATTGTCGGACCTAAAAATAATATCAGATTAATAATTGAACAATTTTGAAATTTTGACCTCATGTCACACTTTTTGGCCCAACTTCATGGACATACCCATATGCAAATTGGAATTGACCTTTGAAACCATGTGCGATCGTGATTGCTGTCATTAAAATGTCAAATCACGACGGTTATCAATTGGAATATAGTGAACATTTTGAAACATCGTTATCTGGAATAACTTTCAATTTTAATATGCTGTCTTGTAGGTAAGAAAATCGGACTAAAAGTAAGCTTATATAACTTTTAAAACATAATATTATGTGCGATATTTTAATAGGTGCGTTTGTTCGGTCGTGACCTTTTAAGTTTTTATAGCGTGTTGCGTGATCGTGAGTGACAGTTTTTAATAGCGGTACGACACCTCGCATTTGGTTAATTCTCGCGAAATTTCTCGGATTTTTGATTGAAAATAGCAAATTCTTGGGAAATATCGCTTTTAGCAAACAAGCCTCTCGTTTTTTGCCTTAAAAAAAAATCGCGTTTTATTCCGGAGCTTAGGCAGGCCTACATCTTTTTCAGTTCAGAATTGAAATTCAAAAATAAAATATTTTTCCTACCTACCGACCCAATTTTTTTCCAGCATGTAACCGGAAACAAAATTTTATTTTTGTATGGCCTGGTTGAGAAGAGCGTACAAACTGATGTGTTTAAAATTTTGTTTTGTTGTCAACAGCAAATGATCCAGATGTAAACCAATACCCAGATGATCACCAGAGCGACCTATTGGCAATCAGCAACACATACATTTTGTGCACACTTTGTTCGGATATTGATAAGAAATGCACAATAATTTCAATGTAGACACGTAAGCCAAATAAGGTCTGAACGTGATGGGTCATTGTCATTTTAATCTGCACTCAAGTATGCATTCAAGTATGTGTTTTCTAAATGGAGTCATCTGATTGGATATTGCACCAGCTGCCATATAAGGATATGAATCATTTAAAACGAGCATTTCAAAGTAAGAAGCAGATGTTTTCTGTTAATTAAAGTAAAAGATAATTTAAAATACCAATAACTTTCACATTTTTAAAGGTCTCTGCATGTTTAATGTTTTGAGCAATGGCTTATGCCACACTATACAAACAGGTTTTATCTGTTAACCAATATGTCAAGCAATTGGTAAAGGAACTGGCTATTCCCAGTACGGTACTGCGAATTATAACAGTTTGTCTACTATTCGCAGTACGGTTTACAGCCAATCACAAATCAGATACCCGGAAAATACCCGGATGTCGTTTGGTCTATCTCTCAAGCTTTCACTTAGTTATTAAAATATTGCAAATATAGGCCTACAATGCTTTGGTCACTGGCACATCAGAGAAATGAAAGTTTATTTGAATTAATTTACTTCAGAATTCAACTGAGATGAACATTAAAAATTGCCATTATTGTTGTTTCTACTAAAAAAAACACCTCAGCAAACTGGATTAAAACAGTGTTTTACAGTGGCGTGCACAAAAGGGGGGGCCGGGGGAAGGGGGGGGGGGGGGGGGGGGGGGGGGGCCGCGGCTCAATCATGCAAAAAAGGGGTAAATTCAAAAAAAATCGCGCGATACGCGCGCAGTTCTTTACTAAAATAGTCGGGGGGATTTCATTTATGGCCAGGTGGCCCCCCCCCCACTCACAATATCCTGCGCACGCCACTGGTGTTTTATACTCCCTTTCATAATCCCTTGGACATAATTCCATCAAATCATGCGTACGTGCGAGTTGCGTACGTATGTGCGTAGGTTCGCGTAGTAATGCGTAGGTGCGTATGTGCGTAAACCCGGAAGTGCGTACCAGTCCCTATCGCGCCTGTCAAGCATTTTGACGCTGCGCCTCGAAAACAACAACAAAATACGCTCGCGTGAAATAACGCGAATTATGTCCAAGAAATAATGAAAGGGAGTATAAATATGTTGGCAATTGGAATGCCACCCTTAAAAACATGTAAAATACTGATACAATTGCATTCGTTATTGATGGTGACAAGGGAGACTTTGTCACATGTATTGATGTAATGTAATTCCAGAAGTTTGTTTTGCAGTTAATTAAAATATTTACTCTATCCAGAATCCGGAACATGTTGTTTTATATTTCGTACAAGCTTTGACAATCAATTTGTTGTCCATATTAATTTTAGGCCAACATTAAACTGGTTTGGTTGCCCTCCCTCACCAACTTTTTGGGAACTGAGTTTACCCCTCTCAACTACTAACCAAGACCCTAATTTTTTTGAGGTTAGTAGTTTACTCCCCCGGTTTACTCCCTCTCAACTGTTATGAGACCCGGTAACTCTTTTGGCACCAACATCGATTCTAATGACATTTAAGAAGGGTCTTGTTAGTAGTTTACCCCCTTCTCAACTACTAAACTGAAACACTAACTCTTTTGGCACAAAAATCAATATTAATGACATTTAAGAGGGTGTATTTTTAGTCGGGTTTACCCCTCCCCTCTCAACTAAACCTGAGACACTAACTCGTACTCTTTTGGCACCAAAATCAATTCTAATGACATTTAAGAGGGGGTCTTGTTTGTAGTTTACCCACTCCCCCCCCCCCCCCCCCCCCCCTCTCAACTACTAATCCTAACTTTTTGGGCGCCAAAATTGATTAGGTTAGTAGTTTACCCTCTCTCAACCATTGTCAACTACTAGGGCGTTTTTGGGCACCAAAATCGATTTGAATGACATTTGATACCCAAAATAGAGTCAGCTCTGACTCTTGACTCATTTCATTAAAAAGAACACTTTTATGTACGCATTTACAATGCTTGATAAATTTGGCGCCAAAAAGGGTTGACACTTCCCTTAAAAGGGGACATAAAACGTTAAAAAGTCATTTTAAACTGTTGTACTGTCGTACTGCGGATAAGCTGGCAACCCCTTTTTATTCGCAGTATCGTACTGCGAATAAGCTGTCAACCCCTTCTTATCCGCAGTATCGTACTGCGAATAAGATGGCAACCCCTTGTTATCCGCAGTATCGTACTGCGAATAGACCCTTCCATTGGTAAAAGCTTTTGCATATAATTGCTTACTTTCATTATTCAGCCAATTGTCTACGAGATGATAGCAAATGAGTGTTACATCTACCCACTATGTAAGGAACATTGTAGTTTTAGTATGATCATTAGATATTTATTGTCTATTCAAGATTTACCAGTATACATTACATGTTTTATGATGCACAACTACACCAAAAGGTTCCTGACCAGAAATATTGTACCCTTTTCGAGAAAATAAAATGTTGACATTTGACCAAGGGGGGGGGGGGAGGGTCCAGAGGGGGGGCCGGTGACCCCCCCCCCCCCCCCCCCCCCCCCCCCCCCCCCCCTGAAATAACCCCGTTGGTAAACCTGAGCCTCCGTCGGTAGATTTTTGATTTTGACCATGCAATTTTTTTTCTGCCAGTTTTATGGTCAACCTCATCCCTACACCCCCCACACACTTATCAAGATTTTGGCTGCTGACAGGAAAAAAATTGTGCAATTTGTATGATTTTTTTGAAGTCTGTAAAAAAAGTTGTCGGTATATCATGCCTTTCGTCAGTACAACTATGGTCGTAGCATTTCACAATCTAAGACTCTTGATGTCAAATCTATCTTCCATGTACGTACGTTATCCTGAGAAAAAGGCTGGGGAATTAGAAACCCCATGTCAAAAAGAAAATCGCCACTGGAACTGGTAGTAATTCACATCAAACACTGATTACTTCTGCTTGAGCTCAGATGGCAATAGGACGTACCTCAAATGATCTTGTCCATCTAAAACTCTACAGTTGAGGGTTCACATGGGTTATTCTTTCCTAAACCATTTTTTTTGGCATTCCAGAAGGTCTATCTATATTGTTGGTGTTCATGAATCATGATACCCTGTGCTGGTTGAAGTTGGTGTATAAATTTATATTAGTCATCCCACTTTAACATCTTCACAAAACAATGTTTCTGATTAAAGGGACACTTTCCACGCAGCAAGCGTCTGCAGACGACAATCCAAAATGTCTCAAAATGTTTCAAAAATGTTAAAATTGTGGAATTTCATTACCATATTTGGAATCACCATGTGAAATGCATTGACTTAAAGGGGCATTAAGAGATGTGGTGGAGGCAGCGCCCTCAATTACAAAAATATATGATAAAAACTAGGATTTGTATACTTTTACAATTGTATTACATTATGAACTTACACCTATAAGGATTAAGAAAAATCAGCCCTCTTTGTACAACAAAACGTCGATTCAAAAAATAGTATCCCCTGCAGTACGTGTGATACATAACGCAAACCATATTTGCAAAGAGGGCGTTTTTCAATAAATAGCGATGGTATTGTTTTAATCAAGTTTTGCTGTATTGTTGTTCACTCTTTTTGTCCGCGTTTTTGTTGTTGAAAAAAAAACCCTTCAAAATGTGACTTAGGGGGTTAGGGTTAACGGAATTTGTTTTTCTCTCTTTTTTTCTTTTTTCAAAATTTTCCATGTATGATTTTATTAACCCTAACCATCCTCAATGCCGCAAATGTGCACGTAAAGTCTGTCTGTGCCAGCTGGCGTGGCACTTTTTCGATGAAATAATGGCCCCAGGCTACATAGTCGGGCCAATACACTGGCCCGAGTATGGTTGGCCCCCGTGGCGCACTGGCAGAGCGTTCGTCTGGTTGTGGGTTCGAGCCCCGGTGGCAGCGCTACTCTTTTTCGCCACTCTTTTTGTCCGCGTTTTTGTCGTTGAAAAAAAAAAATCTTCAAAATGTGACTTAGGAGGTTAGGGTTAAAGGAGGTGTATACAATGCACATGCGCAAATTTAAGCACCAATACCCATGACGTCATCGACACAGAGACTTTCGATCGCCGCGAATTTTAAAAATTGCATGTTGAGCAAAGGCAATTTTATTCAATTTTGTGACTAGTAGGCTATGGTGTTTTGTTCTATATAATTACGTATTTCGGCTCGATAATTATTTTTCTAACAAATAATGCTCAATGTTGTGCTTGCGGTACAAATATACCTAGTTTTGGTTCAGTAAATCTTGAGACAGACTTTGAAAGCTGGGAAAGGTTTCTGAAAAATCTGTTTTGTATGGTAACATAATAGCCATGTGGAAAGTGTTAAGGGATGATTGCAAAATGCAACATTGGACAGTGTGAGTAGATGTCTGATAACAAAATTAACAATACAGATCGTATATGTTCCTTATTTATTTTCACAGGATGATCCAACTGCTGGTCTGTTATCTATTATACCCTCTTTAGTATTGATGTTTAGGTTTAATATAATTGAAGAACTCCAGGAAACCGTAATTAGCAACTTGAAAAAAGACGAAAATGAAAGCCTTACCCTGAGTTGATCCCTAAGCTGTGTTGCTGACATGAGTTCAAAGCTAGTATCCATTGCACCTCCTCCAGATCCCATTCCCACGGAATCCTGGTCATAAGATCCATGAGATCCAATGGAATATTGCTCAGAAGAGTAAGCCCTCTGTGGATGAGTACGCGGGATTGGAGAACTGGTACGTTGCATAGTTGCAATATGCTATTTCACAGAGGAAATGACAGTTACCTGCAAAAAGTAAATAGATGAATTGCATTTTCAAAAAAGACAGCCCTTTTCAATGGGAACGATATTTCAGTTTTAAATACACACATTCGGTCAATTTTGCAGAAGGTCCAACCTACGTAGCAATATAAAAATGTTGCACATTTTGGGAGAATTTATTTTTATAGTGCTGAGCTGTTATTTGGCTCTAGCGCTGTTTAGGGCTATGCTTTTTCCCTAAGAGCCAAGTGCCAAAATAAACTTGCTGATAAGTAAACCCTCTATTTAGCAGATTTAGTTGATGTTTTGAATATTTCATGAATTGACACTGAAATAGGTATAAACTATAATTTACCTCAAGCTGTTGAGTGGTGCAAATATTTGTAAACAAAAACAATAAGTTCCCAGATACACACTATTTAAAAAAAATTGTATTACGACTATGAGCATGCGCTTGTCATCGTACTGCGGCCCTGCATGCCTGGAAATGAATGACCACACTGTTGTTAACAAAATAAGTCCTTTCACAATTTCAGCTGCCAATGCTCAACATGTTTGGAATTGACTTCCAGCATCATTTACGCTTGATTAACTAAAACTCTCTCAACCTTTAAGACTGGAGTTGCACCAATTTAAATTTAACATGATCCAAATCCTGAGAATTTTGATGAGTACACATTGATTTGATTGAGTAGGGGTATTTAATTTCCCCTTGAAAATTGCACCTTAAAATGTGATACTTATTACTTAATTACTATCAATTTTCAACTCAATCATATCATATGCAAGGTTGTACCTTCACTCACACTGGCCGACCGGCACTCAACAAAAAAAGTTTTGTTTTGTTTTTGATTTTGTTTTATATGAATAAAAGCATTGAACTGCCTCATAAGCTTATAAATGATAAAATAATTAAACTGCCTCATAAAATGAGAAATTGTGTTGCAGGGGGATGCAGGCCCACTGGACCCTGCACTACAACTAACTACATTTGGTTGGATCTATGATTCAACCAAATGAAATAGCCCCTGGTTTCAAAGCCGATAAAACTGTGTCACAGCAGCGAATAGTTCACATAAAAATATTTCTTGAACACCACAAAGGTAAAACGTTTGCAAATAAGATTATCAGTAATACGTTTTCCTACAGAGCATTTCTACCTACCTTATTTTTAAAACCGAAAAACGGAAGCAGAAAAACAGCGCATTATCTGAGGTGCGAAAATGAAAATTCGTGAAAACATGTCGTCTAAACGGATTAAGATATTGACTTCCTTTGTGTGTACCACCTGTGTCTCTTCAACAACTGTCAAGTAACTGTCAAAATACTGTCAAAATATCGCGCACATGTGCGCGATATTTTGCGAGAATTCACGTTTAACGTGAATTCTCGCAAAATATCGCGAGACCTCGTGACGTTATCAAAACAATGTCGCCGAATCAACGTGAATTCTCGCAAAATATCGCGAGACCTTGTGACGTTATCAAAACAATGTCGCCGAATCATGTTTTTTTCCGACCTCACCATTTTCTTCAAATACAATTTGACGACGATGTAATCCACCGATTTTCATGTTTGAATTATATTTGTAACTCTGAAGTATTTGCTAAGCCCAAGTGACATTTTCTAAGACGTCAAATGTAGCCTGGACGGTAAGTGCATACCACTGAAAATTGGGTTTATATGCCACCACACAACGCGGGGGTTCCGTCACGATCGATCGCGGGGTAGAATTCGCGTGTAACCTGCACTACACACGCCATCAGTAAACTAAATGCAATATTAACCAAATCAACCAATCCAAAATGTGATTTTCTCCAAAGTCAAATGAAGTACATTGATTGACCGTGTGTGGACTTAAGACTGTGTATTTTTAAAACCCAGTCGCATCTCGGGGATGAAGGTTGGAGAAATCATTTCATACTTGGTCCACACATCAGTTATGATGAACCATCTCATATTATGGTGATAAATCTTTCATCGCGAGTCCCAGTGTTTCTAGATCAAAACACCCTAAATTTGCCAATTTCGACCATTTTAGCCTATATTCAGAAACGGGTAGTTTTAGTTTAAACCCTCCAACCGCAAAACGATTTTGCACAAGACACTTACACTGCAGTATCATCTTAAGATACCTATAGAGTATATAACATGTGCATTGCATTTTGTTTAGCTTCTGTAACTTTTGTTTTATAACGGGATCAAACTTGTGTTTTTCATGAAAAATAGCTCAAATTATGTGTCAAATTAAAAACGGGAATTATTTTACGTCAAGTAACCAATTTTAAAAATTCATATATTAATGCAATCTATACATATTAGTCTCCAACATATAAAAAATCACCGTTGGCTTTTTATTCCTACAAGTCGCTGTGTGACGTCAAAGTTACGTGTGTATATCACTCTACATGAAATGTTGGAAAATGAATGATGCATAGTGTATCAACCATCTCCGTCATATGAGGGATGAAATGTCGTGTTTACGACGTGCATCTAAATATATAATATATCCCATCTTGATAACAATCTTCAAATCCAAGATGCCTCCAAAATGGCCGCCATAATCACCAAAATACATAAAGAACGCGTGTATTAAATTCCATACACTAAATTATGCAGTTTCAATGCCTATGCTCGAAATGCCTGAAAGGAGACACACATTTGAGACATTCTTGAGGATTCTTTAGCTTCCATAATGGCCGCCGATATGTCAAATTGGACATTAAATGGCTGAAACAAATCTTCTTTATTTGTCATACCTATCTTCTGTAAGACGAGGTTTAAAAAAAAAAAAAATCATATAATATCGTTATCACAGTATAATATTTAGGCACCATATAACTAATCATGGGTATCTTGAAATAACTATGTTGACCACCAAATGCTGAATGTGGCCATGAAATGCTTGAAATGTCTTCGGTGACATGTTAATGACATACCGGTATAGTATCCATTGCTTTTAGCGTAAGCTGTCCATTGTCCATTGGAAAACACAATTTTGGTTCATGATATGAGTGAATTGGGAGAGATATTGTGATTTAAGCGTAGCAAGTGATTAATGACCACAGAATAGTCAAACGTTTCTGCTTGCCATCAAAACGGGCATTAAAATCAGGACCCAAGCGTGTGTCCGTGCGGACCCACCGTGTATAAACAAACAAACAAAACAAAATGGCCAATACATTGCTAGCAGTTACATAATGTGTGTATGGTAAGGATCATTGAAGGCACAGATTTACCATTTAAAATGTGACCAGCAACTGGTTGAATGTCTAAATAGTGAACGGTACCCCCAAAACGAATTTCTGCATAGGCCTACATTGCTATAAAGATACATTGGAAAATTAAATATGTCTAGCAAAAAAATTGAGAAATGAAAATTAAGTATATCAATCGGTGATTCCAATTCAGCCACATGTGTCTGTATGGTACCATGATTTTTTAGGACTTACATACAACGACATGTAGGAATAAAAAGCTAATAATGATTATGTTTATTTTAAAGGTTAATATGTATAGACAGCGTTGATTTGTAGATTATTAAAATTGGTTAATTGACGTAAACTAATTCCTATTCTTAATTTGATACATAATAACGATATCGTATACGTTTTGTTAAACCCTAGTCTTAAAGAAGATAGTTATAACAATAAAGAATCATTGTTCCATCCATTTAATGTCCATTTTGACATGATCGGCGGCCATCATGGAAGGTAAAGAATCCTCAAGAACGTCTTAAATTAGTGTCTCCTTTCAGGCATTTCGATCATAGGCATTGAAACTGCATAATTTAGTGTATGGAATTCAATATGAGCATTCTATATGTATTTTGGCAATTATGGCGGCCATTTTGGAGGCCATCTTGGATTTGAAGATTGTTATCAAGATGGGATATATCAAATATTTAGATGCGCGTCGTAAACACAACATTTCATCCCTCATATGACCGAGATGGTTGGTATACTATGCGTCATTCATTTTCCAACAATTTATATAGAGTGATATACACACGTAACTTTGACGTCACACAGCGACTTGTAGGAATAAAAAGCCAACGGTGATTTTTTATATGTTGAAGATTAATACGTATAGATTGCATTAATATGTGAATTTTTAAAATTGGTTGCTTGACGTAAAATAATTCCCGTTTTTAATTTGACACATAATTTGAGCTATTTTTCATGAAAAACACAAGTTTGATCCCATTATAAAACAAAAGTTACAGAAGCTAAACTAAATGTAATGCGCATGTTATATACTCTATAGGTATCTTAAGATGATACTGCAGTGTAAGTGTCTTGTGCAAAATCGTTTTGCGGTTGGAGGGTTTAAACTAAAAGTACCCGTTTCTGAATATAGGCTAAAATGGTCGAAATTGGCAAATTTAGGGTGATTTGATCTAGAAACACTGGGACTCGCGATGAAAGATTTATCACCATAATATGAGATGGTTCATCATAACTGATGTGTGGACCAAGTATGAAATGATTTCTCCAACCTTCATCCCCGAGATGCGGCTGGGTTTTAAAAATACACAGTCTTAATAGTAGCCGGCACTCAATCTGGCCTAGCTACAACACTGATGATGTGATCAAATGTAATTTGATGTCAAATGAAACTAAAGCGGCACAGTACATTTTGCCCTCGATCATAACCATAACGTGTGCATCATGGTGATTAGTCCGAGGTGGCTCAGACTTGTTCCGATACGATCACTGATCTACTCTCCACGAGTGGGAGGAATGACAACACGACGCTACGTGAACGAGCTACATGGTGATGTGTCTTCATGCTGTTTTGTTCCAATGGCAAGAGTTTCTGTCTGAATCCAACTTGTAATTTATATTATATATGGGCTAGCAGTAGCTACGAAAACAAGCATGACAGACAGCATTGACAGTTTAAGTGACAGTGACTCAGTCTGCATCAGTTTTTTTAACCTAGCGGGAATTGGGCGATCCCAATTCAAGCCAGTATTTCTTGGAAATTGAAATAGGTTAAGCTACTTAACCAAGCTATAGAGATTCTTTAGACACTATATAATTAAATCAAATATGATTATATGATGTCTGAAGCAAAAGTTTGACAACTTTTATTCACAACACAAAAACTAAAATAAAAGTTGAACAATATATATTTATGAAAATATCCGACGCCGACTCTGATGCTTTAAAGTTTAAATTGGTATGTTTTAAATAATCAACTTTCCTGCTACTTGTTCGCATGTGTTTAAGCTTAAGCTTACTATAACATTAAAACATGACACCTAAAAAATTATAATCTAAATTAATAATATATTAATTATAATAGCCTAATACTAATAGGCTATGCAAAAAGTTTAAAGTTACATTACAAACCTGAACAACATCATAAACATGTTTACAACCACTGGATTCACATGTCATCCACACAGATTCCCGGATATGAAAACAAGAATCTTCCGTTAATGAACTCTACTTTAACACGACTAATTTCGTGATGTTTTGATCATTTAAAATGTGCTGATGCTCACATTTTCCTCACTAAAGTTACGACCTCATGAAACAGTGGTGGACGCTAAGGACGCCATCTCCTATTGTTTACACTTTGAATTGATAGGGATGGGCAATATCAATTTTTATAACCACTAGCGGCGTACCCTCGCTACGCTCGGGTCCCCGCTAGATGGTTATGCCACATTACCTACCTCTGAAACCACATAAACCCCCTACAACACCCCCAAACCAGTGATTTAAAACCATATCCCTTTTAAAGGCATTATAAACCCCATACAACCCCCACCCCAAATCAGGTTGATTTATAACCATGTCCCTCCTAAACCATTTACCGTGGCTACTTTATTAACCCCTACCTCTCAAACCGCATCAAGTTAACCTTCAGTACTTTTAAAACCACATAAACCCTCTACAATCGCCCCCCCCCCCCCACTGCAACTACACTAACCAGGTGGATTTATACTAATCATAACCCTCCTAACCATTTCCCGCGGCTACTTCATTAACTCTTAACCCTATCCTAAAACATTTCCCGTGGTTTTACAGCCCCCCCCCCCCCCCCCCCCCCCACACGGCCCATGCACACACCCCAACCAGTTTGATTTATAATCCCAACCCTCCCTAAACCATTTCCCGTGGCTACTTCATTAACCCTCGGTCCCTTAGATTGTTTGGCATGCCAACTTAAAGTAAAGAAATCAGGTTGTTTCATTAACCCCCGCAAAACACTATCCATTATAACCCTAGGCCTATCCTAAATCATTTCCCTTGGTTTTACACCCCCCCCCCCCCCCCTCCCTCCCCAACATGACACCAAATACCCAACCAACACACTGTACAGGCCTATAACCATTATCCCGTGTGGCTTCTGCGCCATGTGTAGGAGTGCGTGTGCCGCGCGCGGCAGTGAGCCCTTGCGCAAACATGCACGCGACGTGTTACCACGGTATGATTACGCGGTAGTACGCGCAACGCAACGCACAATGTTGGTCAATTCTAGTGGCATTTATGAGCCAAATCTGAGCGGTTTTTTGCTGTTTTTGGAGCCAATTGTTAACCAATTTCACTGAAATAAACTTTAACACCCTTCCCCTTATTTCCTCTATCTTTCATACGAATTAGGCGCCACTTTGATCACAACTAACGGAGAAATAAGGATAACAAACACACAAATAAACACACAAACACACACCGTTTCCAGATTTATAGTAAGATTCAATCAAATATCACAATCGAATAATGTCTCCCATATCTAATAATTATTAGCCTATAATGCGCCAGTTTTCACTTTCAGAGTAGATGAATTTCACAACACTTTTGAATTAGTTAGTGTGTAAGATTTTAAGACGCACAGACAGGAGAATGTGAGCTATATCATGGATTAAATTCTGTAAAAAAAAACCATTTAGGCCTAGGCCTACCCTCTAAAATCTCTTACTCGCTTGCAGTCCCTTCATTAGGCTCCCTTATTTATAAAGTCTATGGTCCCTGCTAATAGTTTAATATATTGGGAAATTGAGTAACAACAACGAGAAGAAGTCTAAAAAGGGGAGGGGTGTGTGGACGTACCGCCCCCCCCCCCCCCCCACCCCAAATCTGGGCAACTTGTTTCGGTGTCGAAACTTTTTTGACCCCCTTTACAAATTGCAAAACTTTATTGACCCCCCCCCCCCCCCCCTTAACAATTTTTAAAAAACTGTCTTGACCCCTCCCCACCTTACTATTTCATGTAGCCAAAGACCTGTTGGCTTCTCTTTACGACGCTGGCGGTCCGGACCCCCGGTTCCGGACCATCCCACAATTTACAACATTTCAGATTCACACAACATGAATGCCTCTTTTTGCTTGAAAAATAAAGGTTGCATGAAAATTCGCGCGTAGCGCGCAGAAATATGTGTTTGTCTCGTTAATGACCACCTTTTTCAACGGTATTTTGATGAAATTGTGGAAAGTTCAATTTGCACAAAGATTCGCGCTTAACGCGCAAAAACTGCTGTACAAAATGCATTCAGGATGTCACGAAAACGTGCGTAGCACGCAAAAAATTGTGTTTATCTCGTTAAGTGACCACCTTTCAACAATACTTTGTTGAAATTGTGGAAAGTTTCATTTTGTATACAAGTTTCATTTTGTCGCACAATTTGCAGTGGTCGGTACGGACGTTGCTTACCCTAACATGATTTAAGTTTCATTTACACTCCAAAATGAAAATGTCCTCTTCACTCTTTGATAAAAAGGTGTTTTTTTATCTTTTAAGTTTATTAATCACCATTCCTTCATCAGTTACAAATTCTTCATGATTACAAAATCTTTTCTATCATAATCACATACATTTCAACACATGTTCAGTTTAAATTACAAACCTATTACATATTCTTACTATTCCTTGCATCTTCTATGATGTGCAGCTTCTAAATATGATATAATTCCAAGTTACATATCTCATTGTTTACGCACAATCAATTGATCAATGTAAATTGATAAATTGATATGCTACTTAAATGCTTCTAAAATAAAAGTTCACAATATTCGTGTGTAGTGGGATTTATTTTTTTGCTACACAAATTGTCTTTCTACACCTCTTGCCTTTTTTAAACTGAACAATTCTAAACTAAAGCGCGCGCAGCGCGCAATTTTTGTTGGTCCACCCAGGCGTTATACTATCCATTTGGCCAAACTCTTTTGACCCCCCACCTTTATGTACCAAACACTTTTTGGTCCCCCCCCCCCCCTTGGGCAACTTCAACTTGCCCCCCCCCCACTAAAGTATTTCTGAACACATATCCCTTATAACACTAGCGCTATAACAAATAAAACAGAACGCCATCATGCATATAACAAATAGTAACAATAGCCAAAACAAAAAGGAAATCAAGCATTAACATTAAATATGTTTTTAGCGATGATTTGAACTGTTCTTGGCTGTTTTAATATAATATGGTAATTTGTTCCAAAGTTCAACAGAAGCATCTTGAAAAGAACCGCATCCATGAACTGAATTAGGTGAAAAACGTGTGCAAAAACTTGCCCACAGTCATGACAGTGCACAGATGCAACGCATGGGTGGTTTATTGTAAAATTGGAAAAACGGGTTCTAACCCGGGTTCTATAACCACGGGTTCTAATGTTTTATAAACGTTGTTTAAACATTGGCCAAAATATCATGAGTAAAATGTTTATATGACGTCAAAATGTATGGTTAGGATTTAGTCGGGAAAACATTTTCAAAACACATTTTTGCCACTGTTTTAAAAACATTTATTCATCATTTTGGTGAACATACTAAAAAAATGTTGGAAAAACGGCATTTTTAAAACATTGTTAAAAATGTTTTCTAAAATGTTTTCCCGACCAAATCCTAACCATACATTTTAACGTCATATAGGCTAAACATTTTCAAATAACATTCTCATGATGTTTTGGCCAATGTTTAAACAACATTTATATAAAATGTTTTTGTGTTTGCTGGGATTATGAATTAAGATTATTTTGAGAAGGAACTCCCTATTACGTCATTTATAGTGGTGCATTATTAAGTGTTGGTAACGCAGTAGGGTAGGGTTTGTAATGTATGTGTTACGCCATTTAGGGGTATTTATTTATTTATTTATTTATTTATTTATTTATTTATTCGGAAAACACTTTCAAAACAGCGGCACCCACACGAAGGTGGTGATCCAAAAGAATAAGAGTAATATAAGAGTAAAATACACAAAAATACAAGGTACAATAACAAATATGATATAGACAAAAGAGAGAAATAATAGGGTATCAAAATAGTGTTCTGGTTAACGCCATTTAGGGTCCATTTCAGAGGTGCTTGGACGCGCATATGTACCCGCTTGGTATGTTCACTGACGCCCCCCCCCCCCCCCCCCCACCCCCGGGCCCCAATTTTAGGATAAATGGCATCGCTCTGTTTCGAGAACATTTACGTGCATATCGCCCACACGAAGATAAGTGATTGACTTTAGTCTCTATCTTTGCTTTTATCTTACCCAAAATATTTCCGCTCATAAACATAGACTGCGCATACGGCAACACTATGAGGGAAAATACATTATTTTTGTAGGGGTGATATTTTATGGGGGATTTCGGCAAATATAATTTTCTAGCGTGGTGAGATATTCAGTATTATAACAATACGAATCTTTGTAGTCAATATTTGGATGTAGTATAGCTATTTAATTATAATAAATGAATCATCGACCAAAATTGAAATGTATTGCATGCCTTTAAAATAATTTAGGAATTCTTGTAAACCACTATATATAGCCGATACCAAATTCAAGGTTTGCGTGTCAGAGAAACAGAGCGTGTATTTTCTCCATGAATATAGTGCTTAATAGGCCTGATACATTATCCAAAATGAATTCCGCAGGTGAAGAAGGGTAAGCAAATTGTGAATATGTTGAACAGCATATTTATTTATTTAAATTATGTAAGTTTACGTGTAGATATTTGCAATTTTTGTGGAGCCTAATTATTTTTTATTTGGGAAAGTTTCCGAATTTGGCAGACTGGATGGATGTAAAAGAATGAGTTTCAGATGATCCAAGCTCTACATTTCCGAAAACTGTGTTATTACTTTTTTATCACCATATTTATCACTTTCTTTACATTTTCAGCAAAATGTTCGTAGGTGGCATAAAACAGGACACTACTGATGGTAAGTTGATTGATGTATTACTAATTAGATTAATTAGAATTTAGATTATTGATTGATTGATTGATGTGATTGTGGGCCGTGGGTAGCCTACCGTAAGCTTTAGAATACCCTACCATTTGTAATCCTCACGGTATAAGTGTATGGGTCGTTCTTTAAAAAGGCAATTTAATTTCATAGGCAAGTTAAAGACCAGTGTTTTTTTTAATAGTAACAAAAGTTTGATAGTTAGTTATAGTAAGACCACTCCTCGAATAGCCTGTGCTTCAACAGCGTGGGACCCCTCACTCAAACAGAACATAAACGCATTAGAAAGAGTCCAACGACAGGCAGCACATTTTTGCACTGGAAATTATAGAACAACAGGGACTGTAACTCGAATCCTCAAAGACCTTGAATGGGCTACTTTACAAAAGGGCAGTTCCGTAGTTGCGGACGTACATTTCAGACACTTTGAGGGCTTGCAAAATCTAAACTATACCAGTTGCTTGATTTTTAACACTAGGGTTTCAAGGAGCTCTAGTAGGAGTATAAAACCTGAAAATGTCTTTGCTGTACCATTTTCGGTTAATGAGATATGGTGTGAAAACCCTCCGTCGCGGACGTACGCAGAGAAAGTGTTTTTTTCAGTATACCTGTATTCATATCCAAAATTCTCTGAAGTGTTCAGGTCTCTGATTGAAACTTAGATATATTTGTTTGCAAGAGGGATCAAACTGTAGGAAAAACATAAAGAAAACAGTCATACCTTTCAAATTCATGTTGAAATTGATCAATTTTCACCGTCGCGGACGTACAAGATTAGTGTTGCGGACGTACATCTGTGAATTAATTCAATGTGTACGTCCGACACGACTTCAGCAGCTCATGAATTAACAATGTACACAGATTCAGACGGATGAAGGTTTCAAAGACATACTAGCAATCAACAGCTTGGAATATATGCACAATTTATTGGATTCAAACAACAATACAATATAGAACAGGGTGGTTAAAAATGGCAGATTTGGGACGTGTACGTCCGCGACGAAATTTGCAATAATTCAATTTTTTTAAATTTTAAGTAGTCAATTTTTCGTAATTTTCTGTATTAAATTTCCTTTTTATTATAAAAAACATTGTTTCTTGCCGTATTTTGAAAATTTAATACTTGCCTTAGTTCATTTATAGAAATAATTGCACTTCAATGGTGCGATCTCTACTCAAAAACGCCCTGTACGTCCACAACAACCTCAAAATCAGCCAAACCGAGAATGATAGGTCAAATTCCAAATTATATCATGTAACTACAACCTATAACCTTTGATATGAGACATAAATGAGGTTATTTCGACGATTTTCAATTTTTTCAATTTTTTCAATTTGGGTTACCTAATTACGGAACTGCCCAAAACAGAAGAAAACAACAGAAACTTTGTATGCTGTACAAGATGCAAAATGGCTTGTTTGACATCCCATTACTAGACTACGTCCAGCCCAGCAAGAGATGCACTAGGGGGAACAATAACAAATTTACACAAGTCGGTCATAGTACAACAAATCATACTTAGTGATATTTGTCATCAGTTGGTATTATTCATCATAGGGTATTTTGCATGTTTCACTATCTGTCCCCATCCTAAGTATGACTCCTTCTAAATATGATTTTCGTGTTAATTTCTGTATCGCTTACCAGAGCTCAAAAACACACTTCTTTGTGATTATTCTTATCTACTCTTTCTCATCTATCTTGCCATTCGTTTAACATTTTGTACAAATGCACTATTCCCTTGAAATTTAAAGCGAAATTCTAATCCCATTCACTTTACGGCACTCGCGATGTTTATCGAAATCGGCGCCATGTTTTATTAATGATAGTCTCATATTAATATTTTCGTTAGTTCGTAATGGTGTGCATAGCGTATATAGATGTTTGTTATTTTGCGGTGGGGTATGAGACTAATCTGGACCACGAAACTCCCGAAATGTCTAAAAAAAATTCTGCCATTGCATTTACACGGCGGAGAATTATGATTAAATAATGGAATAATTTAGCATTTTCATGTTTTAAAAAGTGGCTGGAAAGAAAGATGAGGACTTTATGAAGGTGCGTAGCTAGTATGAAAATCAACGGAAAAGCAGTTTTGCTGTAATTCACCCACAACTCATTTGAGTTGCACTCCATTCACTTCATACAGCAAATTAAATTGACAGTTTCTCGCAATACAATTTCCCCATACGTTGGTAGGGAAGAAAAAAACACAGAAAAAACCACCAACGTATGGGTTTCCTGTACTAAGTCGGTCATAAGGCCAGAGCCTTCCAAGATTCATTCTTCTTGTCGACCAATAAGAGATTGGAACAAGCTCCCTCATGAAATTGTCATCAGCCAGTCTCTAGAAACAATTAGAAACAAGCTTCGGCAGCAGTTCGGCAGCTTAAATATTTTAATTTAAAATATATATCCACACGCAGCGTGATGTGTCCAGAAGGACATTTTTACTGACTGAACAATGGAGATGGAGTATGTTTTGGTAAAACTAAATGACTTGGGCAGAATGGACTGGTCTCGTAGCCAAGCAATGCTTTCAACTCACTAAATAACAGTAAAACCAAATTGAAACACAAATTTCCTTCGATCAGGTTTTAAAGAAAGGAATCAACCATGCGTCATTCACTGAAATCATGGCATAATTATAACAGTCCATTCAGTTTATTCTTTGAATTGACGAGTGTTTGTGTTTTATGTAAGTGATGTAAACTCGCCTGACTATGATATGGGATTGTTAGCTTCTTATAGTTTTGGTAAACTAAGTTCAGTATAAGGGTGGGCATCGCCACCATTTTTCATGTCGCGATATCGCTGCTAAATATGTCACGATATCGATAATATCGTGACATATTTTAGAAAATGCTATTAATGGGTCAGATTTCTTGCCGAAGATGCCATTTTTTGCCATCATTATTTCGGCAATATCAGTAGCAAACTGTACAATCACAACCAATCGCGGCGATCGCCATTTTCTCTTTCTTCCCATCATGCAATAGCAACTGACCAAAATTATCATTACGCATGCGTTGCGACCGTGGGAAAGGTCAATTTACAATTTTTCATTAACAACATTTCTTTCGGATGTTTTCGACTTTCCGAAGCCCGAGAAATGACGTCATGCTTGTAATTCGATCGCACGTGTTTTGACTCGAGATTTCGCGAGATATTGCGAAATTGTCGCTCGTTAGTAAAGGCGCGGTTCAACCATGTGCAATTAAGCCTTTAATCGACAAAATTGAAGTGTCTGTTAGCGAGGTTCTTTTTTTATTAATGAAAAGCCACGAGCAGCATTGTTTTATTTATTAAATAATAACGGAACATAATTAAAGAAGGAATATGAGTGCTTCATTATATTTACAAAGGTAAAAACGGACTACAATCTTACGATATTATTGCCAAATTGGCGACTTTATTATGCTTTCTCGTGGGCATTTTTGGGTCTATAATTTATCGTGGGGACATCGTTGAAGCATGGTAAATTATCGCGATGGGATAATTAATATTTTATCGCAATAATATCGCGTAGCGCGATATCGCCCAGCGTTAGTTCAGTAGTCCGCCATGATTTCGAAAAGCTACGTCATGTATGCAGGTCTCTGTAGAATAGAACCATAATTAAGGAAGGACTCTTAGAGTCTTTCTATTTAAAGGTAGCTACATATTGTGCAGTGTTGATTCTGTGGCAGTTATTGAGCTTGCTGTTAAAAAAAAAAATCCTATTTGAAATTATTGTTCTGCCATTCATTTTCAAAATCACAGACCAGTTCAGAGAGTACTTTGCAAAATTTGGTGAGCTTACAGACTGTGTTTTAATGAAAGATCAAATGACAAATCGGCCGAGAGGTTTTGGTTTCATCCGTTATAAAGAAGCTGCTGATGTGCTGACGGTCGAGGCTGCTGGTCCACATTTCTTAAATGGAAAGCGGGTGAGTAATGTAAATGACAGTGTTTCACATTTTCTTCAGACCCATTGAGATTTCTCAGTCTTAGAACTTTTTACAAAAAACCATAAAGAAGCATACTAAAACATTCCTCATAAGTAAATACGCTGTTACTAAAGATAAATTTTGCAACAAAAGAGCACACATTAGAAAACATTACAATCTGAATACAATCCTGTTGTTATGGTTGACTGATTGGAAACCTTTTACCTTCTTAAGCCCAACAGAAAACAGCATAGTGCACACAGAGGCAGGCCCCAATAAATTTTTAATTGCCCGGTCGGGCAAGGCTACATGTAGGTCAAGTTTTACTTGCCAAATTATGCCCGAATAACATGAATAATATTGCGATACTTTTTAAGACTTAGAAAATGGTATAGATGGGTCAGATTTCTTGCCGATTATGCCATCATTATTTCGGCAATCAGTAGCAAACTACACAATCGCAGCGGTCGCCATTTTTGGGGCTGAGCATCTCCTTCTCATGCTTCCAATCAAGTTCCTGATGGTAGCCTGGGATGAGCTTGGATGACGTGTATCAAGAAGAGACAATCCACCTGCCAATAGACAAACACTTATTGCAGCACTACAGGAAGAATGGAACAATGTTCCCCAGGCTACCATCAGGAACTTGATTGGAAGCATGAGAAGGAGATGCACAGCTTGCCTGCAAGCTGGAGGTGGACATACCCGTTATTAATGACTTCATTGTTTGTTTGGATGAGTTTGTTTTGACTCTCTGAAATGTTTTTAACTTTATGTTGCTGAAATTGTTTGCTGTGACCTGTGATGCAAGACGTTGTCTGAGTCAGTGCACATTTCTCTTGTGTCATTGAAGCAAACAATTGGTTATTGACTGCCATTTGAAGCAATACATTGCAGTAATATTGTATCCAAATTTGGTACATTTTCATGCACAGAATTTTATTTGGTGATCTGTTAAAATTGTATAAGTTTCTTTTTTGGCTCAGTATATTTACAAAGGTAAAAACTGACGACAAACTTAGGTATTATTGCCAAATTGGCAACTTTAATGCTTTCTTGTGGGAATTGTAATTGCTCGAGCCAGCAGCATGTGCTGTGGTTCAGCTAGCCCAAAAAATAAAACAGAGCTGCCCCGTGCTATCTGAAAGGCTATTTGGTCTGTTGTCTGTCCCATTCTAAATACCCTGAATCCATGGGCACTAGGGATGGGCACTAAAATGTGCAACTAGAGAGCCAATCTCTAGTGGTATGGTGGCTGACTCATTTG
Organism: Ophiura sarsii; assembly: GCA_035610835.1. Lineage (NCBI taxonomy): Eukaryota > Metazoa > Echinodermata > Ophiuroidea > Amphilepidida > Ophiuridae > Ophiura > Ophiura sarsii. The sequence continues at coordinate 22,667,269 of CM069452.1, read as the reverse complement.
CCAACCACACACGCAATCAAGTCCATTATTATCGCCACCATGCTTGGCTGGAACCCTCTTCTTCACATCCTGAAGAAGAGGGTCTATCTATTTCCACTCAAGTCAAAGACTGAGAGACTTAGTGTTAATTTATGTGTGTACCACCTCTCATGGAAGAAAATTGTAAGCATGAGATTTCCCCCTCAGCTGACTCGGACAGATCATTAGATATCTTCAGTTTTATTCATACAATTGGTCATTTTCACACTATTTGTCAATATTATTCAAGTTCAACCTTTCCCTATTCATTATTTTAATGTGTTTTTGCCTAAATAATTTTTGATTTCTAAATAATAAATGATATTAAAAAGGAGTGATGAATTATTATTTTATGATTTATCCTTTCACAGATTGATCCTAAGCAGTGTTTACCTCGTAATGAATCCAGACAGATGAGTCGTTCAATAGGGGGCGGTATTGGCAGCGGTGATGCACCACTTTCACACAAGGTTTTTATCGGTGGTGTTGGACAAACGAGTGAGGAAGACATCCAGAAGGAATTTGGGAAATATGGCAATGTAAGATACAAACTGAGAAAGATGATCACAAAGTTTTATGCGTACAATCCGATTCTTTCTCTAAATGCCACTAATTGTAATCAAATGCATAGGCATAAAACTCTTAATGATGTTAACTACAATGTCATTCAATCTATGTGATAATTGTGGTCAAACATTTCAATATCAAATTCAAATGAGTAAATTCCTCCTGACAAAGTAATATTAGTCAACATTAAGTGGGATTAAGAGTTCCACACAATTATGAAATATGATAGAATGTTGATGCAAAGGTGATATGGAGAAAAAACAACCCACCTTTTCGAGAAGTAGGCTGCTTTTCAAGTAGGGTTAGTAGTCGGTCTGAGTCATGGTTAAGAATAAAAGTCAATACCACAAATTCTGAAGCAATGGTTGGTAAACAAATTCAAAAAATAATTCAGAATAGTAAAATATAATTTATTTTGAAAAAAACTGAAGAGTAAAAAACATCTCAAATTCATAAATTTGTTTTTTGCCTAGCTATTATCGCTTGATGGATATCTTTCTTCTGTAGGTCAGTGAAGTTGTCCTGATGATGGATAAGGTGACTGGTAATTGCAGAGGTAAGCTAAGATAACAGCAAGTCAGAAATATATATCAATGGGAAAACACACCAAATAAATCGTCTGCTGAGGGGGAAAAGGCAAATAAACATGTTCTTGGGAGAGGGCACAAACAAATGAAAGAAAGGCTATTGGAAAATAATGTCTAGTTTTCTCTTGCGTGCGTATGTCACCATTTTCGAGCTGCAGATTTATTTCAGTATTTTCCCCATTTTGTTAAAATATCTGATAGTGTAGAAAAAATATGTATCCTTCCAGTATTGTTGCTTAAATCGTTATATTTGGGTTGTTATTTATGTCAAGAATAATACCCTATCCTCTTTGGTGCTACTCTGATGCAAAGATCACAAAATTTATGGCATGTATATAGTTCCATCAGTTCCAAATTGGCGAGAAATATTCGGTACTTATCTATCCGCGCACAAAACAAAAAAGTAATCCAAGCGTAGAAGCGCGATTTGGCATACGCAAGCGTCACACATATAATGTCACTGCGACATTGCGTGCCATATTGTGCCATGCAAGCGTTTTGCACGCAACGCTCTTCTGTATTAATTCGCTGCTGTAAACAGGTTTCGCCAATTTGGAACTGGCTGAACTGAAGCGTTCACACCACACATGAGGGTTTGAATGATGCCCATGCTGATGATCATATACCTCAAGGAAATTTCATAATGATGACATTGCTTCGGCCCCCCTTCAAGTTAATCTTCATAAATATATTGTAATTTATACAAGTGTATTACATTCTTGTTTTTCTAACTCAGTACTGTACTGTAGTTATAAATAATATGTAGCAATAGTTTTCTTTGGGTACATTGTGTTATTATATAGGCCAACATGACATTTTTGCACATTCTTGTACAATGTACAATAGTTTACATTTAAGCCAAAACTCATACTCAATTTGATAATATTTATAAGCATTTTCTGGTAGGGTATTACTGAAGGTTTTGGGCTTGTAAAATGTTCTATATAAGAGTGGAGGGGTAATATTTACAAGCTCTCATTCTGTAATAATGTCATACATCATTATGCCAAACTAGTAAATCCAAAATTCCTCCTTGGTGACTGTTTCAGTTTAGTTATAAATAATAGATCTAATGTTTTTGGAAAAAAACCGTATAAACTCATTTATTCCCATGTAAAAATAGCACTTATCCCAACAAGAAAAAGCCCAACCTTTTAAAAAGCTTCTGACTCCAGTTGAGTACTTAATGCAAGTGAAAATAAGGAAAAGAAGTGATCTTGTGAGTGTATCATGTTACGCTGACACTCTGACGAAAGGTAATTCTGATATTACACACACTTTCACTTCAATACAATACGGTATCACTTAAAGAAGTACATTACATTGTAAATATAATCATGTTCTCTACCGTTTAAGTTTCTCCGTAGGTCCATTTACAGTATTGTAAGCAGTGTGTACAGTAGCTACATGTAGCTAAGTATAAGTAATAAGTGGGAAGCTTTTTGCAATGTAGGCCTGAGCAGTTTTAATTTGACAACAAAAATCAGAAACAAAATTGTTTTGACACATTGCATTTAGAAATAAGAAACAAATTCATTTAAGATGTTTGATGTGTACAAATCCATTTAAAGTGGATGGTGTTATTCACATCTTACTGACGTTTCACTACCATCCTAGAAGCTTCTTCAGACTGGCAACTGTCCACTGCTCACAGGCTTGGTGTAGCTTGCTAGAGGCTGCTTTAGAGTTTCCAGTCTGAAAAAGCTTTTAGCAGGGCATTGAACATCACTAAATGTAAGTACCATCTTCCACTTAAATTGGATTTGTACACAACAACCTCACTTAAAACTATTATAGAATTTGATATAAGTGGTCTGTTTTTAATTCAAAATCCTATGGGCATTCATTCTTTGAGCCGTTCCGCTTACATTTCCATTATAAATATAAACTTGACTTAGGAGTATATACTTGCACAATCAAACTCCAATCATTGCAAATAACGAGACTGTTAATATGGATGTCTAGCTGGATTTTGAACAACACCCCACTATCTCAGCATCTATGATACATTGCAAAAAGCTTTACTGTACTATATACTTGAGTATTATAGCATTTTTATCTCACCATGTATATACCTTTGCTATCTACCTCACCCAACCAACGCATGCTGTAGGCTTTGGGTTTGTGACGTTCGACAATGAAGATTCAGTCAACCAGCTTTGCGACAGGAGATATATCCAGCTATTGGATAAAAGGGTGCAGTCTCTTTATACAATTTTCTTGATTTTAGTATATTTTTACTGGTCTGAACTGCAAATATCTATCATCATTTTATACGGTTGAAACATAACCTATTTTTTTCTTTCTTTCACAGTTGCCTCATATGTTCAACACAATATATAACCTATGAATTTTGATGTTCTTGGAAATACAAAATATTTTGGAAAAGGTTTTCTATTCAAGTGACTACTTTGATTATGATCAATTCCTGTATGGAGCAGACAGTTTCACTTTTAATTAGATCATTTTGTTATTGGAAGGATGTTCTAAACCGCCAAGACAGAAACTTATATAATCTTCAAACTCTCGGTCTGATGAATGTCTCGGTAATCAGATGAGCAAACAGCTGCACTGCTGTCTTGTATCACGTCCTTGTTTTAATGGTTGTGTTTAACTGATAAAACTGATACAGATATTTGCAATTTCAGCATGAGAATAAAAGTGTATGCTTGAGAGAATGGAGTGAATTTGAAAGTGTGAATGATACTTTGTTATCAGCAATGAAATGAAGAGGGTTTCTAATATCACTTAATCTTTTTACGAACAATTTTATTCTATTCATATTTCCAAATTCAGGGTCCAAATGCTTCTGCCTTTCTATTTTGTTTTTGTTTTTTTGTGGTTAAAACTTCCATAAATTTCTGAATAACTCACTTGCCTTGCATAAAAGACCATGTACAAGGGATTGACTAAGTGCCATTTTCTAAATTAGGTTATTAAAAAATAATAATTGAAGCATAATGCTTATTACGTACTAGCCGGTCATAGGTCGTGGCGATCTTAGGTCGCTCGAGTGGACTATGTGATACAAATCGCTTACAGCAATTCAACATATCAAGGCAACCAGTCGCGCTGGAGTTGGATTGAAGTCAACAGCAGCAATCCAAGTCTAGAAACCTGTTCCGACTTTTAGAAAGTCGTGTGAGGTCGCAGCTACCTTGATTGCATTCGATTGAACAACAAATGACGTAAATTACGTCATCAAGAGCGACCCGGATCGCAAAGCGACCTTAGTATGTTATCAGCATAAGTTTTAATATCTTTTGACCTCGGGTGTAGAGTGGAAGTTCCAAAATGTTTAAGCTGTTGATGAACATTCTTCATTTTGCTGTCTGTTTGTAGAGGTTCTGAAGACAGAATTATTGTATAGTTATTACCAATGCTGCTGTCTTACCAACCAATCCTCCCAAATACCATCAATGCATAAAGTACTCTATTATTTCTTTGGCCTCAAGGAAATGAAAATAGAAAATAAAAAATGAGTGAAGAACACAATTGTAATAACTAATACATATTGCAATAAATCAGTATGTTTTCTATCATGAAGAAAAAATGCGGACATAGGGTCAAATTCGATGTGGTTTTCTTTTCAATATAGATTTTTAATAAACCTCTTTGTTTTCTTCCTTATTCCCCCAAATTTTGCTGTACCAAATTATCAACAGATTGAATCAAATTGCTTAATTAATCATGCTAACAAGTTCCCCTATGCTGTAGTTTGTAGTTTTAATAAAGCTTAACTTTGATTGGAAAACTGTCAATGTTCATGATTCATCTTTGAATATTTGATTCAAACGAAAGAAAGAGTTTAGGTTAAATCAATAACAAAAGACACTAAAGTATATTCCATGCTTATTGTATACATATATTCCATCTTGGCAACCTAGTTATTAGTTACTAAGTGGTTTTTAATGTTTTATTTGTTGTTATCTACATAAAAATGGTTTTTGATTTGATTATAGTTTCATTTCAGTTTTCTGGTTGATAGAAATGGCTTGTTACGTAATTCAGTGAATTTGTATTTGATTGTTATTCAGACGGATATACATGGTGTCCCAAATGTGCCAATACAATTTCAAGTAACTAATGTCTAGTAAAGTTAAACAAAATTGTTGAATTATTTTGGTACCATACTTTTGGAACACTCTGTATGACATGTGATGTGATTGGTAGGGGTGTACAAGTAGGTGCAGTGGCGTAGGTCAGGGGGGGGGGGGGCATATGCCCCCCCCTGACGAAAAAAACCAATTTGGGCCCCCGCCCCCCACCCCCCTAAAAAAAATAAAAAAGGAAATAGGAAAAATTTGAGAAAAAAGATCGAGGTTATTAGCCAAATAGAAGGAAAAATTGTACATGTAGTACATTTATTGTGCGATTTTTTTTTGCGATTTTTTTTTTTTTGGACTGTGCGAATTTTTTTGACCTCAAACCCCCCCCCCCCACTTACGTGAAATTCACGAGGTAAAGTGACTAGAATTTTTTTGGGGGCAACCTTTTACGAAAATTTTAGAAATCTTGCCCCCCCTGAAAAAAATCCCAGCTACGCCACTGAGTAGGTGTGTGGATGGAGGGTGCGTGTGTGGGGGTGTAAATGCAGTTTCAATAAGTACTTTGTGGATCAAGTATCTACCAAAATATTATAGATCTCTCCCAAATCGTTATGCCAGAATCAAGTTTGTCATAATGGAGAATGTATAACAAGGAACAATTGATGTTTCTGTTTATGACTTATTTTGATCTGAAAGTGCCGGTTGCTGTAGTCAGCCTCTGTACAATTTAGTCCATATTTTGGCATAATCTTTGAAAGTCATTCATTTTTTGTCTTCAAAATTTTCAGACAGTTTAAGTAAGTTTCTTCAAACTCTAAATGATCACACAGGTTACATCAATCATTTAATATTTCCTTGAACTCTTACACGTAAGGTTTTATGGAACATTTAGAATAGGCTGTTAGCCTTTTTGATTCCATATCCTAATTTGTTCCAGTAATTGTCAAGTTGATTTTTAAAAGAGTTCACAGTATCTGCATTGACCACATATGTAGGTAGCTTGTTCCAAAGGAGCAATGCTAGAAAATGTGTTATAAATTCATGGATTGAACTACAATTTTGTGGTATACCAAATTAGGATCATTTAAACACTGTAAATTAAGTTAAAATACTTGGAGCACACTAGTAATCTATAACAACATTACTTGCACAATAACAGATGTACTCGTAAATTGTTATAAACAAAATCTCATTTACTAATGTACCCATTAAGTGTATGTAAGATGTACATGTTGTGCTTGTACTGTAAGTAAGCCCCTGCATTATGTTATAGGTTTACTCTATTGTTTCAATTAAGATTTTGTACTACAGATGAAGAGGTTCACCGTCGGACTACGTTGAAACTGTCACGTTTTCGTCAGGATATGCTCCGACTTTGGATCAAAATTAGTATCAGTAAAACAAGATTCTGTACTCTGTACATTTAAGTTGTGCATAGCTTTCCATATTTTAATACACTAAAAATGTGACTCATTTGAAATCTTTTGGTTGTGTTTTACTATTACTGTACACTAATAACGCTGCAAGTATTATGTACCGGTTTAGATATGTACATTTAAGACAACATAGAAATAGTTATAGACGGTTCTGCTCCAAGTAATTTAATTTGTCAGATGTGGTTTTCATCATTTTTATTCGGAACACAGCATTTGGTATGTGACATGGGCTTTTGCAAAGTTTCAAACTAGGCTACTGAATTTGGTATATCAAGTTTTTGTTGAAATTAGTTGTGTACAAGAAATACAATATGGTTTATCTATTTCATATGATAGGTGGAATGCAAACGTGCCCAACCCAGGGGGGATGGTGGAGCTCCAGGATCTCCTGGCAGTGGCCCTCCAACTGGTTCTGGATGGCCTAGAGGGGGACCTCCAGGCGGCCCACAAATGGGTAACTGGGCCCAGTCACAGCAACAACAACAGCAGCCCCAAGGCCAACCAGGGGCATGGAATGGTAACCAGGGTAATAACGCTGGGTTTGGAGGAAGAGGCGGTGCAGGAGGAGCAGGAGGAAATTTCAACCAACAGGGTAACTTTTTAAATTTAACTCTTTTATTGGTATTGCTTGTATGTTGTTGCGAAATACATTAAACATGAGAAAAACAGAAAATGAGTAACATTAATTGTTCAAACTTGTTGCGAAAACAAGCAGCGAAGGTATGTTAAGAAAATGTCATGCATATCAAGGACAAGTGAATCCTTGGTAATTTGCCCACAAAGGGTACAGTTTACCGAAATTAAAGGTAGATGTTCCGATTTTCAACTTGAAGTTTTCTATTCTACATGAAAGGTCATCCTTAAAAAAGTCGTGTTCCAAAGTTTGAGTTGCATAGCTCTAATGGTTCTTATTTTAGACGCACAAGATGCTGTTAACTGTACCCATTGAGTAGTACGCAAACTATACCGGTGGTTACCACCATTCGCGGTAATTCGACGTTATTTCATCGATTTCTCCGTAATTATACCGATTTAGGCTGTCAAATTTCAGTATGATGATGAGAAAAATACGAGCTTTCATATGATATGAAAATCTCCGTATGTTTGAAATAATTCTGTGTTACGAAAATGTGATCGGGTCATCTACCTTTAACATTAAAAAACAAGATGAATTAAACTTATCCAAATTTTGCACTTAGGCGACAAAAAAAACACCCGGTTCTACGGGCCTGACCAAACCATTTTTTATAGAATTTTCAGAAATTATTGACAATTTTGGAGAAAAAAATTCCCAATTTTTTTAGGAAACAAATACTCCAAGAAACGCCTGACCGATGGACCCTACTTGAGTTCCATTTGCCTGCATAACAGGGGTTGGGATTTTTTCATCGCCTCACTATTTGGCTTTCTTCAGTATAGCTGATGGCTCATCAAAATTTGACTATCACCATTGGGCATAACTTCAGTGAATACAGTTTTGAGTCTATAAAAAGCCAACAACAAAGTCAGTGAAATGTAAAGAAAATGGCAATCAAGATGATTCAAAAATCATGACCAAAAAGTCAAAATGTTAATTTTATTTCAGAATAAATATTAGTATGAAGCTTCTTGCATTTACTCCTCTAACTCAAGATTATGGTAAATTTATAAATAGATTAGAAGGGTGGGAATTAATTAGTCTTGAGTTCCAATCCTAAGTATTTTGTATGTCCAATTGCTTTTGGGTTTTCAGGTCAATGGGGTCAGCCACAACAGTCAATGGGTAAGTGTGGAACTGAGTGAGCACTGCATGGTCCTTGTAGGCTTAGTCTGTTATTGGTTACATTTAATGCCTTAGTGAAAAGATGAACTTGTGTTATTTCAAATATTGCTTTGTTAACCCTAACCACCCCAGTGCCACAAATGGCCAGGGTGCAGTCTGTCTGTGTAACCTGTCATGGCACTTTTTCGATGAAATAATGGCCCCAGGCTACATAGTTGGCCGAGTATACTTGGCTAAGTATGGTTGACCCCGTGGCGCACTGGTAGGGCGTTCGTCTCTCTCAACGGAGAGGTCCTGGGTTCAAGCCCCGGGGGCGTGGTCACTCTTTTTGTCCTCACTAGAAAATGTGGGTAGGAGGTTAGGGTTAATGTAGTGTTTCATACATACATATTTGTAAGATGAAGCCAAATACACAGGAACCTCTTAAAACACAAACTCTGTTTTATATCAAGTGGTTTTAAGGTGGCTAACTCGGCTCTTACACCTCTACAGAAAAACTGCTGTAATACCAAATCAATTATATCTATACTCTTTAAACTGAGACCACAGTAAAGATAAGTCTTTCCTCTACCTATTTCAGGACTTTCGGATCATTTTTTGAAATTTCTTATGTTTTTTGTTTTGTTTTGAAAATGCCCTAAATTTTCACCTTCTGGAATTTCTGTAGACTAAACGGAAAGGGTTATGGCCATGAAACTTTGGGAATACATTTATAAGCATATTACCTAAATTCTCTCGTGAGTTTTTGCAAATACAGTGTTTACATTTTGAAAAAAATATTTTTTTCAATTTTGATTTTAGGGAAATTTCAAAAGGCTGTAAAAAGGTCTAGAAACACTTAATTAGTAAAACTCACGAGATAACTTTCTAAACTGAATTACCTTCAATATGACACCTTGTTTGTGCAAATTGAACATGTAGTTTTTTCTGTAGAAATTCTCAAAATTTGGCAATATAGTGTTTCTAGAAAATAGTGAAAAAGTACTAACATTCCCAGTGAATAAACCATTCATCACCACTCAGTTGTGGAGGGGGAAAAATGTGTTATACCTTGGTGTTTTGGCATCAAAATAAAATTAGGTCTTTAGCATACATTGGTTTTAAAGAAGAGAATTTTTTTTACAAACTATGTGTTTTCTGAAATGTGGCAGTATTTGGGAATTCGGCTACGCCTCCTGTATTAAGTCAATGGGTTTTCAAATAACAAAAAATTCCGTAAATCAAAAACAGCTTTTTGGAAAAAAATTCAAACTTGGCATATCATCTTTTCTTATCAATATACACATTCTCTGTTATTTTGAAGCAAATCATTACCGGTAATGTAATATAACAAAAACACAGTATAAACTTGATAGTCCTGCCCCTGGATCCTGATGAATTAGTGTTAATAAAGTTCCTCTGTAGTTGAACTCAACAGCATGCAGGCATAGCTTTAAAAAGTTTCACATTTTAGCGTATTTTAGTCTTACTTGTTTACTTGGGAGAAAAAGGCAAGGTAACCGAAGACCCACTAGACCCTATATCTGAGATGCATTTAGTTAATATCAGTTTTTATCCCCCTGGTTTGTAAAACCAGAAGGGGATTTTGTCATCATGTAATGTGCGTCTGTCTTTATCCCCCTGGTTTGTAAAACCAGAAGGGGATTTTGTCATCATGTAATGTGCGTCGGTGTGTATGGGTGTGTGTATGTGTGTGCGTGTGTGCCTTTTGGTTAGCCTTTTTTCCAACTGCTGTATCTGTTGAAAGGATGGACGGATTGACTTCAAACCTTCAGTGATAGGTAGGCCATGGTCAAACACTGTAGCTGCTTGTTTGGGGGTCTAATTTGCAAAGGTCATCTGAGGTCAAAGGTCATCTAGAGGTCAAATCGTAAAAGTTGCCCGAATGCTGTATCTGTTGAAAGGATGGACGGATTGACTTCAAACCTTCAGTGATAGGTAGGCCATGGTCAAACACTGTAGCTGCTTGTTTGGGGGTCTAATTTGCAAAGGTCATCTGAGGTCAAAGGTCATCTAGAGGTCAAATCGTAAAAGTTGCCCGATTGACGTCAAACTTAGAGAAAAGAAACATGAACACCGGGTGAACATGTCTCAAATAAATTAGAGGTCATCCAAGGTCATCTGAGGTCAAAGGTCATCCAGAGGTCAAATCGTAAAAGTTGCCCGATTGACGTCAAACTTGGAGACAAGAAACATGAACACCAGGTGAACATGTATAAAATAAATTAGAGGTCATCTGAGGTCAAAGGTCATCCAGAGGTCAAATCGTAAAAGTTGCCCGATTGACGTCAAACTTGGAGACAAGAAACATGAACACCGGGTGAACATGTCTAAAATAAATTAGAGGTCATCTGAGGTCAAAGGTCATCCAGAGGTCAAATCGTTAAAGTTGCCCGATCGACGTCAAACTTGGAGACAAGAAACATGAACACTGGGTGAACATGTCTAAAATAAATTAGAGGTCATCTGAGGTCAAAGGTCATCCAGAGGTCAAATCGTAAAAGTTGCCCGATTGACGTCAAACTTGGAGACAAGAAACATGAACACCGGGTGAACATGTCTAAAATAAATTAGAGGTCATCTGAGGTCAAAGGTCATCCAGAGGTCAAATCGTAAAAGTTGCCCGATTGACGTCAAACTTGGAGACAAGAAACATGAACACCGGGTGAACATGTCTAAAATAAATTAGAGGTCATCTGAGGTCAAAGGTCATCCAGAGGTCAAAATCGTAAAAGTTGCCCGATCGACGTCAAAATTGGAGACAAGAAACATGAACACCGGGGGAACATGTCTAAAATAAATTAGAGGTCATCCGAGGTCAACGGTCATTAGAGGTCAACCAAGGTCAAAGGTCAACAAGGGGTTAATTTGTGCAATGAACACCGTGGGAACATGTAAAAAACTAATTAGAGGTCATCTGAGGTCAAAGGTCATCCAGAGGTCAAATCGTTAAAGTTGACCGATTGACCTCAAACTTGGAGAAAAGAAACATGAACACCGGGGGAACATGACCCATATATGACGTTGACCTCATTTAGTTGATCTCCCAGCCAGGGGGATTCGCAAGTCGTGACTTGCAGTATTTTTTCAACTTAGTCTAGTAACACCAGGCAGCTATAGAGAATATGGCCTTGCCAAAACCATGTCTTCTTTACCCAAGTAGGGCAATAAATATTTCCATAAATTCAACCATTGTATGGGGTACTTTTCCTGTAATCTGGAAAAGCGTAGTAAGTCTGTTGAAGGCAAATTTTAGAAAACAAATGGAAAACCTTTCCCATATATATGTTTTCCAGACTAGGTTTTTCCATACTAGGTTTTTAGAAAAACTGCCGTAGGGAAGAGTTTCACACACTTTAACTTGATAAACTGAAGGGAAAAGCCTATTAAGTCCAAATATGGGTTTAACTCAATTTTTCACCAAAATTTGACTTACTAGGTTTTTCCAGATTAAAGGAGACTTGTTGTAAGAAAACAGTTTCAGCATCTAGAATTAGGCCCCCAAAAAAGACATTGTAATGGCGTAATCTGCCCGAACTTATGAAAAATTTAAAAACAAACAAAAACCAAATAAAAAACGATCTTTGGTGCTCCTCATCAAAACGGAATACAGTACACAGCAAATATGCGGATCGCAAACAGCCTCATGATACTTTGTGTCTGTGATTTATTTGACAATGTGAGATAAAATTTAGTAATTTATAGTAAATATACAATTCAAAATTAAAAGAAAAGAAAAGAAAAAGTCCTGCCCGCCCAACCCTAATTTTCAATGGCATGTTACACCAATACAACAATTTCTTTGTGTGGCCTTACTCTACTCATGAAAGAGCTGAATGGAGATAGAAAGTCTCCACATCTGGTGTTGGCTTTGAAACTCAAGTACAGGCCCTGTTACAAAACCATCAACCTATCCTGTTTTCTTCCAAATAACCATCATTCAAACTGCTTCATGTTTAAAAGACTGCTCACACACTAGCTTCCAGTAAATATGCACTCAAACTAGTGCTATTGTCTAATAGATTCCTGCTTCATTGTATAAAGCTAGGGTATCACTGAACTATGATCAGTAATTATATGTGAGCCAACATGAGTAAATGAAGCGGAATGCGGCAGTAGCTAATTTTTATTTAAGAGCAAAAATGTGGGACAAGGTCAAAATAAGTCAAATTCAGAACAAGTCTTATTTGTGATATTTGATACATCTTGTATCTAACCAAAGACTCATATTCATAAAAATAAAGAGTTAAACTACATTGTATTTAATTGTCATTTACTCCATTGATTTGTTAATAAAACCAAAACTTTAATTGCCCATAACTTGACTATTTGTATTTGATGTTTTGAGACAAAGTGATTTTCAATCATCTGTAACTTTGGTTTGGAATTTGATATGACATTGACTTTGGTACCAAAATGTCCCTTAACATATACATTTATCATGATATCAATAACTCAATATTCATATTTCCCTCATCGTGCCTCATTTTAATACACGTGTTGGGTCACATATAGTAGGTTCATATCCAGTGACCTTATGATTAAAAGAGCAAAGGAAGGTTTGAGGATGGATTTTGTTTCTAAAGATTGATTTATTCGAAATGTATGGGCACAACTCCATTGAGGGGGGGGGGGGGGGGGGGGGGTGAGTTTATAAATACTCAAGTTAATACTGAAAGAGTGATTGATTAAGTTGATAGGTATCTAGATTTTTTGTCACAAGGATGAAATCTTTTGCGCTTGTGGTTCTAGGGCCATTGGATATGACCTAACAGAATCAGATATCATGGCTACATATTTGGATTGCTTGTTATTTTTGAGCTAAAAATTCAAGTTGCCTTAGAATACTGCTAACAAGTTTGATCACAATTGTTTAGTAATATTTCTGTAATGTCAGGTATTAAATAAATGTAGCTGCGATCGATGGTCTACTTTATTCTAACCTGCACCTGTTTTATTTAGTGTTATAATCTGTTCAGAAAATGAAACGGAGTGGCGACATGAAGGATGTTAAACTTAATTGATTGATTATCAAACAAATTTGTTTACAGCAGGTAACTTTGGACAGCAGCAGCAAGGTACCTTTGGGGGACAACAGCAACAGCAACAACAGCAGCCACAAGGTGCCCAAAGACCAGGCATGTATGGTGGATATGGTAACCAGCAGAATCCTGCAGCAACTAATCCAAGTGGTTATGCCCAGCAGAGTGTAGGCAATTTTGGGGCAAATTATGGAGCACAACAACAACAACCTCAGCAGCAACAGCAGCAACAACAGCCTAATAGCTATGGTAGGTTGCAGTTCATGGACGCTTAACTGTTCAGTTAATTAAACCTAACTTTGTTATGGGGGGGGGGGGGGGGGGGGGGCACAACTCTGTTGGTACCAGGGATCAACCCCAATCCATCATCATGGACATTGAATTCTATTCACAAGGCCATGAGTCACGCTTCTCAAAAATGTTTTTTTGGGTAAGCAGGCTTCCAGCATAAACCAAATAGGAAGACTCAACAATGCAGATCACTCATAATGGAAGCTTACTTAGTTCTGATACTATAAAAGTTTTGTTTTAGCCCCAATAAGTTCTTTATAGCCCTGATATTTCAAAACGATTTGTTTAGGTCAAGGTCAACAGGTTCCTCTAGTCTGTCTGGGCTATAGTCACTGTCATAATGCTATGGACGAAATTGAAGATATTTTATGCAAGCGTGATTTGTTGTTGCATCCAAATGCATATGTGCAAACAACTATGCATGCATGCACGTGGGGATCTCACAATTGCCCAATTAGGACATGAGTCAACTTTTGAATGATTCCGGAACACACTTCAGGGTTTATGCACATACACACGCATTGGTGACATTTTGTCCATATGATTATGACACTGACTTTATATAGTCACATAATGATATGAAATAATTTTGAAAATCTGGGAGTCTATTAAGGATAAAGGTAGTGTAATACTTGAGTTTAATATACGTAATAAAAGACACTGAGTCTGATAATAAACTAGTGAATTCTGGTTTCTATTACTTAACGTTTTCGTACGTGTTCCACGGTCAGACCGGTGTTGATATCTGTAACAATTGTATGGTTGGGCGTACTGATACCATGGTATCGGGTCTATAGTGATGGGCATATCAATAGAAGGATATTACAGGTAGGATTTCACTTCTATCAAACTCTTCTCAAACAAATCTTCGGCTTTTCAACCATATAATACCACACAAGCTTGACAATACTCAAATTTGTATTCGTCTAATTCAGGGCAACCACAACAAAGTTATGGTAACTATGGGGTATACAATGCCCAGCAGCAGCAGCAGACGCAACAACAGACCCCGCAGCAACAGCAACCTAACACATATGGAGCTCAACAGCAAGGAGGAGGAGGAGATAACTCGGGTTATACAGCAGCGCAGCAGCAAAACTATAGCAACCAACAGCAACAACAACCACCTCAGGGTAAATATAGATTTTGATGATATTGTGTTGCCTCACCAACCCTGAAATCTCAAAAATTAGGGTCACATTTTGTTAAAGATTTAAATTTTACCCAAATTGAATGAATAAGTTTGCTTCATTCAATAAATAGTTTTAAAAGTATTATCATGCAATTGACATTTACCAATTTTGTCTTGACATGAACCACGACAGCTACAGTAATATTCAGTAATATTTGTTACATCTTCAGTCAGTAATATTTGTTCGAAAAATAAAAAAGAGCAAAAAAATATAATAAAAGTGTATGACCGACCCTATTTTTGGCACTTGAGGGCAACACAACAAATGTTTGTGGCTTTATGATCATGCAGTGTTAATTAGGTTGAGCTTTTGTGAAATGCTGATTTCAGTAATGCTTGTATATTCTGTCTTACATCAAGTTTAAGAGGTGACATCAGCTTGTAATCTATTCATATGCACAGCATTTCCACACCTGGGCTGACAGTTTTCTTTGATATTGTGGGTTTTAACGTCATTGCATTAGAGTTATGCCTGCAATATGATAATGCTTTCAACTTTAGGTGACACAAAGTATGCTATTCATTGGTGTCAGGGGAAATACAATTAACAGAGTCTCTATTTGTAATAAAATGGCCTCTTTTAAGAGGCCATTAAAGTCCTTAAAAGGACTTCAACAACCAGTAAGAGGTCAGGTGTCTAAACACCCAGGGCCGGAGCAGCTCATCAAGCTGTCATCTGAGTAGTCTGCTTTAGTATACCTTTTTCCTTGTACCGATAGAGGGCTCACTCCCAATGGACCGCTCCCCATCCTCTGATCTCACCCCTGGAAAAAAGGTCTACTTGCATTGGATTGACCTTGCTGACCTCCGTATACCTTTACACTAGTGCTAGTCCAAAAATTGGACGCATATGTAATGAGCAATTTGTTCGCATGGGGTTTAAAATTGACCAATGGCAGACACGATAAATACGAATGATATGAATATTTATATACCGTCTTCGCAGAGAGAAGAATCTTGTTCACTTTGATAAATTCAAAATGTCGATTTTCTGGCACTGTATAGCCGCCGTTTCGGTCTAAAATCACACTTTAGGGGGTTATCTTTGACATTGGTCCTCGCCCAAAATATCTTCGTCGGAGATATAGCTACATTTCCGCATATGTGACTATTTCCATGCTATTTCCTATCTTTCAATATCGTGTAATAAAAAACCTTTTTACGTCCAAACAGAGACAAATAATTTGATAATTGTTTACGATAAACTATAGAAACTCTTACACAGTCACAGAAATACCACCTTCACGCGTTTCTAGATGTACAAACAGCAAATTCAATATTAGCGCGTTATGAAGGGGTGTGATACTATCGTGACGCACAAAAAGCATCGTCCCTAGTAATCCCTAGTGTGCTTAAAGCACAGTTCTTTTGTAAATCCAATGCCAGTAGACCTTGTATTTGGTCGGTTCTCGGATGGGGAGTATCAGGGGGGGGGGTTCGATTGTGTGACAGTGAAATTATACAAGGCATACGAGTAGACTTGTATTTGGTCGGTTCTCGGATGGGGAGTATCGGGGGGGGGGGGGGGGTCGATTGTGTGACAGTGAAATTATACAAGGCATACGAGTAGACTATCATCTGAGCTACTTTCTACAAATTCTAACATCTTTTTAGAAAATGCAATTTAAAAATGATCACTTTGTCTTGAGAAGTCCATCTTAGATATCATAATATTTACTCTATAGTTCTCTTGTAACAAGAAAGTTAAAACTGCAGAAAATTGAATTGATGATTTCAATCACATAAGGTTAAATTAATCTTTTATCAAATCTTATATAGTTAATGGTTTTGTATACATGTAATTTTCAATTGCAGCTAATGTTGGCAATAACTATGCTCAAGAAGCTTCAGGGTATGGTCCCACACGGGTCAACAACTATAATCCCACTACACAGGGATACAATCCACCACCTCCAGGTAAATACCATTCTGTATTATTATAGGTAGAGTTATGGCCCGTTTATACTTTCGTCATTGGGCATTGCGTGTCAACCTGTGGGCCGATATCCATCAACATCATGCGATGCCCAACAATGGGGACATGAACAGGCCTAAACAGGTTCAATGTAAGAGCCCACAAATGGGTAAACAGATGTACATAACAGTACACCAGGATACAATCCACCACCTCTAGATAAACGGTATACTGTCAAACACTATGGCCCATATTCTTGTACGTAGTTAAACATGATTTTAAGCTAAACATGTGTCGAACTTGGACTTTAGATACATCGTTTAACTAGACGTAATTCTTGAACATTTGTTTAACTTCAATACGCGTCTAACTCACTAAAAAGTGTCTAATTTTAAACATGGGTATGTGGGTAGTTTAAGGCGCATTTAACTAAACTCATACACCAACTGTATGCCTTGAATAATCACTCAACCGTGCCTGCTGCAAGCTGACGTTCAGATCGTGTAGTATTAAAGATGCATGTGCTGTTGAGGTATTCGGTCGATATCTATTGTAATCCATTAGGGCCACAACAAAAATAAATACCTGCATACAGTAACGCACGACAACTCTGGGGACGAGATTCGCGGACAGCGTTCAATTTCCAGCATTTTTTTTGTGTAGCAAAAAGTGTGATGCACTATTAGTTTTGTGTAGCAATTCACAAATTGTGTATAGCACCTTTTTTTTCTAGTAATAAAATTAATATTTCATCAACTTTGCACGTTCTACATAATCTGGCATGCGCACGTAACACGGTTCAACCATGTAACGCACATAACCTGTGTCCTGTAAGCAAAATACAGTATACGTAACGTGTACACAATCTAGATTTTACAATTTGAACTAACATATTTTAGTAATAAAACACAAGGAAATACAGGCATGAATGGATTTCATAATTCTCACGGTCGCAATGATGTCACAGAATGGAATACTGGCACCTGATTGGTCAATTACGGCTGCTCCAAGTTACACCCTGGAGTGAAAGATTGCTTTACGTCGATGGGTGAAGTAAACAAAATCACACTTTATTGCAAACTTGCTCGTTATAAAAAACTTCTTTGTTCAAAATATTACCAATAATAATGTTCTACAGCTCTGTCTCGAATAAAATTAAATGTATTGAGTCAAAAACAATTTATAAAAGATATATTTCCCAGCAACCCAGATGCTCCAGTTATCGGGAGTGAGTACGCCAAATTCAACAACCGCGACCGTGAGAATTGTTTACATCATTTTCTTACTAAGCGCCATTTTGTTATATGATTCCTTCAAGAAATTTCCTTGTGTCCGTGATGCACCACTAGTTTTATTCCAAGTCATTTTTGTTGGCGCCTTTTCGATTCGCCTTTCGTAACACTCGGCGGCATGGGAACAAGACTATAGCATCAAAAGTGACGTCATGATTATAACTTTGCTCCGATGTGCGCAGAAACCGCCATTTTTTAAATTTTAAACCGACAGTAAGACTTCTGCGCACGTGTGTGTAAAGCAATACGGTTTTTAACTCTGACAAAAACTAAATATGAACTGCTGATACTTGAGGATTTATCATACTTTTTTTTAGTTATTTGAAGATGAAACTCAATCTTTTTAGGTTTGGCTTTGATGGAACGTGATCAAATATCAAGTAGGGAATCTTCTTGCATAGCACTTTTAGCTACACATTTGTGCAATGGAATAGCAATACTTCAAAAGTGTGGAGCATTTCGCGATGCGACACCGGTTATCATGAACGCTGTTCGCGGAGTTTAAAACTGCGTTTTGTTAAACACATTGTTTAAAAGATATATTCACGTTTAGGTCAGGTCAGTTAGTCAGGTTTTTTTCTTATTATTTTCCCTTGATAATGACCATAACAAATTCAAAAAAATCTGTAAACAATTTGCTTATATTTGACAATCAAACAATTTATTTTGGGTCAGTATTCATTTGCACGTGAAATTTTGTTTCACCAATTTCTAAAAAAATGGGTCCGTCGGGCTCGTACAATAGGGTTTCTTTTTTTCATCGCCGTATCATATTAGTTTTGAGTCATAACTTGCACTGCATCATTTTGTTTGATATCAGGTACCACTACAAATGGTCAGGGGCAGGGGCAGGGCCAGGGCCAAAATATGGGATATTATAATGGTCAACAGCAGCAGCAGCAACAGCAACAACAGCAACAGCAACCCATGCAACAGCAGCCCATGCAGCAACAACCACCTCAACAGCAGCAACAGCAGCCGCAGCCTCAGCAGGGTAATTATGGTCAGCAACAGCAACAAGTTCCATCTGTCCAGCCAGTTACCAACTATGCCGGAGCTAGACCAGCAGCTGTAGTACCACAAACACAGCCATTCCACCCGTATAGGCGCTGAAGTGTAGAGCACGTACAGTTGTTGTCATGATTTCTTGAACATAATTCCAATTAGAGAAGTGAAGAGTACTTTGTTGCTTGTGGGAATCCTGTAGCAATGGACATAGTTGCCTGTGAATGGACACTGAATTGTTTGCCACCAAATGGTTGGTTGGTCCTACCAGGAGGAATGAACTGTATATTCTTTTTTAAAGGTACATGCCCTTCGGGAGGAAAGTAGACCATCCATGGATATCACATGAACCATTTTTTGAAAGAAAATGTAAGCCATGCATATATATCATTGATTTGATTTTGCCTGATTTTGGGCCAGGTTAGGGTACGTTGCAGAAATGCATTGAAATTTGACCTATAACACACACACAAAGAAAATGTAGTTCATTGATTTGCTTAATGGTTGCAAATGCAACCAATAAGCCTTATCGCTAATCCATTGATTATCCTTTTCTGATGCATTGTGGGATAGAAAAGGGGGCATATTTTGCCCTTTTTCAATCCCACAATGCAATAGAATAGGATAATCAGTGGTTTTTAACTGATTCGCGATAAACCTTATGTTTGTGGCATGTGCCGGTAGAGCCATGCATACTGAGATACAATTATGTTGAAGAAACAATGATAGCAACTGTGTGTAAGACATCCTATTACAGTATAGTGTATTGATTTCCTGTACAACAGGATTCCTCCTTGCAGGTATAGGCTGCACACATTACAATGTGAAATGATCATAATTCTCCATGGTTTGATTCATGTGTCCATAGATACCGATATCAAACTGTTATTTCAGTTGCACTAGAGTTGGTGTTATCAGCATTAATTGGAATTCCCCAATGACAAGTTTGAAAGTCATTCCCAATAGGTCCATAACATTGCCAAGGACTTGCCAAAAATCAGGTTGCTACAGATAATATGACAATGAATCCCGCAAATTGATGCTTCAACTGTTTAAGCGGTTTGTGTGTCATATCAAATGTTCTAGCGGTAGGTATGCGTGTCATATCAAATGTTCTAGCGGTATGCGTGTCATATCAACTGTTCTAGCGGTATGCGTGTCATATCAACTGTTCTAGCGGTTTGCGTGTCATATCAACTGTTCTAGCGGTTTGTGTCTTATATCAACTGTTCTAGCGGTATGCGTGTCATATCAACTGTTCTAGCGGTTTGCGTGTCATATCAACTGTTCTAGCGGTATGCGTGTCATATCAACTGTTCTAGCGGTTTGCGTGTCATATCAACTGTTCTAGCGGTATACGTGTCATATCAACTGTTCTAGCGGTTTGCGTGTCATATCAACTGTTCTAGCGGTTTGCGTGTCATATCATCTGTTCTAGCCGTTTGTGTGTCATATCAACTGTTCTAGCGGTGTGTGTGTGTCATACTCCACTTCAGCAACTGAAAATACCAGGACCAGCAACAGAAAGTATGTAATGGTTTTGGGGCGTGTTCACACTATAATTTCTATCCGGGACACAAGTTTATCCGGATTCTATCTGGATTGATAAACAAGTTCATACTACGATCGATGCAGATAATATTCAGATTGTATGCAGATTGAAACCTGCATTTTTCCAGTTTTAATCCGGATCATTTTTGTTACCACAAATTCCTGTTCATATAGGCTTTTATCCGGCTGGATATACCCCGGTTTTATCCTGGAGGTGGGGAAAACCTGCTCTAATGTGAACACGCCCTTAGTTCCATGAGTGAATTACAAACTCCTGCATACCTCTATTGCAATGGTGAATGATGATATTTCACTTTGTAATGTTTTAATTATGATGATACCTCTTGTCTTGTTCCATGTACCTCTCTAGGCCTTGGGGAAAGAGTTTTAACTGCAGGGCATATTTAAGAATACTCAGGGGATTTTATTGGTAGAGTAGATAGCATTGTGATTACATGATGTGATTGCCAAACACCAAATTGAAAGACGAATGCACCAAAGCCTTTCAAAGAATAGCTGCCAAGTGTAATGTGTACTTGATTTAATGTATGCATGTGTATCGGATACTACATATTACACAAAGCAGCTATTTATTGTAAGGGCTTTGTAGCACTTCTTCTTCAAAATATCAGACATGCGTTGTTGAAAACTATAGTACTTTGTTTGAATTGACGAGAGTGGAGTTGTCAATTTATTTTCCTAATTAGTTTTGTTGATATCTGTAAAGTTTAACATTTTTTACATCAATTGTGTAAGATTCCTGATCGGCCCAAGAAAAGTGTAATTAATATTGAAAGGCATACGGGTATAAGTAGCTTGGTGTTGATAACTACTATGGGTTTACTAATATCTCAGGATTGGTACTGAGTCTACTATTAAATATTGATTAAAGGTGGTGACCCGATTTCAGCCAAATATTTTCACTAAGACGACAAAAAAAACACCTGTTCTATGTGCTCGTCCGACATAACATATTAAGAATATATAATACAAAATAAGAAAATGTTGGGAAATTATTGCAACATTTTTGATTTAATTTTTTTGTTGAAATTGTTGACATATTTTGAAATTCTTTTAAATTTCGAAAATTGCTGACAATTTACCAAAATGTCCTGAAATGTTTGGGACAACAAAAATAACCGACCCTACCTGAGAGGTCCGTTTGCTCTTAGAACAGGGTTTTCTCTGACGCTTAAGTGTTTACTAATCTATATGAAGGCACATCATAAATTCAGTCATATTCCAAATGTGAGTGAAATTGCTCCAGTAGTTTATGATAGAAACAAAAATTTCATTTGAAATGTTCCCAGTCTTAAAATACTTGGGTGGGTTAACCAGGTAGTTGTAATTCACTACGTTTTCACTTGTGATTGTAGCATCTAAACAAAACATATGCTAATGCTCCAATTTTGGGCATAATTCTGTTATATCCTACACACCTACATCGGTAGTATGCGCCGTTCTTAAAAATCATGCACAATGAATACCTCTGTGAAGGGTATAACAGAATTACTCCAAATTTTTTGCAAGGGTGATGAGAGAAAAATATGGGCTTCCCTCTAATACCAAAATCTCAATTTCGAGAATAATAATAGGCTTTCTTCTTCTACCAAAATCTCAATTTTTATGGGAAAAAGTGAATTGAATCGGGTCGCACACCTTTAAGTGTATTTTCAGACCAAATGTGTTTATATCAATTTAGAAAGAGTCAATTTGTAATGTTGTCAACAAATTAGGAATGCCTGATATCATAGACAGTTTAATATTTTATAAACTTGATGGAACTGTAGTTTTTTTGCTTGGAAATGTAAATCTCCATCAGCATTTTGCCATAAATAGAAAATATATGTGCCAAACAGACCTTATGATTGTTTATTATGATTTTATGCTGCAGTAACTTGCAAATTATGATATTATTAGTCCCGTACGTGCACATTACATGGCTTTAGATAAAATGCCATTTTGACCATGGGATTTGCCTTAAATTTGAAATAGAAGTATGTTAGCATGTAAAGAGTAGTAATGTTAATATATTAGGCCATAAACGTAGAAGAAAAGAGAATGTTGATAATCCATGTTTTGTAATATATAATCTTCTCCAAGGCCTATGCTTGCTTGTTTGTACCTCACAGAGTATTAAGACAATATTGTGTTTGCTGCTCCATACAGGATATACGTATGTGCACAAAATCACAGAATGAGTTGTCGGATGTATTATAGTACCGTATTATCCCTATTTAGCGTCCAGGGCGCTTAGCAAAGTCATTTTGGGTGGGCGCTTATTAAGTTATCTTTTTTAAAGTAATTTATCGCGGAAACTGTCAAATTGGTTCCGAATTTTGATGCACATTTTTGGTGGAAAATGTGCACAGCCTGCCGATGCTTTGATCGCCAACATGTTGTTGGTGCCGGAACCTTCGGATGCTACTTTCATGTTTTATTTTGAGCTACAGTGGCTAAAAAGATGGGCGCTTATTAGGTGTTACTTTTTGGAAGTCATTGGGAAAAAGAGGGGTGGGCGCTTATAAGGACATAGGCGCTTAATAAATAGGGATAATACGGTAGTTACAGAATTGTACAACGTTTATTCTGTTCCGGGGGCAGCAAACAGATATTGCCATGTATTGATAGATGCGTCATAATGACAATAATCCTATGGATGTTAAGTCATTGGTTGGATCCATATTTTTTAATGGTATATTATACAGTATGAAAAGGTTGTTTGTTCTCTATGTCACATGCATGCATTATTCAATACTTTGTTGTTTGTCAAATGTTTGTTATTATGTCATTTCTCCTGTAATGTCCACAGAACTTTGGCTGGTATGATTTTATTAAAAAAACATATTGTTTTAGATTTCTTTTAACATTATTTTCTTCCAACATTTTATTTTTGTTCAATTCCTTATTTTCGTATTTAGGATTCTGCTCCATAAGCATTTTCTCTTCATCGTTGTGTTGTGAAATATCTATTTTATAAATCCTGACTTCCAAAACATTTCATTGAATAAAGCTGAGGATCCTGATTTTCAATCGGGTGTTTTGTTTTCTAGTGTATCATAAATAATTTCAGGGCTGGAACTTCCGATTTTTTCAACCAGCCAGTCGGGCAGGTAACGCACAAATTACATGTCCGACAGAAATTTCACCAGCCAGTGTAACTCACTTACACTGTGAGTTTGAAAATGTTTACCCGCCGGACTGGCAGGTACTTTTGTACCTTAACCCGCTTGACGCAAAAGTTTTGGGCAGGTGGGCAGGTGCTATTTCCAGGCCTAAATAGATTTAAATTTGAGTTAAATTACTCTGGTGGTCCTAATGATTAAAGCAAAAAAAATGGTTGAAACTTCCAGCGTAATATAACACATTGAGAGATAATTTGTTGCATCTAAAGGATATATCGTGCAAGCCTGAAAATGCTGTATGTCTTAAATTTTGCTAGGGGAATGGGGGAAAATATGGGTTTTTCTCCTGACTCCAAAATCTTAATTTTGAGGGGGGAAAAGTGAATTAGATCAAGTCATGCCCTTTTAACAAATCTTTATACTTTGGTTTAAAGATGCACTTCACAAGGGTCCAGCAATTTTGTTTAGGACTTTGTGATAAACATTGAAAATTTGGAGCATCAAATTTTGTTTTATACTCTCGATTCTAAAATGTGCTCGACAAATAGAGTCTGTAAATTGGTATCACTAACATAACAGTATGTTTCTGTCATAGCTTGTTATGGTTAAAAAGGTTTGTGATTCACACTGTTGTACCTGTCATACCTAAATGTTTGTATTCGAAAAATCAAAAGTATTTTGTTTCTATTATGTGCCTCAAATTGTATACTTCAATTCTTTAAAAAAAGGAAAACATTTTATTTGTAAATTTCATGATTTTAAAAGGTATTGCATGGAAAGGTCTTGTATTTTTGCATAAATGAATAGAACTCTGTTTCATGTACTGTGTACATTGGCTTTATTGACCGAATGTATGTTGAAAATAAAAAAGTGACAATTGGGAAAAAGGAAATTGTTTCTTTGATGAATCATTATACATTGTGCATATACAACAATAGGCTACTTCAATGTCTACCTCTTTAATATGTGACACGATCAAGAGGAATGAGTCGGATGTCGACCCTGGTCGAAAATGAGTTTTTGATACAGTTTTAAAGAAGACACTTCAAGCTTTCAGGAACTGAAAACCCATGTCAATACGACTTTTTGTTTTAAAGTTATGTCAAATTATGTACTTGAACTTCCATCAAAACTTATAGATACCCCTCGCACTAAATTGGCTATATCTCAATTTATGATTCCCCAACATCCGACTCATTTCTCTTGATTGCGTTACATATGTCAGTGCATATTCCAGTGAACCCACCTTATTGTCACACTGGCATATACCCAGGCAGGGCTGGAACTTCAGATTTGTTCAAACCAGCCAGTTGGACAGGTAACTTACAGAAATTCCGGCCCAACAGAAATTCCACCAGCCCCTGTAACTCATTTATGAGTTTGACAAACTTCACCCACCCAATGCTAAAGTTACTCACTATGGGCAGATGGGTGGGTGCTATTTTCAAGCCTGTACCCAGGTGATCAAAGATTAATTGCCACAAGGTCACTGCACAGAGGTAGATGAACTAGTTTTTTAGTGATGTCTATGACTTTAACATTCCAGAAAATACCTTCCAATATGTGGGATGTATGTATGATACCCGCACAACAAAAAGTGTTTTCCAAGTCTTCACAAACTTATGTGACTAAATACTAAATGCCACAAATGGCAACTTTACCAACACATTCTCCAAAATATGTCCCTTCCTGTTAGTGATTACAGGAAATAATATATATCTTATATAGGGATAATTGGGCAGGGATAACAGCTGGGGTAGCTGCAGTATAATCAAAACCTGTGCAAAATCTTCCTTTGCCTCCCTATACTAACTTTAAAAGGCACCCAAAACCTAAGAGAATATTTTATCCGAGCAAAGACAACTTATACCAATCCCCTAAACCTAATATATCCAATAGTGGCCGACCATGCGAAGTGCAGAGGATCACAACTCCAAAACTGACATTTACACTAAGGCGACGTAAAAAGAAACATTGTTCTATGGGCTAACGGACCTCTCGTCTAATATTTTAATGTGGTAAAGAATACCTTTGAATTTTTGAAAGCAACAAAAGCACGCTAAAGTATTTAACTGTAGAATAAACTAAATTTACAAAACAATGTCAACATTTAGATTTTACCTTCAGATTTCACAACAAAAAAGTCCACCCCATACTAAATATACTTCAACGGGCCTGGAATTCCTTGATTCCATGATCAAGATCAAGCAAATAAATGATTTTTTGAAATTCAAAAAGGCCACCTTTCTTCCCCCTTTCCTACACTTCCCTCACCCCCATCCTGAGACAGTTTATTTTCAATATATACAGTTAAGCCCACAATTATTCATACCCCTTGAAAAACTCCATGAGTTTTTTTGCGATTTTCTCATATCTATACCAGCTGAAGTGGTGGAACCTTCACTTTACACTAAAGATAATTAGTTTGCAAGTACAAATCAATATTATTTGGGCTCAACATATTTTGCATAACAATAGAATTGAACAATAATTGTGTTTTTATGCCTGTCCAAAATTATTCATACCCCATACCAATTCTCAGGATTGACGCCACTTTTTGTGATAATACACATGTTTTTGACATTCCAAACATTCTTTATATTGTGTGATAGGCTTTTATATTGTTATGCAATTATTCCATGATGTGTGTATACAATGATAATGCATTACAAATGTGTCCTATTGTAGGTACAGTGAAGGATATTATAGGACTACACTCTAGCTCTTTGACAGCATGGCAAAGGAGATCAAATAACTCAGTGAGGACCTTTCTTTGTGCATTGTGAATGCTCACAAAGAGGGGAAAGGCTACAAAGCTATTTCGAAGCAATTTAAAGTACCAAATGCCACAATATAAAGCATAATTACGAAGAACAAGACAGTTCAAATCAGTTCAAATCAGTTAAAACCTTGAAGAATACGGTCGGAAGCCAACAGTGTCCCCTTGTTTGACAAGAAAAGTATGGTGAAAGACCAACAACAATCCACATATCACCGTCAATGCTCTCCTGAACAACCTTGGTGAGTCTTGGACCAATATATTAAGGCAGACACTCCAGCAGACATAGTACACAAGAGTTCTCCATGGACTCCGACCATGAAAGACTCTACTCCTGAAAAGAGACAAAGAGAAACTCATCTAGCATTTGCAAGAGCCCTGCTGGACAAAGATCCAAGTTTTTGGTATTCAGTGTTGGGGTTGTCTAAGGTACAAGACAAGTTTCTCTGTGTCTCTTTTAAGGAGTAGAGTCTTTCTTGGTCGGCCTCCATGGAGACCTCATGTGCAATATATGCTGGAGTGTCTGCCATTATATCTTGGTCCAATAATTGCCAAGGTTGTTCAGGAGAGCATTGATGGTGATCTGTGGATTGTTGTGGGCCTTTCGCAATACTTTTCTTGCCAAACAAGGGGACACCGCTGGCTTCCGACTGCATCCTTCAATGTTTTTTAGTGAGTTGAACGTCTTGTTCTTCCTAATTATGCTTTATATGGTGGATTCTTGCACTTGGAATTGTTTCGAAATAGCTCTGTAGCCTTTCCCTTATTGTGAGCATTCACAATATGCACAAAAAGTTATTTGATCTTCTTCGCCATGCTGACAAAGAGCTAGAGTGTTGTCCTATATAATATCCCTCACTGTACATTCAACAGGACACATTTGTAATGCATTCACATTGTATGCACACATCATGGAATAATTGCATGACAAATATATAAAAGCCTATCACACAATACAAAGAACGTTTGGAATGTCAAAAACATGTGTATTATCACAAAAAGTGGCCTCAATCCTGAGACTTATGGGGTATGAATAATTTTGGACAGGCATAAAAACACAATTCTTGTTCAATTCTATTGTTATGCAAAACATGTTGAGCCCAGATATATTGATTTGTACTTGCAAACTAATTGTCTTTAGAGTAAAGTAAAAGTTCCACCACTCCAGCTGGTATAGATATGAGAAAAACGCAAAAAACTCATATTTTTCAAGGGGATGAATAATTGTGGGCTTAATGCACTTATCAATTGCAGCCCCGGCCCCGGGGGACCCGGGGATAGCGGGGATTAGGGCCGGGACGTACAAATTGCCGATGTGACGTCCCGGCTACAGTCGTGTACGGTCCCCGCAGGGCGGGGCACCACTTTTTGTACGCCCCCGCTACAGTCCCGGCCCCCCATAGCCGGGACAAAGTGTACGCCGGCGTACGGTCCCGGCCCCCCATAGCCGGGACAAAGTGTACGACGGCGTACGGTCCCGGCCTCAGACAGCCGGGCCAATATTAGCGAATCGTTATTATGTTACACGGTTTCATGATTTACCGTTGACTTCTATGGTTTTGTGAATAGTTTTAAATTATACAGTGCTCCAGAACAAAACTTACCAGAGGCCTAAAACTAAAAATACAATAATGTTGGCATGATCTATCTCAGTTTGTTGTCAACCAGAAATGAATCGAGTCAAAAAATCACTTTATGGATGTCATATTGTGTAGCTTTATTTTTGATATATCATGCGTACCCAATGGCAACATTGGAAAGTTTTGATCCAATTTATTTATTATGAACAAACAGTAGGCCTATTTAAGTTTTAAAAATGAACCGAAAACATGATGATTGATCTAGCTAATTGACTTGGGAGGGGTATTTTGGACCTTCTTGGGGACTTGGGAGGGGGAATTGAGGGTGGGGGCTCCCCCTCCCTGACTTACGGGCCTGCAAGTAGGTGTTGTCTATCTGTCCGGGCCCTACCTTGTACATTATTCCAGGCAAAAGCACTATATGGTCAAATTGTACTAAGTTTACCGTAGACATGGTAGTGAAAATCCAGGCATTGATCAATCGAGGTGACTAATTTTAAAGTTTAATATAGTGCATGTCTGTATTTTATATCTCTATGCACCGGTGTGGATGATATGTACCTTAGCGTACATCCCCGCTATGTGTGCGTACACGGTTTTTACACCCCGGCTACCCCGGGGTGTACATTTTTTGTACCTTAGCGTACGTCCCCACTATGTATGTGTACGCCCCAGCTATGCCCCGGGGTGTACATTTGTGTACCCTAGCGTACGCCCCCGCTACAATGCCCGGCCTATTTTTTCAGTAATGTACGTCCCCGCTATGCCCCGGCTACACGCCACGGCTAGCGGGGGCACGTTTTGTACGCCCCGGGTATACGTCCCCGCATAGCCGGGCCATGTTTTTTGTACGTTGGCGTACGGTCCCCGCATAGTCCCCGCCATGCCCCGGGTCCCCCGGGGCCGGGACTGCAATTGATAAGTGCATAACTGTACCTATACACTATCATTCAATACAACTTTGTACACAGGTAAGACGTGGTTTAGTTTTGTGGTCTCATTCAAGTATGACTACATGTATTAGCTTTATTCACAAACATCACTGTTTTTGTAAATTGAAAACATTTTATAGAATTAGAAATAAAGACTGATTTTATTAATAAATCACTGCTCTCACTTCATTCACTTCATGATAAGATCCCCAAACTCACTTTGATCCCAATCAATCAATCAGCCGTGTGTTCAAGGAACACAATTCTGGGCAAAATAATCTTGTTTTGTTTGGTCGCGGCATACGAGCTGTTTTTAAGGGGATTAAAAGAAAAACAGCAGCTGGGGCAAGCTTAGACTTTATCCTCCAGTCGTACAATACGCTCCACTGCGTTCGCGCTATGCATTGTAGGTAATTTTGTTCAGACGGCGCAGGACGACTCTTCGGGGACTGGTGGCACTAGTCTAGGGCAAGCTATGTATGGTTGCATTTCGGGCCTATCTGACGCCTAACACACGGAGCGTGTTTGAGCAAAAAGTGCCTAACAGACGCGACAGCTCGTATTGAAATGCGTGTAATAAACGAGTAGTGTTATTGAATAGGGGGTGAACAGCGCCGTTGATACGAGACTGATTTGTACCTGTCGAATTCGTATCTATCACGATTTTAACTTTAGCGAATTTTCGTCATCGTCATATGTGGAAGTTGTACACAAAACAAACTGGAATGGAGGCTTTATTTGCGAACAAAGCCTTCTTACTTAGGCCATGGACTTATTAGTCATGCTTAGGCTGCTGTCTGCTTGATGAATTGTCATCTGATCCTGAAGATGATGCTGAGCTGAGCTATAATCAAAACAAAGAATTCTTGATCAAAACATTTATTTCAGTCACGCCAGCGTCATCCGAATTCTAAACGCAGTGTGATGAGCCCTTGACAACCATGCCACAACGCGTTCGGGCTGGCGTAGGCCTACTTACATAATAGTCCAATCACGCAGCGTGGGGTCTTGTTGATTAGGGCCGCGATTGGTCAATTACCTTTTGTTTACAAGAACGTCACACCTTCCGGTTTTACGTCGCGATTGACGCGTTCACGCACAGTATGCCCCAGACGCTGGGACACTGAGGAATCGTATACGATTTGATCGAGAATTCTTTGTTTTGATTATAGTGAGTAACCATTCCTAGCAGGTGTCCGAATTGTCCAGCCATGGCAAATTTGCCAGTGGACTGGCAAATATGCCCGCTAAGTGGGCATATTTGCCAGTATTTACAGTTAATCCAAAAGTAGCGCTTCCACACAAAAAATGGCATATTCTACCCTTCATTAATTAATAGGGTGTTTCCATAAATACAGGTACCAGTGGGATATTTGCATTGTCTATATTCAAATAATGGTTCAATATCCTGTTATATGAATGTTTGTGGTTAATTTTCATTTTAAAATCTGATTAAGTCCATAAAGTTGCACTGGTATAACACCACAACATGTATATTATATCAACATTTTTTCTTATTTTGGTGAAAATTTGGCAAAATATCCTACAATTTTGGCAAAAAAGTGTGACATTTAAGACAGGGTCAAAATATTAACAATATTGTGATTTTGTTTAGAGTAATTGTGTTATCTGTAGGCTAAAAATTAATGATCAATATCAAACTAGTTTTGAAGTGTTAAACACATTTTTCGTAAGTAAATTACTGAGAATTAATAATTGAATACATGGCAATTTTACCGTCACCGTGTAACATTTGGTGTCTCAAAAACCCGTTACACGGTGAAGACAGTTTTCTTTAAATTTAACAGTGACAATAATCTCCATCTTATTTCCCTTTTGTTGATTTTACAAGCCTCTCTGATAGGTTAAAGGAAAATAGAAGAGTTAAACTGAAATTGCAACAAACATAGAAAATATAGCTGTTTTTAAGTTTGAATATTATGTTTGGTGTCTCCAAAAATGTTACGCTGTGAGAACTTTAGGGTAACATCATAGTTATGTGCCAGCACACTTTATGAATAAATTGTGTATAAACTGTCTCTTGGTATAGGCTCCTAGCATACATGGAACAAAAGTTTCCACTTTATCTATATACTAATTTTCGGAACATGGCTTTATTAGATAGTTCAATATAATTTTAAACTCGCGTCCCTCCTCAACTGAAAAAGCGTGGTAATTGCGCCTCTAATACACGAGCTAATTAGATAGTTCAATGCCCGTATTTTACCGTTTTCAGACATGCGCAGAAAGGATCACATGTGAAAATCCGAAATGTTGAATTTCTTTTACTCGGGTAGCTACTTTCGGACACAAATTGTGGTTTTCGGAATGAGTGATGACATATGGTCTTCACCCAAAATATTTTCTTCAGGGATATAGCTACATTTCTGTATATGCGGCTGTTTGTTATTCTTAAAGAACGCATAGTAACAAGCATTTATACGTCCGACAAATAAAAATATTTCACGACATTTTCTAAATGTAAACAAAAACTCTTACACAGATCTTAAAGTGACACTTTCACATTAGTAACATAGACAAACGCGGAGTTTGCTAACGATAAAGAAACTGGCGGTACCATACCAACCCTATGTTGTTGCTACGCGACCGCGTTTAACATGGCGCACGCGATTCGGCGCACACGTAATGACGCAGACAAAGTGTGTACGCGTTTGTGGCGCAAACTGTACATTGTAACGGGGCAGGGTGAAAGCAGGCAGTCCGTACGGTTACTCCGCGGTGCATACCGTACAGTGCAATACAAGGTATTAAACGAGAGCAAGACACACACAAAACATTTATCATAAACATGATAAAGCCAAGACCTTTATTTTAATAAAGAAACTGGGAGCAAGGCGCCAACCGTATCCAGGATAACATGTATTAAAGTGACTAAAGTGGCTGAAGGAAAATACATTTGATGGAGTCACCCATGCAGTTGTAACCCCATGGCTGGTCATGAAGCTATGGGCTGGTGGATCAGGGTCGACCCCCCCCCCCCCCCCCCCCCCCCCACCACACACACACACCCCTTTCATTTTCTTTGTGCGACTTATACAGCGGTGCGGCTTACTGTATACTATGATGAGGTCTGAATCTTAATGTGAGGTGCTGCAGCTTATTCGTCGTGCGGCTTATAGCACGTAAATTACGGGATTGTCACATCATACCCTAAGGTCTAAGCCCCTTCCCCCCGCACTTCCCTTACTTGATAATATGGATATAGTGCGGCCTTATGACTATTAGGCCACATGGGGTATCTGGAAAACGGAACGTGCGGTATTGCCCCATCATACCCTAAAGTCACCTCCTCCTTCCCGCACTTCCCTTACCGTTATGATACTCTGGATATAAGGGCACATGGGGCATCTGGATAAACGGAACGTGTAGTATAATAATTATCATGATTATTATAGAGTATCTGGATTAGTAAGGGCACTATAAAACGCAGATAGTCTCAAATTACCTGGATATACTATGCGCAGGTGGGCCACCTGTGATAACTGGATTTTAAGGGTGTACTGACCGACTATAAAACTATAGAACCCACTATAACGCTCAGAACGTAGGCCTATACCTGGATACATTATGTGCATGGGCAGTGGCGGCACCAGCATTAACATTTTAAAGGAGGAAAACGGGGTGGCGGGGCAATAAAAGAATCGGGGGAGACAATTTAAAGCTAATTTTAAGTTACTTTCAGTTTTGACATTAGAATTCAACTTTTTTATTATTTGGGGGTACAAAATGGGTAGAGACATGAGCTGACAGGGGGGTAACTGGAGAGGAGGGTGGAGGTCACGACTGGGCATTTCCCCCTACCGTTAGTGCCGTCACTGCACCTGGGGGTAGGTCTACCTGCTGGATTAAAGGTCACATGGGGTTACCCACCCATGTGTTCTATAATTATATTAACATGATTAAGGCAATCCAGATACTCTGAATATTCTAAGTATTTTTACACCTGAATAACCATTCAGGTGTCCTTATTATTCCACGTAGGCCCTATACACAGTTATCACGGGTGCCCTTAATATTCGATTCAAGATAAACCACATAGTCCAGGGAGGTCCTATATTGGATCACTAATACACAATCTTGATTATTAAAGTACATGGGGGTGGTACCTGAATAATCAAGGGCACCATGTGTTACATGCATGGCGCACATGGATTTCTTAAGGGCACATGGTATATATGGATTATTAAGGGCACTGTGGTACCAATGTCAGTATTAAGGGCACCTAGGATACATAGAGTATCAAACGACATACTCTTGCTGTTTTACAATACTCTCATCAATCATACGTTTTGATGTGACTAACCACCCGCTATTATAGCTTCGGCACCTATACCTGCGCTTTCCATTATAAACTGGATATAATACGGGCACATTGGTATGGATATAACGCTGGCACATGCGGTACCTGGGTTGTTAAGGCCATCTGTGAGGGGTAGGGCCTAGGCCTATAATAATGGGCAACCGGTGTATTTAGAACACGTGGAGTACTTGGATTAGGAACATGGGTATCTGTATTATTTAGAGCGCATTGGGCCTAGGCGCATGGTGTATTAAGGGCACCATGTCACTTACATTATATCAAGGGCACTTTAGGTAGGCCTACGTGAATTATTTAAGGACATACTCTTGATATTTATATAAACATTTATAACGCTTTGATATTACTCACCACTGCCTATAGTCATATCACAATTTGTGATATGACTATATTACTGCCCGCTATCTTCGGCACCCGCGTTTAATATACTTGAATATGATAAAGTAAGGGCACCTGGGTATCTCGCTATAACGGCACACTGCAGTACCTGGATTATGTGGTATCCGGTGCATTATTAATGGCAGCTGTGGTCACAGGCTGAAAAGGTAGGCAATACAGAAAGCTCCTTGCCGGGAAATTTGAGCATTTGGAGGGAAATTTTGGCATTTGGAGGGAAATGTTACTCTTTCATTAAGAAATGCATTCCATTTTGGAGGGAAATTTGGAATCGCTTGCCGGGAAAAAAACATTTTTTCAGGCCATGGCTGTGGTAATGGATTAGTGGTAGAGCTTAGGCCTCTAGGGTCCCTGGATATAATGGGACAACGGGTACCTGCATTTCAGGTCACACGGGAGGCCTACATAGGTATCTGGAAACACAAGGTCAACCTACTTTAAGGCACGTGATACCTGGATTATCAAAAGCACCTACGATATTCGGATTATTTAGGGCCCGTCTGGATTATGTATACATGTAGGACATATTCTTGATATTGTATCAAATTTTCTTACGCTTTGTTTACTTACCTCCCCGTGAAATCTTCTAGCGGGTCCGCGCGAAGCGC
Organism: Ophiura sarsii; assembly: GCA_035610835.1. Classification (NCBI taxonomy): domain Eukaryota; kingdom Metazoa; phylum Echinodermata; class Ophiuroidea; order Amphilepidida; family Ophiuridae; genus Ophiura; species Ophiura sarsii. The sequence goes on along the minus strand of CM069452.1, from coordinate 22,632,803 downwards.
GGATGCCCGCTAGTCAATATAATTAGAGTTACAAGGAAATTAAGCTTTGGTGTCTCCGTTACACGGGGACGCATGAAATATCAATTCCACCATCCAAAAAATAGGTAATCTCATCTTTTCACTATTAATGATGTTTATAAAGTAGAGCAATGGTAAATGCCTTTAGAAAAAACAAAATCAAAGGGATCAGACAGTTTCTGCCGTTGCCAGGCATAATTGAACATTTTGGTGTCTTTTGGTGTCTCAGTTACACGGGGAGACAAGTATTTCAAAGAAATACTGATGTTATAATGATGAAAATGTATCTCTGTACGCTTCAATGCCCTGTTCTGATCCATTTTAATGAAATAGAATAATGGAACATATTATGAAAGTGGTTATTCAGTTAATATAGACACATTTTGAATATTTAGACCTAATTTGTGTATGTCACACATTGGCGCCCTTATTTATGGAAACACCCCATATATCAATTGTTTAACTCAATACCTAAATATTTTGTGTCGCTTCAAAAAAATTCTTGGTTGCGTTTTGCCAGAAAAATGATGAAATTTCAGTCATTTTGTGGCAAGTGGACATTTGCCAGTATTTACAGTTAATCCAAAAGTAGCGCTTCCACACACAAAATGGCATCTTCTATCCTTCATATATCGATAGCTGAACTTGATACCAAAATATTTTGCGTCGCTTAAAAAACATTCATGGTTTAATACGTTTTACTAGAAAAAAAGATGCAATTTCAGTCATTTTTTGCAAAAACTATTTTTGAAATTTCATTTTCAAGCTTTCATTGAAAGTGCACTATTACATTAACAAAACAGGGAATCCTCTACGCTTAGGAAAGAAGAAAAAAAGTTGTGTTGCCGGTTGCCCTCAAGTGCCCAAAAATTAAAATCGGGTCGGTCGGTCGGTCGGATTCTTTCTTTTTTTAAATATTTTAAAATAATTTTATTTAATTTATTTTTTTGGCTGAAAAAATATATGCTTTATGTCAAGACAAAATTGGTATATGCCCATATCAGATATGTCAATTTAACTAATGTTTCTAGTGTGACAATAGTCTAAAAACATTTATTTAAGCTTAAGGCCTAAAAAAAAAAGAGGTTTGATTAACGTAAAACAGGGTAGTAGGCCGGGAGCCCAGAACATTTAATCAGCTGAGAAGGTACAAAAGGTTTGATGGTATGAGTAGGTCAGTTAGGGGTCAAAAGTCAATAATTTGTGTTGCTGCCGGGTCGCATCCTGTACGGGGGCCCTGGGTGTCACGATATAGGGGGCCGAAAAATGTGTTTAATCAGCCGAAGAGGTACATGGACAAAACTGGTTGGATATGATTCCTTAGAGGGTACTTGTAACTACGGTAGCAATGACAGCAACTTTTGCCTGTACGGGGCCCCAGACAGTAGCTTTAAAGGGCCCCCAAATATGGTTTTAATCAGCCGAAGAGGTACATGGATGAAACTTTTTGCATTGGAACTATTACACTTTGGGGTATACAAAAATACCAATGACAGCAACTTTTGCCTGTACGGGGCCCCAGACAGTAGCCCCAAAGGGCCCAACTGATTTATTCAGCCGAAGAGGTACATGGATGAATCTTTTTGATTTGGAACTAGTGCATGATATGATATACAAAAATACCAATGACAGGAACTTTTGCCTGTACGGGGCCCCAGACAGTAGCCCCAAAGGGCCCACAAATATGGTTTTAATCAGCCGAAGAGGTACATGGATGAAACTTTTTGCATTGGAACTATTACACATTGGGGTGTACAAAAATACCAATGACAGCAACTTTTGCCTGTACGGGGCCCCAGACAGTAGCCCCAAAGGGCCCACAAATATGGTTTTAATCAGCCGAAGAGGTACATGGATGAAACTTTTTGCATTGGAACTATTACACATTGGGGTGTACAAAAATACCAATGACAGCAACTTTTGCCTGTACGGGGCCCCAGACAGTAGCCTAAAGGGCCCAACTGAGTTATTCAGCTGAAGAGGTACATGGATGAATCTTTTTGATTTTGAACTATTGCATGATAGGATATACAAAAATACAAATGACAGCAACTTTTGCCTGTACGTGGCCCCAGACAGTAGCCCCAAAGGGCCCCTTAATATGGTTTTAATCAGCCAGAGAGGTAAATGGATGGATCTTTTTTATTTGGAACTATTACATTATAGGATGTACACAAATACCAACGACAGCAACTTTTGCCTGTTCGGAGCCCCAGACAGTAGCCCCAAAGGGCCCCAAGTGCCCCAAATGATTTATTCAGACGAAGAGGTATACGGATGAATCTCTTTGCATTGGAACTTACATGTTGGGATATAAAATTTAAAAAAACAATGACAGCAACTTTTGGCTGTACAGGGCTCCCAGACAGTAGCCCCAAGGGCCCACATGTCCGAACTGATTTATTCAGCCAAAGAGATGCATGGACGACTCTTTTTGAATAAGTATTACATGTAAGGACATACAAAAACGCCATTGGCAGCAACTTTTGCCTGTACAGGGCCCCAGACAGCCGCGCCAAAGGGGGATTTATTCAGCCAAAGAGGTACCTGATTGAAACTTTTTGCATTGGAACTATTACATTGTTGATGTATAAAAAATGCCAATGACTGATAACATTTTCTATACAGGGAGGCCTTAACAGTAGCCTCAAATGACCCAAATGGTTTTTTCTTCAGCGGCGACCCCGAAGGTACGTGGATTGAATCTGCCCTGCCCCCTATAGTGATCAACGTCTTCCAACTAGTAGTTTTAGTAGTAGTACACTTTTACACATAGGGTGAACAAAAATACAAATGACCACACTGTGGTTGTTCGCAGTCATGGAACATTCTCCCTCATACTAACAGAGAAATTGACAACATCTCTCACTTTCGTTGTAATCTTAAGACTCACCTTTTTCCATGCTAATATGAGTTTTTTGTCGCATGCGCTATGATCTAGATGGAATAGCGCCTTATAAATATTAATTGTTATGTTAATGTTATGTTAATGTTATGTTTGTATTAAGGGTCCAGACAATAATAGCCTCAAAGGGCCCTATGTTTGTTCCCTAACTGGTTTATCCAGTTAAATAGGTATGTGGATGAGTCATCTTGCATTGGAATCATTACACATTAGGAGGGTAGGGTGTGCAAAACCTTGTTACGTACAATGGTCAAGATTAGCCCAAAGCACCGTATGACCCATTACAGTCCGGATATTTAACTATTGTATCAACTGATCGCTGAAATAATTAATGAAGCAGTTTTAAAATATACTTGCATTTTGTAACTGAGAAAGAAAACTCAGTAAAACAATAAATAAAGATTCCATCTTCTATTTTGTACTTTCACTAGGCTCATCAAATCGTAGGATAAATGTAAAGAATTTGTTCATTAATCTTGCATGTGCCGCTGTTTAAAGGTAGATGACCCGATCACATTTTCGTAACACAGAATTATTTCAAACATACGGAGATTTTCATATCATATGAAAGCTCGTATTTTTCTCATCATCATACTGAAATTTGACGGCCTAAATCGGTATAATTACGGAGAAATCGATGAAATAACGTCGAATTACCGCGAATGGTGGTATACCACCGATATAGTTTGTGTACTACTCAATGGGTACAGTTCACAGCATCTTGTGCGTGTAAAATAAGAACCATTAGAGCTATGCAACTCAAACTTTGGAACACGACTTTTTTAAGGATGACCTTTCATGTAGAATAGAAAACTTCAAGTTGAAAATCGAAATGTGATCGGGTCATCTACCTTTAAGGTGGGGGGATCAACCAAACTCATGTTTTTATATTTAAAATGGTATATGTTTCATATTTCTGTAAGTAAAATTTTTTAAATCCTGAACATTGCTTTTTAGATAATGTTTATTAAAGATCTCTGTGGTATTAAGAAACAAAGCTGAGTCTGTAAGTACAAATATCAGTATATAATGTTGTTTGCTGGCATTCCTTCTTTCATAAATCCGAAGTGTACCTCCGCTGAATAAAACAGTTATAGGAAGCCTTTGTACAAAACAAGTTGAAATCATTTAAAAGTATTGTGTATACCTTAACAATGTGATAGTTCAAAGGTAGCCCTATTGGATCTTATGCATTAAGATTCAAAAGATCCATGTATCTCCTTGGTTGAATACAACAAGGGATATGGGCACTTTAGGGCAACTATTTGTGGGGGCCCGTACTGGCATCATCTTCTGCCATTGGTATTTTGAGGTACCTTATGCAATCAATTCATGTACCCTTTTGGCTGAATAAACCATGGGTGTGGGGCCCTTTGGGCTAAAGCCCCATACAGCCAAATGTTGCTGTCACTGGTAATTATGTATCCTAACGTGTTGTAGTTCCAATGCAAAATGCTTAATCCATGTACTTTTTCTGCTGAATAAATTAGTTGGGGATTTGGGCCTTTATTGTGGCTCTTGTATGGGGCCCTGTAATGTTGCTATATTTTGAAAATAAATGGAAAGGATTTATTTTATGAAGCAGCCCTACTTCCAATAGTTGCATATTTTTATTTTGTTTGCATAAGGTTGTAAATATCTCTCTCTCCCATGTCTCTATTTATTTTATTGTCTCTTGTTAATGCGTCACATTTTATTGTCTTCATAATTATAATTTTGTGTTAACATGTATTTTTGTATGAAATGATTAGTATGTTGCCAAAAAACTAATAACAAAGCTGCTGCCACATGTATTTTTGTATATATTGTAACCTGCAATAGTTCCAATACAAAAAGATTAATCCATGTGCCACTTAGGCTGAATAAATTTGTCGGGGCCTTTCAGGGCTACTGTTTCGGGACTCATACGTAAAAGGCGCTGTTGTTGATATATTTGTATGGGGCCTGTCCTATTCTAAATCAAAACTTCTTTTGCTGAATATATCAGTGGGGGCATGTGCGTCCTTTGGGTCTACCGTCTGGAGCCCCACTATCATGTAATAGTTCAAATCTACAAAGATTCATCCACGTATCTATTGGACTGAATAAATCAGGATGATGGGCTTTTTGGGCTACTTTCTGGGGCCCCATACATGAAAAGGTTGCTGTTATTGGTATTTTTGTATATCCTATCATATGTATTTTACATCTCTTTTAACAGATTTATCCATGTATCTCTTTGGCTGAATAAATGAGTTAGGACATGTAGGGTCTGTACAGGCAAATGAGTTGGGGCATGTGGGGCCCTTTGGGACGGGCTACTGTCTGGAGCCGATACAAGCAAAAGTTGCTGTCAGTGTTATTTTTTGTATCCTTACATTAATACTAATACTATTAGTAATTTACTATTCAAAAAGATTCATCCATGTACCTCTTTGGCTGAATAAATCAGTTGGGGCATGTGGGGCCCTTTGGTGCTACTGTCTGGGGCCCCACACAGGCAAAAGTTGCTGCCATTGCTATTTTTGTATATCCTTTCATATAATAGTTCCAATGCAAAAAGATTCATCCATACCTCTTCGGCTGAATAAATCAGTTGGGGATGTGGGGCCACTGTCTGGGCCCCGTACAGGCAAAAGTTGCTGTCATTGGTGTTTTGGTATCCTATCATGTTATACTTCTTATTCAATAGATTTGTTCATGTATTTCTTTGGCTGAATAAATCAGCTGGGGACTTGGGGCTACTGTCTGGGGTCCCGTACAGGCAAAAGTTGCTGTCGTTGGTATTTTGTATATCCTATCATGCGATAGTTCCAAATCAAAAAGATTTATCCATGTACCTCTTCGGCTGAATAAATCAGTTGGGCCCTTTGGGGCTACTGTCTGGGGCCCCGTACAGGCAAAAGTTGCTGTCATTGGTATTTTTGTATACCCCAAGGTGTAATAGTGCCAATGCAAAAAGTTTCATCCATATACCTCTTCGGCTGATTAAAACCATATTTATGGGCCCTTTGGGGCTACTGTCTGGGGCCCCGTACAGGCAAAAGTTGCTGTCATTGGTAATCTTGTATATCATATCATGCACTAGTTCCAAATCAAAAAGATTCATCCATGTACCTCTTCGGCTGAATAAATCAGTTGGGCCCTTTGGGGCTACTGTCTGGGGCCCCGTACAGGCAAAAGTTGCTGTCATTGGTATTTTTGTATATCCTATCATGCAATAGTTCAAAATCAAAAAGATTCATCCATGTACCTCTTCAGCTGAATAAATCAGTTGGGCCCTTTGGGGCTACTGTCTGGGGCCCCGTACAGGCAAAAGTTGCTGTCATTGGTATTTTTGTATACCCCAATGTGTAATAGTTCCAATGCAAAAAGTTTCATCCATGTACCTCTTCGGCTGATTAAAACCATATTTGGGGGCCCTTTAAAGCTACTGTCTGGGGCCCCGTACAGGCAAAAGTTGCTGTCATTGCTACCGTTGTTACAAGTACTCTCTAAGGAATCATATCCAACCAGTTTTGTCCATGTACCTCTTCGGCTGATTAAACACATTTTTCGGCCCCCTATATCGTGACACCCAGGGCCCCCGTACAGGATGCAACCCGGCAGCAACTCAAATTATTGACTTTTGGCCCCGTACTGACCTACTCATACCATCAAACCTTTTGTACCTTCTCAGCTGATTAAATGTTCTGGGCTCCCGGCCTAGGTCTGATTTTTTTTTTTTTTAATCTATAAAATGTCTATGTAATTTTATATACCAGCACACATGTACCGACATACAGAGTTACAGACATAAAAAATAAATTTTAAAAATAAAAATGTAAAATTAAAAAATTAAAAAATGTTTAGGGTCGGCGGTAAAAATAGGGTCGGTCGGGTTACGCCAATCAGCTCTTTTTTTTTTTTAGGCCTTAATTATTCATTTCAAGCAAGAAATAGTAACATTTAATCAAATTCAAATCTAAAAAAAAAAAATGTGACCCTAGTTTTTACGATTTTAGGGTCGGTCGCTGAGGGCAACACAACTTTTTTTTGGCCATATTGTATACTCATTGGTGTACACACACCCCTCCCCTCCCCACCACAAACCCCTCTCACCCCATCCCACATGCACAAACCCACTCAACCCCAAACCTACTCCACCTTCCCGCAATGCCCCCTCCAAATCTAAACCACCCCTACAACCTCCCCTCCCCACCAAACCCCTCCACAAACCCCCTCCCTTTCCCATCCCCACCACAAACCCCTCCCCTTTCATTCACAAAACCCCTCTCCCACCACAAACACCCTACCCTCCACACCCCACGGCCTACCCTCCCCACCGCACCACAAACCCCTCCCCCACCATAAACACACCACCCACCCCACCCCTAGGCCAACCCTTCCCACCCCATGCATCCACGCCACCATCCCCCTTCCCCACCATAAACCCTCTCCCCAGGGCCATCCCATTCCCATTCGCCACCACAAATCCCTGTCCTCCACCACAACCCCTCGTCCCCACCAAACCCCCCTCCCCAACCCCCCAACCCATCACTAACCCCCTCCCAACCACAATCCCCCATCACTAACCCCTTCCCAATCACAAACACCCTGCCTATACCCCACCTCACACCCTCCCTATACCCCACCTCACACCAAACCCCCTATTACAAAAGAATCCATGGTATCGATTATCGTTGCGCCGCCCATCACTACAAAAACTTTTTTACAATAGACAAAACTTTTGCTTGATGCTGAATGGATGTTTCTGACACACCCCTTGTATTTCATTGGCCACAAGTACTCATTTAGTCTAGTGGATCCACCCAGATATAGTGCTGGGTGATATCAAGCCTCTCAGTCTCAAACCCAAAATTGATATCAACTTTTTCAGCGTGAAATTTTGAAAAAACTAGCCAAATAAAATGACAATTGAACAATCCGTTTTTATCCCCCTGGTTTGTAAAACCAGAAGGGGATTTTGTCATCATGCCAATGTGCGTAGGGGTGTGTGTATGTGGGGGTGTGTGTGCCTTTTGGTTAGCCTTTTTTCCGAATGCTGTATCTTTTGAAAGGATGGACGGATTGACTTCAAACCTTCAGCGATAGGTAGGCCATGGTCAAAAGATGTGGCTGCTTGTTTTGGGGTCTAATTTGCATAGGTCATCTGAGGTCAAAGGTCATCCAGAGGTCAAATCGTAAAGTTGCCCGATTGACGTCAAACTTGGAGACAAGAAACATGAACACCGGGTGAACATGTCTAAAATAAATTAGAGGTCATCTGAGGTCAAAGGTCATCCAGAGTTCAAATCGTAAAAGTTGTCCGATTGACTTTAAACTTGGAGACAAGAAACATGAACACCGGGGGAACATGTCTAAAATAAATTAGAGTTCATCCGAGAGTCATTAGAGGTCAACCAAGGTCAAAGGTCAACAAGGGGTTAAATTGTGCAATGAACACCGGGGGAACATGTCAAAAAATAATTAGAGGTCATCCGAGGTCAAAGGTCATCCAGAGGTCAAACCGTAAAAGTTGCCCGATTGACGTCAAACTTGGAGTAAAGAAACTGAACACCGGGTGAACATGTCTAAAATTAATTAGAGGTCATCCGAGGTCAATGGTTATTAGAGGTCATCCCAGGTCAAAGGTCACCAAGGGGTTACACCGTGCAATGAATACCAAGTGAACATGTCATTGTCAAAAAATAATTAGAGGTCATCCAAGGTCATCTGAGTTCACAAGTCATGAGGTCAAATCAGTAAAGTTGCCCAATTGACTTCGTACTCGGATTTGGTTTGGTCGGGGGAATGCGGCTGGAGACTCAAAACCCCTAAAAATAAAGGGTGATTTTGGGAAAAAACGGTATGGGTTTTGCTTCATTATAGACCCAATTTTCGCAAATTATCAGAAAAATAGACCACATTTTTGCAAATTTTACCCATTTGTAAAAACTGACCCCATCATTAGGGATTTTCCAGCAAAAATCATACCCCATGTTTAGGGATTTTTTGCAAACAAGCTACCCATAGAGCGGTACATCTCAGTATACCGTATTAGGCGAGTAACACCCCCCTCATGATTTTAATGTCTCGCATAAGGGATTGAAATCCTTATATATGCCTTTGAAAGTTAAAAATTAAGGGCCGTATTCTCGTACGTAGTTAAACACGATTTTAAGCTAAACACGCGTCTAACTTTGACTTTAGACACAGCGTTTAACTAAACGCAATTCTCGTACATTTGTTTTACTTAGACACGCGTCTAACTCGCCAAAATGTGTCTAACTTTAAACATGGGTATGGGGGTAGTTTAATGCGTGTTTAACTAAACTCGCGCACCAACTGTATGCCTTGAATGATCACTCATCCGTGCCCGGTGCAAGCTGACGTGCGGATCGCGTAGTCTTTAAAAATACCGTGTATTGAAGGCATTCGGTCGATATTCATTGTACTCCATTAGGGCCACAATGAATTAAATACCTGTATACAATCAACGCAGGACCACTCTGGGAACGAGATTTGCAGAGTTTAAAATCGTGTTTTGTTAAACACGTCGTTTAAAGGATAAACTCAAGTTTTAGTTAGACACACGTTTAGTTAAACACGGTTTTAAGCTAAAACCGTGTTTAGTACGAGAATACGGCCCTAAATGTCTTTGCATGTACAGTACTGTACTGATAGTGATAGAAAAACAAATTGAAAAATGAAAATAAGTGAAAAGCCCATAGGAGGGACATAACGCTACTCCTGAGTCCATACATAGCCAAATCAGTATACTTGCGCGGATGAGTCGCTGAGGGCCGCCGTGGCTTAGTGGGTGCAACATAGGGCCAGAGTCCGGAAGGTCCCCTGGATCAAATCCCTGCAGGTTTCTGGCGATTTAGTTGGTGCTTTTTCTTCGATTTTGTTTTCTTTTCACAAAAAAAGAAAAGAATGTTTTATTAATCCTACCCAGCACTCGGGTGGGGGGTGGGGGGGGGGGGGGGGGGGTTAGTAGCACCGTTTTGGTCTTTCAAGCGCGAGCCCTACACAATGTTTACTATAACATAATCTTTTCCAGCTACAACGATGAATAGCGCAGTAAAGCAACCCGATTTTCAATACGCTTCAGTTGTATTTATAGTAATCTAAAAATAATATAAATTATGAATAAATAATGTATTTCTTATTCTTCCATCAGTGTCAGAGATTCAGAGTGAAAAGTGCTGTGACCTAAAGCTGTTGTTAAACTGAGACTAGAGCAGACAGGAAGATACTTTGAAAACTGTGAAGTTGCTGCTTGGAAATCTGGCGAACTCAACTGATTCATGTAGATTATCCTACTGAAGAACCTCTGTTTAGATTATGCAGATGTCTTATATGGATCGAGGTACATGATGTACATATTATAGTTAACTTTAACTTTAAGAAAAGAATGCAATTGTGCTACTTATTTTGCTGACCATTAATTAGGTCATTGAATTTTTATAATTTATTCAAGAAATAGTCATGGAAAAGTCATGAAGTTTGTGACTGTCCTTGTGATGGAACCCTGAAAGAATATTAGTACATTTTATTTTATGATTTTCTGTTTTATGATATTAGAAAAGTTCTTAAGGGGGGTGTGGACCCTCAGCATAGCCTCCGTAAAACTGCTGTAACTCCTTTATTATTCATTTAATCTATATTATAAAAGTACCATATGGGCAATTCCATAGATTGGTGATATGACCTGACAATTTTAAATTCAATTAGGATGCTTATTACCCATTTTATTTGATTGTATACACTTGTAGGTATATGGGACAATCAAATGTTTGAATGAATTGTTTGTAAATTTCAAGAAATGATCGTCAGAAGTTGGAAAATGATTTTTTTTTTCATAAAAAATAAATGGAAAATGTGTGTTCAGGTTAACTATGTTGACCTCTTACATTTAATATTAACTGTAAATATAAATATTTGTTGATTTCTGAAATGCATAATACCTTAGTTTCAAGTTACCAACTATGAAAAATACCTATGCATTGACACAAGTTGGGAGGAATCGCCTGTGTGTCCGATGGTAGTTCGAAATGTAACATGAGTAACGATAAACATCAAATAGTTGTCCTACTCAATTGTTCCTTGCTTTCAAATTTTGCCAAATGGAATAATAATCATACTCCAGGTACTTAATTTGAAAACAGAAAATATAATAGGCTATGTGTAGTTTTATTAAAATGGCAGAGGTTTGAAAACTGTAACGTGAGTAACAATTGTAACATGAGTAACAAAAATGTAACGTGAGTAACGGCCTAAAATGCATTGTAGCAATAAGAAATGAATCTCTTTTTGCTTTGACTGCTTTTAGTTTTATTCATTTATCAGTCTTATGTCAGTCTGGCACTTCCATCACTTTGTACGCACTATATCTAGGGGTCATTACTTGTCGTTTCAAGTTTTTCAACAAGTAAAACAGTAACTTTGTCCTCTGAAAGTCACTTTTGAAGGAAAATATTCAATTTTGTTGGTTAGAAAGTGTTAAATATACATGCATAGCTTATTTACACAAATATTGTAGAGCATTTTTTGCATAATTCTTGCGTTCATCGTTCCTAAGTTCAAAATTATTGATTTTGCGCAAAGGTGCTGAATTCGGCAACCTTGATAACTATGGTGTAATTCATCAATTATATGCAATTATTTTCACCTAACACTTGTTAAACATAATGTTAAGTTTCAAAAAAAGATAATAGCTCTCAAATTGTTTCTGTTTTAATGCAAAATGATATCATTTTCATCAAGATATTGTTGATGTAACAGGTAGAGAGTTTGCAAAATGTCCTGTGAACTTGTGTAGCGGTCATAATTAACCGTTTGGGGAGACATAATAACATTTTGGGAAATTAAATACATCATGTCAAGACTATTTCATAACATTTTGAGCTAATCTGCATGAGCCATATATACAATTTGAATTTGCAAAAACAAGTAACGTGAGTAACGTAACGTGAGTAACAGCTATTTTGGTCAATTTTCTCAAAAGTGTTTGTCTAATCCGATTATTTTCACCTTGCATTTGTAGATCTTAATGTTAGCTTTATGTACCATGTTAAACTTGTTTCCAAAAATATCCTGTATGAGGACACTTTGTGAATGAAGGCTTGCTATTTTATGATGTCCAATCAAATGTAACGTGAGTAACAAAAGTGTTTTCCTTCTCACTCGCAAGTCATGTCTTGTAATTGCAGTTCTAATTGCATATAAAGTAAGTGCTGGGTCTTGTGTAACTATTGCAGAAAAAATAATTCTGTCAAGCTTGTTCTTCTAAAAAATATGGCACTTCCAAAAGTGTAACGTAGCGAAAAAGCGTAACGTGAGTAACATGGAATTTCCCATATACATTTTTTTGCAGAAAAGGGTTCAATGAATCCAACCATGATCATGAAATTGACCATTTTGGAGAAAATATTTAAAAAAATGTTTTTTACCCATTTTAGGTTTGGAAAAGATAACTCAAAATATATTTTGTCAAATTTGTTCACGTACTAGTTTTATTATAGGAAGCTTTTTTATTTTTTTTAAATCTTTATTATTTTATGATAAATTATTGACCAAAAAGTGCCAAAAAAATGTGATTTGTTTACCTCCTAAATCATGAAAAATTACATTTTTGGCACTTTTTGGTCAATAATTCCAAACTGCCACCGCTTGTGTGCTATGCTAACACTGATAAACTTAAGAGTTGATCTACTAACTAACGTAGTAACAGTGTTGTGAGAGAGATGAATGCTCGATCCTTGTAAGGCAGGTTAATAAAGGTCAAATCAAAATCAAAGTAAATAAAAGGGTTGTGCAACATCATCAAAGGTCACACCAATCCCGGGAGGTCGGTGAACATACCAAGCGGGTACGCATCCGCGTCAAAAAAAACATCAAAAAGGGTCCAGATTTCTTGGTTTGACACAAGGAGAATTGGATATTGTTATGGTGGCATACATAAGAGGTAACATCATGTTTTCCTTTAATTTCTGTTTTAATACAGCATGCATCTATTCTACACTTGCCCTTGTGAAGAAGGTTCCACAACAAGAGCCAACCACTAGAGACTCATTCCAGAAGTGTAGTATCAGCCAGGGTCAGAATTCACAAGAGGTAAATTGGGTAATGTTGTCCCAAAAGTGTTGATACCTTTTTATCCCCCAGGCTAAAATAAAAGCTGGATGGGGGATATTGTCATCGTGCCATGTGGGCTGGGCCTGGGTGTGCCACTGAGCTTGCCGATCGGGTCCACTTTTAAATTGAACTTAGTCAGCATAGAATTGGTGGCGCTGTTCTACCGATAAGGCGTAATTGTAGCAGACGACGCTGGCCACACGTCTCTCAGACAACCCAATACGGCAACGGGAGTGCACCATTTTGAATTATTTTTAACAGTCATCGCCGGGTAAACGATAAAAATTCTTCTAATTATGATGAATTTGTCAAAATGATAAGTTTAATATTCGCGATTACGTGTTATTTACTACGAATTCAAAATGTAGGTTTCGCGTGGCCACCGTCGTCTGTGTAAATCTACAGCGCCCCCAAACCTATGCTGACTAACAATTCCGTTAAACCTAGTTAAACATTGTTTTAACAACGCGTTAAACGCTGGTCACGGAGGCATTCCGGACGATTACCATAATTTATTCAAATATGCAAAAGGGTCCGTTTTTGCTACGTACGTTAGTATAGGACTTTCCTATCCCAAAATTAATAGTATCCCTGGCTGGGCTGTGTGTGTGGGGGGTGTTCACTTTTGTTTAGTGTATGGCCTGTTTAGTGCTTTCATATGAAAAGTCAGATTTCAATCTCTACCCAATACCATACTTGATAAGGGCAATTCCAAGCAAATGTCAACCAAATAGCCAAAATTTCAAATGTGCATCCAAAGTTTAATTCTATGCCTATAATGTAGGCAAGAGTCCAAAGTTCAGGATTTTTTAGTTTGTTTAGCGATACTATGTTTTTTGATGTATAAACTAATTAGCATAAATTTGCATATTTGCAGCTTACAAAATCAGTGAAAATTAAGGCTTGTTTTTATTTATTCCATAATCTTTTAGACTCATAGGTACGAGGGGCATTCAGTAAATAATGAAAGTGATCATGGTATGGGATGCATGAGTGATTCTATTGAGGGATAATGTGATCAATACAAAGTATGAACCTTTGTCTTTCAAACAATACACTTTTGGAATGTTAGATACCTTTGGTTATGTAATGTCATTAACATAAACACAATAGGTTTCAGACACTGACTGAAATCTGTCAATTATTTGGCTGGATATGTAATATGTTGAAAATGGGTTGATCGATACATTTGCGTATATCTCGGCAATGCAAGCATAAAAACAGATAACACTTGGCACATAGTTAGAACACACACTTATCTCCGCTTGACATTATTTTTTAGACCTGAATTCCTTAACGCAAATAAGAAGGGACCATCTCAAATGCGCTTTTATTTAGCAAAATCCGCAATAATATACCTTTGAAAACAACAAAGGATAAAGAACAATGAAGGGATTATAATTTAGTAAATTTGTGTGGGATGTAAAGCAATAATAGTGGGGATTTCAGAAGGAGCTGTTCATAAAATTTCCTCAAACCATTGAAATTATGTGACGATTACTTTAACAATACATATATAGTAGCTCTAAAGATAACAGTAATAAGAGAGGTTGTGGCAGCCATCTTTGATTGATACATTCATGTATATCTTTATTTTGACTATCACAATATTTAAACACATTGATTTAAGCATTTTTAATTATTTCTGATTAGAATTTGAAGGCACAGTAAGCTTTTATCTGGTAAATTTCTTGATTTTAGCCATTTGTGGCCCTGTTCAAAATGATCTGCTGTCTGCGCATGCGCACATTTTCTGCAGGTTTCATGCGAATAAGTTCAGAAAATTAGGTAACTATCATATGGAATCTCCCAAACTGGTTAATTGCTTGGATTTTTCATAAATTGTTTGATTTTCCGCAATATTAGTGATTCGCTGACTGGGCATTTTTCAATGAAAATTGGCTATTTGAAATACTGATATTTGTATACTTTTTATTCGATTGCCTCTCCTTACTTTTTACTCATATACTACATACATGTACATCAAATTACACAGGGATTTAAGTTATTGTCTTTTTATCATACTTACGTGAAAAAAAATGGGATTTACCTGCTTCTGGTGTCATGTTATGCAATCTTCTTATCACATGTTTCATACAAATAATTCAAATTTCCCGCCAAATAACTGATTAAGTAGTGTCCCAAGTGTACTTACTTTGAGACAATGCTATGACGTCATAGTTCACACTTATAAATCCAAAACTGTACTGTTTGAAAGATAAAGGTTCATACTTTGTATTGATCACATTATCCCCTCAATAGAATCACTCATGCATCCCATACCATGATCACTTTCATTATTTACTGAATGCCCCTCGTATGATGTTTAAATAAATATCAGGCACAATAGTAGTACTGATGGGAAAAGTTTTGATATAAATTTAATTTTGATCAACGGCCGATTAGTCTTGTTAATCCAGGTAATTAGTATGCATAATCTCATGTCATTCCGCAATGCAAAAGTACAATTTTTTAGGATAGCAAGAAAAAAAATGTACCCTATTTTCATTAACTATTTTTTCTCTGCACACAATTGACATGCTTCACAATGATCAAAATATTTTTGGAAAATTCTGTTAATTAATAGCCCTAACGAGCGTTGTGGAATGACGTGTTGCGGAATGACGGTGCGGAATGACAAATGTATTTATTCCCTATATTTAGGTAATTTATTGAGCAAATTGTGATATTTTTGTGTACTTGGTATAAGATCATCCTTATTTATGATAATTCATTCAAATATGGACTCTAAACTTCTAAAAAAGTTTCAAAATTGATGAAAACTCATAATTTGCTGAATTAGGCAACTTTGATGTGCAAGCTGTTGAATTTGGCAACTTTATCACAAAATCATGGCTACTTTACCTGAAACTGATGATTTAAATGTGAAAGTAGTTTGGTTACTTGTATTCACGAATTTGTAACATATGAAATGCCACTGATTACTCTTTCTTTTCTTTTTTATGCATATTAAAGCATAAAAACATGTTTTTTCTTTTCTCTATGGAGTTTTGCACACAAATTCACACTGTCATTCCGTAACGTCATTCCGCAACACCTACTTTTATTTTTTGATGACCTACTAGAAATCCTAGCTGATGATTAAGTTTTATGAAAATGCTTTTGTCAGTTAGCTAACACTTCAAACCTTCTAAAAAGTAACTTCAATAATGATACACTCTAAAAAGTTCACAGAGTTTTCACTTTGTGTAAACATGTAAAAAAAAACACCAATCGTCTGCGTCATTCCGCAACGCAAATTTGCATATGCAAATTAGGATTCTTGGAAGCGCAGTCTAATTTTTTTCCCTAGGTTTATTTTTTGAGTATCAATCGCTATTATCAAATAAAGTTGTAAAATGGGGAGTAACTACAAATCTCTGGGTTTTACACCCAAAAGAAAGTGGATTTTTGTGTGTAAATGTCATTCCGCAACGCGTGGAATTACCCATAACAATAATCTTTGGGTAAGGCCGACTTAAGATGCTCATGGGTTGTACCCAGATTAACTTCTGCTGAACCTATTTTGTATCATTTATGCCTCGCAATTTATATAAACACCAATAATTATTTACAGCAAAACACATGAACAGTATTCAATAATTGACAAGCATTTCCCAAAGGATTCCAAGCTCCACAAGATATTCAACTGGAACACTGTAAAAGTTAGTTACAGCTGCATGCTCAACATAGCCAGTATCATGATCAAGTCAACAAGAAAGTCTCACCAAACACCAACGAAACCGTGCACGAAGCAACGCCGAAAACAGGCAACTGCCCCAAAAGTAAGAAGGAAGACTGTCCTCTCCAAGGAAATTGCTTACCTTCCAGCATCATCTACAGCGCCGAGATCACATCCACCAACAATGTCACCAAGGAATACATCAGACTTACGGAACTTCCCTTCAAGCTGAGATACTACAACCACATGCAGTCCTCAAGAAGTGAAAAACACCAATACAGCACTGAGCTCTCAAGATACGCATGGCAGCTTAAGAAAAAAGAACTAACCATTCACCATCAAATGGCCTATCATCACCAGAGATCGTGCATACGTCAATGAATCCAAGCAGTGCAACCTTTGCCTTGCGGAGAAGCTGTACATCATCAACGGCGACAAAAGTAGACTCCTCAACAAAAGATCTGATCTTGATTCCAAGTGCTGTCATGAAAACAAGTTCTACCTTACGAATTGTCCCAGAGGCATAACCTAATTACAATCATGTTCGCAATAACTGGCATCTACACAGCGTGTCCCAAAAAACTGGGCATAAAATCTGCAGAGCTTGTAACTTAAAAAGTAAAAAACGTAGCTGCTTTGTATTTGATTATTAAGGTAAATATACCTGACCTTAATTGGTGAAAATGTGAGACCAATCAAATTGCAACTTTCTGAATACAAAGCTTTCAACAGAGCGTGGTTAGAACCCGTTTTTCCAATTTAGCAATAAACCACTATTATGCCTTGCATCTGTGTTGTGTGCAAGTTTTCCCTGCATCATGTGCATGGTGTTAATTCTCCAAAATATCTTATGTTTTGGTAGAAAAGGGTTAAATTATAGGTATTTTGGATCAATTAGAAATATCCATTGCAGTAAGCTTGTTGTTGAATGTACAAAAACAGAGCAACTGTTACCCTGATACCATATCTGGAAATAGCACCGCCAACCTGCCCATAGCGGGTAAGTTTTGTGTCAACAAAAAGTGCCCCGGCGACCGACTGACAGGTAAACAATTTCAAATTTGCGGTGTAAGTGTGGAGAGTTACACTGGCTGGTGGAATTTCTGTCGGGCAGGTATTTGTGTGAGTTACCAGTCTGATCTTGACTATCTGGTTGAAAAAAAATCTGAAGTTCCAGCCCTGCCTCTAATTCCTTTTGATGAGATGACTTTTAATAGCTGTACCCAATTTCGAAGAAGTGGTTCTTAAAACTGCTTCAAAGATGGCAGTGTCTCAGAAGGTTATTTTTTGATTTTACTAACAAATGTTATTTACACTTAATTGGATTAAACATTATGTTTATCAAAACTAGTAATTGAGGTGAATAAATATAAATATTTACTCACCAGCTAACGTTTCTTCTGACTACGTGTAGTTCCGTCAGATTTCATCAGAGTTGTGATCCACTGTTGGAACCGCGGGAACTGGTGTTGCCAGATACGCGGGAATCCGAGTTGCCTGACTCTTTCTTCAACAGCGGATTGTAAAGATTGCTCAACATGTAGGTCCCCTCGTCCCTGTTCATCAAGTTGCGCTTGCCCCTCTTCTTGATCCAAATCGCTTCCTTGATCCACCGTTTTATACGTTCCTCCTCTTTGTCTACTATCCTAGCCTCCTCCCAGTCGATTATGTGATTGTTTCTCGCCGCATGATCCGCGATGGCCGACTTATTCTGTTCGCTTTCCGACACTTTCCTTTCTGCTCTGGTGTATTTCTTTTTACATGCCTTGTCAACGTCCTTTTTGTGTTCCGACATTCTTGTGCCAATAAACGGCCCGTTTCACCAATGTACAAAGAGTCACAAGATGTGCAGGGAATTTCATATACGCAATTGGCGTTATCCTCTAATTTGCGTTTGTCCTTAGGGTGCACCAATAAACGTCTTAGAGTGACGTGTGGCTTCATAGCTGTGGTGATGTCGTATTTCTTGTAGATCCTTTGTATTCTCTCCGACACACCCTGTACATGAGGAATTACTGCCAATTTCTTCCACTTGGTCTCGTCTGTTGTAGTGGTTTTCTTTTTCTTGGTTGTTATACTTTTCTTGCTTTTGTCTGCCATTTGTTGTTTCACCTTTTTGATGGTCCATGCCGGATAACCACATTTGGCCAATGCATCTTTTATTTTGGTTTCTTGCGCCTCTTTGTCTTTGTCCTCTGTAATAATTTTGTCCTTCCTATCGAGTAGCGTGCATATGACGCCTAACTTTTGGTGTAGGGGGTGGTGTGAGGCGAAATTGAGATACTGGTCCGTGTGTGATTTTTTGCGGTAGACTAGTAGTTTGAGCCATCACTCTTGCGTACTATTAGCGTGTCAAGGAACAGAATTTGTCCATCTGATTCTTGTTCATACGTGAACTTGATACTATTGGATTCATCTACCTTGTTGAGATGGTCAGTTAAGTCTTCGACAGATTCTTTTTTTTTGATGATCTCAAGTATGTCGTCGACGTACCTTCTCCAGTAACGTGGTTTACAGTCTAATGGTGCTGATGCTAGCGCTTTCTGCTCGAGCCATTCCATGTAAAGATTAGCTGTAATTGGGCTGACTGGAGATCCCATCGCTGCACCAAACTTCTGTCGGTAGATGTCTCCTCTGAACATGAAGTAGGTAGTGGTGAGGACAAACTTCAATAATTCCATGATGTCTTTTACCTCCTCCAGTTTAGTTCGGTCCTTTAGGGTTTTGTCTTGGAGTAGTCTTTCTTCAATGATTCCGATGGTCTGGTCAATTGGCGTATTAGTGAAAAGACTGATGACATCGTGGCTATTGAGTAACTCTTCGTCCTGGATCAATATACAATGTACAGCTCTTTGGAATTCCTCACATGATGCGCAGTGGTTCCTACTAAAAATGCTAAGTTGTAGAGCACGTGTGGTCCAGTGGATCAGAAGCAAGTCTCACGATCATAGGTTTGTGAGTTCGAGCCCCACTGCGGTCAACGTGTTTGTATCCTTGGGCAAGGTACTTAGTCTCAATTGTCTAGTGGTTCGGAAAGTCACGTAAAGCCGGTGGTCCCATGTATTCAGACGCTTCACCCTGAACACGTTAAATAGTCACAGACCTTATCGCTAAGAGTAGGGGATCATCCCGGGCCTGTTACTTGTGCATTTAAGGTAGTCACAGTCGTTGTACTGATAGGACCCTGCGCCATAATAGGCTGCAACCGTGGTTCTGACTATCCTAGGAATAAAATTGTAAAGCGCTTTGAGATGGATGTATGTAAAAAGCGCTATATAAAAGCCGTGTATTATTATTATTATTATTATTATGTCAGCCAAGTAGGGGACCTACATGTTGAGCAATCTCTACAATCCGCTGTTGAAGAAAGAGTCAGGCAACTCTGATTCCCGCGTATCTGGCAACACCAGTTCCTGCGGTTCCAACAGTGGATCACAACTCTGATGAAATCTGACTGAACTAGTCAGAAGAAACGTTAGCTGCTGAGTAAATATTTATATTTATTCACCTCAATTACTGGTTTTGATAAACATAATGTTTAATCCAATTATTTACCTCAACAAATCTGATAAACTTAAATACAATAGTTTGTTATTTACACTTGTTATCCCCCTTATGACAAAGATTATCCTGAGTAAGCCATTGTTATAAAGTCAAAGGCAACGTACATGATCCTAGTGAACGGGCCTGTCCTCCTACCTCTGCTGTGGTTCGACTATTCTGCGCTTGCGTGTTTTTTCCATTTGCCAAACTCTTGCACACTTGCACGGCGATTGAGTGATTTCAGGCATTTAAGAACATGCGGTATATCGGAAAGTGATGTTTGCCGTAAAGTAAAGCCTGGTTGGTTATAAAGTTTGTATTTTGTTGTTTGTAAAAATGATGTACACTGTGACGCACCATGTAAAGTGATGGACATTGACGCACCCTTCGTCAATTTCGTGACACACCAAATGCCGGGACCAAATGAATGAGGTGGTAAACGATGCACCCATGACGCACCTCTCCCAGGGGTCGTATAGTGCGTCTTACAACTGATAGGTGTATTATACACTCCTGTATTCCAGTTTGTTTGTTTGTTTGTTTGTTTGTTTACACGGTCGGTCCGTACAGACACACGCTTGGGTCCTGAAGGGACCAGACTCAAGCAAATTGCTCGGGCCAGGCTTAAAAAGCCTATATAAGCATGCTGGTTGAATTATATTAAAAACAGCCACTCCCAACAAATAAAGTTAACAATTTTGCTGTCAGCCTTGAGCACTCTACGCATATCTGCAAATTTTTGTCGATGCAACCACCAACGCAAGTCAACTACAGCTATGCTTTTAAAAATATACCGATACCACCAGCCAACTCTTACAAAAAAAGCTCATTGTAAAAGTTGAAAGTATATTGAAGCGCATGAGATAGAAAGCATTATTCTTCATGAAAAAGGAAGACAAAGACACAGACAGCGACGACTCCGATAGCCAGCCAAATGATGATAACTACGGTCTAAACTAAGAGTAAATGCTGCCCACCGCAAATCGCCGAGCTAAAGACATTAGAGGACAACATGCACACCATGATAGCAACCATCAGATTCCATCAAGTCGCCGACCCGTTCCAGAGGAAATTGAATAAAGACATTAACAAGATAAAGACATCCAACGTCATGTTCATCCTCGCCGACAAAACCTGGAACCTTTACAAAATGGAACACAGCTCGGAAAGCTACTAAGCGAAAACATTACCAAAACCTACAAGCACACAAGCGCATCCACAGTGGAAGTCATCAACACCAACGCTCGCACCATCGCAGAAAAAACTCAGAATGGCTGAAAGAATGGAAACCATGGCCAAGAAACAAGCCTTCATCTCTTTGAAAGACCACTAGGAAAGCTTCGCGAACAAGCTCCCCTCTGCAGGCTCATTAATCCAGCAAAAAGTGAAATTGGTCTCGTTAGTAAAACCATCCTAGACAGAATCAACAACAGCATCAGGAAAACAGTGTAAATTTGGCTTTTTTTTTGTGTGCATAAACTTAGATTTTGAAATCCATAATCGAAAAAATTGAGAAAACTGATCATAGCGCTGAAAGTCCTCTTCACAATGGTAATAAAAGCTTACCTGATAGTTTGATATTTTTTAGTTATGTTGTCTGAAAATTCATAAAATTCCTTCAAATTTGAACTTCTAGAAAACATCGATTTAGTAAAAATATTGACATTTTCCACCATTTCAAGTTAAATGGTCTGTACACAATACAGTGGCCTTGAAATTGGGTGCCCTCAAAAATTAAAAAGTGAGCTCTGATAATCACCATAACTTGCTAATATACTTAGCTTATTAATTGCAATGACATAGTGGATAAACATATCATTTTCATAACTTGTATTCTTTGTGTGTGAATACCAAGTCACAGTTTTCCAAATATACTAACTTTACACAAATCACAAATATTTGATGTGTTGACGCTTCTTTGCCCATCTTTATGTATACAGCATGTTTTTTGTTATATAGGGTAAAGCGGGGCATTAAGAACCCCTTTCACTTTATAAGAGGGTGTTTCATAAATATATATAACTGAAGCATTCTTAACCCATAATATGAAATAGTAAATTAAGGGGGTACTCAAGGACGTTTTTGTCTCGCCTGATGTAATCAGAAAGAGACTATGTTATCACTATTTCTGTCCGCCGTATGCCGTCCGCCGTCCGCCGTGTGCTAAGAAATACCTTTGTGACGCGATATCTGGAGATCCGTAAGGTCACCAGAGGTCATCGGGGTCAAATATGGGGTCAAATAGATCAGTAAGGCCTATATTGATGAGATTTGGTGGAGGGAAGGGGAGTGGTGTGTTCTTTTTGCTGAATAAATTTTCAAGGTCATCAGAGGTCATTCAAGGTCATCGGGGGTCAAATAAGATCCATAAGGCCTATCTTGATTGGATTTGGTGGAGGGAAGGGGGATGGTGTGTTCTTTTTTGTTCTTAATTTTTCGGGGTCATCGGGGGTCAAATATGGGGTCAAATAGATCAGTAAGGCCTATCTTGATGGGATTTGGTGGACGGAAGAGGGATGGTGTGTTCTTTTTGTTGATTAATTTTTCGGGGTCATCGGGGGTCAAATATGGGGTCATCGGGGGTCAAATATGGGGTCAAATAGATCAGTAAGGCCTATCTTGATGGGATTTGGTGGAGGGAAGGGGGGTGGTGTGTTCTTTTTGTTGATTAATTTTTCGGGGTCATCGGGGGTCAAATATGGGGTCAAATAGATCAGTAAGGCCTATCTTGATGGGATTTGGTGGACGGAAGAGGGATGGTGTGTTCTTTTTGTTGATTAATTTTTCGGGGTCATCGGGGGTCAAATAGATCAGTAAGGCCTATCGTGATGGGATTTGGTGGAGGGAAGGGGGGGTGGTGTGTTCTTTTTGTTGATTAATTTTTTGGGGTCATCGGGGGGTCAAATATGGGGTCAAATAGATCAGTAAGGCCTATCTTGATTGGATTTGGTGGAGGGAAGGGGGGTGGTGTATTCTTTTTGCTGATTAAATTTTCAAGGTCATCGGAGGTCATTCAAGGTCATCTGGGGTCAAATAAGATCCGTAAGGCCTATCTTGATGGGATTTGGTGGACGGAAGAGGGATGGTGTGTTCTTTTTATTGATTAATTTGTCGAGGTCATCAGAGGTCATCTGGGGTCAAATAAGATCCGTAAGGCCTATCTTGATGTGATTTGGTGGAGGGAAGGGGGTTGGTGTGTTCTTTTTGCTGATTAAATTTTCAAGGTCATCAGAGGTCATCTGGGGTCAAATAAGATCTGTAAGGCCTATCTTGATGTGATTTGGTGTAGGGAAGGGGGTTGGTGTGTTCTTTTTGTTGATCAATTTTTTTTAAGGCATTACATCCCTTGCATTAACTACAATGCATACCTCTGTGACAGTGCTACATTGTATCATATGTTTCATCATCATTTCTTTCAAGTCACTTTTGATGAACAGGCGAGACGCGCCGTTCGAGAACCGCCTTGTTTATTTTATTTTTGTGAGTGCTGTAATTATTGAACTATTAATCAAATGCATACAAAAGTATACAATTTTGGAAAGGAAATGGATCAGAAAATCCAAATTTGGCATCAATTTTGACCCAAAATGTTGAATTTTTGAGAAAATCACAAAATTCACCTTTTTTTACCCAATTGTTTTTGGAACATGCTAGCAAAATTATTTTTGAGTAAAAAATGCCCAAAATTGCTTGATTCTAATGTTATGTCACTAATCTAGGGACGATTCTCTCATTATTTCACCTAAACTTGTATTTTTTTGAAATTTTGACCAAAAAGTGCCAAAAAAGTGATTGTTTTCATTTTTTTCCCCATTTTTGGTCAAAATTTCAAAAATACGGCTTTAAAAGAAAAAATGAGAAAATTGTCCCTAGAGTAGTGTCTTAATAATATAATCAAGCAATTTTGGGCATTTATTACTCAAAAATAATTTTGTTAGCTTGTCCAGAAAAAAATTGGTCATCAAAGTGATTTTTTGTGATTTTCTCAACAACAAAAAATCAACATTTTTGGTCAAAATTGATGCCAAAAATGGATTCTCTAATCCATATCCCATCCAAAAATGTATACTTTTATATGCATTTGATTAATAGTTCAAATAATTACAGCACTCACAAAATTCCAAAAATACTTCCTTAACCCTAACACTTCCCCCCCACTTTTTTCAGAATTTTTTCTTCAACGCGGAAAATCGACCAAAATATCCCCCCGATCCCCCGGATTTTGATCCAGGGACCTCTCGCACCACAAGCGAGGGATTCCACACTTCACCACGGCTGTCAAGCACAGTCTGGGCAGTGAATTGCCCAGAATGTATGTATTGGGTCCATTTTTTCATCAAAAAACGTCCACGCCGGGTGGTACCAACGTGCCCAGTCGTGGTATTTTGGGGTATATTAGGGTGTGTTAGGGTTATATTAACGAAACTTAGAAAAATTTTGAAGAAAAAAAAAAATGCAAAAAATTGCTTGTTAACCCTAACACTTCCCCCCACTTTTTTCAGAATTTTTTCTTCAACGCGGAAAATCGACCAAAATATCCCCCCGATCCGCACCACAAGCGAGGGATTCCACACTTCACCACGGCTGTCAAGCACAGTTCTGGGCAGTGTATTGCCCAGACTGTATGTATTGGGTCCATTTTTTCATCAAAAAACTTCCACGCTGGGTGGTACCAACGTGCCCAGTCGTGGTATTTTGGGGTATATGGTAGTGTTAGGGATTAACGAAACTTAGAAAAATTTTGAAGAAAAAAAAAAAATCAAAAAATTGCTTGTTAACCCTAACACTTCCCCCACTTTTTTCTTCAACGCGGAAAATCGACCAAAATATCCCTCCGATCCCCCCGGATTTGATCCAGGGACCTCTCGCACCACAAGCGAGGGATTCCACACTTCACCACGGCTGTCAAGCACAGTTCTGGGCAGTGTATTGCCCAGACTGTATGTATTGGGTCCATTTTTTTATCAAAAAACTTTCACGCCGGGTGGTACCAACGTGCCCAGCCGTGGTATTTTGGGGTATATGGTAGTGTTAGGGTTAAGTTCCCCCTTATTTTTGAGTAATAAATGCCCAAAAGTCACTTGGGGGACTTAGGGGTCTGTGCACCTTCATTATTCATTTAATCTATATAAAAGTGTAAATTTTTTTGCAGGAAAGTGTTCAATGAATCCAACCATGATCATGAAATTGACAATTTTGGAATAAATTATAAAAAACACGTTTTTTGACCCATTTTAGGTTCTGCAAAGATAACTCAAAATATATTTTGTCAAATTTTGCCATACTAGTTTTATTATATTCCTAATACAATTCCCTAGGAATCTTCTTTTTGTTGTTGAAAATCTTTATTATTTTTTGAATTATCGACCAAAAAGTGCCAAAAAATGTGATTTGTTACCTCCATAATCGTGAAAATCACATTTTTGGCACTTTTTTGACACTAATTCCAAAAATATTAAAAGATTTTCAAAAATAATAATATAATAAAACTAGTATTCAAATTTGACAGTTATCTTTGCAGAACCTAAAAAAGTTAAATGGGTCAAAAAACGTGTGTTTTTTAATTTTTTCCAAAATGGTCAATTTCATGATCATGGTTGGATTCATTGAACCCTTCCTGCAAAAAAATGTATACTTTTATATAGATTAAATGAATAATGAAGAAATTACGGCAGTTTTATGGAGGCTGGCATCAATTTCGACCAAAAATGTCACAGAAAATCACACACAAAAAATCACTTTTTTGACCCAATTTTGTTAAACAAGCTAACAAAAATACTTTTGAGTGAAAAATGCCCAAATTACTTGATGATGATGTTAAGACACTAATGAAGGGACATTTTTTTTTTTACCTAATCTAATATTTTTTTGAAATTTTGAAAAATGTGATATTTTTTTTGGTGGACACTTTTTAGTCAAAATTTCAAAAAATATTAGATTAGCCAAACAAATGTGATTGGAACATACACCTTTAATCTTCTATGGTTGTTCTGTTTTCTTTCTTTTTTATAGGGCACTTCAACACAACAATGCAGTACTGAGTGGAACTGAATGCATTCCAGTGCACAAGCCCCACAAAGCCTGGAATGCATTTGGCAGACTACTTGATATCAGACTGGAAGGCATTCTCCTGTCCAACTTGTGCTATCATTTTCTGTGATGGCACTTCAGATCACTTGGTTTCAAGAAAGTTGAAATCATATGAGGAACCAGCACAAGATGATGGTCTGCATAAAATTCAAGGCAGTAAATACAGTGAGAGGGTTGCTGTCAATGTCAGCAGGCAAAGAAGCTACTCTTGATGTATTCCAAAGGAAACCTTACACTGTGTCCTGCAGAGTTTCGTCATTGATCACAGCCTATACGAGACTACAATCTTGGAAACAAGTCCTTGAAACGCTTTACACGTTTTGGTCATTATGTGTAGAATTTTGTTGCTGATCTTTAAATAGTGTTTATTTGGTTAAACTGTGAATAAGACATTTTAGACAACAATTTCCCTTCCCCACACCCCATCGATCAATGTTGGCACACCTTGAACAACTGCTGAAGACACTGTGGAAAGGGGGTGATAGTTACCGTTGTTAACGAGTGGGCGTTCCAAGACTTTTTTCCTTTTTCCGCAAAATTATCAGGCTTACACTCATGCACAAAATTACACACGGCCTGGTGGACTTAAGCTGGCAAAACCACCTAATCAAGCCTGATAGACAACTCAAAAAGACCCATGACTTACCCTACCAAAGACTTCTGACCAAGACCATGACCTATTCCAACACATTCTTCCCCTGGACGACCACTCATTGGAACAATCTCCCTCGTACAATTCTGAACACCGCCAACCATAACCGGATAACCCCTTCAAAACAATGATCCGGAACCACTTCAACGAGCACACAGCATCAACAAATGAAAACAGTCTACCCAGCCACAACAATCATTAGGTCATGTCATCAACTCTAGCGTGATGCAGATATTCCATTTTGCTGGAGTAACCTATCCAGATCCAGATTGTCTGGACAAAGTGCCAAAAAAGGATCTGAATTTGGGTTTTCTCTCATAACTCAAAAGCGAAATGTCGGATAAACTTCTTATTACACACGGTTTAAGATCCAACCATAGGCAGTAGAGTCTTTATAAAACAATGATTTATTTAGGGAACGGTCAATGTAAATAATCCCCTATGGGGGAGTAATTCTGTTAACCCTTCACAGAGCTATTCATAGTGCATGATTTTTAAGAAAGACGCATACTACCGATGTTGGTGTGTAGGGTATAACAGAATTATGCTGCATGTTGTTGAGATTATATTTATTCCTCAACTTATTTTTCATTGATAGGTAAAAGTGTTGCAATTGTAACATTAAAACAAAAATCAAAACATAAACACGCCCCCAGTAGGATTTGAACCCACTTCCTCAAAAAAACAATCATAAGAAGCCTAAGAACTTATCCATTAGACCACATCGCTGCAGCTCGAAAATCAATCAACTTGTTTTGTATTTCATAGTAATACCGGATACAAAAATAGGTCTACATGCAAATTGACATAGGGGGTTGTTTACAGTGACCTTTCCCTAAATAAATCAATGTGTTTTCTAAAGCAATACTATAGCTTTAACGCATATGGTCCAATCTAAAATCAAGTGTAATACATGTATGAAGTCCATACAACATTCCGTTTTTGAGCTATGAGAGAAAAAACAAATTCAGATGATGTCAAGACAATCTTGGAAACAAGTCCTTAAAATGCTTTATACGTTTTGGTCATTATGTGCAGAATTTTTTTGCTGATCTTTAAATGATGTTTATTTGGTTAAACTGTGAATAAGACATTTTAGACAACAATTTCTCTTCCCCACACCTCATCGATCAATGTCGGGACACCTTGAACAACTGCAGAAGACATTAACATTCCTCAACATTGCAGAGGGGTGATAGTTTACTGTTGTTAACAAGTGGGCATTCCAAGACTATTTTCTAGGATTGTAGGTCAAATTTCCAGATCTACTACTCGGTATACATGCACCAGCAGAGTTGTCCTGTCATCAGACATCAGCAACGCTTCCTGAACGTGCCTTGCAACTCATCATAGCAGCTGCCCTTCTTCACGGAACTACCCATGCTGATATCATTTAAGATTAAATAGACCAATGAAACCTATAAGGCAACATCTTTATTCCTTAGGACCTATACATAAAGGTGTAAGAATCATTAAGCATTGAACGATCATCAAACTCTGTTCTCTACAGAATGTCGGCAAACGGATCCTGTTGGAATTTTAACTACTGCACGTCTAATGAAGTCAATGGCGTTTGTTGATCTTCCAGTCTTTTTACGGCCACCACGAACTGTTTCATCCATGTACAGATTCTGCATTAAGAATTTGTCCAGCAAGTTCCAAATAATCTACTTTGCCGTTACACCTTTAATATCAAATGTTTTCTGACCTTTTTTTGAGTAAGCTTGATTGAATTGGTTTCAGCCTAAAACCAAACAATTCAAAAATGTTTATTTATGCTATAATGCATCCTGAAAATGAGTATTGAGCCTTGTGCACTAATTGAAATGAGTGAATATACGAGGGTCATTCAATAAGTTCTACCTCCTCCCTCATAACATTGCTAATATGAATATCAGCCTCATGCCATTTGTTCATGGTTATAGCTCTGAATTATAGCTACACATTTATAGTAAATGATAATTGATATCTGTTATACTTTTCATATGATGCGATCAAAGCCGAAAAGAGATTTTGGACGACAGAAACAGAAAATTACCTTTAAAATAAATGCATGTAGAGCATGTGTGGAATAGTTGCCGGTCTCCTAATCGTAAGGTTGTGAGTTCTAGCCCCGCTGGTGCCAATGTGTGTGTGTCCTTACTCCTTGGGCAAGGCACTTAGTCTACATTGCCTAATAGGGGGTTACTATATAGGGGTTATGTATGTTTATGTCGCAACTTGGCGCTGATTTAGCTGCTACCTGGACGTCGCATTGTTTATTAATGTATTTGATTTGTAATGTTGTTACAATTCAGCCGGTTGGCTGTGATGACAATAAAATTTAGACCTTTATTATTAAATATTATTATTATGTTTTTCGGGAGGTTTGCCGTATAATATGGTTAGATATAAGAGCATGATTTTAATATTGAGAATGGAAATCAATGATTGATATCTGATACAATTATACGCTTATCAAGTATGATTAAGATTGTAAGCAATATTAACTCTTGCAGTCTCGCAAATAGTGTAATAATATCAACTCAAATGTATCGCTATGCCCTTGGCATACTGGAATACTGATGATAGTCCGTCTAATTTTCGTTTTAACAGCTCAAGCCACAGTGATGCCTCGTATGTTAAATATTTAACGTATATAATAGTCACTTTATGAGTATTAATTATGTGCAACTTTCAGAATAATCAATCAGGTAGTCAATGATAGAAAATTATCTCTTTGGGAGACTTGAGACTTGTAATCCCTCTAGTTAGTCCGGTATATTGGAAATCACTTGGTTCTTATGAAAGTTATATATGCTTTTTTCAGGGTGCTCTAGGGGACAGGTACACTTATGATTGTCCTGATCTGGTACTGGTTAACCAGAGGGCATAAGATTGCCAAAGAAATCAGTCACCTTCAATGTTTCTGGTCTGGTAAAGAAATATCTGACATTTAGAATGGTTATAATTGACCGATAGGTATGTTTTGCCATTTACAATAGGCCAAATGAATAGCACTTCGGCGATATTTTGCTGTTTTCATCTGTTTCCGTCACACTAAATGTAAGTTTGGTTTTCACTGCATCTCGAGAAAAGCACAACCAGCACTCGGATCAATTTACAATGAATTTGTAGCTGAGGTTCCAAGCTACAATTGTGTGATATTTCATAAGACAGGCTTATTATTGACTGACCCTCGTATTTTGTGAAATCCATAAAATCAACATTTTCAGCCAGGCCCAGGTGGTTTCAGTCAACCGTAGTCAGAAACTCTAGGAAAATCCATTATCGGCAAAGATTCCCGCCAGCAAAGTTCTCGTAGATAATCTGTTGTCACTAAGCCGGTCAGGCGTAGCCGGCACTCTAAAAAGGGTAAACAAGCCCGCACTCTAAAAATAATACTTTTTTAAAAATAATTTGTGGCTAAAATCATTGAACTGCCTCATAAAACAAGAAATTATGTGGCAGGAATGCTCAAAGTGCATTAAAAAAAACCTTTAAAAATAACATTATTAGAAGGCCTCTGGTCCCCACGCCATGATCCACTTACTCCGTTCGCCGTCAGTAAACCAGGCTAACCAGCACTAAATGGCTACACTGATAATCTGTCTAACACACTATATTTGAATGGAGGAGAATCCATAGATTTTCGCAAAATTCCTTTTTGATTCTTGCAACCTTTGACGAACTTCTGACCCTAGTCAACATTGACTTTGGGTATGCATGATTGTTCCAAAAATCACGGTAAAGGTGGGCTTTCCGTGCCATTTCCCAAGATAAGAGGTCATTTTGGAGAGGCTATGTCAGTGAAGAAAAAACAATTAGAATGAGTATTGTGTCATGGAATTGTCCCGGGAATAAGAAAAAGGGGGAATTTTGAACCAGATATGTGACGTGATCTGTGAAAACCCGTCAGATGTCGCAAAATGTGAACTAGGAATTATGGGTCAAATGTTTAAATAAAAAAAATGTAAAGATATTTTTAGAAAATTTATTTCCAATACTTTGTCATCATCTTTTATGTAATTTCATTTCACCTTCAAAAACTTACTAAGGGACCGTTCATTATTTATGCTGGAGGGGGCGGGGGGGGTAAACTATAGGGGGGGGTCATGTAACTTTCATATGTTGAAATAGGGGGGGTTATGTAACTTTTTATTCTTAAACAGGGGGGTTGTGTAACTTTTTTTAACTTATAAAGATGGTGGTGTGATGTGGTAGATTTTAGAGGCTACTTTGGAGTGTAAATGCAATTTTTTTTCTACGCTTCGCGCATATTTTCTTAAAACATATTGACTTCAAAATCTGTTACTATGAGATGACTTCTGCACAGCAAATCTGTTGTGTCTCGAACAATATTGTGGAAAAACATCTATATAATCATCAACGGTCGAGAAATTAGAACCACGGGGTGTATAATGTAACAAAATCCAATTTTATGATTTTAAAAAATGTGATTTATTGGATGCTTTTCACCTCGTCTCAGCTTTGCACCAATGCTCACAAAAGTAGAACGTTTTACTGGATTATACGTTTCTGCTCAGAATGTAGGCTAACTTGTTCGGGTTA
>CM069452.1:22318934-22601161 GCA_035610835.1 Ophiura sarsii | reverse complement strand
GGGCATGAGGAGGAACTGGTCCGGTTAAGCATATTTCATGATATAAAAGATTAAAGCTCGTGTAAAATATTTACTGAATTGCAATGAAAATATAACAAATGTAACTGTTTATAACCTATAACTATAATAGCAGTTAAACTAATGGTGTATAAAGCAAGCGACATTTTCGACTGCACATTTTAAAGATAAAACGGTATTCAGAAGCCCCACCCCTTTAATATTTAATGATTTTATTTACTTCATATAATCATCATTTAGTACTTTATAATAATAAACCATTTTGATATTTAGCCAGCTTTTCATGTTACAGGAGAAGTTAGTCAATATGACAATGATGACCCAACGGTTAATATAAATTGCTCAACAAAAGAAAGTCGTAAACTTTGTTTAGGTCATTTAAAGTAACTTTCGATTATTTTTTTACCAAACAGGCTAGATAGACATTTGGATGAATCTTTTCGGCACATTTTGATAGCAAACATAGCACCTAACAACAACGATAAACCATGATTAGCACCATTTATGGAAAATTAGTCACTTTTCAAAAGTCACATTTCCAATACACTACACGGAAGAAAACCCCAATTGTTAACAAGCACTAAAGCCGTATCAGTCCCGTGTTGATCGCTGCGCATTTCCCCTCAATGCGCGGGCTAATTCAAATTCAAAGTGACATGCAATGGGTGAGGGATATGAATGTAAAGGGATTTGTATGGAAAGGAGAAACGGCTGCACTGTGTGATCGATTGCCCGCCGGTCAATCCTGGTTATAACAGTGTCACACACAGGGTAAACCTCTCACACACACATTTTCTTTAAATGGCGCTTTGTTGCTAGGTGTTATTCTTGGTATCAAAATGTGCCTAAAAGATTCATCCAAATGTCTATCTCGCCTGTTTGGTAAAAAAATAATCGAAAATTACTATAAATGACCTAAACAAAGTGTACGACTTTCTTTTCTACATATTTTCTACAGGTTTTAACATTACGAGCGTATAATCATGATAATGGCCCTCAAACCATACAAATATTATTAATATTATGTGGGGGACGTTAAAAACATCATACTGGACCATTTAAGTGTAAGAACTGCCAATTTTTATGAACAACAACAGCCTCATCCAACCTGGGGGTATGTACATCCACCCAAGTCAAAATCAAATGAAAACTGTCAGTTTATTCCTGCAGACGAAAACTATGAAATTGCTTATTTGAATGTTACTCAAAATGACATAAACAAAGTGGTATACTTTCTTTTGTTGAACCCTTTACAAGCATTCGTGTTATTCATGCAGGTGCCAACCAGGCTTGCTCCAACCATAACAATTGCCTAAATATAACGCTTAACTCATAATATTGTGGGGAGACAATAGTATGCGCAGTGTCTAGCCACTCGCATCCTAGCATCATAACTAGTTACCAGTTGGTTACCTAACAATTGACATGCCATCATCATGGATTGGGTTTTTTGCTATGACTACCTGAATTAAGTATAATATGGGGAATGGCAAGAATACAACACTGCCCCCACCTTGGTTGAAACAATGCCCTAATTGTTAATAAGATAAAACAAAAACCGAAATCAAAATCCAATCAAACAAAATGTGGTGAGCATGTGGAAAACGTTAGGCATTCAGACCGGTACCCATTTCAGTGACAATTTTAATACCCAAGTGAAAAGTGAGGGGAAATGTACCAAAACATGAATTAAATGTAATCATAAAGATCAGTTTGAACCCCAACATGACAAAAACGTAAATAAATGCCAAAATATTTTTGAACTCTGTACGGGTGTACCTGTATAATAACATCCAAAAGTTATGTTGTGCCCTGATTGACATATTAAATAATCGCTTACGTTTTCCAAAGGTAAAACATTTTTAAAAAAAACATTTAAAAACATGTTAAGCACAAACTACCAAGCACTTACTGTTTGAAGCACTTGCAGATTACAAACCGAGCCGGACTCTTAGATCATCATCTCTACATCTGCTCCAAGCAACTCCTATATAGCAAAACAATAACTTACGGCAGAAGTTTCGCCGTGACTGCGCCAAAGCTGTGGAATTCCCTTCCTCTCCAACTCCGAAATCCACAATCAACAACTCAGTTCAAATCTCGCTTGAAAACGTATCTTTTTAAAACTGCTTATAACTTGTCATAATTGATTTTTTATTTACTTTTAAATCGCAATGTTTATATCAATAGCAGCTGATTGTATTATTCTCCGATGGCTCTTTTAACAATTTTGTTTGTACTTTTTGAGGTGTTCTTTGCATTGTATATATTTATAATCTTTTAATCATGTGTTTTAAATGTATGTGTAGTTTTTTCAGATCTTTATCATTTGTTTGTGAAGCGCATTGGTGCCGCTGCTTTATGCGCTATATAAGTGTGTGTTATTATTATTATTATTATTATTGAACCACAAAGAAAAACCCAAACAAATCTTGGCATGACACTCAGAGAGCCATGCACTATTATAGCAATTATAATACTAAAACTTAGTTCAATCCAACGAACAGAAAAACAAACCCCAAAATTGCAATTTCTCACCCTAGATTTAAAATTTTGATTGGTTGCAATGACTTCCCCATCATGTACATGTACTTGGAAGCATACATTCACAAACTCTGCACTCAACGTGACAACCAAACATCATGAACCTTAATTTGAATTTGTGGAACCAAATATGAAGAAACAACGGTGTACAGCGTCAATAAAATAATCTCACTAAATAGCATGATCAGAATAATAACGATAATGTAAACGAATATACAGTAACAATTGTGTTACCTTTTTCTACAACTTGTTGGCAGTGTTTGAAACTGTGCACGGCCATGACATACCCATTATTTCCGAATTTGTGTAGAGTCGTTTAAACTAATATAAGGATATATACTTGTGAAGTATGCAGCCAGTCTCATCCATAAACAAAAACTTCACTTATTTTTTTAACTCAACCTAGGAATTGTGCAAGCTGAATTAAACTTATCAAAAACAAATTTAAGTATCAGCAAGCAAGTGCTTGCAATCAATAATAGCAACTGTGAAATATGTGATTTTTTTTGTTTTTTTGTTTTGTTTGTTTTTGTTGTTGAATGAATTGCAGATGACAAATTAAAGGCAAGAACTCTAAATTGTGTGGAAAAGTAAAATTGCAAACACATCAAATCAAAATTGAGCCCTAATGAAATTACTTATAAATTAATTCCCCTTGTCTACTAAACCTTGCACCTTCCGAACGGCCATATATATACTTGTGAAGTATGCAGCCAGTCTCATCCATAAACAAAAACTTCACTTATTTTTTAACTCAACCTAGGAATTGTGCAAGCTGAATTAAACTTATCAAAAACAAATTTAAGTATCAGCAAGCAAGTGACAAGGGCAATGTTATGGAAACAAAATCAAGAGTCAAAGTGTCAAAACAGTTTTATCCATGCACTCCACAAGGCGATGAAATATCTACTCTCAGTGTTATAGAAATAAAGGGTTCAACAAAAGAAAGTATACAACATTGTTTATGTCATTTTGAGTAACATTCAATTTTTGTTTGACCAAACAGGCTAAATAGGCATTTAGATGAATCTTTTAGGCATAATTTGATACCACATTTGCCCCCTAACAACAAAGATAAACCATGATTAGCACCATTTAAAGAAAATTGGTCACTTTTCAAAAGTCACATTTTCAACGCACGCAAGCCGCGAGAAAATGCTGTGCGTGGCACTTTGAATGCCGGGAATGAAATGGATATTGATCACACAGTGCAACTGCGTTGGGTTATGCCTGAGCGAGCGGGCTATTTGATTATGAACAGGTAACATGTGGTCTTTTCTTCCCGCGTATGTGTATTGAAAATGTGACTTTTGAAAAGTGACTAATTTTCTTTAAATGGTGCTAATCATGGTTTATCTTGTTGTTAGGGGCCAAATTTAGTATCAAATTATGCGTAAAAGATTCATCTAAATGCCTATCTAGCCTGTTTGGTCCAAACAAAATTGAATGTTATTCAAAATGACATAAACAAAGTGGTATACTTTCTTTTGTTGAACCCTTTATGTGGTGAAGGCATACCAAAACACACTGTTTACCAAATCTCACCGGTGTTAAAAGAAATGGTACTGCGAAGACTTGAAATAACGGTGTTTTCTTCCTGGAAAATATTGGGAACGCAAGATTTCACCGGCTACACATGTTCCAAAATATCATGAATATCGCAAATCGCAACACATTGCGAGTAGCAAAAACATTACATACATAACGGGTTCAACAAAAGAAAGTATACCCCATGTTTATGTCATTTTGAGTAACCAAACAGGCTAGATAGGCATTTAGATGAATCTTTTAAGCATAATTTGATACCAAATTTGCCCCCTAACAACAAAGATAAACCATGATTAGCACCATTTAAAGAAAATTGGTCACTTTTCAAAAGTCACATTGTTGAACCCTTTAGTATCCACAGGGTCAATAAAAGTTCCATTTCCATCATCTGTGGATCCAGCGCAATATATCTATATCCATAGCAAAAGTATTGGTGTAGCAAAAATTAAAATTAACCCACAATCGGGCTGATAAGCAGTTACACTGGCAACTGCACATTGACGTTTTTCCAGCAAAAACAAAATGATACGGTCTTGGTATAAAGTAAGGTGGAATGCGACATTAAAGCATTAAACCAATGGAAACACCAACTTAAAACCATCAAGCAAGCTAATTTGAAAACACCCCAGTTTTTTTCGTTTTGAATGTGTTCGTAACCCTAAAAACAATTCCAAAACACCCACTTCCATTTTTTGGTCGTTTTCAAAACCTTGAAAACGAAGAAAAAAACCTTCTTTTTTCTTTCCTTTCTCACTCTGTCTCTAAATGTTTACTTTTTATTTTTTTCACATTATGTCTGACACTATAACAGTCACAAATTCAACATACCTGTACCTAATTCTGTTTTGACCTTAGACCCGTGTCACTAGTAGTAGTAGTAGCTAGGGTAGGGAACCCAGTCCCGGTCCCACAGCGAGAAATTGGAAAACGTTCAAAAAGCAATCACACATTGTCCGTAGTAGGGGCAGGCTGCACTCCAACAGTTGCAGCAGCAGCAATGTCCTCGACTCGTTTTGCCAATGTTCCTATTGTGGTCTGTAGTTTCCACATCTGGTATTTGAAAGACTGCAGGGGCGGAGCCAGAGTCTGAGTTTACCTGGGGGCTTAAAAAAAGAGATTAATTTTGTGGTGGTGGACTATCCAATGCGGTGCTGCGCACCGCCCTCCGAGCTATGCTCGGACAGGAGATGTCTGAGGGGGGATGTGCCCCCCTCAGAAGTAGAATTTTTTTTCAATTTTCGAACTGATTTGGTGCGATCTGGTGTATACTTTTGACCAAAATTATATCGAAAAGCCACCTCTTCATTTCCAAAAATATTTTGTTTTTTATCAACGCACGAAAGAATTTGAGCATAACTGATATATTCTTGATTTAAGTATACATGGTTTAAAAGCTCGAACAGGGGGTCTGAGGGTGGGGGGTAGTTGTGCCCCCCCCCCCCCCCCCCCCCCAAGAATTGGATTTGTTTTCAATTTTATTGAAAAGCAATACCTTTCCTCCGTTTCTTCTCCTTTTCCCCCCTTCTTCTGTGGGGTATTATAGGCCTACATATTATCACGACATACAACGTTATTTTATTCACCAATATCTACTTCCGCAAACTCTGTCCACATGTCCTGTTCCCTCTTGCACTCTTTACATCCGCCATAGCCATTTGTTCCTCCGCTTCGGCGGCATTTCTTTTAGCCGCCTCCAGTTCAGTTCAGTTTTCATGGCTGGCCTTTATGCCTTCATCGCTTCCAAATGGTCGGTGGTAATTTGAGGTTGGATCGCCGCATCGTCAGAACTACGCTGTCTCGTATTCGGCATCTTATAATTTGTGAATTAACACACTGCAATAAACGGTTTACACTGATCAAATGTTAATCCCAGCGCTAGCCACCAGCTTTGCGTACTTATAGTAGCTTGAATAGAAAAGTACACAGTAAGTAAATCAGTAATAATACGAACTCCAATATGTTTAGCTCATTCTTTATTATAAAGACAGCAAAAAAAAGTAACTCGGCTGTTGTAAAAGCACCTATAATTTTAAAATTGTTACTCATATTCTAAAAATGAAAATACCAGGAGACGGAAAATTTAATTACGGTGATTTTGACACCTTGTTTGTTAAAATCGATCGAGTATTGTTGTCGCGGTATGTGCTTACAGATGAAAAGTGCCCATTTCCATTGTTGCAGTAACTCCTATTGATCTCTCTGATTCAGCGTGAAGATAATAGCGGGAATTTTGATAGTTTGCCCATGGCGATGACCTGTCCTGTCTGTCTTCTCGGACCTTCTGAGCATTTGGGGTTTTAAATTCATCCTTTTTAATTGTAAAGAAGTACGCCTGTCATCCCCATTGAATTTGTCCCGGATTATGCTAATCAAGTTAACAGCACAACAAGAACAGCTAATCAAAATTCCCGCTCTTATCTTCCCGCTGACATGCCATCATCATGGATTGGGGGTTTTGCTATGATTACCTGAATTAAGTATAATATGGGGGACGGCAAGAACACAATAATATTTATACATTCTGGAAACCGTAGATTCAAAATCAGTGATGGAACTTCAGATTTTTTTCAACTAGCCAGTCGGGCAGGTAACTCACAGAATGTACCTGCCCGGCAAAAATTCCACCAGCCCAAGGTTTTTTCATAATATTTTGCAGCAAACAATTAAGAGCAAGACTACTTTTAAATGATGATACAATTACATGTTTTTGTCTTTATTGTACGATGTTCCAATGTAACCCTAGCCCGGAACAGCTCCTCGTATTCATCATGTTCATCAATCCAATACTCTCTTTAATCTCCTATCAACCTGATCTCCTCTATCATCATGGCAGTCATCTGAGTGATGAAATTACCAGTGGCGTATCTGGGATTTTTTCCAGGGGGAGCAAAGGATATTTTTTTCCTGGTGGACACCAGTTCGACCCTATTAAGGAAATAACTTGCGCAGCTGGGTTGTTTATTCCAGCGAATGACGTTGCATCCTAAAGTTAATGCGCGCAACTTTAGGATGCAACGTCATTCGCTGGAATGCGAAATTTTAACAACATATCTACACGAAACTTACCATTATTAAGGTACATTTTTCTTGCACCCGGGCTTCTATAATGATATTCCTGGACAAATGCGCGCGTATAAATTGCCCATCATAAAACCGGGCAAGGGGCAAAGTTGTCATTTAGATGGGAATTAAGTAAATCCCTTAGATTTTCTCTTCCTTTTCCCTTTTATCTTCCTCTTCTCCCTTTCCTTTCTCCCCCTTTCCCTTTTCCTTCTCTCTTTCTCCCCCGCTCTTTCCTTTCTTTCCCTTTCCTTCCCCTTTTTCCTTTCCTTCCCCCTTTTCTCTTCCTCTCCCTCTTTTCTTCCCCTCTCTTCGATTTTTTTTAGCCCGGTAGTTTGAGCTGGCCTTCCCGGTCAAAGCCGTCTGGGGGGGGGGGCACTCTGACCCCCTGACCCCCGGGTGATACGCTACTGGAAATTACACCATGAACTTGCTGTTACTTACACTTTGAGGTTCAAAAATGTAAAAAATGTTACCCGCCAGTCGGACGGGTACCTTTGCATCTTCACCCGCCCGACACGAAAGTTACCCGCTATGGGCGGGCGGGCGGGTCTTATTTCCATCGCTGTTCAAAATTGGTTTTAACATTATAAATGTGTAGCCAATCAACTAAAGGTATGTCGAAAACCAAAGATGTTATACCAATTTGTGTTCCAAACGATAACATATGATGACCATTATTACTATTTATATTATATAATGATAGGCCTGATTTCAGCCATGTGATAGTTTTTATTATATCCTTCATCAATATATTCCTGTTCATTAATTGGTTAAAAGTGTGTCACATGATCAAAAATAGTTTCACCATTAGGCAAGAAGACCAAAAATGATATTGACGAGGGAGAGAGGTACTATTTGGAGAATGAAATAGTCTACTATTACCCTATGACCTCGATTTACGTGTCAAAGTTCTCTTTATGTTAATGTTATGGCGGTTGACTTTAGGATTGACAAGCCTTAAAACGTAACGGACAACAACAGTTTTAAATGGCGGCTGCTGGTGAAACTCCACGGTTTCGGCGTGTAATTGAGGATCAATTGACTCAATTTATTGACAGCGCAGACAGCGAGAACACTAAAAAGCAAATAAAATATGGGGTGTCAGTTTTTCACGAATTTTGCAAGGAAACCAACGCCGATTACACTTTAATGGAAAACGCCGTACTCGACACATTGCTTAGCAAGTGTTATGCCGGTGCCCATTAAACAGTTCGTGATTTGGAACTTTTTGAAACTTTTAAACATTTAGCTTTTGACTTTGAAACATATTACAGCTACTTACTCTATTAGTGCCAGGTGGTAAGTAAACTTCTTTTTTATATTTCTCGTTTCCTAGGCCCTAGCCTAGGCCTAGGCTAACATTTACAAAGCTTAGTCTTAGCCTAGTATGGCCTAGGCTTAGCTTAGTCTTGAGAGTCTACTTTTAACAAATTAATGAACAAGAAATATATTGATGAAGGATATAAAACAAATATTTTCTGCTCTTTATTCGGGATCTGGTGGAATCTATTGGGCCCCTCGGTGAACTGGAGACCGCGGGGTACTATTTTCCCTCGACCTTCGGTCTCGGGAAAATAGTACCCCGCGGTCTCCAGTTCACCTCGGGGCCCAATAGATTCCACCAGATCCCTCAAGAGCAGTAAATATTTGTATACTATCATTATGGCTAGATATTAAATTTGTGATATCATTATATAAAACAAATATTGAATGCCTTTTGCTCGTGCAATAGTAAAACTATATCACTCTGTCCAATTTGGATTGTTCCATCACACTCGGCTGCGCCTCGTGTAATGGAAAAATCCAAATTTGACCTCGTGATATAGTTTTTACTATCACACTCTCCGGCATTCAATATTTGTATACTATTCACTTCCCCACTCTAATGAACTGCACATTGCGTGACAAGTTGGAAATAACGATAATAGCCTAAATGTTATATTGCAAGATTTGTGAATGGGATAATCGAGTGCAAATGAAATATGTTCAGCGTGTATTGACTGAGAGCCTAGATGCCTAGTTGACAATAATTTAAATTGGATACGATCCCACGATACGATAATATAAACGGAAAATGCGATCAACTTCATTTCTAAAATTAGCCAAATATGTTATTATCACTCATATATTCTATAAAAATGATATATTTAAGTATGCATTAAGTTCCTCATGGGGTATTCAATACTTGACTGCAAATGCGGCATTCCACGTGTGAGGATTATTCATCATTATTGTTACCACTGCTGTCATCTTTGGCGTCCTGTGCTTCTACCTTCATGGAGTTTTCACAATGTACACCACCTATATATGT
Organism: Ophiura sarsii; assembly: GCA_035610835.1. NCBI lineage: Eukaryota > Metazoa > Echinodermata > Ophiuroidea > Amphilepidida > Ophiuridae > Ophiura > Ophiura sarsii. The sequence goes on along the minus strand of CM069452.1, from coordinate 22,591,677 downwards.
ATTTGCAGAATTCTGTGCACTTAACGCAGACAACAGTGTGCGGATCTCCAGTCAGTTTTTCAGTCACAGCTAGTGAGATTGAGAACCTCATCTGGTACAATTGAGTGCCCTTCCGTGAGACCTTTTCTTCTTCTCCAAACCATATGGGTCTAGCTCTGGAATGGATGGCACCAGCAGCCTTCCACAATGTGGTCTGATGTGCACTTCTACAGCGGGGTCTTGATACGACCATTTTAGGAGGCAGGAAGCTCAACGTTGGTGGTACATGCCTTTTGCCACCTCTTTCCCTGCATGCATGTTGTGTAGAGAGCCTTCAAAATTCCTTCCATAGAGTGTGGCTACATATTGCGAACATATAGCTATCAATTCATCCAGGGAGACGGATAGATCCCCGGTTGAGAGGTTCAGTGAATGTTCTAGTTTCTAGGACAGTAGTCTTACCTATGCCAGTAGTCTTACCTATGCCAGTGCCATTATGGGCTGCGAGAAGAATGGGCATGGCTTGATGTTTCTTGACGACCTCAATGAAATAGATTACAACACGATTCCATAATCATCTGAATTATATCTGCCATGTTGTTTTTATGTGCATAGAGATGATGGGTAAAAATTATGAGTTCATCGGTGTCATCAAACAAAACTTTAAGTGGTGAAGGTCCAGGAACAGCCTCATTTATCATACGGTATATACTATAATTACATCTGCTTCATTATGTGTGTCAGTCAATGCTGTTCACTTCTATTGGATGTGGGTTGTTAGCACCAGTTATGGTTATGTCGACTTGCTTACCATCAAAGATTTCCACGGAACATAACAATATGTTCAATGATCAGTGGCGGCACCAGCATCATAATTGGGGTGGGGTTTTTTTTTTTGGGGGGGGGGGGGACAAAGGTGGGGGGGCAAGAATTCTTTTTAGGGGGGCATGTTAAAAAATGATGCGCGCGTGCCATTTTATGCTTAAATGGTCAAATATGGTCTAATACTAACTAATTTGGTATGAAAATGCGCGCTTGCGTGCAAAATTCAGCTGTTGTTTGCTAAAATTGTCAACATTTGGTCTAATTAAACCTAATTTAGTAAGAAAATGTGCGCACAGCGCGAAAAAGAATGGCCTTTTTATGTCTAAATTGTCTATTTTTTTCTTATTTTAACTATTTTTTTTTTTAAATGTGAGGGAAAATCTGTGGGTGGGGGGCAAGATTTGTTTTTCTGGGGGAAAATACCCCCCAACCCCCCCATGCCCCCCGTGGTGCCGCCACTGTGACAATGCTTTGTACTTAGTTAGCAGTAACATGTATTACTTGCTTGGGAAATGGACAAGTAACCACGCTCTGAACTTGACCAACTTGTATTTCCTCTAGATCATTCCTTAGTTGTCCAAAGAGACTGCGGGAAGCTGTTTGAGGGATAAGGTCCACATGGCAAGAGTGGATTTATTCATTATTGAGTCAATTATACCAGATGGTCCTTTGCCATATCGATGTAGGGGTCTCATTGGATAGATCTGACCAGATACTATTCCAAAGGCCATCTTGATGATTCATAACATGTTCTCATATACAATGTTTCAATACTGAGGGATGTAAACGTTGCATGCAGCGAAGGTAATATAATCGACAGTGGGCGTAGTTGACATGCCCTGATGTAAAGAAACGTAGCATCATTCCCTGAACTGTTAACAGATGAAGGGACCAGTCGCCTTCCCTATCTGCCCGTACAAATGACATAATCATGATAATTATGAGAATAGGGGTAAAAAGACAGCCCACACATAGTATTGCATAGCTTGGTCGTCCTACTTCTTTGGCGACTATCATTCAGAAATTCTGTGAGTTCGACAATGGTTTGTATTTCCTTGGAGATCAGTATAGGATACAAAAGTATTTCATAATATACTGCGTAAATGTACTGGGTGGTGAAGAGGACATTATAATTTTGGCGTGTAAAATGAAACTTGGATCATTATAGGATAGGCAACGTCCGGACCGACCATTGCAAATTGTGCGACCTACGGAACCTGTATACAAAATGAAACTTTTCACAATTCCAACAAAATACCGTTAAAAAAAGGTAGTCATTAACGCTACGCACGTTTTTGAATGCATTTTGTACAGCAAATTTCTGTGCGTTACGCGGGAATCTTTGTGCAAATGAAACTTTCCACAATTTCAACAAAGTACCGTTGAAAAAGGTCGTCATTATTAAACGAAATAAATACAAATTTGTGCACGCTACGCGCGAATCTTTGTGCAACATTGTCATTAACGAGATAAACACAATTTGTTACGCTTTATGCACGTTTTTGAATGCATTTTGTACGGCAAATTTCTACGCGCTACGCGCGAATCTTCATGCAATACATATTTTTCAAGCAAAAAACAGGCATTCATGTTGAGTGAATATGAATTGTTGTAAATTGTGTGATAGTCCGGACCGCCAGCGTCGTAAAAAACCCAACAGGTCTTTGTCTACATCTAATAGTAAGGGGGTCAATAACGTTTTTCAACTTGTTAAGTGGGGGTCAAACAGGTTTTCAATAAGTATATGAAAGCTCAACAACCCCTATACCCATACCGATAGTGTTTATAAAACATGCACGTTTATTTAAATTGATCTCCTTTGATCTCCTTTCGGTCTTGCTACGCTTGCAGCATTGTGCTACAATCCAAGAAATAACTGTTGGAACATTTTTAGGACCCCCCCCCCCCCCCCCCCCCCCCCCCCCCCCCCACCCATTCAATTTTGTTTCATCTCCACGCCGTTGGGACCCACAACATTAGTGATTGTTGGGGCGGGCGAGAGATATGTGTTAGTAGATAGCTCAAGCTCTACATGCAAGTTTGTTGCAAAATCAACACTTGAAAGTGGTCCCTTACTGTGGGATATTAGTGTGGAGAAATGGACTCTGTGTTCCAACACCAATTTTCCTGAATTGTATCGCTAGTTTTGATAAACCTTTGCCCTAATATGTCAGATAATGGGCTGATCATGCTCTTACACCAGTTGTGTGTGCGTGACTTGATCATTAAGGTCGATAACCGAATGGTCATAAATTGATTTATATAACTGAAACATGTCTGTGTGAAAATAGATGTATAAATGAAATTCCAAATGTCTGGCATGGTCACAAAAGCAAATGTGGTGTACATCGTTGATTACGACCAGACTTTGTTTTAAAAGTCATCACTAATCAAGTGATTATATTTTCTGGTGCCACTTTGTTCTCATGTTGCTAGATTCAAACATTCTGTTTCAATTATTTGACAATTTCAAGTCCCTTCACATGCATTATACAGGTTGGATCAACAAAATAGGACTCTGTTTCAGCATGGATTTAATCCATATCAAAACCACTGAACCGAGACCAATTAGATTTCATTCTAAAGTACGTAACTAATAAAGTTAAAATTCTGAAAACTTCAGGTGAGAAAAATCCATCATCAATTGAGGAAGGTGTGACCAAATAGACAAGTCGACCCATTTTGCATATGTACAATTGTAGTTCACACTAAAGATATCAAAAATAGGACTCTGTCTCGGCGTGGATTTAATCCTTATTGAACCACTGAACCATGACCAATTTGATTTAATTGTAAAGTACAACTAACAAAGTTAAATTCCTGAAAAGATGAGAAATAATTCACACAGTAAAGGTAGAGTAACATAACATGAAATTGCAAGATATTTTCCTTATAATGCCTATGGCAGAAATTAAAGATGACTTACAAGTCCAATTTTACTTGTCTATGAATTGCTTTTAATGCCCTTCTCTGTCTATGATTTGTAAAAATGCTATGAGGCTTTTTCATGAGAACACTGAGCAGCATTGAACATTGCACAGACATATTCATTCATCAAAGTTGGGGATTATGTAGCTATTAATGATTTGTGCCAGAATTATGAGATATATCTAGTAAACTAATCTTTGCTATTGTTATTGATTGATGATTTACAATGTTTATAAATGCAAAATATTTAAATGTAAACCATGTCATTTGCGGGTTTGTATGTGTAAATTTCAGGTTGATTTTGATAGAAACGTGGTAAATTATAGCCCCAAATAAATCAGTTGTTACCCAAGGTAATAATACAAAAATCAAACACGTCTAAATTCAAAAATGTGTATTCAATATAATCAGAGTAAAGGTCTGTCAAAAAAGGCCAAGGAGAAAAAATGTAATAAAACAACCTCGGGTTGAAAATAAATCCAATTTGACAACCTCAGGTTGATAAGATATTAACTGTGAAAACCTGAGGTTGACTAAAAACTTGGTAAACTTGGTAAAAAATCACAGTAGTAACCCAAGGTAATAATACAAAAATCAGACACGGCTACATTCAAAAATGTGTATTCACTTCAATATGCACGGAGTAAAGGTCTGTCTAAAAAAGCCAAGAATACGGGAAAATAATGATACTAATCAGACAACCTCAGGTCGTGTAATGTTTGAACGAGCACGCAATGCAGGCCTGCACACTTTGTGAAAAAAATGAAAATGAATTCGACCTGAGGTTAGGTAACCTGAGGTTAGGTAACCTGAGGTCAAAAGGTGTATGAGCATTTCCATCTCTGCATGTAGCTATAGGCCATATCTATAGGTGTAAACAGCAATTCTAAAGTGAATGACCTTCATAGAGTACATGACAGCCTCAATGATGACATAAGTATTAGCGCATGTTAGTTAGCAGTTTTTGCATGCTAAGTTTCGCATCCATGGCTAATCATCAATTTAAGTAATTGCATATGGCTTCACTCCAGTGCTTAAAAGTTGTTGTTTTTACAGTTTACACCGTAACCAAACAAGTGCTATAAAGTAATAAACAGCTAAAGTTCATTTGCTCGCATTAATCCAAATGTTGAACGCACAATGCGCAGTGTAATGGCGCACAGCATTCCATGACATTGGACGTCTTACCCCTAAGTGGCTGTTGCCGGCTTGCTTTATGCATGTAGAAACTCATACAAAATAGTATTTACGCATTCAAGTTTTAATTTGTGAGAGTATGACATGATAAAGGAAGAGAAAAGTTCAAATGAATTATGGAGAATCAAAACATTGGCCAAGGTGACCCCATGGTACTCTTCTGAACTCCTAAACCTACTAGTTGATTTTGTACTAACACGTGCACGTCCCCGGGCCTAATTAAATAAGATTACAATCACATACTCACATCAGATGGTATAAACAGAAAAGATTTTCTGATAATCGGGTGTAACAATGATATATCACATGCAGCGTTCAAATTAAGTGGTATCCCAGGCTTTCTGAAACCTGAAATTGTCAGTGGACCACCTCAATTTCAATGCAGGTTATACGTTGGGCGAACATACTTTTTGAATATTTGTATTGTATTTGAAAGATGTCCTTTAATTCCTCATATAATGTCTTTAAAATCCATTAAATCCTCATTTTCAAAATCACTAAATCCATAATATCCAGCTTCCTCAACAAGTATTGAACTACTGGGCGGGGTGATGTCGTGTGTTCCGGCGGGGATGGTGGTTTTTAGAATCGAGATGGGTGTGATGATACATGAAATATAATTAAATTCCAGTAAATTTGACATTCAGCAAAGTAGGACTAATTGAAGTCATTATCTAGGTTTTTTATCTCTTTTTTTTTCTTCTTTTTTTTTAAAGAAAAGAACCGTATATTCCCTGCCCCAAAAAGTTAATTTGAAAAAATATTATGTTTTATTAATGATTTTCTTTTCGAGATATCGACGATTATGTAAATTTTATTCCATAGAGCTCTGTATAAAAGCACATCTTCTCCACCCCACCGTCTTTTAATGGAAGCTTTTGCGACATTGGCGCTTCTCGGACACGTGCCATAGACATAAATAATTGCTTTAAACGATTTAAAGTTTAACATGTATATTTATCGAAATGGCCAAAATATGAGGGTTTAATTTTCGCTAATAGGAACAAAATTCGGAGAAAAACTAATTTTTTTAAATATCAAAGATTTAATTTTAAACGAATTACGCTTTAATGAGAGAAAAAAAGATTTGAATACAAGTTCTGCATACTTCCGTAAGCTCCCCTCTCCGGCAGATGGTCTAACATTTTCTAAAATGTCACTAAAGATACATCTTTAAGTTCAGCATACATCCGCCGCCCCCCCCCCCCCCCCCCCCCCCTTCTCCGTACGGCACGGGGTCTAAAATGTTCTAAGTTCTAAGTGTCTCCGCGGTTTTAAGACACGCGTGGAATTGACACTAATGATCTTTACCAAATATTTAAGTTTGAATTAAGTTCTGCATACTTCCGCCCCCCCCCCCCCCCTCCCTCTCCGTACGGCACGGGGTCTAAAATGCTCTAAAATGTAATACAAATACATCTCCGTTTCTAAGACACGTCCCCCGGCCCATGTCACAAACCACGCACATTGGGGTATGTTTGGACCGACCGTTTAAACAAACAAACAAACAAACATCCATTGAACATAAAAATGCATTTCGTGATTTATTTATCGGAAGTTCCGAGATACACTTGGATGCGTGTTAACTTGGATGCCTAGTAGTCAACATCTATTACTGGCATTGTGCTATAATTACAGTGGTGGACTTGTCTAGTTCATTATCTTATTTATAGTTCTTAACACTTTCGTTTTTATATTTTGTCCCTGATGAAGGGTGGTATATCCACTTGAAACGTCGGTCTTTATTGTTACCATATATCCTGAGTAGTCTCAGATATATCTTTGTTGTTTTATTGCACAGCAATTTTCATTGCTTGTCCCAGTGCATTTCCGGGTTTTTTGTTTTTGTTGTTATTTATCTGTTTTATCGCGTTATTCTCCCTTGTTATTACCTGTTTCCCCACACCCTGTTGGTATATCTTGCTTTTACTCTGAGCTGTTATATATTAAATAAATAGGGTATTGAGATTCACTACGTAGGTATGGTCCATTAATTATGAGATTCTAGGCTTGTTTTCCTAAATAGATAACAATATCAAAGTTTAAGGATTTCATGCAATCTCTGATTTGTTGAAGGGCTCTTGCCCATTTAGTCAATAGATCTAAGCGCGGAGATAGCGCGATCATAGCGCGATCCTTTTTTATTGTTAAAAGGATCGCAATAGGATCGGTGATTAAGCTGCCCCTGATTGAGCCGCCCTCTACTTGTCTCGCGTTAACAGTAGAACTATTGTAGTATTGTCGACGGGTTAATTAGTGAACCAGACAGAGGAAAGCGCGAAGAAGGATCGGGTTGTTTTCTTTAAGAAATACCAAAGTTGACCAGTGATTAATATCACCCGACCCCGCTGTAGATGTAAAGAGCGACCCATTTGTCAGATTGAGCGTAAAATGGCGCAAGTTGTATGGTGGTTCCATGTTCAAAATGGTACATGCCGAAATGCTATGCGATGTGACAGTTGACAACCAGCCAAGACCATTGTATTCTATTGATAGGGAACGTCGTATCGAGAATTGAGGAAAGGACAAAAGTCGGAAATTATATCCCGTTTAAACTGATGACTTGGATTGTATATTTCACTCTTTACTTTACTTTTTTATAGATATAATTATAATTGTTCATTTCGATGCATCCCATCCCAGTAGAATAATTAATACTTTCAAATCCCAGAATAATAATTCCACCAAACACGATGGTAAATATATTACGCCCCCTCCGTTATCATACCCTCCATTATACAAATAGTTTACGTGACCTATCGTCCAAATGTTTTCATCATTGATTTCAATGGAATAAATGGGGAAATGGGCTACTTTCACCAGACCGTGGCAATACTGCGCGGAACACGAAGACTGGGATTATTTGTAGAGCAGTCAATGAATAGAGCGAGAGTTTTTTGGAGAGCCTTTGGTATTGTTTCGCTATTGTTCGGCGGTGAACATAAACATTTTACGACCGTGGAAGGAGCGGATTTAAAAAGAGTGAAAATCACGGTTTTACCCCTAGACCCCTGTGTGACCTTTGACCCTAAGGTCAATGACCTTTGTTCTTGTATTATTGAATGACATAAGATGCAACAAGTCCGATCAAGATCAGAGCACATATTCAATTTTACCTCTGTATAGGTCAATGACCCCTAGTGACCCCATATGACATGTCCCTTTTAATCGCTGAAGACCCTATATGAATCTTTTGACCCAAGGAATCTTTTGACTTATTCTGACGGTCATCAGACATTTCATCTGAGGCAAGAAGAAGTATTTTAAGTGATGGGTTACCCCTTAGTAACCCTTTCGTGACCCTTGACCTGGTCATGATCATTAACTTTTATTCTTGTTTTACCAAATCAACAATTTGAAACAATTCCGGTCTAAATCGGAAAAATTCTTAAAGATTTCCCCTGTTAAGTTCAATGACATCTAGTGACCCCATATGTGCAATGAACCAAGATTTCTTTTGATCAAGTCATCAGTCATTTCCTCTGAGACAAGATGCATTTAAAGTGAAAAGAGTGCGAATTACAATTTTGACCCCTGACCCCAAATAATTGTTTATTTTAATAACCAAACTATTATATATGCGTACTGTCATAAAGAATATGTGGACCGATTTTGACGATCCTTAGGTCATTTCACTAAATTGCAAGAGCGTTTTAAGTGAAAATCACGCTTTGACCCCTAGTGACCCCTTTGTGACCTTTTAACCCAAACTGTGAAGACCCTATATGAAGGTTATATCTGGGGGGGGTTCTACTGACCAAGGCTGGTGATTGTAGCATGTAAGATGTAGGAGGAGATGCATTTTGTAGATGGGTCTGCAAGATAGATGGAAGATGAAGAAAGAAACACGATAGAATACCTTGATTTTTGAAAAAATCAAGGTAAATAAATTACGAAATATACTCACATATCCGTATTAGTGTTCATGATATAATACGCTGGTTCCCTGCGATCATTACAAATAGAAACACATAGAATGGAGCCAATGAGACTTGCATAGGACGGTGGCCTTCATGCTGATTGCTGGTTATGGAGTATGCTTAACATTTTAGTACAAAATAAGACTGATGTTTTAATATACCCAGGATAGTTAATAGTTAATAGTTATAAGAAATACTGTGTTGTAGATCTAGTACCTCATGAGGGGTGGGGTGGCCGGGTGGGTGTGTGTATATAGTTTTATCCGACTGACTGTAACTCAAAAGCAATAAACAATATTTTAACTCACGTTTAGTCCGAGAGTAATACCTGTCTCTGTACGGTGAGTCTGTTATCTTACCTGCATTGAAGAAGAATACAAGTCCCAATTTAATCACTAGGGTATGAAGGCAAAGTGCCTTAGGTACCTTGCCCTTTTACAAATAGAGGAAAGCTCGAGGAAAGAGCGGGGAAAGCGCGCTCCTTATTTCTATATTGTTAATCCCAGGCTTTCCTCTGTCAATATAGGTAAACCATTCAAGTTGAAGTACGCATTGAGGAAGGTTTTAATCACCGATCCCTTTTCACAATAGAAAAAAGGAGCGCGCTTTCGGGCCCCGCTCTTTACAGGTCAAGTCTCTTACTTCCATCAACTTATAATCTTCTGTCACCATATTGTCTACTGGTTGCCATTGACAACACTGCAATAAAAGGCTTATTAACCCTAATTCCTCTGAATACTACAAAATACTACTTCCAAGCCTAACTCCAAGAGCATGTGAGGACGGTTTTTGATGATATAATAAACCGAACCTATAGTGAGCGCATATGGAAGCATAAGTGTGTCATTTCCTCCTTAACCCCAGATAAGGGACGTACATGTATACCCGGGGTTAACGCTCCTTATCTGGAGTTAAGGACCGTTAACTAGGGATAAGGCCCCTTATCCATAGATAAGGCGCGTTATTCGGGGTTTACGTCCCTTATCTGGGGTTAACGCGCCTTAACCCCAGATAAGGAGCGTTAACTAGGGATAAGGCGCCTTATCCATAGATAAGGCGCCTTAACCCCAGATAAGGAGCGTTAACCCCAGATAAGTAAGTAAAGAAGTAAAGACTCGTGCCGAGCAAAGCTCGCGCGCGGAGTGCCCATCTCTCTTTCATTAGCGTTTAGGCCAGACTCCCCATGTAATACTTGGCTGTGGGGGGTTCGCCACTCCTCCCGCACAGCGAGTCTGTTTTACTTCCCAACATGAATTAATGCCGGTACCCAATTATACACCTGGGTGAAGCGTGGCAAGTGCGGTAAAGTGCCTTGCCCAAGGACACAACACGTTGGCACCAACGGGGCTCGAACCCACAATCTTTGCATTGTGGAGCGAGGGTGAATCCGCTGGACCACACGCGCCCAAGATAAGGTCAGCCTTATCTGGGGTTTACGTCCCTTATCTGGGGTTAAGGCGGAAATGACAAACTTATGCTGCATTTTTGTATCATAGGAGCGTTAACCCTAGATAAGGGACGTAAACCTAGGATAATGGGCCTTATCTGGGGTTTAAGTTGTTAACCCCAGATAAGGGACGTAAACCTAGGATAAGGCAGGCCTTATCTGAGGTTAACGATCCTTATCTACAGATAGAGGAGCGTAAACTAGGGATAAGGCGCGTTATTCGGGGTTTACGTCGCTTATCTGGTGTTAACGCGCCTTAACCCCGATAAGGAGCGTTAACTAGGGATAAGGCACCTTATCCATAGATAAGGCGCCTTAACCCCAGATAAGGAGCGTTTACCCCAGATAAGGTCCGCCTTATCTGGGGTTTACGTCCCTTATCTGGGGTTAAGGCGGAAAAGACACACTTTTGCTTCCATAAGCGCAGTATACTGCACGAACTAGTAGCAAAGTTGCACTAGGTATAGGAAATCATTGATTCGTGTGTGATTACGCACTGAAAATATGTGTGTAAAGATAGCAAAAACTTTCATTCTTCACAGCTAGTCACACCCTTTGTCCCGCAAATTGCAGTTGTCACTACAGACCTATTCATCCAGATACCTAGGTGGCTCTTTCAGATAGCACAGAGTTATGACAGTATTCACATACAAATCAATGATTTCCTATACCTAGTGCAACTTTGCTGTTGTTATGCGCGGTCATTGAAATAAAACGTATCTTACATATTATATTTAGCAGAATGTATGCCTTTCGGTTCATAAGGTCATGATTAAAAGATTCCTGTACCTTGTTCTTATGAAACAGGTTATACGTATTGGATAAAAACATTTAAAGCGAGACATAGACCTACGCATGAGCTCACATGATTGTCTAGTCTGTTATTACTTTAACACTTCGGCCATTAAAACGGGATGGTCACCATGGTACTGACACGTCATTTTAAAGGATCACTTTCAATAATAACGTTTGTAAGAAATGTTGCATGCCATCCTATGTGAGCACAGAGTGAGAAGCAAACCGATATTTTGTGATTAAAATTTGTATTCAATATGGTTAAAACCGGGTTGATCCTGAACATTTTGGTAGGATCAGTGTCCCGGGGATGACGTAAGTACAATATCCTTGATGGTTTCAAAATTTGTCACACATCGTCGTCGTCGCCGTTCTATGAATCATGGCTGATTCGTTGTGACCCTATGGATGATGGAGCGCAATCTTTGTCTATTTTGTGTCATGCGATGTGCAGAGATAAGAGATAAACCTGTTGCTCCCTTAATGCCATTAGTCCAGCGGAGTTTTGGTCAGCCACGCTTACGAGTTCCTTCGACAGCTCCTTGAGTTATCACCTTTTCTATGTTGTCACCTTCTCGTCTAGCAATGTGTCCAAAGAATTGCAGGTTTTTGCGCAAGATCTTATTACACAGAGAAGTGGTCCCAATCTGGCTTCTGACAAATTCATTGGTCTTATGCTCTTTCCATGATATCCCTAACATCTTGCGCTAACACCACATTTCGAAAGCTGATATTTTCTTTGAATCCGCACTTCCCACAGACCAGGTTTCAGCTCCATATGTAGCGACCGGAAAGATTAATACCTTCATAATGCGTTCTTTTGTGGCCTTTGTGATTCCTCTATCCTTCCAAATGGTTGATAGCGCATTTGCTGATGATTTAGTCATGGTCAGTCGCCTTTCAATCTCCCCCGAGCTTCCACCATCTCAAAAATGAGTGATCCAAGGAAGAATAGCGACAATATTCGAAAAGACTTGATATTTCTCATTGGGAATTGATCTCTTGACTCATCTTTAAGAATAGAATATTTGGGAAGGGATTTTAAAAAACCATGACTTTCAAATTATAATGGAATCAAAATATAATATCTCAAATTTGTTTAAACAAACTAACTTAAAAAGAACTTCTCAGCAATTTGTAAACTTAGAATACCAAAAAGCTAACACAGTAGTTCAATGGGTTCCCAGTTTATTTTCTCAATATGCAGCATGCAAGGTGTCCTAAGACCTTTCGTTGCTAGTGTAATTCAACCCAAAAGAATTGTAGAATTAACAGAGAAAAATGATAATTCAAACAAATATTTATTGCATTTCTTTTACTTTATTTTTATTATCAATAATTCGACTTCAAGTTAAGTGCATTTAATATAAAATAGATACGTTATAAAAATATGCTTTTGCCCATACTGTTCCAGTGTTCCTGTCTCCTGTGCTGTGCCTATGGTTCTGCTTATTTTCATTTAATTCCGATACAGTGACCCTCAGGTTCCGGACCAGGTTTGTGACCTAGAAAGAGACAAAAAGTAATTGTGAGAATCGCGCCGTTCATAATTATTAATAGATTTCGTGACAACAAGGAACGTCAAAAACTCGGTCAACCATTCATTAAAGTGTCGGTCAACCATTCAATCTGTTGCTTATCCCTTGAAATAAAAAACGTTTGTTTTATAAGAAATTATTTTTTCATCGCAAATGTTTAATACGTTTTGTGACCCCGGCCAATGTGCATTCTGAGCAGTCGTTTTATCACAGCTTCAGAATGAAGTATTCAAGCTCAGCCTACCCTTAGCACTTATGACCTCACAACAAGTCATCTCGGTACAATGTACCACTGTAATGTAAATATCCAACCTAAAATTCGATTCTAACAACGTCATAGTGACTGCTATAAATGCAGTGTATTTAGTCACGCTCGAGTGCACTCTCATCTCGCTAGGTAGGTGAACATTGGGAAACTAGTGACATTGTATTATAGTTGATCATGGGAGTACTACTTCTATGATTAGACTATCTCTTTAGAAACTTTGAATTATGGTATCCGCAATTGTTATGAAGTTTCTTATTAAGGCATCAATAAGTAATTGCTACCTTCAAGTCAGGGGTTCGTGTAATAAATGTTACCATATTTATTGTATTTACAGTTACGATAAATTTCCATTTGTCCCACATTAAAGAAGTTTAAAATGGCAATTAATTGAAATTAATTAACTTTTAATCTTCCACATCTAAGCGATAATTGTCTTTTTTTAAGACTCTTCTTGTTTATTCCGATTTATTGAGCATGTTCAGGAGTGTATTTTTATTGGGGTATTTTCGGAAAAGACTTAATAATTTTGAGATCTCTCCATGCGGCAATTTCAAACCATGATTTCCTCGTGTTTCATTTTTGTTTCATGTCTTACCGTGTTCACCATTCAATCCGTCACAAATCATTCTGAACTCTGACGTTGCTCTCAACTTAGCAAATGCAGGGTTCCACCAGTCCGCAAAGCCATTATCTTTACGCATCATAAAGGAAGCTCCAGCTTTATTACAGCTAAGTATTTCTTCCGAATTGACTTCCAAATCTGTAGTCAAAAAACTTACTTTCCCGTCAAAAGCTGCATCGACCTTGTAACGAATTCAACAAATGAAAGAAGATCTAGTATCACCTCATGGTGTTGGTGTAAAAATGAACTAAGATAATATGACATTTGTTAATTGCAAAGAGTGATATATTTACACAACATCCTTAAAATAAGAATTCTGAAGTGCAATTATATCTTGGCGAAATTATAATATTTGAAGGTGCAAAGGGTGCGAGCAGGAACACGGTATTCTATTTCAAGGGGAGGAGTGCTAAGTCGATCAACCAATAATTTGAGTGCTTGATTTAAAATATCATCAATTGAAAACATTTATTTATTTTTATGGGTCGTCTGGACAATATTGTGGTATTGTATATGTTCATAAGACGACACTGGCTATTCAAAACACACTGTAATAATTACTTGTATTTCGGAGACTTACCTCCCCAGACATCACTGCAGTTAACAAGGCGTCCCGATTTGGATAGTTGATATACTGGTCTGTGGTCAAAGTAGACCCCTGTGATAATAATAGTGTTAATTAATTACAAACTATAGACGTTTCATTCGAAGATGGCTTTCGAAAGCCTATTTACACAAAACCGATAATCGATCTTTGGATGATATAGCGCTTCTAGGTGGATTTCATCATAGATAATCAACATGATCAAGACGGGGATGGATAAGTGGGTATTTTGTTTAAAGCTATGCGACCATCACAGCTTAGGGGTAAGTTGTTGATACATCGTTTACGTTAAGAGCACGCTGTGATACGCTGTGAAAATTTGGAACACGTCGAGCCCGCGAAAAATTATTGAGCATGTTCAAAATTTCTCGGCGTACTCAACGTGTGCTTAATACGTTCTGCATAAGTTCCCGGTACGTTCGTGGTACGTTACACATACGTTGACATACGTTAGAGGTACGTTACTCGTAACAGTCAGCTGTAGAACGGGGCCCGTTTCAATTGAGGGCGCTCCAAAACGACGGGTATACGTAACCAAGGTAACGCACACCCGTCAATTTGTGCAATTATTGAATTTTCGCCTTTTACCCCTATTATCTGCATAAAAAGTAACTATCCATCGAGTTGATGGCAGCATAAGGTACCAGAACTCCTTGCGATATCCAGTTCGATGATTTAGTTAAACCTTTGACCCCAACATAACACGACACAAGCTAAGATTATGTATTTTGACCGGTTTGCTGCGATGAGACCACCATTTTCTAGACGAGATAACACCAATTTTAAAGAATTTTTAGGGTAAATGTGATAATTTTTACATTAAATATAAGCCCAATAGTGTACAGAAGTGATGCCTTTGTAATGGTTATCTCTGTGATAAAAGAGTTATTTCGTTGTGCAAAATCGGCTTTTTATGAATTTGAAAATTACTGTGACGTGGGGCCGTTCCCTCGGAAACGCTGTCCCGTTCCAAAGCCGCCCTCTATTGAAAAGTGTTTTTTGTTCGTATTCCGGCGGGCGACGGACTTTCGTCACTTTATGAATCGCCGTGTAAAAAATGACGGCAGTGCGTCACTAAATAGAGCGCCCTCAACTGAAACGGGGCTCCGTTCTACAGCTGACTGGTAATTGGTATACGTTGATGTACGTCGGCTGAAAATAGCTATCTAGCATCGATAAAAACCTCGGACAGGGTCTTAAAAGAAGTCATTCGTTCGTGATACGCTAGCCTGAGGCATACGTTGGGCATTCGTTTCGTTGCGTACGTTCAGCATTCGCTATGGACGCTTGTTTTATGCTCATTCGTTGGGCATTCGTCTTAAATACTTCAGGAGTTCGCTGAGACGCAGATTTTGGCCGAGAATTTAAGCTAATCTGGACTTAACCAAATTTCGAGAAAAATAATTCAGTACGCTAGGGAGGCATAAGCTATCTCTATTAGCTACTACAGGGTGTCCCTATAAAAAGGGTGCACGTGTTCCACGTCATTTCCCTCGGTGGTTACTCGGTATTTGGCTGTAATCGCTATATAATCTGAAAGATAATTTAGTTGGTTCTCAAATGCCGTTTATTTGATTGGGTTTACTATTCTCAATCTACAGATATGTTTTATCAACAACGAGCACTAAAAACCGGGCTTGTGCCACTGTTATGAAAATTGTTTCTTGTGTGGAATGTGTCATTTTCATCATTAAACATTTCGTATTTGGATTTGATGTTTGTACGTGCGTCAAGATGACTAAATAACCTTTCATATACTGTTTGTTTTGTCAATCAAGAATATCATCTGATAGGATAATGCAAATGAGGTAATTTATTCATCCTGAAGCTCATATCAACATCGTTTAGTAAATACTCATTATTCAATGAGCAAAATGACTCTTTGCACGATCATCTTTTTTCCTAAAAAGTGGCACAACCCGTTTTTTTAATACCCGTGATTGATCAAGCACATCGTTGGTTTGGGAAGAACAATTACAATCAAACAAACGGTATATGAAAGCCAACTAAATTATTCAGATTATATAACGATGAGCCATACCGAGACATCAATGAGGGCAATGACGTGGTACACGTGGACCCTTTTTTAGGGACAAGTGCATTAGTAAGCAGTTTGTAATGGACACTATAGGCCTCCTTCAAACTGGCAGAAATGCGCAAAAAGCTTTTGTTACAGGTGACAACGTCTGTTATTTGGTCTAATATAAGTCCATAATGTTTGGCCTACTTCAGTTCACTGTGTCAGTTGAACATTTTAGGTTCATGAATGTTTAATGGAGCGGTACGTATATCTTTGTGTTTTAATTCTTTTCATATGATTATGAAATTACAATGATTATGAGGGTTTTTAGTGAGTTACAATGCATTCCGTGCATCATTATATTATGTGTCATTACTAGCATGACTAGAGTACATCAGTCCGTATGCAAGGACGAGAGTGATTAGTATTAAGAAGGGGCTTAATGCTAGTGAATTCATTATCTGTCATACAGTTCGAAAAATAATGTATCTGAACATATTCTTACATCATCATAGTTGATGATCACTAAAATGTTGTTTAAGATTCTGATAATGCACTTGGTGGGTCAAGAAAATGAAACCGATTATATTGGCCGTGTACGATTCAGACTTCAACTCGTGGACTTTCGATAAAATCTACAGTACATTCGTAGAATGATATTATTATACGAACAAATCTTAAAACAGAATCTATCAACGTCACCTCTATTCTTGAAGCTTCTCTTGCAATGCAATAATGATCGTAAGCAAATCCGTCTATGAATCCAATGGTACGGCCAGTAAGATCTTTCCAGTTAAACCCGGTCGGGTTTCCAGGTTTTACTGTAAATAGCGCAGCATACGGCTCAGTGAATGGGTCAGAAAATTTGAATGTGCGTGGTCTGTCGTACGTCTGTATCCAACCTGTATGTTTTGTAATGTAAATTCAAGAACACATACAAGACGAGTAATCAATATTGAAACGTTTCGGATTTTGTTACCGAAATATTAATTGAAAATGCAATAACAATTTAAGAATTGAAGTGCACGGTATAGCCGTCACACAAGAATACAAGAGAGGGTCGACACCAACATTGAGGAAGGTGAAAACGGGGGGGGGGGGGGGGGGGGGGGGGGGGGGGGGGGGGGTAGAAAAGGCAAAGATATGAGTAACGACGAAAATAGATCGAAAGAGAAGTAGAAAGGGAATTCGACTAGAAGAGGAGAAGGAGATGAATAATAAACATCCTTTTTCTCCCTAACGGCGAAAGTGAGTGCTGTAATTATTGAACTATGACTCAAATGTATATAAAAGTATACTTTTTTGGAAAGGAAATGAATCAGAGAATCAAAATTTGGCATAAAAGTTGACCCAAAATGGTGATTTTTTGAGAAATTCACTTTTTTTTAACAAAGCTAACAAAAATAATTTTTGAGTAAAAAATGCCCAAATCGCTTGATGATGATGTAAAGACACTAATGAAGGGACGATTTTTTTTTTTTTAACCTAATCTAATTTTTTTAATTTTAATTTTGACTAAAAACGGTAAAAAAACCCAAAGAAACTTTTTTTCCTTCACTTTTTTGGCACTTTTTGGTCAAAATTTCAAAATGTATTAGATTAGGTTTTAAAAAAACGTCCCTTCATTAGTGTCTTTACATCATCATCAAACGATTTGGGCATATTTCACTCAAAATTATTTTTGTTAGCTTTGTTAAAAAGAGAAATGGGTCAAAAAAGTGCATTTTGTGATTTTCTCAACAACAAAAAACATTTTTGGTCAAAATTGACGCAAAATTTGGATCCTTTCCAAAAATGTATACCTTTATATGCATTTGATTAATAGTTCAATAATTACAGCACTCACAAAATTCAAAAAATCAAATCAAAAACTTCCTTGAGTCCCTCCTTGGCCTTAAGGGGGATGTGCACCTTCGTATAGCCTCCGTAAAACTGCCGTAATTTCTTCATTATTCATTTAATCTAGATAAAAGTATACATTATTTTGCAGGAAAGGGTTCAATGAATCCAACTATGATCATGAAATTGACCATTTTGGAGAAAATTATAAAAAACACGTTTTTTGACCCATTTTAGGTTTGGAAAAGATAACTCAAAATATATTTTGTCAAATTTTGTCATACTAGTTTTATTATATTCCTCATACAATTCCCTAGGAATGGGTTGTTTTGTTGTTGAAAATCTTTATTATTTTTTGGCACTTTTTGGTCGATAATTCAAAAAATAATAAAGAGTTTCCACCAAAAAAACCGATTCCTAGGGAATTATATGAGGAATATAATAAAACTAGTATGACAAAATTTGACAAAATATATTTTGAGTTATCTTTTCCAAACCTAAATTTGGTCAAAAAACGTGTTTTTTAATAATTTTTCCCAAAATGGTCAATTTCATGATCATGGTTGGATCCATTGAACCCTTTTCTGCAAAAAAATGTATACTTTGATATAGATTAAATGAATAATGAAGAAGTTACGGCAGTTTTACGGAGGCTGTACCTAAAGGTGCACACCCCCCTTAAGGGGGACTTAAGGAAGTTTTTTTTTGAATTTTGTGAGTGCTGTAATTATTGAACTATTAATCAAATGCATATACCTTTTTAACCATTTATTTTTGGGACAAGCTAACAAAATTATTTTTTGAGTAAAAAATGCCTAAAATTGCTTGATTATACTATTAAGACACTAATCTAGGGACGATTTTCTCATTTTCCCCCCTTCTAAAGCCGTATTTTTGGCCAAAAATGGCCAAAAAAGTGAACTGGTACTCAATTACCATTTCATTGTATTCATTGTACATTTTATATCAATAAATTCATGTTTCCTATTAAGATTCGTGATTTAAAAGCACTACAATTCATGATTTTATCGAGCAAGTCAGACTTCCTATGTAAAATCTCCGTAGTAAATCACCTCATGAATATCAATTTATAGCTCATTATCGGCAGTGTAACGCTATGGGAATTTTCAACTGAGATCAACTGGTGTTGGGAAACCCCATGTGCAGAAATGTATAAATGATAAATGGCATGTGCAGTTTATTGGAATACCATAAGGTGGCCATGTGACATGGAGTCCATACTTTGGGAACAAGTTTCGCCCAATCATTGGGCAAACTAAATAATTAACGTACCTACCTGTACAAGCGTCATAATAACCATCAAATAATCCTTCACCGCCTTGTGGTCTTGTTCCGTGTATGGACTTCCAACATCGAATATAACTATCAAAGACCAGCTGACAGTTCACGTTGGCAGTTCTGCAAACTGATTATTACAAGTTCAAAATAAGGTTTATGGTACGTGCAAATACTGACATACCCAGAGGCATAAAATGAACAGCGTCACTTTAAGAAATGTTGTACAAGGATTCAAAGTTACTCTCAATAAATGCATTTATCATACTTTAGCATACCAAACTTTATTTTGAAATATTTTCCCCGTCATTTGTCTCTGAGCAGTTATCGTTAGTTCACTGTCTAGACATTTTTTAGGCGACGAGAAAAAGCCCTGTTGTACGGGGCCGATCTATCCATTGTTTTAAAAATGTATTATTTTAATTATTTTTGGAAAAAAAATGGGGGGGGGGGGGGGGAATGAAAAGAGGTCAAAAATTGTCAATTCTTTTTCAATTTTATTTTGTTCATTCCCCCCCCCCCCCCCCCCCCCCCCCCACCCCAATTTGTTGTTGTTCAATTTTTTTTTCAATTTTTTTTTTAACAAAACTGTTATTCCCGTACAACAGGGTTTTTTCAGATTGACATAATATCGTCTAACTCCCCGATGTGCTTTTCCCTATATCGTATTATAAATATTAAGTAAAAGTTGTTCCATGAGTGCCCGTAGGGCACGAATGCAACATTTTACTTGTATGCGGTACATGGCTAATATCTCTATACATGGCAAGAGTCCCATTATGTCAACCAGGGGATTGAGTCTCTTATCTGTCCATTGTTGAGATTTGGTTCAGTATAGCGCACTCTATAAAACCGTCCTCCGGAAGTTAAGCATAAACTGTCAATCATTCGTTGTGAATGAATATTCAGCCATGACTATTCATGATAAAAAAAAATCAATAGAAAAAAATGACTATTCATGACCTCACACAATGTGATCGTCGCGATCCAGCGTCTTTCCCAACTGATCTAATTACAATATTCATAAAATGCAAATAACGCCACGCCCCTCGTCTGTCACTGTCAGACGAAGCCATCCACAATTCAAAATTCGTATTTTGTTCCACGTACAAATTAATTTCATATAACCAATTCTGAATGTTTCGTGTCATATAAGAACTAAATTCTGCTATCATCAATACAAATAAGTTTTACTCTAAATCACAATCAGTTTTTTTACCATTGATGTACTATTTCTGTGCCACAAATCATGTTTCGAGCCGATAAAATCCACGGCGTCTTAGGTCGTCTGGTTTGCTACGACCATG
Source organism: Ophiura sarsii (assembly GCA_035610835.1). Classification (NCBI taxonomy): domain Eukaryota; kingdom Metazoa; phylum Echinodermata; class Ophiuroidea; order Amphilepidida; family Ophiuridae; genus Ophiura; species Ophiura sarsii. Next base: position 22,571,092 of record CM069452.1, on the reverse strand, counting down.
ATAGTGCGCCCCCTCTAAAACCGTCCTCCGTCAATTTAAGCATAGTAAACGGGGGACTTTGCCTCCGAGATACTTGTACCACAGTTATATAGTCTCTGTGTCAACCCATCACCCACTAATCTGTCAACCACCCTGTCATTATTTATTGTGTTTAGACTACAACAGGCTGGTATTAACACTTTCCATGCGGCTATTAGTTTTACCATTATACAAAACAGATTTGACAGAAACCATTCCCAACTTTCAAAGTTTTATCTCAAGAATTACTGAACTATAAATACTAGGCATGTTTGTACTTATTTTAAAGCATTTCTCATGATGATTCCAAAATGGTAATGAAATTTAATAATTTCACATTTTTGAAACATTTTGTGAATTTTGGAATGTCGGTTGTAGACGCCTACCGCATGGAAAGTGTTAACTTACAAACCATAGACTTGTCTGGTATAATGTAAACATGCCCTGCCCCTTGTTATGGCTCTGGCTTGTCTCAACGGGTCCAGGGATAAAGGGATAAGAAACTCCCAAGACAAAACCCCGATTCTCTTGACCTTAATAGTTTGTCGCAACTGGTATAGGTGGCGCGCTATCATTTCCAAATAGTTGGGGGGCTAAGGGATTATTTGGTTCACATTTTTCTAAAAGCACCAAATTGGACCCATATGTTGCTCATACCATACTCTTTTGATTTTTGATGGATGCCAAGAAGATTGGAGCATTCTGGGAGGGACGGCCATATTGGCCAATTCCAATATGGCCGCCATACTGGGGGATCAAAAATTCAAATTGCTTCAATTAAGCTGACAAAAATACCAAATTGTTTGTCTGATGTGTGGTTACTGAGATATTGAACAAAACGTGAAAAGGTCGTTGACCTTTGCTTTTGGGGGTCAAAATTTGAACATGCTCCGATTTTGTCAAATTGTTCGTCGGATCACAATGGTTCAAGAAATGGTAATTGTTACCACCTGGAGTCGTTTTTGTGCCTTATACAGGGTCGAAAGGTGACAATCCCTATCATACGCCTATATACGCCCAAAAGCAACGGTCAACGACCTTTTCACGTTTTGCTCAATATCTCAGTAACCACACATCGGAAGTGGTCCTGGTGCTCAGACAAACAATTTTCAGCTAAATTGAAGCAATTTGAATTTTTGATTCCCCAGTATGGCGGCCATATTGGAATTGGCCAATATGGCCGTCCCAGAAGGTTCAAATTTTGGCATCCATCAAAAATCAAAAGAGAATAATATGAGCAACATATGGGCCAAATTTGGTGCTTTTAGACGAATGTGAACTAAACCTCCCCTGTGATGCCCTAACAGCCCCAACTATGATTGCTTAATCGCGTGTCGCAACTGTTATAGAGTGCGCTAGGTTATGGGCCAAATCTAAACAATGCACAGATTGTGAGATTCAATCGCCTGACTGGTCTGGCTAAGTTTGACTAAGATTAGAATACCCTATTATTGAATTCCTGGTCAATTTCTCATTGAGTTATTGTATGGATTGTTTGTTATTGGTAGGGTATACAGTGTACTGTCTGTTTGACAGCAACACTCGTACATGGATCGACTATCAATGAAACATGGCCAATATTTCCACTGTAAACGGAGTGTCTGAAGCGCTCAAATCATAACCTTGAGCGTACAAGATATTACATTCGACACCTGCGGTGACTTATGATAATATCTATTATGTATACGACATACTTTTGACAAACAATGATAAACAGATTCAATGATATGTTGAAATATTCTACCTCAATTGAGATGTACAAAACATCCCATGGGTGAAATAATCGCACCCACATCCAGTAAACGGAATATAACGTCATAAATAGAGTCACTTTTTGGACAATCATGATAATATTTGTATAACACAAATTGGATTATTCAAATTGGAAAATGAAAGATATGGAACGAAAACGTTGTCTGGGGAGAGTGTTAAATCTCACGGGTCATATAACCAGTCAGCTCACCGTAGTATTACGGGTACCCGTCAATTTGTGCAATCGTTGTATTTTCGATTTTCAACCCTAAATATTTGCATACGAATTAAGATCGTAAGTGTGATAATGTATACGTTAAATGTATGCTTTGTAGTATTATATAGTGATGAATTTTTTAACAGAGATAAAAGAGTTATTTTATGGTTTAAACTCAGTTATTTTATTTTTTTAAATCTGCAATATAGATTTTTGTTAAATCATGTGACGGGAGACCGTCTCCTTGATAACGCAGTCCCGTACCCAATCCCTCAGTTCATGTTAATGTCTGATAGGCTATTGTTCACATATGCTCTATATACAAAAATAATTGTCCGAACGAGAGTACATACCGGCACTTATGAGATCCACATTGAAGCCTCGAATTTCACCTGTTGCTTCATCGCTAGGAATACAAAATAATGAATGAATGAATTGCAATAATTAGCAAAGAGTTTCAATATGCTTTTGGGTGGTTTCTTTATAATTATTATAAATTAGCACATTGATTTATTAATGAAACAGTATACTACAATACCAAGAATCATGGTTAAAAAAATTGGAACATCGGGCACTCTTTTCGCGTCTGTATTTTAAAAAAACATTTAAAAAGCGCTCAAAGGAAATACACTGTGATGAAAATATCTCTATCGATTTGATATTTCCATTGATAGCTCTATTTAATTCGATGTCATTTAACATGTACATCCACTGAATGGATTTTTGTCAGACAAATGACCTTGACTTTACATTGTTACCTAATTCCATGCTCTCTTGGGTTCGATGTTTACGGGAACCTATGGATACTGTCTAGAGTCTAGACCTATAAAAGGTGCCTAGTCGACGCACCTTTAAATTATTTCTATGCTAACGCGTAATAAACAATAAAATATTCGGTATTAATAAAACAAAATCAGTTTCAAATAAGTGTTAATGTGTTTCTAATAATAACGAAAAGCAGTGGAATAAACTTTTCCGGCATTTTAATTAATGTAGATCCTACGTTACTTACACGTATTCATAATTGGTACCGGCATGTCCAATGGCGATTAACCACACTTTCGCATCTCGGTCTTTGTTACCTTAAACAAAAAATTGACATTTATTGATAAAGAACTGTCAATTGATAAAGATAACTTCACCTATCTTCAAGTGAGTTTTTACGACAACGTGTACTTAAGCTCAAGTATGGTTGTGAGCACATTTGCCTAGTCCATAAATAATTATCATTTATTGAGCATAAAACATCTGTTGAAATTGCAACAACAAAAAATTGACATTTATTGATAAAAAACCTGTCAATTGATAAAGATAACTTCACCTATCTTACACCTAAGCTGAAAGCATGAATCGAGACGAAGGGCAGTACTTTCCTCTCATATTTTGAACTACGAAATGGAGAGAAACACCCAATTCACCACTAACATGACTAATTGTATAAGTCCGACCCTTCTTTAGGCATTACGGTATCTCTATTATTGTATAGGATTTGTCATAACTACACCAATCCTGATCAAATCTATTTGTTATGATCTGCGGAGTCTTGCTACGTACCTGAATATGCAGAGGAATCGCCACTGGCAGTAGCAGTTGATATGCTGTTGTTTCTATTCAAGCTTACCGAACCTATTATCAGCGCCACTATTGCCAACACCAGGGCAAAGACGACAAGAAATATCTCCACAATACGAGATGACATCTTTCAGAATCGTCATAAACCTATATCAATCAAATTTAAATGTTGAATTTGGCTTAAAATCCCCTACTAGTTAGTACGAGTATATTATGAAAGTAAAGTGCTCAACAACAAAGAGTCATACACTTTGTTTAGGTCTTTAAAGTGATTTTCGATTATTTTTGGACCAAACAGGCTAGCTAGACATTTTGATGAATCTTTGTGGCACAATGTGATACCAAATATGCTACCTAACAACAAAGATAAACCATGATTAGCACCATTTAAAGAAAATGAGTCCCTTTTCAAAATTCACATTTTCTTTTGTAGAGCACTTTATTATATTGAAGATATAGTTTATTCTCAGACAGAGTTCCAAAGACATGGATCAGCATTCTAGCTAGAAATGTCATATTTAATGGGGCAATAAATAAATGTAAACCCACTTATGATGATTGCCCGTCGTGAGTTTGGGATAAGTTTCTTTTTCTATGCGGATTTGGACACTCTGGAAGCCATTCGCAGATTTTTACAATTTTAATACTTTGTATTATGCTTTAAATCTACGTGCAATTTTAACCATTTGATATAGTCAGTTTCTATGAATAAAGCAACAGTACACATCTCCACTAATGAATCAAATTAGGAGCAGTGGCATTCAGCCATCATTTAGAACTCTGGCTTTCTAGACTATCTAATGGGAGGAGATATAACAATTGTGTTGCCATTCATGAATTGCCAAATGCCTGGGTTTATTTACTTGTCCCAAAGTTACATGTAGCTTATAAAGTACAATACAATTTAACACTGCGTTATCCGTAAAAGACAAGTACATGTACCCTAATAATACTAGACATCACACTCGAAGTGTGTGCGCTTCTAAGGTGTATACGAAGCCATAGAAACTGATAGCTCGTCCAATATCCTCAAAGTAGGCGCGCATTTCCTGTAAAAAACTCCCGCTATAGGCCTAGGCCTATTAATCTCCAGCCCATAGTTCCCTTCTCGCCACAGCATGGCATTGGCGTAACGATCTAAAATTTAACCTTCACCTTATTCAGACCGTATACATACATCCGCAATAGGTGTTCAAAATTATGAACATTTAGCGCATAAGTTAGGTTTACACATGGTCTACATCCAGTGGCGTAGCGTTTAAAAACTGATTATTATTTTTGTTCGCCTCGCGCACATTTTTTCTACAGGTTGCAACATTATAATGTGTTAAAAAATGCTTTATTGCACTCGCCTATTAGCAGTGATTAGAACGATTTAAATATGGCACACAGACATTATTATGAACCCAGGTTTACATAGAAACATTTAAAACCCATTAACTTACCCTCGAATAAAACGTCAACTTCCAAGGTGCAATGTAACAGAATCGGCGATTGTATATCTTTCTTTGACAAAATGACACTTTGTGTATAGGATGACCAATTTTGATGTTCTAAACTAAAACGTTTTTGAACCATGACGGATTTAACCCGACGGTGTACGAAACGTGACAACATAACATAATTAACAATAAAGGTGTAAACTTTGATTTGAAATCTCACGTTATTGTGTATATTCACTCACTATCATTTTATGTACTACATGTAGGTGCATGGAAATAGTATGCTCGGTGTAATCATGGTAATATAGGCTATTGCCATTGGTGCTGCATGATAGCATATTTAGGGATGGATATTATCATTATCAACATGCTCAAGTATACGACAGTATTTTACAGGTCTGAATGAATTCATTATGCGTAGATCCGGTGGGGGATCATTTGACTGGGTAGGGGGGATGTCCCATGTAATCATCCCCATGTTATACAAAGCGTATCCCAAAAAAGTGTCTTTTCCCGACAAGCTATGGTACATGTAAATTAATTAGAAAGTGATCTTCTGAAGAAAAAAAGTTAAATGTTAAAGTTGAAACAATGCTGCATAAGCAGGGTCATACCAAAGAGTTATTATAGTAAACTGGAGGAGGCACAAGCATTGAACCCACTTAACTAACTCTGTCCTAATGTAGCGCTAATGGGCCTTTTTGTCCACGGAGGTTCTGGTCGACCCGCTATCGATCACAGAATGGCTTGTCCTTTTCGTCACCATGGTCTCATAGTTCATTGGTGATTTATAAGTAGGGTAAATACTGATCCAGCCAAGGAGTATATAATAGGAGGGAGGAGACAGTTAGCTCATTTGCATATTCGTCATTAATATGATTAACCCTACCATGACCCTATGCCAGGGGTGGGCATCCTTCGGCCCGCGGGCCGCATGCGGCCCGCCAGTGGGTTTTGTGTGGCCCGCGAGATGTCTCAAGAAGAAAAAATAAAGCAAAAACAAGAAAGAAAAAAATCAATATATTTTACATCATCACAAAAAACGAGCTAGCTCATTGAATGCTGTCAGGTAGGTCTATTTTCCCCATTAATTGTCAACTGTACTGTATTGAGATTACATTTTTGAGATTACATTTTTGTGAAGATAGATTATTAAGCACACGCACCTATTGCTTGAAACTCTCGGAATCAAAGGTTTGAAATCAACAGCAGGTCATTGCTAGAAAATTTGGTTAGGTGCGGCCAAGTCAAATTTTCACTCCTTATATCTGGCCCATTCATTCAAAAAGATTGCCCACCCCTGCCCTATGCCCTGCTGCGAGAGGTCACAGATGACGCCCTCTAAACTGAGAGGGGACTTTTCTTTTGTTCTCATGCACAGCGTTGGCGATGAGCGACTGAGAAGTATAACAAAAGCGTACGTAAACAGATAAATTCGAAGTGTCACCGCGATCTACCGTGCGATCACGTTGATGATCACATTCATCGCCATTCCATCTTGAGTTGCATGTTTGGGACTGAAGTTACGGTGTGAGATAAATATTAGGGTATTCAGTATTAAAAAATCTGAGTTCCTTTTGTGTTACTGTTAATGTCTAGGCTATTTCATTTTCTGTATCCGATTAATTTGTCAGTATAAAAATGTGTGTCGTAGTCGCTAGGCTAAACGCAGTAATTTGAATAACATGAATAATGCAACACGTCACACCACTTCCAGTCGAGCAATGATTGTGGACCGTATAAATGACGCCATTTTTTGTGTTCGAAAATGTCAACGTTTTGTTACCGTTCTTTCAAAAATAAGGAGTAGGTCGTATAATCACATTACAAACACATTTTGTACATACAATTACAAAAAATGTCACGATAAAGATCCGTTCGTTATAAATTAATGGACATAAATGGTTAAATAATAAAACTATCACAGTCACACTCGTTGATCTCTGTGGCGTGCATACGTTGTAGCCATATCGTTTGAAATCGGCATACACAGGTTCGATCCCTGTGTATTCCTTGTTATTCTTTTTTTTAATTTTTTTTTTTAAAACTTGACGGGGAATTAATGTAACATCACTATTATGTCAATTTTATAAATCATAAAGGCCCATGCGTTTATTGGGGTTTTTTCTTCTATTTATTTCTCTATCATTTATCTCTATTTAACGTTCTATCTAAACAATTATATTATTATTGCTCGATATTATAAATATTTTAAGTGTCAATAAAGATAAGGACCAGCAGGTTGGCGGAAGAAGGGGGTCGGCAAATGCACTCATATTGGGTATGTGGCATCCCTATGATAGTCTCATTCTTCCAGTGCGCTAAAAAAATCACAGTGTTTCTAATTTTAGAAAAAAACTTATCACAAAAATTGCGTAATTTCACCTTTTTTTCCTTACTTCAAAATACATGTTATTTGATAAATGGTATTGCCATTGCTTACAAGTTAAAGTTTTCAAAGTGATTTTCCAATGATAAGTTATTGATAGAGTCCTCTTTATAAATACAGCATAAACTAAGCATCAGTGTTTCTATTCTTAGAGAAAATTATGATAGTTTTTCCAATTTACGAGGTATTTTTCACCAAAAAGATGATTTTTTTGATGTTCAGTTTTTCAGTTGGACAGCGGTTTCAAAATAAATTTGCATTGTAATCACAACTAACACCCCTTGGCCCCATGTAAGCAAAAATAAAACCATTGAGTTCTAGCTTCTGTAAAATAAAAACACTCCAACAATGTTAATGTTGTTTGGGGCATATGCTCCTATTTTAGCATTTCTAGATCAGGCCCATATTATGCTCGATAGAATTTGGGGCCATCAAAATTCACCAATATTGGGTCTGTGACATTTCTATTATAAACTGTTTCTTCTCCTGGTGTGCTAAACAAATTACAGTGTTTCTACTTTAAGAAAAAAATCATAAAGAATCTTATAAATTCCCCATTTTCTCCAATTTGCATATGAACGTTTTTGAATTAATTGTTTTGCCATTCCTAACTACTTGCAGATTTCAAACTATTATTTTGAAAAAGAGTGTCAATAAAGTTATCTTCTTAATACTTTAAATAAGGTATGGGTGGTTCTATTTGTTTGGAGAAAAAAAATGTTAAAAAAAAGAAAGAAAGTATTTTAATGCTTATAAGAACTAGTTCCCCTGTCTACACGCCTTAAAAGCTCTCCATGGAATAGAACTTTTCACAAACTTCAATAAAACTTTCTGAAGTTATCATTTTATACATAGTTAAAGCATTATTATAATGTCACGCTCCTTTACAGTGTTTCTAGGTAATTTCAGAATTATACAAAAAGGTGATTTTACAACACATGCTGTTGTTCATCAAAACATACCAAACCCAATCTTAATCGATCATTTTACAATATATTCTAAAACCTAACTCATCATAGCAAAGGTGATTTACAGCAGCAGTTCAACTGTAGGCCTATAATTTTCATAACTGCACTTTTTTCTCTTCATGGGATAGGTACTTCATATTGATTCATCATTGTTTTATAGATGGTTGTGTCAACGGATTTCACACTACACATACCTTACACATTGGTATCGAAGTATTCAATACTTCACTAATATGTGAAGCTCATCCGAGGTATATACCTTTCCAATTTTTCTGAAATTACATTATGCTATGTCACTTGCCTTTACCGATGTATTACTGGATACATTATGTTTACCATACACAAGTTCTTTTTACACTCTCTTTTGCTCAAATAGAATGTAGATGTCTCTCGTCACTTATAAAAATTAAATGACTTTACCAGGAGCAAAAAAAAAAACTGTTTTGGTTTCCTTCCTATGTACATTTGCATGCCAAAATGAGGTCTAGAAGTGGATTTATAAAGAAATCCTTCCTTATCTTTGAACCAATAACATCTATGTTAAACTGCTCACAAATGTCTTTAAGTTGTTTAAGCTTCCGACGCTGTTTTTCTTTGTCAACAAGCATAGATTCTATGTCTTTAAACATCAATGGGTGCTGGTACTATAGTCAATATCTTCGTAAACAGCTGTTCGGATTTCATGCCTCGCAGATATGAAATTAACTAAAAACTCACCATTCCTTCCTATCATATTTTTTGACACTGACCTTAAAACAGTGTCAAAATAATTAGATGCAGTACGGTCTGAATTAGTTTATTTAGTATGGCAAGTACCCCTTCAATCTAGAAACACTGTAATTGTAATAATCAAAACACATTGACTTATATTTTTGTTTGTAAATTTGACTTTTTATTTAAATGGATTTTAACACAACCCACATATCTTTTCCAGTTTAGGCCATTTTGAATGTCATAGACAAAATATTTTTTTCATTGAAAGTACCATTAGACTAGAAACACTGATAAAAACTTGTTGAAAACAATTTAATGTTACCATTGGATAGTTTTGAATGAATTGAATCATCATTCATGAAAACTTAAAAAGGGTTTTTGACAAAAATGCAGAAGATACTGTGAAAATTGGAATTTGATACTCTGAAATCAGTCTATGTTATGACCCAGTGTTTCTATAACATATAATTGAAACACAATAATTGTATTTCACACCTGTGAACGGCCATGGCTCCTCTTTATAACCAACATACAAACTAACACCTGAACCACTTTTTATTTAAATGGATTTTAACACAACCCACATATCTTTTCAAGTTTAGGCCATTTTGAATGTCATACCCGTAATTATTTTTCATTGAAATGTACCATTAGACTAGAAACACTGATAAATAAACTTGTTGAAAATAATTTAGTGTTACCATTGGATAGTTTTGAATGAATTCAATCATCACTCATGAAAATAATGCGGAAAATACTGTAAAAATTAGAATTTGATACTTTAAAGTTTGTCTATGTTATGACCCAGTGTTTCTATAACATAATAATTAAAAGACAATGATTTTATTTCACACCTGTGAATGGCCATGGCTCCTCTTTATAACCAACATATAAACTAACACCTGAACCACTTTGTAATTAAATGTATTTTAACAGAACCCACATATCTTTTCCAGTTTAGGCCATTTTGAATGTCATACCCGTTATTATTTTTCATTGAAAAATACCATAATACTAGAAACACTGATAAATAAACTTGTTGAAAAATTTAGGGTTACCATTGGATAGTTTTGAATGAATTCAATCATCATTCATGAAAACTTATAAGGGTTTTTGACAAAAATACGGACGATACTGTGAAAATTCATAAACTTTTTAGTTTATGACTTTCTTTAACATGAATATTTCAGCTGCAGTTGAATGGCATTTTGTATGTGCTATTTTCATTTTGTATTTTGTCCTATGCCATATTTTATGCATTGTGTGATTATAATAATTGTATGTATATACATGTGAGGTACACTGATGTATCCACGGATCTGTCAGTTGGTCTCTGTAATTAATATGTTGCCTTGTTATTATATGATATGGTATTAGGTATGTGAGATCCACTGACATGCTACACGGCCTCTGTCCGTGGGTCTCTCATGCTTAACAATCTTCCATTACTGTTGTATTTCATGGTTATTTTAATTATATTTTGTTGTATTATGTACATGATGTGTGTTAATTTACTACATGTAGTCATTTTCGAGACTTGTCTCGAAGATGGCTTCACGTATGCTTTGTCTTCATGTAGTCATTTTCGAGACTTGACTCGGGGATGGCTGTATGTATGCATTTTTTCGAGTGTATTCTTCATAGTGTATTCATTTGACTTCTAATTGTTTTTGATGTGCAATTAATGTACTTTTTATATAATCACAGCTGGTCTGTAAATGTTATGATATATCAGGGCTTGATGTAATGTGCAATTATTATTGTTGGTCTTGCAATTTTTTACTGATTTGCTTGTATTTTTATTGTTTTATGATGTATCATATTGTAAAGCGCTCTGAGGGATTGTGATCCACAGTGCGCTATATAAACACTGTTTTTATTATTATTATTATTATACTCCGAAATTTGTCTATGTTATGGACCCAGTGTTTCTATACCATTATAACTAAAGCACAATGATTTTATTTCACACCTGTAAGGGGCCATGGCTCCTCTTTATGACCAACATACACACTAATACCTGAACCTAAATGGATTTTAACACAACCCACATATCTTTTCCAGTTTAGGCCATTTTGAATGTCATACCCGTAATTATTTTTCATTGAAAAGTACCATTAGACTAGAAACACTGATAAATAAACTTGTTGAAAATAATTTAGGGTTACTATTGAATAGTTTTGAATGAATTTAATCATCATTCATGAAAACTTAAAAGGATTTTTTACAAAAATGCGGAAGATACTGTGAAAATTGGAATTTGATGCTTTGAAATTTGTCTATGTTTTGACCCAGTGTTTCTATAACATAAAAGTTAAAACACAATGATTTTATTTCATACCTGTGAGGGGCCATGGCTCCTCTTTATAACCAACATACAAACTAACACCTGAACCACTGACCAACTGAGAACAGGAGACATTTGAAACATCACTTTTTGACATAAAAACATGGAAAATTGAGGAAATAAAAACTCTCATTGTTAAAAACTAGAAACACTGCAGGTCTATTATTTGATAAAATATAACAAGAAATATGTTTGCTATATGCCAATAAAAAATGGATGTGGAAGTATTTACATGCACATGATGGGAGTGCCATTTGTCTTTGCTCATGATTTGAAAAGTTCATTTCCCAGGTGTCAAATTTGTGAAAATTGAACTGCATGTATAATATAATCTAGAAACACTGAGATTTTTTTATGCCCACCATGAATGATGGTTTGTCTAAAGGTATTCATAGACTTAATATGAAACAAATTTGCTGACCCCCTTCTTCCGAAAATGTCCCAAATCTGCTGGTGGTTAGCTTTATTTACACTTAAACAGGTTCGCCGTCGTGGATAGAAAAGAGACAATTATGGGTAAACGATCTCGCCCGGGAATCGAACCCAGGACCTCTTGCTTACTGCGCAAGTGCCTAAACCATTAGGGCCACAAGACCTCGCATGGTAAAGCATCTGAAATTCAAACCTAAGCGATCACGTTTCCCAGTCTCCTGCCACAAGTATTACCCGGAGTAGCTCGGGCCTATACAAGTGTAATAATCAAGTGCCGTCCTCCCTGTAGAGGGAAAATACATAGAAATAATAGGCGTATACGACGGGTATTAAACAAATTATAATATTTTAAACAGGTTCGCCGTCGTGGATAGAAAAGAGACAATTATGGGTAAACGATCTCGCCCGGGAATCGAACCCAGGACCTCTTGCTTACTGCGCAAGTGCCTAAACCATTGGGCCACAAGACCTCGCATGGTAAAGCATCTGAAATTCAAACCTAAGCGATCACGTTTCCCAGTCTCCTGCCACAAGTATTACCCGGAGTAGCTCGGGCCTATACAAGTGTAATAATCAAGTGCCGTCCTCCCTGTAGAGGGAAAATACTTAGAAATAATAGGCGTATACGACGAGTATTAAACAAATTATAAATATTTTAAACAGGTTCGCCGTCGTGGATAGAAAAGAGACAATTATGGGTAAACGATCTCGCCCGGGAATCGAACCCAGGACCTCTTGCTTACTGCGCAAGTGAGACCATTGGGACACAAGACCTCGCATAGTAAAGCATCTGAAATTCAAACCTAAGCGATCACGTTTCCCAGTCTCCTGCCACAAGTATTACCCGGAGTAGCTCGGGCCTATAGATACAAGTGTAATAATCAAGTGCCGTCCTCCCTGTAGAGGGAAAATACATAGACAAAATAGGCGTATACGACGGGTATTAAACAAATTATAAATATTTTAAACAGGTTCGCCGTCGTGGATAGAAAAGAGACAATTATGGGCGAGATCGTTTACCCATAATTGTCTCTTTTCTATCCACGACGGCGAACCTGTTTAAAATATTTATAATTTGTTTAATACCCGTCGTATACGCCTATTATTTCTATATTGCTCGATATATAAGTGATTTTATTTGAGTTCAGTTTGATAATGATAGCAAAACTTGTTGTAAATCCATTTTACTAGTGTGCCCAACAATTTCTCCTTTGCACAAGTTTGTACATTCAGATATGTCACTTTTAGTTTGTTATAGGAGATGTCACTTTTAGCTTGTTATAGGCTAATATATATTTGTAGCTATTTGTATACAAGAAGCAAACACATTTCCAAGACAGGACACAACCCATTGTACAACATGAGAAACGAGACCGTTACTAATGTTAAATTTAATACCATTACCATTGGCTCTTTTGGAAATCTGTCATACTTTTAACAGAGTAACGCTTGTAGACCGCCTTGTAGTCAAAGGCTTGGCTTGTTGAAGGTCGTGCATTGACGTTTATCTGCACAACGAGTAATATTGGAGCGAAAACCTTTTATTACAGGCACGCATGAGTAAATTGGATTTTTTTTCTTTCAATTTTCGAATTCATTTGGTGCGATCGGGTGTATACTTTTGACCAACATTTTATCGAAAAGCCACCTCTTCATTTCCAATCAATATTGTTTTTATCAATGCAAGAAAGAAGTCGAGCAAATATACTGATATTTTCTTGATTTAAGTATATAATATTGTTTAAAAGTCTGAGTGGTGATGTGCCTCCCTCAGAATTTGAGGGGGGTTTTGAACCCATTTGATGCGATTTGGTATGTACTTTTCACTAATATTTTATTGAAAAGCAATTAGGCCTTCTTTATTTCCTTTTCCTTTCATTTCTTTTTCGTTTGTATCATCTTCTTCCTCTCTCTTTCCCTTTTTTGCCTTTCCTTTCTTTCCTTTTTTGCCTTTCCTTTTTTCTTTTTCTTTTTCCTTTTTTTTTCCTTTCCTTTTTTTTCCTTTCCTTTTTTTTTGGTGGAGGGGAGGGGGCGGGCCCGTCGGTCCCCCTTTATCCGCGCCTGGTCACATGTATTAAATGCTTTTAAATACAGAAATGATAAACAACACTAGGAATTTGAGCCATAGAATGTGTTTAGAACAAAGAAGTAATATCCCGGAGTAATATGCTTCGTGTACATGAAACATTTCTGATCATGGCAAAGTAAATAAATCATAATCTGGCTCAATTCGACGTCTTATAAGCTTAGTTTGTATGCTTAGGACGACCTTTTGCGGCCTTGTGTTCAAACGTACCTGTCTTAATGCTTACGCAGTTGGTAACGTGTCGGGAATGATTAATTACAAATCTAGCAAACAAACGATGGTGTTTTCTTTGTGTTTGTTGAGGTGTCTTTGGCCATTAGTCGTTTGCCGCCATGGATAAGCAGGTTGTGACGGTCCTCATGTGTCTTGCTGGTGAATACATCTACATTTGTCGCATGAGTTCTTAATGCCGGGCAAGAATTCGTCTGGAGCGCTGAATGTTGCTGATTTAATAACAGATATAGCTAGCTGTAAGTCATGGTCAGGATGGTCGGGGTCAGGTGTTATTGGTGGAAATAACCACTTTTCAGATGAAGGAGCATCTCGCCACACCTGCTTTGAACTAGGAGGATCTTGCATGCATATATATTGGGTATCATTCAGGATCTCTTCCTGAAGACGACCTTACCCCTCCTTCTGTCCATATGCTTGATAAGAATTTCCATTCTGACAGCAAAGTTTTGTTCTTTTCGTCTTCATTGATGGCTGTTAATTAAGCTTGAATCAAACATCCTCATGACCTCATCATTCATAGTCATTGTATATTCTTCGACTGATGTCATATACAGATTTCGATGTGAAAATGATAAAATAGCTAGCGCTATAACCCTTTTCCAGAATATTTTCTACTGTATAATTATTTTATACTCCTAATTTTTTCATTTAACAAAAATGTCTATTATCTGTTTAATTTGTTATTATTGATTTTTTTAAATGTTGTACTCAAAAAAAGAAATCCCGCCTCTCAAGATCACCATTTAAGTAACGTATACTTGACTTGGGGTATATTTCGAGGATTACGAGGGCCAGACATCGGGTTAAATCCCGGGTTGAATGCGGCCAAACAACCGCGCTGGTCACAGGTCACTAATAGGTATATCAAATAAGGTGGGGCCGTTTCAAAAAATCCTTAAAATCGTGATACGTGTCTCTATTTTAAATAGAAGTTGTCAAAAAAAACCATAACATTTTTGGTATCATATTAAAGGCAATTTATCCAGCTACCGAATAAAAAAAGGATTAAAGCCACATGTTTAGCAACAGTGAAGTTATCAATCTAAACGTCAAGGGTGGGGCCGGTGGATGAGGCGCCGGTGGATGAGGCGCCCATAGGTTTCTACACAAAATAGCGGAAAACTAGAACTTTTGAAATTGATGCCATTTTAAAAGTATTATACATAGGAAAGTATTCAAACTTCTCATATGTGTTAATAACATGTGCCTGCTACTATGAATATTAATATTGAATTGTTATCTAGACATTCTCTACTAGAATATGATGTTCAATTCAGGGAGTGTTTTAATGTAAAAAATACACAGTTGTATTCATTTTATTGATTAAACAATGGCCAAATCGCAGTCTCTCTATTTCATTTGTGTGACTCTTCGGTCCTTTTCTACCCTGGGTAGTAAAACATTTAACTAAAAAAGCCAGAAGTGTTTCTTCACAGAATTGTTCATAGATTTATGAAAAATTTGCTATTTAGACATATTTTGGACCACCCTGTATTCAAAATAAAAGGAACTTTAATGATATTCATGTAGTTCATTTTGATAACCATTTTCCTTTAAATTAAATAGTCCATGCTAACTAAATTTCATAGAATATTATATACAAACCTTCACAGTTTTATGCATTATTTCATCATAATTTTAGACACCCTGTACTTTTCCTGTGTACATTTTGGGCAGGTGATTCTTAGCAAATTTGGTAGCACCTTCTGCGGTTGTTCTGATTTTGGTGACTATCTTCAGCTAAACCCTAATTGTACAAACTATCAAAATATTTTGTGAGGAGCAAAAACGATCAACTTTTTTATGTTCCACCCTGTAAAAATGTTACACACCCTGTATAATTTGATTCTTTTTTGCAAAAATGAAAAACCTTGAATCATAAGCTTTCCAACAATATATAGTTTGTGGGTCATTAAGTATGTAAAACTTAAGTTTTGTCCCGTTTAATCAGAATTGGTGCATTTCTCAACATTATTAGAAGTGAAACATTTTTTTGGACCAGTTTGTGACTTCTGACCCGCTGCGCTATACCGATATGACGTGGCCTTTGTTGGTTGAAAAAAGGCGATTGCGGTACTGCGACATTACGGAATCCCAAAAGCTTTAGTCGACGCTATAGGTGTACTGTACAACAACTCGAGAAGTGCTGTGATGGTCGATGGCAGTATCTCTGATCCTTTCGCTTTCTCCACTGGAGTGCTACAGGGTGACGTTCTGGCTCCATTCCTATTTGTGATATTGGTAGACTACCTATTGACGAAGGCCACATCTAATCTTGACTCAGGAGCTGTGACACATCCACGTCGTTTGAGGCGTCATCCTGCCATTGTTCTCAACGACTTAGACTTTGCTGATGACATTGAAAGGTTTAAACAATATGGCACCTTCTTATATAACCGACCTTCTCTCTCCATATACTCCTACTCGCAGTCTAAGGTCATCAGAAAAGGGCTTACTATCAGTTCTACGAACAACATCCTCTTTCGGTGATCGTGCTTTTTCAACCGTTGCTCCAAAACTTTGGAACTCTTTACCCATAGATGTTCGTCAGTCAAATTCTCTTCATCGGTTTAAATCAGGACTCAAAACATTCTTATTCAATTCTGCTTATGACTGCTAATATCAACTGGTTTGATTTTTACATTTTTGTTTGCCATGCTATTGTTATTGTTTTTCATATTCAATTTGTAATTTAAATTGTTTTTAGTCATACTTTTTAGCACGGAACAATATTTGTTTGGATTTTGTTCAGCGCAAGTTTGTTACAGATCATGTTTTTTCTGTGAGTTCCACTGTACTGTATTGTTTTTCTTGTTTGTTCATTGCGCCTTGGATTAGAACTTGTTTCTAGATAAATGGCGCATTATAAATGCTTATTTATTATTATTATTG
This sequence comes from Ophiura sarsii, assembly GCA_035610835.1. Classification (NCBI taxonomy): domain Eukaryota; kingdom Metazoa; phylum Echinodermata; class Ophiuroidea; order Amphilepidida; family Ophiuridae; genus Ophiura; species Ophiura sarsii. Next base: position 22,554,029 of record CM069452.1, on the reverse strand, counting down.
CCTTACTCGAGACAACAATTCCACGAGCCCAGACGCAGCTGACAGAAACTGCTTCAGCAGCAAAAGACCTCGGCCTCTACATTAGCGTATCTAAAACAGAGTACATGACTGCCAACTGCAATCCTCACCCGACACTTCAGGTCTATGGGGATACCATCAGCCATGTGACTGATTTCAGGTATCTTGGCTCTATGATGGCATCGGGTGCAAGTGATCTTAAAAGACGCAAGGCATTAGCATGGTGCGCATTTTGGAAGTTAAAACGCCTCTGGAGGAGCCCTTATTGTATGGATGTGAATCCTGGGTGATATCCCAAGATATGGAATGCAAAATAAATGCCTTCGCTACTTCCTGCTACAGGATAATGCTAAACATCAAGCGAATGGATCATGTCCCAAACCACAATTTATGACATGACCAAGACAGAGCCTCTTATCCACCGTGTAAAGCGCCGCCAGCTGAGATTCCTTGGCCATATACTCCGTCTCCCTGATGAAGAGCCAGCTAAAAAGTATGCCACTACGCACCAACACATGGCCGAAGGAGACCTGGTCGTCCTTGCACAACATATCTGACATATATACAACGCTTACTAGGGGACAAGGAAGGCATGATGGAAGATCGACAGATTGTTACTCTTGCTCAAGACCGTCGTGCATGGAAGAAACTTGTGGTCGCCTGCTCTGCAGCCGAAGGATGATGATGATGATGATGATGATGATGATGATGATGATGATGATGATGATGATGATGCATCAAACCAAATGAGTGTCCATGGTGAAGCACCGAGGATGAAAATAGCCCCCAGAATAACCAGAAAAATGAAGGCCATCATCAATCCCTTCAGTTGTTTGCTGTTGTGTTTACTACTATTCCAACATTGCTTCTGTTCATGGAGAGCAACAAGTTCTTCGTTTGTTATTTCTTGTAGTATCTGGTCTATTTCATCAGCTGCTGGTCTAAGGTCATAATATATTCGTAGCATTGATTGAATCAATCTTGGAAGACGGTGGGCCATATTTACACCTGTAGGTAAGGCACATCTCTATTCTCTTTTGCTTGATATCTCACCCAACCGGAAGTGGCTTACCGGCTTTATCGTAAACGCATGCAACAAGATACCTACAACAACAAAAAGAAACACATTTCTTAATCATAAAGATCCAATCGAAGCACTAAGATGAGAAGAAGCCGTGTGCTCAGAGCCAGTTTCCAGATATCTGCTAGTTGCTGAACACCTTATAAACAATAACACGTATCGCTCGAGCTTTAGCAGGATATATGTAAAAGATGGACGTCCACATTTGTCCTGTCTAGCTGGGATTATTTTAATTTCTTAGTATATAGCTACAATCAAGGAAAAAAAGGTTGGCACACTTTGTCTTAATTACGGAAAAAACCAGCCCCTCTCCCCGGAGGCAATGTTGATCCGAGTCATATTATCAGAAGCCATGGTAGGTCCCCCAACATTGATTGATGGGGGATGGGGAAGGATATAAGAAAGGGGGAGACTTTTGCTTTCTATTAAACAGTGCTATGTCCCAAGTCTGATCTCAATTGCGAGCACATGGATATTTGTAATAAGTTGCGTCAAGTGTGCCAACTATTATTTTCCTTGATTGTCTGAGCGAAATCCTAAATTCACCATGTGGGATTGGTTTTTTGGCTATAACTTTAGAACCAAATGCCCGATGCTAACGAGGTTTTGCACGATTATTGTAGGGTATATTGTCAACATTCCCAAAAAGTTACAAGTATCAATTACGTCATTTAAGGATTGGTCAGTCAATACTTAGGCAACATATACGTCAAAACATGTTATTTTTACAATTTATTTTCATGGATGTGAAACAAAATGTTGAAGAACAATTAGAGTTCGTATATGTATTAATTGATTTCTAATCAACATTTGATAGACGGCATATTAAGTCAGACAAAAGTGTATTAGGGACTGGCCATTAATTACTAAGGCTGTCTCTGTATATTAAATGTGTGCGACGATAGGTCTATAATAGGCCTTGCAATTGTTATAGTTCATGCAAACATTACTATCTTCAGAAGATAGCAATTAATGACACGATGCCATGTTATGTTCCTAGCATTAAAATATATAATCATGGAAAATAATCATAATAACATTTATTTACAAAATAAATAAAGCCACATAAACAGAATGGCTAATAAGAACGAAAAGTCACTTTGTGTATTAGGGACTGGTCATTATTTACTAACGCTGTCTCTGTATGTTAATTGTGTGCGACTATAGAGAGAGGTTGTTACCACCTGGGTTACCACCCCCTAAAAAAATCCAATCCGAAAAGCAGAGTATGCTTATTTGGGTACCATGTTATAGCTAGAGGTTCCCTCTATCCATACATACTAAAACAAGTACAAACATCCCACGCATGACGTCACCAAACATGGCCGACCTCAAAATCCCGCCGTATTCGCTGGACAGTGAAATATCATAGAAATCTTCGCCAAAAAAGTTCTAAATATCGGAATTTCATCCGATTTTTTGCTTATAAGTGATGGAAATGGTGTTTCTAATATAGGCCAATGCTAAAATATTTCAGGAACATACAATAAAAATATTTTTCAAAATGGCGATTTAAAAAAATCGCAACCACCCCCTACAATCGGACTTTGACGGCTTACCCTACCCCCGGGTAAGGTGGCAGCCTCAATTTGTTTTCGTCAAAATGAGCGCAGGGAATGTAACAGCGATCACCTAGACGCCCTAGGTCACTGTTTTTTTGCGTTCTAGCGCAATCGGCGACCACCCTCCCTTAAGAGGACGAGGGTTTAATGCTTATCTTACGCATTCTTTCCGTAAAAGTGGCACAACTTCGAATTTAGGTAGCTTTAGTTAATTGATCATATCTCAGGATTGACAAAACCAAATTAGATGAAATAAACGGCATATGAAAGCTAAGTGTTTGGTCTATCAATATGTATACAATTGTTACACCAAATTCTAGAAGTTCATGGTCAATAAGTTGGGTAAACACGTGCACGGTTTTTTTGAGACACCCTGTATTGTGTTAGTTCCTCATACATCCTGGTATATATAGGCCATGTCTAATATAGGTGATGTAAACAGTAATTCTAAAGTGAATGGCCTACATAGAGTAACCTCAATGATGACATAAGTATTAGCGCACATGTTAGTTAGCAGTTTTTGCATGCTTATATAAAGGGTTCAAAAAAATAAGTCCCCTCTAAAATTTAAAATTTAAAATTTAAAGTTTAAAATTTAATTGTTTACATAACTTCACACACAATTAGACGTTTTGAAAAATTGAAACGATTATGAAAAGATAAAACGCTTGGCTACCAATGGATTTTTTTAAATTTTCGATATCATGTTTACTTTTCCCAAGACAGTCACATTTCCCCAAAATGATGTTTTCAGAAAAAGTGACACTTGGTCCTATACCCAGTGGCGTAACTAGACTTTTTCATGGGGGGGGGGGGGGGGGGGGGGCAAGAAGGGGCAGTGACTTGAAATGGGGGGCTCCTAATGTGTGGGCTCCATTCCAGTGTCAAGAAATGCGCGTGTAGCGCTTGACAATTTTCGACTTTACACACCTTTTGCACGATTGAGCTACATTTCGGCTCTAAACAAGCTTGTACCATAGAATAATGCATTTTGGGAAGACATATTTTTCATCTGTTACTTTGTACCATCATTATTCCATGATTCATTTGGGGGGGGGGGGGCAAGCGGGGGGGGGGGGGGGGGGGGCAAGGGTTCCAAGTGGGGGCTATCCGTACAAAGTTTCCCTTTTCAATACCATCTTTACTTTCCCCCCAAAAAGTCAAATATCCCCTGAATGATGTTTTCGTTAACACAACATTTGCCCAAATCCAATACAAGTAAGTGCCACTTTTTCTGAAAACATCCTTTCGAGGAAATGTCACTGTTTTGGGAATAGTAAACATGATATCGAAAACGGAAAACTTTCTATTGGTAGCCAAGCGTTTTCTCTTTTCATAATTGTTTGAATTTTTCAAAACGTCTAATTGTGTGTGAAGTTATGTAAACAAAGGTAATCTAATTTTAGAGGGGGACTTACTTTTTTTGACCCCTTTAGTTTCGCATACATGGTCAATCAACAATTTAGGTGATTGCGTATGGCTTCACTCCAGTGCTTAAAAGTTGTTGTTTTTACAGTTTACACGTACCAAACATGCGCTATAAAGTAATAAACAGCTAAAGTTTATTTGACAGACATTCCCAAGGTTAATGAAGTGAGTGATTAGAAATCAAACTGGTGACTCCGGTGCTTAAAAGTTGTTGTTTTTACAGTTTACACGTACCAAACATGTGCTATAAAGTTTTAACAGTTAAAGTTCATTTGACAGACATTCCCAAGGCTAATGAAGTGAGTGATTAGAAGTGGTGACTGTGGAGCTCTGATGGGCCAATCATTGTTCTTATGATTGGTAGAGATGTATAAGTACAATTTCTAACCAAATTAAGCTTGTTTCAAAAACATTATAAAAACTAGTGATGGCCGATCCTGATTGGGAGCGCAGAATCGGCGCCGATCTGCATTGAATCAGGATCGGAGAAAAAATGCAAGTTACCGATCCACCCTACTAATCTATTGGATTATACCTTACCTGTATTAAAAGATGTTGAATAAAAATACACCTTGTGTAATCACAATACATTTTCAGCTTGTCGACTGTTATTTATTCCTTGTTTTGTTCCGACTCAAAACGTGATATTGTATAGTTTATCCATCATCATCATTGTTTTGTGGATAATTAATGCATCATCATCACCAAATTGCCGATGTAAACAGCAGCTTTTTTTCTTCTAGGGATTTTCCCTAGCCATTTCCCTAAACACTTGCAATGTAATTTAAAAAAATAGGGACAGCGGTCCCAAATAGGTCGTCCGTTTATATGGGTAGATTAAAAACAAGGCTCCCTGTTAAAGACATAATAAGTAAACATTATAATGTAATAAATAAACATCCTGGAGTTTGGTTACAACTGTACTTCACCTGTTTCATCATCGTCAACGCTTTCCGGCTATGTTGCCATTGCGCGCGCAACTATTGCCCGCCAGGTCATGCGATCATAAGGTTTATCGTAGATAGAAAAAAAGCCATTGATTATCCTATTCTGATGCATTGTGGGTGGATTGAGGGTACAAATCTGCTCCGTTTGCGAACCCACAATGCATCAGAATAGGATAATCAATGGCTTTTTTTCTATCTACGATAAACCTTATTGGTCTGTGTCAAAAGTTCCGGTTTAATTTCTTTGTTTACATTTGCGACCCAGGTAGGCTTTGGACGTCCGACTGGTCTCTTCGTTGGTCTGTTGTATTCTTTTAAAGCCTGACGTGCTGGAGTTTCCTCTGGTAATCTGTATAAATGTCCCAGCCAATTTAGACGTCTTCACCTGTTTAAATGTAATCAATTTTACATATGCAGCCACTTTAACATCTTGACCTCAGATGACCTTTGACCTTGGTATGTGACCTTTGACCTCATTAACATATGAAGGTTTTGGGACGGAATTGATAAAGGTCTCCCCCAACAGCTGAGAGGTTTTGACGCCTCAATGTAGCAGATTAAACCACACTGAACAGCACAACCCGACTCAATTATTTGATGTCATAGTGCATCCATTCTCTATCTAGAATGGTCCCCACACACACTTATAGACCTACACCCCAAATGTATCCGTGGAAAGGCTCGCTTCGACAACTGATTACAGGTTACATCTCAAAAGGTTTCCCGTGGAAAGGTTTGTTTCGGCAACCGAATACTGGTAATACATGATAGGTCTATAATTAGTATGACTAAAATGTTACAACTAGCTAAATGATAGTTAAACAATGTTATACTATGTCCGGGTTAACAAGCCGAACTATAACAAGTTATACGGTAACCCAGCCTGAGATTCAATGTTCCCTTTTTTTTATTGAATCGTTGAAGGCATGTCCTCTAAAAGGCAGCTGATGAAGGGGGTTTGGCAGCCCCCGAAATGTGCATACTGCTAGCCACTTAGTCAAAAGATTTTATCTTTACAGACAGTCCTATACGGTGAATTTGATCTTCCAGCTGTACCAATTCTAGTATAGTTGCTGTTCATCCCCTATATATTATCTGGTTGATTATATCCTCCCATAAAAATGTTACGAATACCACATAGGCCTACGCATATCGGCACACGCAATACATGCATTTTACGGAATAAACCTCTACTTTTCTGCATGACTATCACTCCCCCGGGATTATATCCCAAACCTTTAACAACGTACGTATGTTTGTTGATGATCCATGTCCTCCCATTCCTCTGTACAACTTATTGTTGTACATTCCTGGTTTTAGATTTCAGGTTGCGTCTTATCCCCACCATATTTTCTATAACAAATAGAAGAAAGCTCGAAGAAAGAGCGGGGAAAGCGTGCTCCTTTTTCTATATTGTTAAAAGAAGTGAAAAAGGATCGGTGATTAACACCTCACTGAATGGCTATACTTCGTCTTGAATGGTTACCTATATTGATTTTGACATTTTATGACAGAGGAAAGTTTGGGATTAACAACAGAAAAGAGGAGCGCGCTTTCCTCGAGATTTCCTCTATTTGTAAAAAGGCAATAGGCACTTTGCCTTCATACCCTGGTGGTTAAAATGGGTACTGGTATTCTGCTTCAATGCTGGTAAGATTACAGACTCACTGTACAGAGACAGGTTCTACTCTTGGACTAAACGTAGAGTTAAAATATTGTTTATTGCCCCTAACCCTGGATCACAACACAGCAACAGATTTTTTTCCAACAGAGAAAATTCACCCGTGGGATTTGAACCACGGACCTTCAGATCAGATTTTGCATTAAATCCTTAAACTTCAATATTGTTATCTACTACTACAGGGTGTCTCAGAATGATCTATACCGGGTTTTAAAAATATATTAAAATATATGTGGTAATTAGACATAATCAAAAATTGATGAAAAATGAATTTTCATATTTTGGCTCACATAATTCATCTTTATACAGCTTTTCACTCTAGCACTTCCAGCATTCTAAACAATGATCCCACACCTCATAAGTTATATTCAAAACTCCCACCAAAGAAAGGAAGGTTAAAAGCACTCAAGCAAAACAAATCCTGCCCTATTCAATAATAGCTTTGTTTTCTATGCACACAATAATTGATTGTTATCAAAAAGCTAATCATAATAAGAAGAGGGTGCAATAATAATAATGCGAATTACATTTCAGAAATAATTTAATGTTTAAAAGGGGTAGTGATTTTCATAATGAATCATTTCGACAAAAACTTGAAATCTACTATCGTTACAAAAAAGTCTGTATTTCCATCAGAAATGTCCGATTTTCAAAATCTAAAATTCCTAAGAAAGCTGGGCGTTTGCTTCATATATATTTGAAAACGATTTGGACATACTAATAAAGTTTATACTGAAAAAAATGTATTACCTCGGTATAGATTATTTTGAGACACCCTGTATAAAGGCAAACAAGCAGAGAAGATTTTTATAAAAAATGAAACTTTGTGTAATGTAAGTTAAGGGGGAAATTATTTATTTTGACCTATGAAAAGTTGCACTGAATCAATTTATCGATACAAGGCAGCTATTCCTAAATCCCTACAACATGGAGGCAGCTATTGCCACAAGGCAAATACTCTTATACTCTAGCGAGGCAGGGAGTCTAATTACCCTATATATATAACAGCTATTGGACCATACAAATATTTAAAAAAACCTGATATCAACTCAATAGTCTTTTAAGTTTGTTTTCATCGAGTTGCTTTAAAAAGCAACTTGATGAAAATGAAAACAATTAAACCTTATATATGTAGTCCAAGGATCCTAAGCCTGGCATGCATTTTCCAAGCATGTAACAAAGAAGCTGTCATGCTGTAGAGGAGTGTTCTCCACACACAGCAACACTATATAGAAGTAAATCTGACCCAATCACTTTGAAAGAAGGATGGGTTCTCAATTCCTGTAAACCCAGGAATTATTACCTTTACCGTTTCCTCACCGTGACAGGCAATTAGAGGTTGTCCAGCAGATAACCATTATGAAATCATGTTGTCAGCCAAAGTAAGGATATCTCGTAATTTCAGATAAATAAATCACAAAACGCATTTTATGTTCAGTGGATGTGGTTATAATAGAGTAGATGATAACACAGAGTGTATGAATGCAATGTCCTCTTTTGTACTATAAGACCTCCACACTTATTCAATATTTGTGCAGGGAGCTGGAGATATTATGGATTCAGGTGATTGGGAAAATAATGATTTAACCCCCTGGGGTCTACCTGTCTATCTTACAGTGGTTCTGATTGGTTTATTACAAGATGTACTCATATGAATAGCCAATTCAAATGCAGCTTGTAAAATGTTTCACTCCCATCTTTATCAGGGATACACTTATTCTAACAATGTCTCCCATTGGTGCAATAAATGATGTATCCATCTTTTTAACCAATCAGCCGGTAGTTCTCAGGGGGTTAATGGTTTTTAAAGACAATTTTATGAAGAAAAAGAGAAAATCTTTCAAATACGATACAAATATTCAAAAAGTATGGTCATCCATCCAAGAGATGACCTGCATTTAAGTTTAGGTTGCACGCCAACATTTTTAGGCTTCAGGAAACTCGAATTACCACTTAATTTGAACGCTGCATGTGCTATATCATTTTACACTTGATTAGCAGAAAAAACTTTTCTGTTTACCATCTGATATGAGTATGTGATTGTAATCTTTTTTGATTAGGCCCATTAAGTCTCAGAGACGTGCACGTTTTAGGACAGAAAAACCTAGTAGGTTTAGGAGCTTAGAAAACTAGGACTAGTGGCAGCTGCCAATTTATTTAATGCTTCATAATTCAGTTTTAATTTGTCTCTTTCTTTCTTTATCATGTCATACCCTCACAAATTAAAACTTGAATGGATAATTACTATTATGTATAGAGTAGAAACATTTTGAATAACATTTTCTCCAGTCGAATTTTCTCAAATTAAACATCGGTAAGTGTCTCTCTGAATGCAATATAGTGTGAAATATCCAATGGATTTACAGGAATACCAGCTATAATTAATTCAATAATTTCTTGATCATTTCAAACAATTCCCACAGGTCCTATGCGACTGGTGCAAATCCTCAACTGCCGCGTGTAGGGCAAGACCTCCAATGTCATGGAATGCTGTGGTGCCATTACACTGCGCATTGTGCGTTCAACATTTGGATAAATGCGAGCGTGACGCTGGACCAAGAATTTTGAACCGATTATAATATCATTTTTTCTTTAGATGTCAATTCTGATGAATAATTTATGGAAGCACCTACAAATGCAGCAGCATGTATCAGTGTACAACGTACAACTGTGGCAGGGAGTATAATGGGTTATTTACTTTAACAAATCTAGCCTTCCTGTATAGTAGCTATTGTTCCATTGTCTCCAAGGAAAACCTTCTTTTGCCTTACACAGTAAGTACAATAGAATTGATTACTGCAGAATTGCTATTCTATACATACATAAAAACTGACCAAATACGCCTCTTGAAATATTCCGGATATATAATATATTTGAGGCACAATCTTATATGAAAACCAACAACAGTTGTGATGTGATCAGGCAAAATACAATATGTATCTTTGATGTCAGGCATATCACATTTTCAATTTCCACTTTACACTTGTATGATTTTGCTATAAGAATCTCATTCAATGGGCCAATTAATTCCTAAGATATGACCAACTGAATGGTTTAAAAATTAAAAAATTAAAAAATTAAAATTTGTTCTGGTTATTTATATCACTAAACATTATTCCTGGCTTCTGAGTTTATTTTGAATGACACTTCACAATTGCTTTTTAACATTCTGAGTTACGACTGCTTGATGTAACCACATTCAGTTAACACATGTCATATGTTATCAATATTTCATTCATAGGTGCTTATCCTGAAAGCTATCCTTAGCTATGAAAATCATTCCTAGGTGGGTCAGGCATCGTCCCCATCCCAAAAAATAACAACAATAAATAAAATAAAATTATCAAATATTTCTATTAGCAGTATTTTCCCTTTTCCTTATGTGGGTAAAATGTCCCCACAGACCACTGTGTAAAACCAAGCAAAAGTACAGTGTGTAGTATGCTGGTTTCCTGCACCCTGGATCCCCTAAAATTATCAAATATTTCTATTAGCAGTATTTTCCCTTTTCCTTATGTGGGTATATAATGCACCCACAGACCACTGTGTAAAACCAAGCAAAAGTACAGTGTGTAGTATGCTGGTTTCCTGCACCCTGGATCCCCTAAAATTATCAAATATTTCTATTAGCAGTATTTTCCCTTTTCCTTATGTGGGTATATAATGCACCCACAGACGACTGTGTAAAACCAAGCAAAAGTACAGTGTGTAGTATGCTGGTTCCCTACACCCTGGATCCCCGCACCAACTCATCAACAGGTGCAGGTTTAGGCTTCTCCATTACTTCTCAGAATCGACTCTACACCACATTATTTTGTTGCTCTGTTATCACATATGGAAAATAACGATCAACACAAGTTGTAGTTGAGGTGACGCATCAAATACCGAATGCATTGTCCCGCTGCCATGGCTACAGCGCAATGGTGAGCACGCTAAACAATGCGTGTGAATTCCGACACTGTTGTTAGGCAAAGACACAGTGTATTTTGTACCAATCACTGAATTTGTTATCGTTCTAAGCGTGAAGCTGGCATTGACCAAATTTATTTGTGGATTATTTTACATTATTTCATGCATATGATTTGCGCATACCTGCATCTATGGATGAGTTGTGTGGAGCCCATTGATGCAGGGAACCAGCATAAGTGGTTAGTAGATATAAATTGACACAATTTTCCTGTATCTCAAGACATAAGGTGATTCAGAGGGAAAAAAATGCACAGTGTGCAAAAAAAAGAAATGTACAATCTCTGACCCTTTGCACTGCCCTTATACAATGTAATTTTGATTATTGTTGCTCTTCATGGTTTTCTTCACTTTCTGCAAAGTTGAAAAATAAGCTGTAAGTTGATTCGCTTCATTTTGAAGCTGGGGCCCAGGTCCCATAGAATTAAAGAAGCTGGGAATGTTGAAAGTCGAAGACCGAGTTAAACAACTTAAACTCAAACATGTTTTTAAAATCTATAATAAAACAGCACCTGAGTACCTGAATTCTCATTTTTCCAAATTGTCCAACACCCACAGATACAATACCAGGGGCAGTGCAACCAATTTTCTGGTTCCTAAAGCTAAAGGTCAGCAGTGCAATACATTTTTCTTTACTGGTATTCGGGAATGGAACTTGCTACCAACTCAGGTTAAAACATCCAAAACCCATGGGCAGTTTAAAAAGGCAGTAAAAAAGTCACTTTCTATCTTGATTTTTCATCCATTTTTTATATGCAGTTGTTTCATGGCAAATATATATGATGTATTAATAATGTGCTGTTTTAATATATGAAGGACCCCAATGGAAATAAGCCCTTTTTAGAGCTTTCTCGAGCTATCCTTGACATTATATGTTTTCTTTTATTAATATGTTATGTGAATTATTGTAATTTTTAAGATTTGTATATTGATCTGATGTATTGTATCTGTTTCTTGATATGCCAAATAAAACTAAACTAAACTAAACTAATCTGAAGAAATTTACAGACTGACTTTTAAATATATCATGATATATCCTTTAAATTTTAGGGGAAAAGAGTGATGATCACAGCTGCTTTAAAAGTGACGTACACTCATACTGCAAAGTACAAGTTATGGTTTGATACAGCTGGTCAACGATTTTGAATTTAAGTTGTTTTTACATACTGCTAGACTCATCACCAAGAATACACTCTGAAAAACACATGTATAGAGGTTTGTTTTGGTATGTAGACAACCCCATGATAACAATTGGAATTACATACAAATCAATTTAAAGAAATACAAAGAAAGAATTGTTTTGATGGGTAATATTTAATTGCATGATATAATAAAGTATTCTCTGGAAGCTGCATGATGCACTTAAATCCATCAAAGTATTAACATGTGCCTAAAGATTCGTTCACACTAGGCGATATTTGCCGTCAGAGGCGGTGCGGCAGCCTTGCTTCCGCCGTAGTGTATGGCAATTCATCACAGGTCAACGCAGGTCACCGCATGCGATGGTTGCCAGCGCCATGTGGAAAATACTTTATAACTCCATTGCGATAACTCTCCGCATCACACAGTAAATACGGTCTAGTGTGAACGGAGCTTTACACCTCTGAAGCCCCGGATAGATATGAGGTTACGGGGATGTGCCGCCAAATAGGGTCCATTTTTCACCCTCTGGTAAATGAATGACCCCTTTTTAGAAGCAATTTTTGGTAAATGTATGGGTCTAAAATCCCTAATTTTGCTGTTTTTCACAGATATTTTAGCAAAATCTTGTCAAATATATAGGAAAATTATGAGTCTCCGGTAAACATATGGGTCCATTTCCCCCGAAAATTGGTAAATGTTTGGGTCAGTTTCTCATTTTGCTGGCGGTACATCCCTACCAAACAAATATTTGAGTAACCCCCCCCCCCCTCCCCCGGGCCTGAAGCACACAATTCCTTGTTCTAACAAGTCACAATCACGATAGCTCGCAAGTAGTCTGTGTGTAGATTGCTGCTGTGCTATTTACAAATTGGTATAAATATAGACAGTTAAAAATCAAGTGCAAAATATAAAAAATGTATAAAATAATGATATTCATTGTTTTTGTTGCTACTAGTGATTCCCCTCTCCCCGCGGGGAGAGTGTTATCACCAAGCGCGTGTATACTTACCTTGCTCAAGCATAACTATGCACTTCAATCCTAACTCGCCTACCTTAGTGCTACCCCATTACCACTGTAAAAATAGTGCCCCGCTGGCGTAGAACGGCTAGCGGAGCGATCTCTCAAGCGCCGGCGGTGCAAAGTCCAATTTCCGGCTTATCAATTAGTAACACCAGGGTTGACTCCGGGGGTGGGCAACCTCCTCCTTATCCGGGTGGGCGTTATGCTTGAGCAAGGTAAGTATACACGCGCTTGGTGATAACACTCTCCCCGCGGGGAGAGGGGAATCACCTGCGCTTGTTTATATTACCGTTGCTCAAGCATAACTATGCACAGATTCGCACTGACTAGGAGACAACGCTGGGAATAATCAACACGCGAGCTCGGTGATAACACCTAAAATTGCCCCGTGAAGAAGAGTCCCAAATATCTCAGAATTACGTAACACCTGGAGCTTAAAGCGAAGAACAGTATCAACAAACAGAGCCTTGACTCACTTATAGAGAAGTCAGGGTGCTACTCCTGTCTCCCTGTCTTCTGCCCCTGCTACGCCGACTCCTTGGAGCTGCTGCGGTCGACGCTGCTGCTGCTGATAGTACCCTTGCCGACGTGGTTGCCTGCCCACACAGCGGGTCCTTCAGGTACACAGATTGAAATGTCGTTGACGACGACCACCCTGCAGCCTCCATGACTTCCCTGATGGAAGCTCCCTTGTAAAGGGCCCAGGAGGCCAGCTGTGACCTCAGGTCATGCGCTCGGATGCGGGCGCCTGTCAGCTGCCTCTCCTGCCCGCCTATGCTTTCCTTGATCACCTGGATGATTTAGCGTGCCATAGTTGACTTCCTAGCTGGAGTGAAAAGACTGACCGTGATAAGAAAGAGCTGGTCCATTATTGTCCAGTCTCCCTTGACCCTGTGCTTCTCGGTCCTCTTCAGGTAGTACTTGAGGGCCCTAACCGGGCACCACGGCCCCCAGTCTGGGGACCCACTGGCTAGACGCAAATCAGGCAAAACAATCGGCCTTGGCGTGAAGTCCTGAGTCTGGTTGTTTGCCATGAATCTGGCCCTGTGAAGAAGTGAGACAGCCTTGTTGGAAAAACGTATGTGACCCTCCTTCATAGACAGAGCGTGGATTTCTGAAATGCGTCGTCCAGATGCCGCAGCTACGAGGAACACAGTCTTTCTAGTAAGGTCCGGCAAGTTCAGAAGATGCATGGGCTCGTAGGGAGAGTCTGCTAAGGAGCCCAAAACCAGTGGAAGATTCCATGCCGGTACCAACGACCTGACCGGGGGACGCTCGTGAACCGCTCCCCGAATAAGGCCGTCATGCCTCCCTCGAATCCATGATGAACCGAGGTGATGGCCGTACGGAAGCATCTTACTGATCTGGGGTTAGCCATCTTGTCTCGGTTACAAACCCAGCCACGGCCCCCACAGGGGCTTTATGCAGACTAATCTGCTTATCCCTACCCCATTGGAACTACTTGACGAGGCGAGGATTATAAGTCGCCCTGGTTGAAGGTCTCCTTGCCTTTGCAGCCAGGGTGGCAGCCTCTCTCGAAAGTCCCTCTGCAACGTCAGATCGGATGAAATGCTCCATGCAGTTAGGTGTAGGGTCTGGGCTGTTGTCAGAGGAATCGTTGTCTGGTTCGGATACATGAGAAGGTCCTCCGTTAGAGGCAAGCTGATTGGGTTGTCGACCATGAGTGATAGAAGTCGCGGGAACCACATCTGCCTGGGCCACAGCGGTGCTATCAGTAGCAACCTGCAATTCCTGGATCTTGAGAGTTTCTCCAGGACCCTGGGTATCAGCGCTATGGGTGGAAACGCGTAAGCCAGCCTCCTGTTCCAACTGATGACCCTTGCATCTGCTGCGTATGCCATGGGGTCTAGTCCCCAAGTGCAGTAAACCGGGAGCTGGGCGTTCCCCCTTGTCGCTAATAGGTCTATGGACGGTTTCTCCAGTAGATTGAACAGTGTCTGGCCCACCTCTCCGTTCAGTTGCCACTCTACCGATGTCCCTCGGACTCTCGCGGCAGCTCGTAGGGGTGTTCCCTCTCTGGATAGGGCATCCGCCAACTTGTTGTCCGCCCCTGGCAGGTGCTCCGCCAGTAACGTGATCTCGTGGCGAGAGCACCATACTAGTAACTTGACGGTCCGGAAGGACAGGGATCTGCTGCGGGTTTCCCCCTGACGGTTGGTATATATTACTACCGATAGGTTGCCGCAGCGTATCTTGACTGTCTTCCCCTTGACCTCTGGGAGTAGCTTCCGTAATGCCCGATGAACTGCGAGGAGCTCCAGCCTGTGTGAAGTCTGGCACAGCCGAGGTCCATTTGCCTGAAAGAGAGACATCCCCCCAGTGTGCTCCCCAGCCCCCTTGGAGGCATCCGTAGTAAGGGACGAAGATGGTGCCTGGTCCGTGAACGGCCGGCCTCGGATCAAAATGGGTCGACGAGTCCACCATCGCAGCTCCTTGTCCCCCTCGCGCTGGAGATCGTTGTCGTCAAAGGGTTCCTCCGGAGGTTGAATCTGGCGAGAACGTGCAGCTGGATAACTCTCATCCGTAAGCGGCACTGGGGGAGGATGGCCGACAGGCTTGCTATAAGACCCAGGAGCCTCATCCACAGTCTGGCTGGAGCAATCCCTGCTAACAATAGTTCTAAGGCACCTTTGGTAACGGCTGCCACCATGTCTTCCGTCGGGATGACTTTCCCTTCCGTAAACAGATGCATGGCCCCCATGAACTGTACCTGTTGCGACGGGACCAGGGCGGACTTCCCTCGTTTATGACGAACCCTAGAGAGGTGACTAGCCGGCGCACTCTTGCGATCTGCTCTCGGAGAATCTCTGGCGATGGCGCTGTCACCAACCAGTCGTCCAAGTAGACGAATACAAACATTCCCCGTTGTCGGAGGTACTCCGCGACCACCTTCACTACTCTTGTGAAGGTCCTTGGTGCTGTAGACAGGCCGAAAGGCAGCACCTTGTATCCGTAGATCTGGTCTCCGATGCAGAAACCCAGCCACTTCCTGTCCGAGGGCCTCACAGGGACGTGCAGGTATGCGTCCTCTAAGTCTAGAGTGGCGCCCCACCATCCCGGTTGTAGCTCTCTGAGGACCGCGGCCAGCGTTTCCATGCGGAACCTTTTGGGTTCTATGAAGACATTTAGGGGCTTTAAGTTCGATATCGGGCGCCATTCTCCCGATTTCTTCGTGGTGAGTAAGAATGTCGACATGAATGATACTGGCCGGGCGCTACCTGCTCTACCGCATCCTTTCCCAACAGCGCTTGAAACTCGCTGCGTAGGGCGTTCCTCTCGGCAGGTCTTTACGCCGGAACACTCTTGTTGACGGCGGGGGCGGGTGAATTCCAACTGGTAGCCTGAAGATACTGTGTCCAGGACCCATTAGTCGGAGGTCACTCGTCCCCACTCCTCCCCGAAGAACGAAAGTCTCCCTCCAACTGGAAGGAAGGAAGGCCGCTGACCTAGGCGGACATTTACGGCGGTCCTGACCGCCGCCGCCGCCTCCGCGGCCTGCCCCTTTGCCACCGCCTTGGTGCCGCAAAAGGAACCACTTCCCTTTCCGCCCTGTTCGGACCTCCCTTAGCTGTTCCGGTGCTCGGGCGACCGCTCCAACCATTTCCTTCCCGTTGTCCTTTTCCCCTCCTCCGGAGCCACCGCCTCTGTGCACGCCTCCCTTCTGAGGTGCGCCCCCCCCCCCCCCACGACTTCTGAGAGTCAGAGGCTTGCCTGTCCGAGTATGACTTCAGGGAAGCCTGAGGGGGTTGATTCGTCCCGCTGCCTATCTTCTGTCCGGCTTTCCGAGCCCTCTCGGCCTCCAACCGTTGCTTGCGGTGCACCGTCTCTGCTTCCTGAAATACCGGCCACCTACCGCCGAAGAAATCCGATGTGATTGGAGTCCTGGCCAGTCCGGACTTGTCGGCAAGGTTGAGTGCTTTGCCTACGGTGAAGAGCCAGACGGAAGGCTAGCCGGGCATAATGCTATGAATGAGATCCGCTTCCATATGACGCCAGCAGTCTGACGGTATAAGAGGGGGCTGAAAGACTTGGCTACTGCCTCCGGTGGAGCAGGAAAAAACTTCGGGATCCATGCCTTTCTGGGGGAGCCTGGCCCGTCTGCTGCAGGTCCCTCACGTAGCGTTGGAGGGTCTTTGTCACCGGAATCTAAGGTCGTTGAGGTCTTCTGACGGTGGCTTTCTCAGCTTCACCCAATTCGTACGTGTCGGAATCCTCCTCCGGTGGGAATTGAATTGGTGTCTTGGCGTTCATCATAGCGTACGCAAAAAACGGTGCCTACACCTCCGGGGACAGGTATTTCAACGGCTGCTCCTGTCCCTGATCAAGGAGAGAGTCCGACGGCCTCTGAATTATCTAAGGCTCCTCAAGGGCCCTGATCCTCTCAACCTCTGTTGCCGTAACGTGCGGTGTCGCCACCCTCCCGCTGTCCATACCGACTTGTCTCGTCGCATGGCAGCTCGAGTCTTTTGTCGTTCTGCTGGGATCTGACAGGTATGACGGCTCAAAAGTCAGAGAAGGAAGCTGTTGAGGACGCTGGAGGTGGGGACCATTCGGGACAGCAGTAATTCGGATCCGCCGCTGGTGTGCTGACTTCCTGCTCCGCTGATCTTCTTTTCAGAAAACGGTCCCAATCCGACGGAGATCTAGTCCGTGGTGGTCGGGGGTCCGACCCGCTGGGCGTCCGAGACACACGGCCCTCCAACCGCAGTCGCCCGACAATGTATGTCGCGACCTGGCAGGGTTGCCGCAGGCTCACGGTGGGACGGTCGTCCGCCACGGCTGTACGAACTCCCCTCCTCCATTGTACCATCCTGCCCATATCTACTATGTTCGCCGTAAGATCCGGAAGCCTGCCGATTACGGCTCCAATGGCCCTCTTCGGACTGCTCCCGTCGGTGATATTCATACCCATCTCTATCCCGTTGGCTGTCGATGCGGCTACGGCTTCGGTCACGGCTCTGTCCGTGGCCCACCTCCGCCAAAGTACCACTGCCGAACCGCGAGTAGCTCGAATCATGTTCCGACGTTCCGCACGGGACCGATCACGGCTTAACTCTCGGCTCCGGCGATCTGTACGGCTCCGGCTACGCCGCTCCGTAGGTGGCACCTCGTGGCTCCGTCGATCCGTACGGCTGCGATCACGGGTCCGGTGATCCAACGGCGATTTATCACGGGATCGTCGACGGCCCCGCTGTTCCGTTCGGTCTTCCCCACGGCTCCGTTCACGGCTCCGTTCACGGGTCGGAGGACAGTCCTGGGTCCGCTTATTGCTCCTCCCGTAGCCCCGTGCGGGCGTGCTGTCCTCTTCCTTCTCCGGGGTCAAAACACGGCTCCGATCGGGACTACTATGATTGGAACACGGACTCGGACAGTTGGAGCTCGACGAACCAGATGAGCTAGACGACTCTCTTCTCTGCTGCTGGGAAGACCTGACGATGGCTGCCAGCTGTGCCGAGAACTCCGACGACCCGAAAAAACTCCGGACTATGTTCATATCAGGACCGGGGCGTGGTGCCGGCATCTTTATCGGCGAGCGTTTCTTCAACGGCGATCGTACCGGTGTGCCCTTGGAATAGTCCAATTCCATGGTGGCCCCCAACTCAAGCTCCGTAATATCCGGATCGCCGTCAGCGTCGGTCGTCTGGACAGCAGCGGCGGCTTCTCTGGCCTTCGCGGCGCACTCCGCCTTTCTCTGCTCCTTGCGCTGTTTCTCCTGCTCTCGCTTAGCCACTTTGTCGGCCTCATAACGTTCTGCCGACCAAGCAGCGCCAGTTCGCAGGGGGCTTCCAGGGAGCAACGGCGACAGAATGGACACTCTGCATGCGGATCCTTGTCCTCCCGAGGCAGGAACTGATGGCATCCTCCACATGCCCTTGATCTCTCTTCTATCTGGAAGAACAAGAAGAACGGGAAAATACGAGTCAGCACGGAAAAAGAAGTGTCAGAGAATGCCCCGCTCTCCCCCACGGAGCCGTAGAACCGTGAAACGGCCCACGGCGCTACCCGGAGATCCATGGTTTTCCCCGAGGCCGTGACCCGGAGAGCCGTATAACGGCTCCCGGGTCACGGTCCACGGCCCATGGCTCGCCCCCGTGCCGATACGGGTGATCATACCAGGCACCGGCTCAGAAACCGCACGGTGGAAACCTTCTTCCCTGACGCACAAAGCCCTCTGCGGTCGAAACCGTCGGGTGCACGCGGGTGTGACGGGACCCGAAGGCCCCGACACGTGAAGGATCCCCACACGGAGACTAAACCCGCACCCGGTACGGTATATGGCGGTACCCAAAGGGAGAGACTCCACCCCACGGAAGCTCTCCCTCGTCATCTCTGTGGTTGCGACTCGAGCAATTGGCCATGGGATAGAGTCTACACAGAGGACGTGGTACAACCATATTTAAAGTTTTAAATATCTACGGGACAGTAGGTAGGCTCTCATGAGTATACTACCCCTGCCCGCATTCATATTATAACTCCCGTGGAGTCTACGCCCCACTTTACCCTTTTCGAAAGCTAGAAGACGCCCCAAGCCGCCCTATCCGGAACTACTTTCGTAATAAAAATGGCGATCGTCCAAATGTCAACAAACATCGTAGCATCTCCCCAAGTGCAGAAAAGAGAGCCAGTAACTTCTTTCTTAGTGGCGATAATTAATTTGGAGTCTAAAAAGAGCTAGGCACGAATGGCCACAATTCTAGTACCTTCTCTCTAGCGTGGATTTACATGGAGGGATCAATAAATTGATCTCTGGTTCAGAGTGTACAGTATAGTACCATTGGATAGAAACCAAATGCGTATATAAAAACACAATGAAAAAACCATCAGACACTATAAAACGTTAATAAGCTGAGATAATAGAAAAAATCTCAGCTAGGAAACGTCAGTGAATCATAAAGATAATTCTGATGATAAAGATTCCTTCTTACCCACTCGCAAAATAGTGAAATTTCAGCAAAAATCACGAGCTATCGTAAACAGCGTGTTATAGGCGTGTTAGTGATTGAAGAAATTGGACTTTGCACCGCCGGCGCTTGAGAGATCGCTCCGCTAGCCGTTCTACGCCAGCGGGGCACTATTTTTACAGTGGTAATGGGGTAGCACTAAGGTAGGCGAGTTAGGATTGAAGTGCATAGTTATGCTTGAGCAACGGTAATATAAACAAGCGCAGGTGATTGTACTTTGTGGGCCAAACGATTCATATACATACATTTTTCTCATGATTAACAAAACGTGCAGTTATTTTTGAACAGTTGATTGGCAGAGTGGTCATATATACAATTATATTCATATAACTTCAATTTACATGATAAGACTTGGTTAAGGTGTATAAAATATTGTTTGCTTGTTCGTCGAAGACCAGTTCTTTCCTTGAAGACAAGTTTTGGTCTTGTCCCTCGAAGACGAGTTTTGATCTTGTTCCTCGAAGACGAGTTTTGGTTTTGTTCCTCGAAGATTAGCTTGTTAAAAAAAATGTTCCAAAAAAGAAATCTACATTTTGTTGAAAAAACATTTTAAAAAAATGGGTCAGTCCAGCCTGTAGAACATGTTTTTTCCCTGTGGCCTATAATACCTTTCGCAATCTTATCTACATTTGGCAAATGATTAACATAATAATGGTGGCTATCATTAGACTCTATCATCATACTCTGCAGGTCACTACATACCTTGCTTATTTTTACATTTGATATAAATACAGAAAATGAAATATACATTACAAAATACATGTTGCATTTTATATTACAAAATAACGCCATCTTTCAAGGTTGTTTAAGTGCATAGTATGACTTTGTTAATAAAAATATGATAAGAATACTAATTAAACAATCTAAAATGTATCAAAAGTTGTTACAAATATTTCTTAAATAGCAAGGTGTCATATTGGAATGATGATTCAAGTCGGACGGATTAACATCATTGGTACGGAATAATCACAGAATTCACTTATCAAGGTATTTCAAAAGATAAAAAAGATCATATGAGACCCATCACATCAAAACCGACCAGTTTTCGGCAA
Source organism: Ophiura sarsii (assembly GCA_035610835.1). NCBI lineage: Eukaryota > Metazoa > Echinodermata > Ophiuroidea > Amphilepidida > Ophiuridae > Ophiura > Ophiura sarsii. The sequence continues at coordinate 22,533,147 of CM069452.1, read as the reverse complement.
ACGGTATTTGCAGAAAAGGCAAAAAGAATATGAGAAAAAATAAAAGGAATTTATCACCACTCAAGCTTCATAAAATCTGTTTTCATGTTCAAATTTCAATAAGTTGGGTGTCATTTTAAAGTTAAATAAAAATGGCTGTGAAACATGAAATCAAAATATAAATTTTCACTTTTTGGAGACAACTGGTGTGTTTTGATGTGATATGGTTCACATACTTTGTATAAAATGTGCATAGAATTGGCCTTCATACATTTGTGTGCTGTTCACTGATAACATAGATTGCATGAAAAATCATGTTTTTTGCAATGAATATATAAGGTGTATAAAATCTGTGTTACAAATGTTTTTTTCCTTTCAATTTCACTTAGTCAGCTGTGTTTGTGTGCTGTTCACTGATAACATAGATTGCATGAAAAATCATGTTTTTTGCAATGAATATATAAGGTGTATAAAATCTGTGTTACAAATGTTTTTTTTCTTTCAATTTCACTTAGTCAGCTGTGTATCTTTGATAAAAAAGTATCACCACATAATACATTGAACAGATTTCGTAAGAATTGCATTGATAAGACTAAGGATATCGTTGTTTTGTCGTTTTCGTTGTAATGTCCATGTACAAAATAGGTTGAGTGACACACGCAAAAAGCAAAATGGGCATATTTCTCAAATATATAGGGCTAATATAAAGACTAGATTAAAATGTATAACAGAATTGTGAAAAATGTTCTGTTGTGTTACCACCTTTGTTTTGGGTGCCAAATAAATAGCCACAGGGCACTGCTATTTATGCAATTATAAACATCATCCCCAATAACGAATATTGAAAACACAAACTTGCAGTATGGTAATACTTTATTAATTGTGGACGGATTTATGTCATTGGTGCATAATAATTACAGATGGAATGCATTGATAAAGGTGGCACACAAATTCATTAGGAATTCAGAGATGAAAATATCTATAACATATTTATATGACTGGCTATTTGTTATACTTTTACACAAAAAAAAGGAATAAAAACAATGATACGTTTGTACGTAGAAGTTGTGTGACCTTTAACACATGAATTTGTTCCTAAATTGCATAGGGCTTTTCTTAAAATATAGAATCATAAGGCAGGTACCCATACAATGGATTGAATTGATAAAAAGTGAAGAAAAAATAATTGGCTACAATATCCCCTTTACAGATACACAAAGAATCCCAAAATAATATATCACGGGAAAATATATTGAATGATAATTCTAATCAAGTAATGTTAAACAAGGATAGACCACTACAAATCGTAAAAATACCATTTTATTGAAAATATCTCTCTTCATTATCTAAATAGAGTGTACTTCTTTACACTTTTGTTGATAAGTTGGCAAAGGAGTGTACTATAAAATTGTAATTTGTGTGCAATTTTTTGTGCTTTGTTTAATTTGAACCATTTTGCTTGTCTTTAAATTCACAATTTGAAAGTTAATTAAATAAATTAATACACAATAAAATATAATCTCATGTTTTTACCCCTTTGCGGTAGCTGCTTGAAGCACACAATTTATAAAAATGCAGCGTAAAAATGTCCATGTGTACAGTATGCACTGTGATTCAAGGACTATATTTGCATTTGTGTCTAGGGTTATAGGATTTGTTGGTCAATTTTGTACATGATTAATAATTAGCAATCACAAATAATCTCCTGGTACATTCATCAACAGTTTTCAATACCAGTTGGAATCGAAGACCATATTATTGGACATGCTAAACTTTTGAAAATAAGGCTATGTGGCTTAGTTTTTGTCATTTGCCGTTGACAACAAAGCCAAACGTTTTAATGCATCAGTTTGTACGCTCTACTCAGCCATACACAAGATCGTTCCTAGTGATCGTGTGAGGCTGTGTAAGCGACTGTTGTTTACATTATCAAACAGCATGTGACATCATTCCAGTCCGACCTATAATGTGAACCACCCACTAGGGGTTATGCTACAGTAAGGCTATGGCGTGAATAGCTCTTAGCCTATTAAGCTACACCACTAGCAATTTCTAGACTGTCAAAATAAATTTATCTTCAGTCTGACCTACCATTCCATTCAGGATTTGTAATGAAACCCTGCAAAGTAGAATAAGGCATCCATGTTGTTGGATTCCGTCAGAGAAGTCTATCAATCTTTGCTATCTCTGCTGCTTTTATCAAACTTTTTACTGGATGGAAGCACAAATCTAGTCTGCTTTTTCTTTGCGTCTCCCGCAGAACTAGGATCTAAATCCTGATTAAGCGGCCCTTTTCTGGCTTTACTTGAAGCCTGTAATGATTTCAAGCGTGCCTCCAGAGTGTTCAGTGATGCCCTATTTTGTTCCTGATATGGTTTCTTTGGCATATCTCGTACAGATTGTCTACGGTCTTTATCAGCGTTAGTCGATGGTTCTGGAGACAAGCCACGGAGTCTGTCTGCTTGATCAAGCGATGTTCCAGATGCCATGGATGATCTCCTAGAACTGTTGGCACTCAAATTCACATCCGTAGGACGCCCAATACGATCTGACGAAAACCCAGAATCCTTGTAAGACTCTATGCGGGATCCGCTACCTGGTGAGGGTGAAGCACTTCTAGGTTGCGCACTGGGTTTCAAGGAGAGTCTCTTCATCGCAGCGGCAAGTTTTGTTGGGTTTAAGGTGGCAGGACTACTATTGGCAGATGATCGTCGGGAGGAGGAAGACGATGTCACAGGTATTGATAACCTTGCAGCTGATTCTGTTAGGTTTCTTTTTACAGGTGATAGGATTTCTTCTTTCACGGGAGTTCTCTTTGCAGGTTCTTTGGGTTTCACTTCGCTGTGAATATAAAAATAAATGTTAAAATATTTACTTAAATGTTGTATAAATGTCTTTTCTTACCAGAAATACAAAGTAAAAAAATAAATATTGATATATCCAAACAGAAATATTTGTCACATTTTGTAGACCATTTTGCCGATCAGTTCCTTTAAAAGATTTCCTATTGGTTACATACATACACTCATGAAAAGCAATCATCAATAATCTCAGGTATATTAAAAGGTAGGATTATAAAACTTGATTAAAGTATGTCATAGACAAATCTTGATGATTTACTAGGCACTAACCATGCTTTACTTCAGGCCCGTAGGAAGGGGTGCGACCGTGCGGCTTTGGTTGCACCAATATTTGTCAGAGGGGAAACAATTAATGGCAGTACTTTTCTTTTTGTTCTTAATATTTAAGTTTTCGTATTGGCAGTGAACATCGACTTCGTATTTTTGGAATATTCTACAGATACCAGCATTTAACCGAGATGTAAATTTCTAATGTACATCAGAACTTCAGAAGCATTGGTGACATTCCTATCAGATAGCCTACTTAGATTGTGCTTAGTCTTGTTTGTAATTAATGATAAAAAAATGCAACCCTCACAGTATCGTCTTTTTAAAGAACATTTCATTACCCAAAGTGTGTAAACCGCATTATAAAACACACAATAAATGCATCAGTGTTAGTCTTTATTTATATTAAAATTGATATGGACATCATCACTCGAATACTTCAAAATGCATCAACTTCAGGGGGCTTTGCCCCCTGGCCCCATAAAAGAGCCCCCTTTGAACCCCGCTCGCACCAGTAACAAATTGCTTCCGACAGGCCTATCATGGTTATATACATTGAGCAGTGTTACAAGATGAATGAAAAGAAATCATCAAAGACCTCACACAAAGATTCGTGTAAATATAATTATAAAACTTGAAGTAAGTCATGGATAAATCTTGATGATTTAGCAGGCACCTACCTAGCTTTACTATCTTGGTTATAGACATTGAGTAGTGACTCCAGTCGATCAACTTCTTGATGTAGTTCATCATTCTCCTCCTCAAGACTCTCTTTCTCCTGATGTAGCTCCTCTTTCTCAGCATTAACACGGGTACACTTAGTACACTTGCCTCCACCTATCATTACAATGGTGTGAGAGATTGGTATCAAAACGTGGATGAGAAATTTGATTGAGTTTCGCTTGTCATAGATTCTGCTAGGATCATGCTTAGAGGCCATATAAATTGTTAATTTACTACATGTACTTCGGCCGCTAGACTCAACAAAGGCTTTGTATACATAAGTGCTCTTTCATCTGGTGCCCACGTAAACAGTCCCCTGGGGGTTGCATGGATGTAAGTGGATTCAAAGCAAAAAGCCTGAAAATTGATAAATATCAGGGTGATATATTCATTAATATAAGCATAAAAAGAGCTTGAAATTCATGATTTTCTGACCGAAAAGCCTGAATTCTGGCAGTTGCCTGAAAACTTTCATCCCTGCCCTGTGGTCTAGTGGGTAATTTGATCACCACAAATGCGAGAGGGACCAGGTTCGAGACAGTGTATTTATAAGGACTTTCATATTTTAATTCACGCCAGTTTGTTCGAGTCTATATATTATTTAAGAAATAGGTTATATTTTAGTCAAAGCAATTACTAGTTTTATTTATTTGCTCCAACGATCTTACCATCTGCTTTGAGTTTCTCTATCTCTCTCATCTGTATCTGATTATCTTCTTTTAAGTTTCTATTTGTGCTCTTCACTTCACGCACTTGTTTGTTGAGGGTGCTTATTTCTTCTTCTTTACTATGAATTCTTTCTTCCAGCCTGAAGGGTAAAATGTATGGCATAGAGAAGTATTATATAATTATAACAAATATGGACTAATATATGGGTTACTTTCACAGCTCATACAGCCATGTTTCTTTTCAAATGCAATATGTGGTCATTGGTGGTGATTAGTGGTAATTGGCAGACGATGCCGGATATAGGCTCGTTTACAAATATTCAAGGTTAAAGGGGCATTGAGAGATACGTATGGGAGTGCACCCTCAATTATCCTGGAAATCAGTTTTTTGGCATCGAAGTAATACTTAGGCATATACTAACTACCATCTGAAACAGTTTACCAACATTTGCCGTTTATCATATTTGCATAGTTTGGCATGAAGGCGATGTCGGAATTGTATGACATTTTGGATTTGGGCTATGTTGATGATTATCTTTATGTTATATGCTCATTTAGTATATCGATACATCTTTCAATGCCCTTTAAATCATGCATACGAGGCCACGTGATCAAGCGAATGAGACAAACAGTTAACGACGGATTTAATCAAAATAATGATACTGACACTGGAGTTGATGAAATAATTTAGTTCCAATGTGTGATCAATTTTCTGGCGTCGTATAATCAAAATCCATTTTTACGTTGTAAGCAACAGATTTTCAAAATTGACGGTCATTCGTGTCCACCGTCGTCTGGTAAGTGGTGGTGATGGTCTGAATAAAAGCATGCGATAACCACCTTTTTCTCCACCTTCATAACCACTAAAATAATCCAGTATTTGTTGGGTTATTAGTGGCGATTCTAGTGGTGATCTTGAATAGATACAGACAGCGATTATTTTAGTAATGACGAGACTCCACACGCGGCATGGTACTTGGGCGCCATGTATGAACATTTTTTGCGGTGCGTAGCATGACGGTATGCTTGGATATGCTGGCCCTACATGTATTTTGGTGAACCTCCTTTTACTATTTATAAATATTTTAAACAGGGTCACCGTCGTGGATAGAAAAGAGACAATTATGGGAAAACGATCTCGCCTGGTAATCGGACCCAGGATCTCTTGCTTACTGGGCAGATTAGGCACTTGCCCATCAGTAAGCAAGAGATCCTGGGTTCGATTCCCGGGCGAAATCGTTTTCCTTTATTGTCTCTTTTCTATCCACGACGGTGACCCTGTTTAAAATATTTATAATTTGTTTAATACCCGTCGTATATGCATATTATTTCTATTCATTTACTATGTTAGCACCCTTTAGTGATGAATGGAAATGCTATTGGTTATTGGTAGTGATGGAATAGGAACATGCTTATAGAGCCTTAGAACAAAAATGACATGAAATATGCAAGGTAACCAGCTATACTGCACAAAATAAAATAGGACTTATAAGTATCGATATCTTTATAAATTGAATGGATACCTTTTTTCAAAACATTGATTAGGAGCAATGAGGCTTGCGGGCTATGTGTTACTGCACATCAATGACTTGAAAAGGATATACAATTTACAATTAATAGCATTGTGTTCAGCATTAGTCTACATGCTTGTATTTATTTCATATTTGATTTTTTTTTTAGCATGAAGACACCAAGACAAGTTAGAAATTGTGAACCTGTTATCAACATTTTTATGTCTCTTATCGGCCTGTTCAAACTATTATTAGAAATCATTTATTATTAGAAATGAGCAACATGTGAAAAAGTGAGTAGTATACATTACAGTTTCTGTTTTTCATATCTCTATGACAGACAGTTACCTATAGCCTATTATTTTGGGACTACCAACCGATATCCATTTTTATCCACAAACATCAACAGATGCTCAATGATTGATTGATTGATACTCAGTGAGTATGAACGTGCCTAAGTCTGGCATGCCTATTAGTATTACTGGCTTATACAGGGTGTGTCAAAAGTTTTAATACCATTTTTAAAGCTTTAAATCATTGGTAAAATAATTCGCAGAATAAAACTGAAAACATATTTGGAAAGAGAAAACAATCATCGATTTTATGTCATAAATAAACAGTAAACATTTTATGTTTTTAGAATGTGCAAACACGATTGTAATCTGTTGTGTAAGCGTAATAATAGATCAAAATAAGTTGCAGGTTTTCTGGGACACCCTGTATAATTAGCTGTAATGTAATGAATTGAAGGGAGCGAAAGAGGGAGAGAGGTAGTAAAAATCAAGGTTTTCCATGATGACCTTTTTAACTTCAAGATGAAAATTTTTGAATCAAATTAATTCCAAGTTTTTTCTATCCAAATATGTTTTAAGTTTGATACTGTGAATTATTTGTAAACCTTAAAAAGGTATTGAAACATTACTGATATGTAATATGACTAATGGGTAAGTTTTTGAATACTATGATAGCACTATGGACTTCTTTTTACACTTATGTCAGTTGGTAACAAGGTGCTTATATTAGTACAACTAGTCAGGTTAGATTTCTCTCTAGATTCCTTGAACGTGTGATGCCTAAAAGATCATGACAATAAAATCTTTATAAAATAATACATACCTCTGAGTCACATCACCCGTCTGTAATGAAGAAAAACAAAGCGGTATAGACATTAGCGATACATAACAGACTTCTACCCTCTCTATTCATACAAATGGTCAATGAATCCAAGTAAACAGCATTTCTTCATCATAAAGTGTGGTTGATAAGGTAGACTAAAGAATTTACATGGATGTTTTATAAGCCTGTTGAATCCAGTTGAATCCAACATGTAAAATCAGTGCGTATTCGACACAGCACAGCTTAACATGCACATAACTCTAATCCGCTGGCGAACATAATCAGGCGATAAAAGACAAATTATAGGTTTTATGTAGAATAGACGCGTCTACTACTGGAATACACCCTGTAGCCACAATCATACTTCGGGCATGATTAAGTATGGTGGACCTTTCTGGTTTCTATTCACATTCAAAAATGTCAAATTCATAGGGGCACAACCAACCGTGACCAACCAAAAATAAAAAACGAAGGGCTAGAATACAAACCTGATCATGATGAATAGCATTCTCACTCTTAACCACGTCCAGTTGCCTCTGTAATTCAGTAATGTTATCCTCTCTGTAACAATGAATATAAACAAAGGCACATATAAATATGTTAATTATGAGTAGAGAGCTGGTCTAGTATTTTGGGAGGGCCAAGGTTCAATTCCCAGATGGTCAGTAAAACTTTTTCATTCATAAATTCATAAATAAGGATATCACTGACCTAAAGTAGTGATCATGCGAGCATCTGAACTTTCTAGAATTATTGTATGACAATTTGTATCATGGAAATAAATAACCTTACGCATTCTTAATTCTGAATCGAAGAGAAATAGCAAGTTTGGGTGATTACCATATCTGTATTTACTTACACAAAGTTTAGCAATAGCTCCCACATGTTGATGAAACTCTTATCAGAATTTTTGAAGTTATGTACCCCAAAAATAGCATTTTCCACATTTAATTTAAAAACAAAGTTTACTTTGGCAGAAATTACAATTTCTGCATGATTCCAAATAACTTTAACCCTCTCACAGATGTAATATAAATGTTCTGTGTAGTCAATTACATTACAAGTATTTCCAACTATGTATTTCCAACTCATAAATATATTATTTATGTAGAAGTATGGCATAGTAATACGAACCAGATTTCAAATGTGTCCTGTTACAGTAGTACTATTAATTGATGTTCAATTTCATGGCAGAGATTATTGTTTTCTCAGTTGGAACTTAAAAACTAGGGTTTATCCTTCATGTAATTCTGCACAGAATTAGCCTAGCACGAAATTTGTGTTAAACTGTGTTAAAGGATTATAGGATTAGACAGCTTTATTCAGTAATAGAGTCTCAACACCAGTCTAACTCATGAATGAATTACAACAAGGATACACCGATTTTAGTGGGGTTTGGACCATACTGTAGCATTTTTACATCTGCTTTTGAATGATGGACAAATATCGAAATTCAAAACAGCCGACATGTGACTCATTTTGCTAGATCATTTTGAAATATGTCATTGATTACAGCTAAACACATACCTTTCATCCAAGTCTTTTTGCATCTTTTTTCTGTGTTCGTTTCTATCTTGGACAGCTTCATCATGCTAAGGAAACAAACGTGAATGAGGTGAGAGATACATTGAAGTAACATTTTTAACATGTTCAATAAACTCCAAAGTCAAAAACACACCAATCAGATGGACCATTTGTGATATTACAATTGAGAACTGTCATCACAAAATGAGTGTTAAGTTGGAACATTTTATTTTCAGGTTCGTCCAGATTCTAAATGCTCAGAAAACAAACTTAAAAATATATTTATCTCTATCAAAATTCAAATTGAAGTTGCAAAATTCCTTGGTTTTCTATTGATTTTTGGCATGTTTATTGGACCATATCTCGTAATGGACACTGGCGACTTAATAACGTTCATTCTGTGGTAATAGGGCAGAGAGACGAATCTTGGCGAGTTTACACAATTTGATCGATTTGGTAGATTGATGCGCTTTACTCCGTAAAGTAGTTTCGGTTGTAAACAAGGCAAGATTCTTCTTCCTGCGGTAACAGGTCTCCATTGTGAGCTCATTTTTTTACAACTGGCAACGACTTGCATGCAGATTGTCTTCGTCATGTGCATCAGTTCCCTCCACTGGGTACTGATCTTTCTTTTGAATATCTTGGTACTGATGTACAATAAAAACATTCCATTCAAAACAACCAAACAATATACCTTCATTTCAGCCATCTGTAGTTGCCTGTCTTGCTCCTGTATCTGTGCTTCTTTGACACTGATCATTCCATTGACTCTCTGTAACTCTCCCCTCACTGAGGCTAACTCTTGCTCTACGTTGTTCAAGGATTGCTATAGACAAATGATAGAAAGGACATTGATACATTTTTCTTTTTAACTTGTAACACCCCAAACAAACACAATAACCCAAATCCAATTTTAAAAAAATGAACCCATAACTTGCCTAAATGATTCTGAAGGTCCTGAGTGTATAACTAAGGAGCTTATATAATGGGAGTGGAAATTCAAATCGCAAAACTGAAGCATCCTATATATATGGGCATGTGGGCGTGAGTATGCGCGATGTAACTCTTGAAATGAGGCGCTATCTTGAAAACGCTATGATTGACAGCACGAAAGTCCTTATAAGGGACATTGAGACGCGCAATGTAACTCTTAGAATGGGGCGCGCAAAGTAACTCTTAGAATGGAGGCTTCAATTTTGGCAATGGGAGTCAGTGTACAGTGGCACCAGCCTGGTATAACATATTCACAATAATGTATCCATTAAACTTTATTGGCCCATACTCACAAACTGTGGCTTAACTTTTAGTCTTCGCCCAAGTCTTACTGGGTGGACCTTTAATTTTTGTCACTGATTTAAAAATAAAATGAAAGTAAAACCCTTGAAAATTGTAAGATCCTCAACTTTATGAGTCTTTCTCTTCACATTATTAACATTTGTAATGGCAAAATATAGAAAATGACAAGACTTAGTCCCAGACTAAAAGTTAAAACTTACAAATGATTCTGTGAATACGGTGCGTTTATAAACAAGAGACTTGTTACAAGCTCACTTCACTTTGAATTTCAAAGTATTTTGGGAATATCCAATATATGCTATGAGAAAATCATTATATGGAACAGCAGCTACACATTTAATTATACAAAATAATATAAACTTGATGTCGGAGGGCTTATCCAGTGATTGAATCCTATTTTCAGGTGCCGGACTTAATTTAGGCATTGTCGCATAAATGTTGCATATGTCACGGGAATTCGCCCTGACATAACATTTGCATGTTGGATGGAAAGGAGTATACAAAATGACATCAACAAGACTTACTTTGATCTTTGGCCTGTCCTGCATCACATCATCCAATTCTCTCTGCAGTGTCCTAATCTGGTCCTCTTTCATCCCCATCTTCCTCTCATACTCTTCATCTTCTTCATCTTTACTTGACAACTGGTGTCTGATATCACTCATTTCTCTATCTTTAGAATCCTTATATCTGTTAAATTCTCTCGTTGTCTCAGAAAGCATGTCTTTGAGATTCTCCATGTTGCTATCCTGGTTTAGTTTCGCTGTCCGTAATTGATCGCTCTTCTTGCTTAAATCTTCTCTGAGATTGGATATCTCACTTTCCTGCCTCTGGACAATAGTCGTCAGGTGTTCTGTTTTTCGTGCAGCTTCACCTCGTAATTGTTCTAGCTCTAATTCAAGTTTTGTCTTAGTGTTGGCAAATTCTCGACATTGATCTTCTTTCTCATAGATTTTCTCTTGCAGACTTCCGATTTCTGATTCCTTTCTGAGAGTGAGTGCTTGAAGTTCTCTGATCTGCTTAGCAGTCTCTTCTTGGAAGTTGTCTAGATCTGAGCCCTGCTTCATCTGGAGACGAAGGAGTTCAGTGTCTTTCTCTGAGAGTTGTTCCTGTATAACAAGAAGAAAGTTGATTTCATTAATGCCGAGGTAAAAAATAACATTACTGAGAGCTTCAGAAGAAAGCATGATTCTCTTCTAGGGATGTATTTTTCTGTGTATTTCAGTTCATGTGACATGTTTATTTTTATTGTTCGTGTCCCATGTACATGATTCAAGTCAGGAGATCGTAAATTACCATGGTCGCTGCTGAAAATAAAATATAAAACAGCATTGAAACACTGTCATAATGTGGACATTTCCTTTGGCAAGATGGCAGCCTGTAGCGCAGCGGTTAGGTCGTCATTTTTTAACCTTTTTGATGACAATCATCACAAATACAGTGTCATCAATGGAAAATGTTTCCATCATTTGTTTTATTCATCTGACTTTCATGTTCATTATAAGTTGAAATTCAACATGTGACATGTACAGGTGGCGAGGTGGCACAGCGGTTAAGAGCCCTCATACATGTACTGCTGTGCCATAGTTCAATTGGTGGATCGTTATAATTTGTGTGTTTGTTGATTTCAATTAACATGCGAACTGCAGTGTTTCCCATAAAACCTCGTCCCCATGCCTCCGTCAGACCGTACAGATTGAATTAGGCATGTTTAGCCCACCGCGGTTCGGAGGTCACAAAGAAATGGTGGTCCCGTGTATCGGAAGAGCTATACCTGAGCACGTAAGAGCGTCACAGACTCCTTCGTAAAGAGTAGGGGATCATCCCGGGTCTGTATCTGTAGGCTACAAACATAGTCCTAGGTCACAGGGCTAACAGGGTCTTATAGGCGTTGACCAGTATTTTTTACAAGACAAGACAAGAAACTCCCGCGCGTGACACCAACTTTTGGGTCACGATCACTTACCTACTTCTATGTTGGTTACAGAATACCCTCCAAATGAGGTATCGTCAGTTTTCAGAGAAAAGCGGATAAATAATGGTTTACCCATTTCTAAATGCTTCATGTCTGTGTATAAAAATCACTTTATAATGGGTATACGAATGGCAAAAGATTGCGCTGAAATCAGAATGCATCTCTTCTGTAAACCACTCTCATATTCACCCCCTATCAGTCCTAACATTTAAGGGTGTTTGCTAGATAAGCAATTGCAGGGGTATTGCAATGATATTTTACCGTGTCCTCTAAATCTCTAAACTTAATTCTAGAGAATTATAAGATCCTATCTGATCAGAGCACATGACAATACAATTAAATTGTCATTCAAAATATGTAACCATTATGACAGCTGCCAAATCAAATGTAATATTATACCAATTTATTCAATGCATACCCTCTTTGCTCATAAATAAACATTCTCAAAGCCTCATGCTAATCTAAATCAAATCGTGGACAAATCCTACCCCAATAAAACATACCGCCACTGTTCTGTCAAAACCTTGTATGTTTTCAGGCTCTTCAGCGCGCATGTATAAAGTCAAACCGTCCAATGGTTATGCATAGCAAATGTTACTTTATACATGTTCAGGGGCAAGAGCACTTACAAGGTTTTGATAGATGTATTTTTAGCCCATGAACATGTTTACAGCAGACTGCTCAAAGGTAATACATAGGAAGCAGGGATGTAGCTACACTGGTCGGTGCCGGTCGGTAGCGACCGGCACTAAGGCTAAACAACCGGCACTCACAGCAATTTTCAGGCAAATTAACCAGCTCTAAGACTCAAAAATTGAGTAAATGTACATCAAATACCACAAAATGCTCAGAATGCCAGAGAGTGGCGATAAATGTGTGAGATTTTAGCCGGCACTAAAATGTGGCTAGCTACAACCCCGGTCGGTAGCGACCGGCACTAAGGCTAATCAACCAGCACTCACAGCAATTTTCAGGCAAATTAACCAGCTCTAAGACTCAAAAATTGAGTAAATGTACATCAAATACCACAAAATGCTCAGAATGCCAGAGAGTGGCGATAAATGTGTGAGATTTTAGCCGGCACTAAAATGTGGCTAGCTACAACCCCGGTTGGTAGCGACCGGCACTAAGGCTAATCAACCAGCACTCACAGCAATTTTCAGGCAAATTAACCAGCTCTAAGACTCAAAAATTGAGTAAATGTACATCAAATACCACAAAATGCTCAGAATGCCAGAGAGTGGCGATAAATGTGTGAGATTTTAGCCGGCACTAAAATGTGGCTAGCTACAACCCCGGTCGGTAGCGACCGGCACTAAGGCTAATCAACCAGCACTCACAGCAATTTTCAGGCAAATTAACCAGCTCTAAGACTCAAAAATTGAGTAAATGTACATCAAATACCACAAAATGCTCAGAATGCCAGAGAGTGGCGATAAATGTGTGAGATTTTAGCCGGCACTAAAATGTGGCTAGCTACAACCCCGGTCGGTAGCGACCGGCACTAAGGCTAATCAACCAGCACTCACAGCAATTTTCAGGCAAATTAACCAGCTCTAAGACTCAAAAATTGAGTAAATGTACATCAAATACCACAAAATGCTCAGAATGCCAGAGAGTGGCGATAAATGTGTGAGATTTTAGCCGGCACTAAAATGTGGCTAGCTACAACCCCGGTCGGTAGCGACCGGCACTAAGGCTAATCAACCAGCACTCACAGCAATTTTCAGGCAAATTAACCAGCTCTAAGACTCAAAAATTGAGTAAATGTACATCAAATACCACAAAATGCTCAGAATGCCAGAGAGTGGCGATAAATGTGTGAGATTTTAGCCGGCACTAAAATGTGGCTAGCTACAACCCCGGTCGGTAGCGACCGGCACTAAGGCTAATCAACCAGCACTCACAGCAATTTTCAGGCAAATTAACCAGCTCTAAGACTCAAAAATTGAGTAAATGTACATCAAATACCACAAAATGCTCAGAATGCCAGAGAGTGGCGATAAATGTGTGAGATTTTAGCCGGCACTAAAATGTGGCTAGCTACAACCCTGATAGGAAGTACTATTGAATACATGCTGAAGGGCCAGATGGAGATGCAAGGTTTGACAGAACAGAGACGATATACCAAATCTATCTTGGTTAAAGAATTACGCTAACAATTGTATAATTTACCCTCAAGTTGCGTAGGTCCTTCTCCAGCTTTGTTTTCTGTCTGTCAAGTCTATCTATTTCTGCATCTCTCTCTTGTAACAGTCTAGGTTTCTCATCTCTAAGTTGCTCAATAATTAACCTGTATATTAATATACAATGTACTAGGTTAATATTTCAAAAGTTTTAGCGGGGTGGTGGGCAGGGTAGAATTGTATTGTAGTACAATTTTACCAATATCCTTAAGAGAATTATGCTTCATAAATCCAGTACATTTATACTCACTACTTATATTTTATCCTCCTCATTGATAAATTTCATTTTCATCGCAATGATACTTGATTCACCTTAGTGGTATTTTAGCGTATCATACTGATGATTTTGTCATTAACTCATGGTAAATTGATAGAGCAAAGGCAATACATAAAACCCCCTCTGCATGAAATTATGTATTAATTTTCATCAAATACACAATTTTTAATTTGCTTCCCGAAATCTGAAGACTATTATAATTATTTGGCTCTTCTCATATTATCAAAAATATGTTTAAGAAGAACTTATTTTGTTGGAGCAAACTAAATAGTATTGTCATACCTTTGTAAAATCAAATCAACATATTTTGTTGGAGCAAACTAAAAAAAAAGTTTTTTTCCCGGCAAGCGATTCCAAATTTCCCTCCAAAATGGAATGCATTTCTTAATAAAAGAGCAACATTTCCCTCCAAATGCTCAAATTTCCCTCCAAATGCTCAAATTTCCCTGCAAGGAGCTTTCCATATTGCCTACTTTTTCAGCCTGTGAATATTACCATACCTTTGTTCTTCCATCTTTATCTCCAAGGCAAGTTTCTGCTGGTCTAGCTTTCTCCTAGCCTCATCCAAGTCATCCCTCTCCTGTAGGACATCTTCAAGCTCTCGTATCTTGTCTAGCACGCGGTTATCTACACCTTGTCTTAGGTTCTCCATAGCAATATTCTTGGATGCGATATCAGACTGTAGCTGTTGGATGACATGGTTGCGCTCATCTAGTTGGACTTTCAGAGTTGCTTCTACATCTGGACTGAAGGAAGCTCGTCTTGTCCTTTCCCTAGTGAAAAAGAAACAAATTAAGGAGAATTATTGAATTCAGTTGAAAAACGGACTATGAATCAGTTCCAAATTGGTGAGAATTGTGAGGCTTGCTTGTATTTGTCTGTGCGCAAAAAGAATCCATGTCGTTGCCCATAATAATTGGTGAAAGTGTGTGTTTGCTCATAATAAGCAGGTATCAGCGAGTAGTGGGTAAGTAGGTATTTCATTTGGGCCTGCGGATAAAAATTAGTGTCACAGTTTTCGTCAATTTGAAACTGTTTAAAAGTGTTTGGTATGATTATCTTTCACTTAAAACACAACTACAACCCGCATTATGTCAGACAATATAACATGGTTATGGTATAAACACAACACCTTTATTCTCTAACTATTGGTAATATTTACCTGTCAGACAATATAACATGGTTATGGTATAAACACAACACCTTTATTCTCTAACTATTGGTAATATTTACCTGTCAGACAATATAACATGGTTATGGTATAAACACAACACCTTTATTCTCTAACTATTGGTAATATTTACCTGTCTACTTCCATCTGTACCTGCATGTCTTGTAGTTCCTTCTCAAGAATACCTGATGACATAAGATAAAATACAGAATATTGACATAGTAAGAATACTGGAAGTCACATTTTACAAATTGCTACAGTGTGTTCAACCATTACACCTCAACATTGGAAACATATGTGATGCAATCTCTACAACCCGTCGGATGTCGCAAAATGTGAACTAGGGATTATGGGTAAAACGTTTAAAATTTTTTTTTTTAAATTTAAAAGATTTATTTTAGTAAATTAATTTCCAATTCTTTGTGTCATCCATCATCTTTTATGAAATTTCACCTTTAAAAACTTAAGTCACTTTTCTAATTAGCCTTATAATGTTATACTATTTCACTATATTATGTATCTTTTTTGGCCTGTTTTCATGATTTCTTGTTTTGTAGCTTTTTATGACATCACAATCATCATTCACTCATAACTATTTTTGTAGTGATCGTAGAAAAATAATATGAAAAATTCCACCATGTGGTGGGTTTTCACAGATCGCATCACATATTGTAGAAAGTTCAATGAGGTCCATTATGCCATTTCTTTTTCATTGAACCTTGAACTACCAGATGAATGAATATTATAATTGTAGTAAAGACAATTAATAATTTAATAATTGAACAATAAATAAGCATGTGTAATGCACCATAATTATCAAATCCAATGTGCAATCATTGTCACAACCATAAGCGGCACAAGGGGGAAGCTCAATTCGTCCCACAAGATGGCTTTTTTAGGAACGTTTTATGTACCAATTTAGTTAAAAAAACTGAAAATATATGTGTGCATTGCATGCATTTTTCTCAACATGTTTCAATGTTATAAAACAAAATTTGTGCTTGCCCTCGAAATCTGTTTGCTTCCGCCACCACTGGTCACAACTCCTTATGCATTGGCTATTATTGCCCAAGAGGAGACATGTGTTAGTAGTTTGTTTGAGGAAAGAAATATATTTTAGTTGTAACAGTAAGTAATATTAGTTAAGGCTGGTGTCAACCCTGTTTGGCGCCAAATTATCAAGCACTGTAA
Source organism: Ophiura sarsii (assembly GCA_035610835.1). Classification (NCBI taxonomy): domain Eukaryota; kingdom Metazoa; phylum Echinodermata; class Ophiuroidea; order Amphilepidida; family Ophiuridae; genus Ophiura; species Ophiura sarsii. The sequence continues at coordinate 22,516,402 of CM069452.1, read as the reverse complement.
CTTTTAAATTATAAATGTGATGTACATAAAAGTATACATTTTTTGTAATGAAATGAGTCAGAGAATCCATTTTTGGTATCAAATTTTACTAAAATTAGTGTTTTTACATTTTTGCCCAAAAATCACCTTTTTGGCGCCAAAAAATTTCAGACAACCTAACAATATCAGTTTATGATTAAAAATTCCAAAATTTCACCAAAATCATCTAAAGTCAATTATCTAGGAGCGAATTTTTTTTTTTGGCTTAAAATTTGTTTGTTTTGAAAATATTGACCAAAAAGTGCCAAAAATGAGATTTTTGAGATAAAAAACATATTTTTGTAAAAATCACTAATTTTAGTAAAATTTGATACCAAAAATGGATTCTCTGACTCATTTCATTACCAAAAATGTATACTTTTATTACATCACATTTATAATTTAAAAGTTACAGTGCTTGATAAATTTGGCGCCAAACAGGGTTGACACCAATCTTAACCATTACCTCTATCTCGTACAGAATGGCTTTAGGAATGTATCTATCAGATTGGAAAAAATGGGTCAAACAAGGAAGGAAACCCCTCATTTGGCCCATCTCTATAGTGTATAGCAATCTGCAATGTCCTCTTTAACACCCCCACATAGAATAAGCTTAGGCTTACTCCACAGTACACAGCTTTATACCATGTGCATAGTGATGTCACAGATTACCAAATGTAAGTAGATAATGCCAAACAATCAATGCTTTGAAGATATGACATATCGTCAGCCTGCTTTGATAATTGCCTAACTCACTTTTCAGCGAAATTGAGTTTTTTGCATAAATCATGACTTCATTACATTATGCACACGCTGTTATAATATCCAAGTCATTTACAAATCAAAAGTGTTGATAAATGCACAATTGCAATTCTGCCTAAGTCAGCATTGTGAGTTAGGCAGATTGTTATAATTATTAAATGTTTAAAATGGGTCATATTAACTCGTATTAGGCCTATAACAAGCCACATTTCACTTAAAGGTATATCCCCAACCTAATTCTATCCAACAGGTACTGCTCCTGTTGGAATTCACCTGTACTTCATTGTGCTATTCAACATATCGTCAGCCTGCTTCGATAACTGCCTAACTCAGTTTTCCTATTTTTGTTATTTTCTCAAAACTAGAAAAAATGAGATGGGCAATTATCGAAGCAGGCTGACGATATATGGATGTGTATCTTGAGCACATTACACTGACCTGGCCTTTATGCAAACTATCACTCACTCAGTCATTTACCTCTGAGCAGTGATGTTATTAAGCATACTTCATATATCAAAGCAGCATTTATGGGTGAGTGTCAGGATTTGTCTTCGATTGCTTGGGTATACTGTACAACACTTAAAATTTGTTGGTACTTTATTTCGCGAATTACTAAATTGCCAACATTTTCGTCTTTGACTCTTGATTTTAAGCTTTTACCATGGTTTATTTCACAGGGATTTAATTTCACAAATTTAAGGTCCTCACAAAATGTGCAAAATTAAATACCTTGTGAAATTAAGTGGTTTTACAGTATATATTACAGCATAATATAATCAGATTAACACACTGGGACATGCTTTGATGTCATGAAAGAGCTAGACGAACAGAGTATAGTGATCTTGTATGTTATGTTCCATTTCCCTTGCTTATATCAGGTTGGCCTGTTTTATGATCTGGACCAAGTGCACTTAAAGGTATATTATGTGATCTTTTCCAGGGAACACCCTTAATCCTCGAGAGAAAAAAATGAAAGCAGATTTTCTTGCAGATTTACATTTCTGATCATAAATCGTACATACATTCCAAGTAACAGGGTGATACGATTCTTAATTACTTTAAAATCATGGTTTTAGAGTGAAAATAAGCGCCGACAACTTATTTTTACTATAAATTCACTATAAAACCATGATTTTGAGGTAATTAGGAATCGTATCGCTCTGTAACTTGGAATATATTCATGATTTATGATCCGAAATGTAAATCTGCAATAAAATCTGCTTCCAATTGTTTTTCGAGGATTGAGGGCGTTCACTGGAAAAGATCACATAATATGCCTTTAAGGTCCCAAATATGCATACATACACTTGTTGAATAAAGTGTTTCATAAGAATGTATGCATTCAGTCAATTATTGCCTGGGAAACATCATTGATGCCTATAGGACATATGTAAAATCCACTAATTACAAGGTGTTGATACTGTAGGCCCCACCTGGTTTTGAGACTATTCTACTACTTCGTATGTCACTGTGAATGATTTGTACTTTCAAGTGTAAAAGAATATTATAAAGCCACCTGTAATGGTCCATCTGTCATCTTGGATTGGTCTTTGTACTATTAAGTCTGGCAACATAATGCCTTTCACACATGAGGAATTACGTATGAAGGATTGGAAGATGGCCAAATGATGTCAAACAATATATAACTTCCAGATGATTGCTTATAACCAGACAATCACGTAGTATCATAATGGTTAGGCAAAAAAGAAAAAAAGTTTGTCTCAGAAAAACCCTGAAAAAGGGCTATGCAAAATGCTATATATTTCTTTCTTATTTTAAACATGAGACGGGCTCCGTGAAATGTATATTTCAACACTACCATAGTAGAAACAGCTCACTTTGTTGAACTGTATAAAACATCTATTTGTATGTGGCAATGTTACTCTTGTAAGCAAGAAAATGAAGCTGATATGGTACTTCACAATGTGAAATTAAAATTTGAAGAAGCATCATTTTTAAAAGTACAAGAAAAAAATGGAGAAAAAGCTTTTAAAAGGTACATGTGTGGTCTCTAGAGACAAACTATTTTTTATGCCCTATACTACATGAACATCCAAATACCAAACTAAGACCATACCAAGAGAGATGGCTGTCACTCAATTATTATGGATATTGACACTATGTCCAAGGTTTTGTAGGACCTATATAACCTTGCTGCAGTTAGTAAAGTATGTGCTAGTCTTTTTCAGAATCCTTTACTGTTGGCCTACATGCATATAAAGATATAAAAATGAGAGGTAAGGGCATGCATTCTCTCTACGTATGCAGCTGAAACTGTGATGAATCAATTTATCATTTTTACTTTTAAAAATGATGCTTCTTCAATGTGCACTGCACACAACAGGTGTCTAAGAGAAGCCAAAGGATTATGAAGGCAAGTAGGAACAGAAACATCATAAGAAAAGTCAATAAAATAGTGAATGCAATGGTCTTTGCATACTAAGACATACAGCATAAGAAAAGGTTGAAATGAGTGAAAAGTCATTTTCAAGCAATGGTGCTCCTCAGAGAAGATTTCTTGTGTAGTCCAGCATGCTTAGCACCACTACGGTGCCAACAGGGGTAGACACTGGTGACAGAAATCAGTGGTCATGTGATGAAAGTGAAGCATGCTGGTGGTGTTGCACAAGATATCTTCTTTGGGTGCTCTTCAAATTTTGGTAAGCTGCTTATTTGTACAGCCCAAATGCATTGATTGTAACTGCACTTCCACAACACAGTGATATCACTGTGTCGTTCACTGATTGCAGTCATGAAATGTGTGCGCCCTCCGGAGGCACTGGCATATATACACAAGCGTAGAAAGATGGAAGATACATATGCGTGAGTAAATGATGCCCCAGGAGAGTTACGTCACATTCCAGAGGAAGAGAAATTGAGTATAAGATGGCATTTCATTTTATTTGTCAGTAAATTCTTGATGAACACACAGAGTGTCTATGTGTACCTTTCTGATATTCATGGTAGATTATTAAATCCCCAATATTATATATTGTGGCTAAATTTCATTTGAAGTGAAAAAGCTTTTCATAACTATTTAAAAAGCAAAGCTAAAAAGCCATATCAAAACCTGGTAACAGTAATGTTCCAATATTAAAATGGCTGAAGTTACAATGTCAAAAAGATGTATTTGAAGTTTGATGAAAGCTATATGACAAAATGTTATATGCATAAAATGTACCAACCAAATAATTATATTTATATATTCAAATATTGTAAAATGGTTAAAATAATTCTTATTCCATAAAAAAATTCTTATTTGAAAAGTGCTGGCTTTGTAAAGAGGGAACACATCAATTAATTAGAATCTAAATAATGAATTAGAGAAAGATGTTAACTGACTCTTAGTACTTAGTATTACTTCTACGACATAGACAATATCCAAACTATTATTATTGTGAATTAAATGAAATAGTAAACAGTACTAATCTATGTTATGACACATTTAACAAACAATGGTGAGGATGATTCTATGCAAATTAGAAGGTGTTAGATACGTATATTAACAAAAATAGAAAATGATAATTAGGATGAATTGTGATTAGTGAAAATGTGATGTCTATATTGAGCAACACAAAATGACGCTCACTGGCAAAATAGTACTTTTGAGTTTCTGCTCATGATTTTATTATGATCCTCTTTCTCCAGCAACTTCATGCTTTTCTAGGTGTGTCGGAATAGAAATATAAACTATTACTGTAAAACAAGTTAATTTCGCGAATTTCGCGAGAGGCTCAAATTCGCGAAATTATATTGCCGCGAATTAATGTGTTTGAAGATGATAGAAATGGTAGCATAATTTGGCAGCCTTTACACTGGATTCAAATTGATACTACCAGTATCTATGTGTATCCTGTGTACATAAAAACAAAGCTTAATTGACACACACGATTCATTTTTAAAGTCATTGCAATGATATCAGTTGAAAATCGCGTTACATTTTACTTTTTTCAGTTCAGAATTGTCGTATTTGCGATTAATTTACTCACTGGAATATCGCGATAGATTCATCTCTGTGCGTTTTTTGTACTGAGTTAGTTTCCTCTTTTGCGGACCAGCACCGGTCTGTGCTGCTGTAGCAATTCAACATCGAAGGAAAACCGAATAGCGGCGCGATCGATGGTTGACTTGCGCGCGTAATGCCTGCTTGAACCATCGGATCAGTGGGGGTTTTAGAAGAAATGGAGGGCTAAAAACACCAATACTGTTAGTAATAGCAACTGTTGTGCCTACGAAAGGCACAGAATAGCTCAGAATTCGGCCAAAAACCGTATCGTACTTATTTTATAATTGAGTGTAGGGTTCAAAATTCGGCAGTCTCGACGTCTTTTTACGTGTAGCAAATAATTTTTAGTAATTGAAATTTTAGATTCGCGAAATTAAGTTTCCGCGAAACTAGCGATGATTAGCAATTCGCGAAAAAAACATGCCGCGAAATTAACTTATTTTACAGTATTATCTTAAATGAAGCATAACCCTACCCCTAGAAGTGTAGCAGTGGGGATGTACCAAAGAACAGGGGAGGGGGTTAAATGGGAGGACCAAACAAATCATGTCCGCCGCCCCCGGGAATTGAACCAGGGTCGCTGGGTGACAGGCAAGTAACACAACCACCACACCACAAGCGCTGGGCCTCCCAGGCTAAATTTTCGCAGACCATCTATACCCGGGGTTTAGTGCATCATGGAAACTTGTGTGCGCGCGCGCCTAGATGTGCTGCTGGCCGTGTGATTCTGTATGGTGTAGTACTCTTTAGGGTTAGGGTTAATGAACACATTACAATACTGGAAGGCTCACTTCTCTCCTCCAAACTGTTCTGTCTATGTGCTATCGAGCACAGGTATTTTCCATTGGTGCAAACTGATATTCATAATTAATGTTGTATTGAGACTAACTACATAAATCATCCAGTAAACACAATATTCAATTATTAGATCAAGAGACAAAACACTACTTATTATTATATAAAACTACTTGTATGATTAATTCTATGTTGTTTAACAGTTAACCCTAATTACAAAAGCCAGCACTTTAAATGTATATCCTACCAAAATTGAAAACAATAACTGAAATCAGTCTAGAAATGATAACATAACTGTATCAATACAATATGGTCCATATAAACTTATTTCTATTCGTACTAATCAAGTAATTGGTTTGTCTACAATACATTATTAATCCAGTATAAATTTCAAAGCTCATTTAACAGTTTTGTATACACTAGATTGACATAAAACAATATTTGGTTGGTACATTTTTGCATTTTATATAACACTTTTACAAACTTCAACCTCACAAAACAAAATATAAACTGCAACAAATTCTTATATAGTGGGTGTGCTTTGGGTAGTCAGCAGGCAATTTGATTGGTTTTGGGCTGATTTTCAGCCGACACGCCAATACATTATGAGACAATGGTGTATAGTTTGAGGCGGGATTTAATTCATTTGAAAAATGCCTTCATTTGAAAAATACCTTCAGCGCGTATATGATCAACGCGTTAGCGTGCCCTACAGAAAGTCGCCGCAGTATGCGTTGTGCGTACAACGCAGCGATGACAGGTGCCTGTGTGCTAAAGAACGCGATTAATTCGAAGCAGGAAAGTTGGAAAACAGCTAGCTGGATTCGCCGATTTTATAAAGGGGGAAATTTGCTGTTGTTTGATTAAAATAAATCTAACAAACTGCGTTATTTTATGATAAAAGATCAAAATAATCAATAAACTAAATAAGAATGAGAATAAAATATAGTTTTTAGCTGTTTTGCTATAGACGATGGTCTTATAATGTATAGGCTGCACCATATTTGTGTTGTCGTGTATGGCCGCCTGTGGCAACCATACACGACTCCAAATATGGTACAGCCTATACATTATAAGACCATCGTCTATAGCAAAACAGCTAAGAACTATATTTTATTCTCTAAATATAACATTTGCATATCGTTGCTGTTCTGTCAAAATATTGTATGTTTATCCGGCCCTTCAGCATGTATAGGTAAAAACTTCCCAACAGTTATGCATATGAAGTGTTGCTTACATGTTCAGTGAAACAAGCACATACAAAGGTTTTAATAGATGTGTTTTTGGCCCTTGAACATGTTTAGAGTAGACTGCCCAAAGGTTATACATAGGAAGTATTATTTTATACATGCTGAAGGGCAGGATGGAGATACAAGGTTTTGACAGAACAGCGACGATATATGATGCCAAAGCAGGTGACAATATTTTACAAAAATTAACCAATAATCTTTTTTTTCTTCAGTTTATGATACTTTTTCGCACTTTTGGTCATATCATGGGTTGCGTTTGACCGGATAATTAATGATGTTTGAAATTATTGGTTCAATGACATGGCGTTGAGTTGAAATGAATTGTTTGAGATATCTCAACCATCTATGTCTATGAGAACAATGTATCAATGAACAAATGTAATGCAGTTGAAAACCAGTTGAAAACACTCAAAACATTTGACGAATAATTTAAATGCTATGGGCAAAGATCTATAAAGTAAACTTGTTCCACTGATCTTAAAAGCCACCTATCAAAATTGAATTATTTTGCAAATAGTGAGTTTATAGTTGCATGCATATCCTCATTTTCTTCTACACAGAGGTAATTACTGAATAAAATGTTGGATATTAGCATGCAGATGCCAAATAAGGTCTTGGATATTTATGTGTAATTTAAAATAAGATTATAGACTATTGAAAAAAATGCCTGTTCTTTCTGACTCACACTGTACATAAATTGATGGCCGAATATAAGGTCACAAGAGTGCAAATGCATTTCTTGCAAACAATTATTTCATAAACATAATCACAATTTTTCGATTCAGCATACTCTTCCAAAGCTCCACACAAATTGTAAATCAATCAATTTAGTGAACTAATACTAACATTCTACTTCTGAAATAGTTTAAAGATATATTTTCAAATTTCAGGTGAACATAGTAAAGCTGCATAAACATTTTTTGGTTAAGTTTGACTTGTTCATATTACAAACTAAGTCTACCTGGATTGTCAAAACATAAATATATATATAAAAATAGGACTAAATATAAACACAGCAAACATTAACAATATTTACTCAAAAAGGTTCTCTTCACGTATACGTGAAGAGAACTTATCCGAGTCACAATAGTTTTAAAAATAAAGATCACACCACTTTATTTTCATGGCGTAAGATGTGCAAATAGAATTGAAAATTTAGTTTGGTGATTCAATGATTGTCAATTACCAATAAATACTACTAACCTACAAAATGTATTTATGATTGTCAGTAAAACTATTTGTTTTGAGAATGCAGCAGGTTGATTGTCAAACTGTTGAATTTAGAAGCTTATAACAGACAACATTGGTTATGCAATATCAAGCTAATAAATCTGCAGAATTTATAATTATAATGGGATAATTTCTTAATTGAAACATTTCTGGCTTGATAAATTCCTGTAGGTAATATGGTGGCTTTATAGAGATATTACGTGTTTTGGATTAGTGGCCATATTGGAGGGATTGCTCAAATCCATTCCAGTTTCTCTTGGCAAAAAGTAATCTTAGCATTTCAAGTGAAGGATGCACTAATTTGGAGATCATTCACCAGGCTCTATTGAATGAGGAGTGTAAGGATTCGAACAGTGTTGTTACAAATACTGTTGTCTTCCCTCAAAAATAGCAGCTAATCCGTATCAGAATATCTCTATGGGAAATCGGAACTACCATTGCCCTATCAGATTTTTTGGCATCAGATGTTATGATCAGGAAATATACATGACATAAATGGAACAAAACTCCACTTGGCTTGTATTTGCAGAATGGTGGAAATAAAATTGCATGGTGAAAACTGTGCCATGTAACCCATTTTGAAATGGAACAATAAGCTTTGACTTCATGATCATATTTGTACCATATAAACAGTTTATAATTGTAACCCCCCCCCCCCCCCCCTTCAAATGATTGTCTAAGCTTCCCAATCATGCCATGTTTTCACACTTTTTAATATCATTTCATCATTGTTTTGATATATCTTGAACTCTGAAGAGAAGAAAATATGGTTTTTTTAGAAATCGATACTATTTTAGAAAATTGAATATTTTCCACCAATTTTATATGCGAAAGAAAATTTGAAGACAGAAAATTGGGTCTGCATTGCTTAAAAATAAATAAGTAAATAGAACATACCTTTTCTCAAGAGCCCCATGAAGCCAAGTCAAACTTATTTATATTTGCTAAGCCTTAGGGCGACGGAAAAAAAGGAACCTGTTGTACGGGCCTGACTGATCCCAAACACATTTTTTGCTTGTTAAAATAGTGCAAAATGTTTACGGATTTGTTTGAATTTTTACAGATTTTTTGGGATTTGTACAGTCATTTTCAAGGAAAGAAGAAAAAAAACAGGAAAAAAAAGCTGACAGACCGACCGGACCTGAGAGGTCCATTTGCCCGTACAACAGGGCTTCTTTTCCCATCCCCTTATGGGCCTTGATCACAGCCTATGCGTGATATGAATAACTTTAAGCATTATGGTGTGTACATGGTGTCAGGTGTGAATCTTATTGTCTTACGGATTTTATCCTCGGCTCTCATCCTGGCGTTCTCAGCGATAAGGGCTTGGCTTCGTAGCAACTCTATCTGCCGTTGGAGGGTGTCATTTTCTTGCTGGGCCCGCCGAACACCGCCCTCTAGTTGTTCTATGGACAATTGGTATAATAATAAGATCATGGATAAGCGGGTGTAAATGAAGCACAGGGAAGGCAGTGAGGCAATCAGCAATATGCTGGTTCTCTGTATCGATGGGCTCAACATAACTCATCCATAGATGCAGGTAAGAGCAAATCATGTAGTTACATTGATTTGCTGGCCTAACCCAAGCATATGCATGAAATGACGTAAAATAGCTTCAACTTGCGTTGATCGTTATTTGCTGTATGTCATAACACAGCGAACATATTGTGGTGTTGAGTCGATTTTCGTAAGTAATGGAGAAGCCTATACCTGCACCTATGGATAAGTTGGCGTGAGGATCCAGGGTGTAGGGAACCAGCATATCAGCAACATTATCATTATTATACTTTAATCATCTATCTCTATGCAATGATGTCAGAGTGGATTCCAGGGATAACACCGCGCACCTCATTACTAAGCACTGGATTGTTATGCCCTAATGTAATTGCCCACAAAGCAAAGACAAATTCTGCCACTGGCACATAATTGCTCCATAGATCATATCAGTATACTCTGACTTCACTGCACAGAGTTAGATGAACATTGTACATATCTGGAAGTGAAAAGGATTTTGTACTGGAAAAATATGCTATGCAAGCAGCTACACACACGACAGGCATTAGCAAATGATATGTGCAGTACACACTTAAACCAAATGAAGCATGAGCCTTGAGGGATATCGTTTTAAGCAAATCAATGAGCTTCACAATCTTTGCCAATTTGATACCGAACAAAGTAACCAAACTCCTCAAAAAAAGGTCAGAATTTGGTTCCGATTGCCAAATGTTTGTATTGCTTGATATGTTCATATTGTGTTACATATCAATGAAAAGCTGATGCATTTATCTTTACAATGATACTCAATTTGTAGCAATCACTTGTTTCAGTACTCAGCCACTTGCTTGAGAACATGAGTAGGTCTCAATATCAATGTGCCAAAATCATCCCTATTGTGTGCTCAAAGTCAATAGTGCATCACTCTACGTACACTGTAGTTGTCAGTGTAACACTTCATTGAACAGACGACAGAGTTGTTCAATAAAGTGGTGAATTTGGCATATTTTGAATTACTATTCCAAATCCAAAATAGGCCTTTTAGTCCGGGGCCTGAGCCGAAAACCCAAATTTACCGTCCACACAAAATGTTTTGGTTGTTTCTATATCTTTGAACCCTGTAGATTCAGAAACTGCGTGATGCCATCTGTGAAACCTTGAGCAATTTTTTTAATCCAAGATGGCCGCCGACTATACAAAATGGCCGCCATGACATTCAATCCAATCATATATAGCTCTTACTTGGCTTTATAAAAGCTTCCTAAATAACTTAAACAATGGTTTTAGTGACTATTTGACAATGGAATAAGTCAAGGATAATAAATAATACATTTTTGAATTTCCAAAATGGCCGCCATATAAACAAAATGGCCGCCAAATAGGCGAAATAGCAGTTTTATTAGTGTAAATGTACATAAATAACTATGTTTTTGCCTATATTTTACCTAGTAAAATATGATTTCTACTTGTAACAACTCTAAACATGTTAACAAATTAATATGTAGATGTTTGAAATAACTTTGTTTGCTTTTATCTGATTATAAATACAATATGGCCGCTGAAATAGGGTAAATGAATTGACCTTAAGACTTTGAAAATGAGAATGTTTTAACACTTTTAACACTTTTATCTATCTTTATAAAGGCTTCCTACATAACTAAAATATGTGTTTTATAACTATTTGCAAATGGAATAAGTCATGGACAATAAATAATTAATTTTTGAATTTCCAAAATGGCCACCATATAAACAAAATGGCCGCCAAATAGCCAAAATGGCTGCCTTGTTAGTGTAAATTTACATAGACAACTGTTTTTGCCTTTAGATTACAGGTCTAGTAAAATATGATTTCTACTTGTATAAACTCTAAACGTGTTAACAAATTCATATGTTAAAATAACTTTGTTTGCTATTCATTCGAATTTCCAAAATGGCCGCCGGATAAACAAAATGGCCACCAAATAGCAAAAAGGGCACCATTTTAGTGTAAATGTACGTAAATGGCTATGTTTTTGCCTTTAACTTAGCTAGCATGTTTTTTCTTGGCATAACAAGACCTAAAATGCTGACAATTATATATTTATATATTTATATGTGTACAAAAAGATAATATTGTGGGTATTTGGTAAATATCAAATACAAGATGACTGCTGAAATAAAGCCAGAATAGACATATTGATAAACACAAACTAGTATACATCGGTTGATTATCACATGTTATATACATTATTTTTATTACAACACTTTCCTCATTTCAAAATTATAGTTTATGATATTATTAACTACAAATACTGGGATGATTATATAAATCAAGACAATTACTTTTTGTTATATACTTTCCTCATTTCAAAATTATAGTTATTATTATTAATGCATAATGTAGTTAAATATGTCTGCCTTTAACTGTCACTGGTTATTGATAACTGGGTTGGTGATTTCAGCATAGCATTTGTTCAAAGTTTCTTGTAAATTTCAATTAACATTTGTATCCTTTTGTATTCTGGTAGAAGTTTTCTTTTGTAAAATACAGTTCAATTGACTATCATCGGTTCGTATATTTCAACCCCTAAATACATTGAACGGCATGTGGTCAGATATGTTCATAGAGACAACTTTCATGAGATATGGCCACGGACCAGGTGGAATTATCCGCATCACCCTTAAGCCATCTGCTCTAAAAAGATGGGCACTCAGTCTTCACATATATAGTCGTATCATCAGAGACCTTGCAGATATGAAAGACACACAGTCATCATCATCTCATCAAGTTGTGATCCACAAGGAAGAAATGCCAGCGCGACAGAAGTGACAGGGAGAAGATCAGAGTCAAATTGCGATCGCATATAGACCTACTGAATCCAGAAAATCATCCACCTGGTATCGTCAACATAATAACAGGTAAAATATGCTCAGAGAAGGTGAATGTGGATCAATCTGTCGACATAGGCACGGGGCAGCTGCTATCGTATGAATCGAGTTTGCTAGAAGGATTTTACAAGTCTTTATCCAACAAGGTAGTAACAATGGCTGACAGTAAGAAGCGTCTGCAAATGGATAATAATAATGGTAGTACATTTGACACATAACTCATTTTATCATGAGTCATGGGAATTATGTCCACCCAGGAAATCAATGTTGAAGTCATGTGGGTCATTCATTGGCCTTCCAACGGAACCATCCAGGAGTGGACTTTGTTGATGGCTTTATTATGTACATACTGGGAAAGCTCATCCAATCCGATGTGTCTATGGTATTCGATAGATACCATGATTACAGCATTAAGAGTTGCACCAGAAGTGGTCATGCAGGTCAACAAGCAAGTCGAAAACATACCCTTAATGCCAATACTCCTCTTCCAACCCAGCAGGTCATCCTCAATGTCACACACAACAATATACAAGTTATTGATCTTATCTGTAAGCAGCTACTTGACAGAGTGAAACATCTCCAAACTGTCGATTTCACATACGGCAACAGACTTGTAGTCACCGGTTCCAGCCCTAGTCCTCATGAGATCCATATGGGTGTGGTGATAGAAAGGAAAGATCAGAAGACTACACACGAATAAGCTGATGTCATCATACCACAACAAGTCATTGACGTTGCTAACCAGGGAGTTAGTAGCATCAAGGTGATATGTGATGACACTGATGTGTTCATCCTTCTAGTGCACTTCTATCATACCAACAAGCTAACCTGTATATAATATATGTGTGGAAAATATATATTGGGGCAACAGCAAAGACACATGCACAATTCCTCAACTTTTGGCTGCTCACACTTTCTGGTTGTGACACAGTAGCATATCTTTGGGGCATTGGAAAAGCTACAGTAGAAAAAAAATCTGTTGCCGTGTGGTGAAATAGAGTTAGGGTTAACAGCCTATTTTACAAAACGACCTAAGATGACATTTAACCTTGTTAACATAATTATGCAGGGTCCCATGTTACAATTGTAACTAACCTAAGTGAGTTACAATTGGACTTTAACTTATTGGTTGAAGACTGAATGTTATTTTTAGAGTTACAGTTAATTGAATTAGTTGTTTCATTAAGGAGTTATAGCTAGTTAAATGTTTTGACTAAAATATGCAAATTATCTAATTATCATATTTACACATATTGCAACAATTGTGCAGCCGATCATGTCCCATCATACTAGCTAACTTGGAAGTGTATCACTCATTGTTTTTAAGATTAAGAGCCAAATCTTTCCAAATATGCAAATTAGGACATTAACATAATTACAACCATACAAATAAGCCCTAACATTGATCAATAATAAATCTAGTCATGTCTAAACATCCTAGTTTGGTAGAGGTTAAACAGTCTATTAGTTGAAGAGTTATAATTAATTGAATAAGTTGTTGCCAAAGTTATAGCTAATTCAAAATTTTGACTAAAATATACAAATGAGCTAATTATCATATTTACGCAAATGAGATCTAGCTTGGACCAATGGTACAGCTCATCATGTAATATCATACTGTAGCTAACTTGGAAGTGTATTTATTACCAATTGTTTTCAAAATTAAGAGCCAAATCAACGATTTGACCAAATATGCAAATTAGCGCATTAGAATAATTACATCTAAAGCCCTAACATTGATCAATAATAAATTTGGTCATGTCTAACCATCTTAGTTTGGTAGAGGTTAAGTCGGCCTATTTATTGGTTGAATAATTATATTTAATTGAATGAGGTGTTCCCTTACAGAGTTATAGCTAATTCAACATTTTGACTAAAATATGCAAATGAGCTTATTATCAAATTCAAACAAATGCAAATGAGATCTAGCTTGGACCAATGGTGCAGCCAATCATGTCCTACAATACAAGCTAACTTGGAAGTGTATTACTCATTGTTTTCAGGATTAAAAGCAAAATCAAAGATTTGACCAAAATATGCAAATGAGCTTATTAGCATAATTACAATAATACAAATAAGCCCTAGCATTGATCACTGATAGGTCTGGTTGTATCTAACCATCGTACATTGTAGGTTTGGTAGAGGTTAAATTAGTCTATTTGTTGAAGATTTATATTTAATTTAATTAGTTGTTAACTTCAAGAGTTATAGCTAATTCAACATTTTGACTAAAACATGCAAATGAGCTAATTATTATATTTACACAAATGCTAATGGAATCTAGCTTGGACCAATGGTGCAGCCGATTATGTTCTACAATACTAGCCAACTTGGAAGTTTATTACTCATTGTTTTTAGGATTAGGAGTCAGATCAAAGATTTGACCAAAATATTAAAATGAGCTCATTTGCATAATAACAACCATACAAATAAGCCCTAGCATTGATCACTGATAGGTCTGGTCATGTCTAACCATCCAAGTTTTGGTAGAGGTTAAATAAGTATATTTGATGAAGATTATATTTAATTAAATTAGTTGTTGTCTTTAAGCTTTAAGCGTTATGCAAATAAGGTTATTAGCACAATTACAACCATATGAATCACCATTAACATTAATCAATGATAGATCTAGCCATGTATAACCATCCTACATGTGGTTTGTAAGAGGTTAAGTCAGTCTATTCAATGAACATTTATATTTAATTGAATTAGTCCTTGCATTAAGGAATTACAGCCAATTCAAATATTCAGCCAAAATTGGCAAATTAGCTAATTATCACATTGGCACAAATATAAATTAAATCTAGCTTGGCCCATTGGTGGAGCTGACCATGTCCTACCATTCTAGCCAACTTGGAAGTGTATCACTCATTTTTTTTAAAGATTAAGAGCCAAATTAAAGTTTTGACCAAAATATGCAAATGAGCTCATTAGTATAATTACAACCATACCATTCAGCCCTAAAATTGATCAATGATAGATCTAGGCATGTACATGTATACGGCCATGTGTTTTGAACTCGCCACCCTTCCCGTTGCATGTCCAGATTTTTACATTTTACACCATCTGAGATTCGAATTAGCATATCGCAATAACTACTTGTTCTACCCCATAAAAAGTATATATTTTCTGAACGGTAATCTCACAAGGAATCTAAATATGCGATTGGAATTTGCATAAGACCTAATGGTAACATGTTGTGATTAAGAATGTTCAAAAAATATCGATTTTTTTCATATTTTGATTAAAGCTCAATATTTTTTAAATTCCTATCCCAATCATCATTTTACTGTGCATATTAGTTCCTCATGCAATTTACCCATCAGAACATAATGGTTGTCAAGGGTAACTTGTTGAAATATACTATATCGGGAAGTAAATGAGCACAAACGTTTACATTTCAAATTTATTAGAGTTTACACAGATATTTTTTTGGCTATTCACCCTATCCTATTTTAAGCGAGATTTCTGAATTCCCCTATTCGAGAGCTTTCCAAAAATGTATAATTTTGCTATAATCGGTTGAATAATTTTGTTGTTATAGTCATGTATGTAAAACCGATGAATTGGGGCAAGTTCGCTGTGTAGTGAACAGGGAGAAAGCCAAGGACAATGCAATCGATTCGTGATTACAACTGTTACGTAAGAGTTGACACATTTGTTGAAACAGAAACTTATAGAATATAAAATAATCTATAAAATGAGAGCAAAATCATGGTTGTACCATACAGAAATGAGGAGTTATTGTAATTTAAACGTAGAATTGGGAACATTTTCTATATTCCCCATAGAGATTGTACACGACGCCACCGCCACCGCCGCCACCGCCACCGCCGCCACCCCTGACTTTCGAAGTATAATCAACCATATCTCAGCCAAACAGTTATAGAAATACCTGATTTATTCACACAATGTAGCTAGATAAATAAGCTTTCAAATGACACCTAAACCATAGCTCTACCACATATAGTTCTTGAGTTAATAGAGAGAGATGGATGATTCGTCACCAAAAATGCAACGCCGCCACCCTTTTTGGGTGGTCAGTTCAAAACACATGGCCATAACCATCCTAATTTTGTAGAGGTTAAGTCAGTCTATTCATTGAAGAGTTATTTAATTGAGATAGTCCTTGCATTAAGGAGTTACAGCCAATTCAAGTATTGAGCCCAAATATGCCAAATAGTGTTAGAGCTGATTATGCCTAACCATCCTAGCTTACTTGGAAGTTTATCTGTCAAGTAAGAGCTAAAACTAATAATATAGCAAAATATGCAAATGAGCTCATTGACATAATTACAAATGTGCAATTGAAACCTAATTTCAGCCAATTGTAGAGCTGAACATTTTCTAAGCTTTGTCGAACTAGGGAATCTTAGTCAAAATACCACTAATAAATATTCACACAAAATAATTATTATCCTCATACATAGGAAATGGAATTGTACTGTACGAGGGTCAGTCATTAAGTAATGAAAGTGATCATGGTATGGAATGCATGAGCGATTCTATTGAGTGTTAGTGTGATCAATACAAAGTATGAACCTTTGTCTTTCAAACAATACACTTTTGGATTTCTAAGTATGAACTATGACATCATAGCATAATTTTGAAATGAGGAAAGTGTTGTGTGCTCGGTTGTGTGTCATAACCAAAATAATGTATAACAAAAAGTAATTGTCTTGATTTATGTAATCATCCCAGTATTTGTAGTTAATAATGTCATAAACTATAATTTTTAAATGAGGAAAGTGTTGTAATAAAAATAATGTATATAACATGTGATAATCAACCGATGTAAACTAGTTTGTGTTTATCAATATGTCTATTCTGGCTTTATTTCAGCAGCCATCTTGTATTTGATATTTACCAAATACCCACAATATTATCTTTTTGTACACATATAAATATATAAATATATAATTGTCAGCATTTTAGGTCTTGTTATGCCAAGAAAAAAACATGCTAGCTAATTTAAAGGCAAAAACATAGCCATTTACGTACATTTACACTAAAATGGTGCCCTTTTTGCTATTTGGTGGCCATTTTGTTTATCCGGCGGCCATTTTGGAAATTCGAATGAATAGCAAACAAAGTTATTTTAACATATGAATTTGTTAACACGTTTAGAGTTTATACAAGTAGAAATCATATTTTACTAGACCTGTAATCTAAAGGCAAAAACAGTTGTCTATGTAAATTTACACTAACAAGGCAGCCATTTTGGATATTTGGCGGCCATTTTGTTTATATGGCGGCCATTTTGGAAATTCAAAAATTAATTATTTATTGTCCATGACTTATTCCATTTGCAAATAGTTATAAAACACATATTTTAGTTATGTAGGAAGCCTTTATAAAGATAGATAAAAGTGTTAAAAGTGTTAAAACATTCTCATTTTCAAAGTCTTAAGGTCAATTCATTTACCCTATTTCAGCGGCCATATTGTATTTATAATCAGATAAATAGCAAACCAAGCTATTTCAAACATCTACATATTAATTTGTTAACATGTTTAGAGTTGTTACAAGTAGAAATCATATTTTACTAGGTAAAATATAGGCAAAAACATAGTTATTTATGTACATTTACACTAATAAAACTGCTATTTCGCCTATTTGGCGGCCATTTTGTATATAGGGCGGCCATTTTGGAAATTCAAAAATGTATTATTTATTATCCTTGACTTATTCCATTGTCAAATAGTCACTAAAACCATTGTTTAAGTTATTTAGGAAGCTTTATAAAGCCAAGAAAGAGCTATAAATATGATTGGATTGAATGCCATGGCGGCCATTTTGTATAGTCGGCGGCCATCTTGGATTAAAAAAATTGCTCAAGGTTTCACAGATGGCATCACGCAGTTTCTGAATCTACAGGGTTCAAAGATATAAAAACATCCAAAACATTTTGTGTGGACGGTAAATTTGGGTTATGGTCAAAATTGGGGTTTACGCCCCGGACTATTTGTGCCCGTGATCCCTAACATAACCAACTGTAGGCCTATGTATAGAAAAGAAGACATCAATCTTTTAGTTGAATGTCTGTCTGTTTTACCTACCTCTTTCACTCCTTGTTGGTTGTTCCTTTGCCTTATTGATTTGATCTGTAACTAACTGTTGATGAAGAGCCTCTAGTTCAGCAAATGTTGATTTCAAATTGGAATAGTCTGCTTTGATACTAGTATAGTCTTCCTTCATATGGGTGTAGTCTCCATGCAGTATGGTATTCTCCCTTTCAAGGCTAGGAAAAGTTGAATGATTGAATAAATAAATTGATAATATGTGACCCGTTCCATCAAAATGGACATGTTGGTGGCATGAGTCAATTTTGAGTTATTGTCATGAATCGGAAGAACACATTTTAAGCTTGAAAATAATACCATGTTGAAGGTGATTGGACTTTTTAATCACAAGATATGATTTGAAGAAGCATATTTTTTTCTAGTATTTCGTTTATATTTCACCAAATATATTGGTCTCTATCTCAAAACTGTGTTTGCCGACAACATGTCCTTTTTGATGCGACTAGTCACATATGGAGAATGCTTTTGATTAATGTGTGAAATAATAAAGAAAATACAAGAACAAGTATATTACTGCAATGTGAATTTTTAACACCAATTACATCCACTGAATGCAAAGCTGGAAAGTTGGTACAGCAGTAGTGCCAGGGGACTAACAAGCATTCATACACTCTAGGTAGCGTCGTACCAATCAGAAAGCAAGAAACTAAAATACACGGAGTGCTTTAAAAGTGTCTAATGCACTCCACGTGTGCGTCGTTCAATGCGCGCACCGCGTGCTTTGTTTTGATTCATTGTCCAGGAACCGGGGGTTGATGTTGATGTGCTCACAATACCACTCCCCCTGCGGGGTCGTGCCATTATTCACACATCAAAATCTGCGCGCGTGCATTGATTATCTTATTTCTCACGAAACAACACATACGCATTTATTGACCTATAATTACTGTTTCATCTACGGTTGAAAAGCGGTAAAGATAAACATCCAATTTGTTTCTCTTGTAAGAATAAGCAGTGCAGTTTGGTGGTACGACACATTGCATAGCAAATCAACAATCTCAGTTTATAAAATCTTACACTGTTCCTATACTCCATTACACCAAAGAATGTGATGCCAGTGTACATACCAATAATAGACAAAGTATTGTGCGCTGAAGGGGGTGGGTGGCAGAATTACAATTTGATCACACACAAATAAATGCCAACAGCTTAGAGTCAGGTGTTTGGTAAAACGTTGTGATCATTTAAATCAAGCGTGTGCAACCTGCGGCCCGCGGGCCACATGCGGCCCGCAGGCCTCTAATCTGCGGCCCGTGAAGCAATCCTAAAATTCCCATTGATGCGGCCCGTTTTAACCGAAACTCCAGGTTACACAAATGGCGGATTGATTTAGTGGTGTGCTCCCTTATAATTAGTAGGGTGACACACTGCATTTAGTAAATATAACTCGAGGCATGATTGCGTGTTAAAATCCCTAGTTAAAATGGCGCTTGCAGCAGCAACAGCGAGTAAAAGAGGAAATTACACAAAGAGAAGCGGGTATTCAATGAGCAATAGCTGAGTATTATTTCTTCATTGAACAAAACAGTGCATCTATATGCCTCATTTGTATGGTATGGTGTCTACTTCCTGCTTCAAAGAGTACAATTTGATGCGGCATTACGATTCCTAAGCTTCCCCTCCCCCTATACCCCTCCACGGACGTGTTTTGGAATGTTTGACATCACTGCGGCCCGTGAATGGATCTCAAAATCACAATGAGGCCCGGGGGTAGAAAAGGTTGCACATGCTTGATTTAAATACTCTCTGATATCATATTCGGTCTTCAGGTGGAATAGTTTACTTTTGTAGAATAAACTTACTGATCAAACTCTGTTCTGCTGATGACCTCCCCAGGAGCAGGCACATTCTTCATTATGTCCATTTTTTCTCTCTCTAGTCTGGATACTTTCTCAGCCATTAGAGAGTTGATATTGTTGAGGGATTGGATCTGAGTCTGAAGGTCGTGACATCTATTCTCAATGTCAGATAGCGTCTTTGCTCTAGCCTGGTGATTGGAGGTGTCATTTTCTACCTGAATAAGGGAAGATCAGAGAAAGGTTAATTACAAAACATGGGAGAACATGATATGGGACCAAAACAATCATATTTATGAGACTAAATGAATTTTTAATTAAATTATCATCATCATTAGCAAATCTATCCCCAAAGTGAGAAAGAATGTCAGAGTGAGTTGCATTTATCTGTGACAAGCAGAACAAATCTCACAGTCTCCGTTTTTGAGTCATTTAGTTCCAAGGAATCCTATCTTCTATTCAGTGTTAGTACCACATTCTTGCCGGTGGAGATTATATGAGAGGGCTAAACACTGTACAACATCTATGTTCTGCTTATTATGAGCTTTTTCTGTACCACCAAAGACAGCCTAGCGTTATTACATTGGAAATTGATTTAACAAGTTAAGGCACAAAATTTAAATTGTAATAATTCACTGAGTGTGTTTATATAATGTATGTGATGCAAAATGAGTCGGAAATCAAAAATATATTAAGATATAACCAAACACAAGTTTAGACATTCTTTTGTTTTCTATTGTTTTGAATACCATTCAATTTTTAATATCTATTGAATTCAAAATAGGGTTTCCTGCAAAATGTAGCGTTGCAAATACTCAATAAAATCATGTAGAAAATTGATATTGTGATATTTTCGACTTCAGACTCACTTTGCTTGATCACATCACATATGTGACGCGATCAAGAGGAATGATTCGGATGTCGGGGAATCCCAAATTGAGATATGGCCAATTCAAAATGGCGGCTTACATAAGTTTTGATGGAAATTCATGTATACAATTTGACATAACTTTGGAACAAAACGTCGTATCGACATGGGGTTTTTCAGTTTCTGAAAGCTCTAGGTGTCTTCTTTAAAACTGTATTAAAAACTCATTTTCGACCAGGGTCGACATCCGACTCATTCCTCTTGATCGCGTCACATATGCATTATTCTATCAAGGTCCCTATTGAAAATAAGTCTTGGTAGGGTATACTATGAGAAATCTCTAACAGGATCACAAAAACTGTAAGCTATAATTATTCACCTACCTTCTTGATCTTGTCAGTGAATATCTTATTCATCTCTTTCAGTTTGTCCACCTGTTCATGAAGTAATTGACAGTTCTCACAGGGTGCTGGTGTACTACGAGCGGATCGTGACAGACTAGAACCTTGGGATCTCTCTCGCACTAGCTCCTCTTTGGCTTCGGCTATTCTGTCTCTGTAAATGGAAGATAAAGAAGATGGATATGTATAGTCTGTTCACTAACAAATAAGCAAACACTGTGTGAAGTGCCTGGCAAAAAAGAAAATAATCCCAAGTGTTAAATAACTTTTCTAATTTGGAATGAATTTACCGACTGGTATCAAACATATTTTTAATGCAGATATTGATTTAAATTAGATGCCAATTCTATTTCGCTTTGGCTCAGACACTTTAGTAAATCTTTGTTTCATTTTAATGAAGAGAGTAATTTATAATAACAATTTTAAGAAACAGACTTCATCCTTTATTTATTTCAAGTATCTTGTGAAATTTCATTATAATCTTGAAGAAGAAAAATGCTATAAAGTGTGGTACCATGGACACATTCCAAAAGAAATGGAAGGCACTTAGTTGATAAATATAGTTTAAGGAAGTTTTTGACTTGATTTTTTGAATTTTGTGAGTGCTGTAATTATTGAACTATTAATCAAATACATATAAAAGTATACCTTTTTGGAAAGGAAATGGATCAGAGAGTCCAAATTTTGCATCAATTTTGACCAAAAATGTTTATATTTTAAGAAAATCACAACAATCACTTTTTGGGTCACTTCTTTGACCCAAAAAAGTTCAACAAAGCTAATAAAAATAATTTTGAGTAAAAATTTCCCAAATTTCTAGAATATGATGTAAAGACACTAACTTAGGAACCGTTTTTTAAAAACACCTAAAAGCGCCAAAAAAAGTGCGGGTTTTTTCACTTTATTGTCAATATTTCAAAAAATATTAAATTAGGTTTAAAAAAATAGGGACAGCGGTCCCAAATAGGTCGTCCGTTTATATGGGTAGATTAAAAACAAGGTGGATCTCAAACCACAGGCATCTAGAAAGAAAGAGGTTAGACCACTAGCGGATCCAGGATATAAAAAATAAAATAAACATCCTGGAGTTTGGTTGCAATTGTACTTCACCTGTTTAAATGTAATTAATTTTACATATGCAGCTAATTTAACATCTTGACCTCATATGACCTTTGACCTTGGTATGTGACCTTTGACCTAATTAACATATGAATGTTTCCATGTCGCATCCGTGACCCAAGTTTGGTTGCAATTGGTCATTGTATGGAAAAATGAACAAGAGACAAAAAAAAATGAACAAGAGACCAAAAAAAAGTGTACTAAATTTTACATCTTGACCTCAGATGACCTTTGACCTTTCTATGCGATCTTTGACCTCATTAACATATGCGGGTTTCCATGTTGTATCTATGACTGAAGTTTGGTTGCAATTGGTCATTGTATGGAAAAGAAATGGAAAAATGTAATCAATTTTACATATGCAGCCATTTCTACATTTACATCTTGACCTCAGATGACCTTTGACCTTGGTATGTGACCTTTGACTTCATTAACATATGAAGGTTTCCATGTTGTATCTATGACCAAAGTTAGGTTACAATTGGTCATTGTATGGAAAAGAAATGGACAAATGTAATCAATTCTACATATGCAGCTTGACCTCGGATGACCTTTGACCTTGGTATGTGACCTTTGACCTCATTAACATATGAAGGTTCCCATGTTGCATCTATGACCGAAGTTTGATTGCAATTGGACATTGTATGGAAAAGAAATGGAAAAATGTAATCAATTTTACATATGCAGCCATTTCTACATTTACATCTTGACCTCAGATGACCTTTAACCTTGGTATGTGACCTTTGACCTCATTAACATATGAAGGTTTCCATGTTGTTTCTATGACCAAAGTTTGTTTACAATTGGTCATTGTATGGAAAAGAAATGGACAAATGTAATCAATTTTACATATGCAGCCACTTTTACATATACATCTTGACCTCGGATGACCTTTGACCTTGGTATGTGACCTTTGACCTCATTAACATATAAAGGTTCCCATGTTGCATCTATGACCGAAGTTTGATTGCAATTGGACATTGTATGGAAAAGAAATGGACAAAACAAAAAGTGTATACCAAATTGTAACAAAAAGTGTATACCAAATTGTTGACACACACACCCCCACGTGTAGACAGTGCGAACCGTGGAGGTTGTATACACACATACCAACTGGGGAGTTCATGAGTTTTTAACCGACTAACTGTGGAGGTTTTGAAAACACAAAAAAGAGGTATACTATACCCCCCTCTACTGGTCAAAGAGTCTGTTTTTGGACTCCTTTTCAATTGGGGAGCTCCCCAGTCAGACAGGACCTCCACAGTTAGACGGTGTGTATTCATTTTACCTCCACAGTTGTTGGTAAAAGACAGAAACACCCCCACCACACACACACACCCCACACACAGACTACACACGAAGGATGCTGCCATAAGGTCTCTTCCTACAGACGACCTAAAAATGGTCCCTAAGTTAGTGTCTTTACATAAAAATCAACATTTTTGGTCAAAATTGACTCAAAATTTGGATTCTCTGACCTATTTCCTTTCCAAAAATGTATACTTTTATATACATTTAAGTCATAGTTCAATAATTACATCACTCACAAAATTTGAAAAGCGACCTCCTTAAGTCCCCCCTTAAGTATACTGATGAATGATGACCATATTATTGTGGTTTTTCATTTTTATGTATATTATATATATGTGTGTTTTTGTAATCTCAGTTTTATGCCGTTGATCACAATATTTAAAAAAAAACAAAAAAAACACTCCTTTTGGAGTAATAAAAGAGACAGACAAAAGTGTTAAGCGTGTGGTTTGTCTATTAATTGAATTGTGCAGTGTGGATACAACACACACACATGCCTAGTGTATTCCAATCTTGATTTGGACTTCACCTTTGCAAGTACAAAAAATCAATGTAACAAGGCACACATATCCACCTTTCCATCATTTTACACTTTGACCTTGTGTCAATTATGCACCTTTTTAGCCCCCCCCCCCCCCCCACCACCAAAAAAACCACAAACATACATTTTGGAAAATAGCTATGCTATAAATGTAATTTTTTTGTGTGTGTGTTACATTTTGACCCACTCACTTTTTGTCCGGACAACTAAAAAAACCTTAAAATTAGGCTCATCGCGAAGGGTGGTTATGCAGCAAAAGTGACTCCACATACTTGCGCGCGGGGTTTGTGAGACAGATCTCTTGGATCCATTGTGTATACCGCTTTTTTAAAATTCAGAATATTTAGTTCAATAATATTATGAATTGTATAATTATCAAAACATGTGAAATAATATGAAAATCATGTACAGCATTAAGCAACACACTGTGGAATTCGTTTGGTTTTAACACTTACTCAGCAAGTCCTAACTCTGCTTTCAATTGATCGACCTGTGCTTGCAGTTGATCAGCTGTTTGGCGATGCTGGTGGGAAGTCTGAAATGAAAGACATAATTGCGATGATTATCACTGTTTTTTGTTTGTTACCTGTTTGTTTATTTGTTCTTTTTTGTTTTGTTTTCTGTTTAATTTTGCAACACACACATTTTCTTAAGTCATCTACAAAGAGAACAACATCTGAGGTCAAGCAAAGACTTCAAAGAACATTGTTCTGTTATTCCCTCTGTTTTGATCAAAACCTACAATTATGGAAATAACTGTTGGACCACTTTGAGGAATTCGTTGAGATCAACCCCCAGTCCCCCTATTCAATGTTCTTCGGAGCCGTTTCATCACCAGGGCCGTCGTTGGGACCCTCAACATTGATTGGTGGGGGCAGGGAGGGATATCAGTTAGTAGATAGCTCAAGCTCTCCACACAAGAGGGCAAGTCCCCCCCCCCCCCACCCCCAATACTAGAGCCAGTCAGTCATCATCTGTTGAGACCATGGTACTGTCAGTTGATATGACAGTCAAATAAGTACCAAAAAGGGCCATTTTTAGTATTTTAGAAGCTCTTTAACCCTAACCCCCTGGATGCTAAGAAATGCCAATCCTATTAAGTACCTCTCCAAGCACCTGTGCCGTCGGTTTTCGATGACATAGTCAACTGAGCCTATATAGAGAGCACATTATACTGCGCGTATGAGTAGCTGAGGGCCGTGGCTTAATGGATGGGACATGGGGCTTTATTTATTTATTATTTATGCTTTCTTTATTGAGGGTAATATGCTTCAGTGACTTGCACTGCTTTCCAAGCAGGCCCTCATTTCGATACATCATAAGTACATACAAATAACAAATGTTACAGTGTTTAAATATAATACAAATTATAATACAAATTATGATACAGTGGAAATATAGGATTTGAATTGACCGAGTGACAAATTTTCTAAATCAATACGAATAGATGGTGATAAATTGTTCCACAGATGGCTAGATCTGAAAAGAAAAGTGCGCATACCAGAATTTGAGTTGATTTTAGGAATGATTAAAGTATTACTTGAATGATTCCTCAGTAGTATGATTGTGATAGTTATGTACAAATTCAAAGTTGGATGATAAATAGGTTGGACTTATACCTTTTAAACATTTGAATAAGATAATAAGTATTTGAATTTTCCACCTATCACTTAGTTTTGTCCAATGAAGTAAGTTCATCATATCATTTATTGGTGTTCTGATATCAGCAGATAATATTGTTCTGGCTAAACGGTTGTGTAAGACTTGAAGTCTTGCTTGATATGTATTTGAACAGTTGGACCATACTGGGCTGGCATAATCAAAATGAGGAATCACAAGAGCATTGGATAACATCACAAGAGTTGGATGTGGAAGAAAATGCTTTACACGACGAATAACACCGATTCTCTTGGAAACATTATTTGCTAAGTAATCTATATGTGATAACCAAGACATGGTACTATCAAATTTGACACCGAGATATTTAAATTCTCTAACCATTTCAATCATATTATCGTTATATGTGAGTGAAATATCATTAAACCTATCTAACATCTGTCTGGTACCAAATAGCATAACTTTAGTCTTATTGATATTCAATGTAAGTTTGTTTGCTTGAGAACGGAGGGTCCCCGGATCGAATCCCGGCAGGTTCCCTTGAAATTTAGTTGGTGTTTTTTTCTCAAAAATTGTGATCCCGGTCAAAAACCTAAACCGGGGTTAGGGTTAAAAGCCAAAATATACATCAATCAGTGTAAAACTGGATAAATCCAGAGTCCATATCTGTTCTAGATGATGATACAGCCATAAGCTTTGTGTACTAATCAATAAGGAGAGAGAGGCAGTGACAGCACTATGGGGGCGCATTGGGGGAATGTCCCTAGTCTCAACCTTTACCAGCTCAAGCACCCCCCCCCCTATTGTGTCCCCCAAACCCTCGAAAATTGACTTGTAATATCAAAATTACTTGAAATTAGCTTAAAATTGGCTAATAAAAGCCAAACATTTTGCCACTCCCCCTTTTTTTGGTCTTGCCCCCCCCCCCCCTCCCCACGTACAAATTTGATGCTGGTGCAGCTATGTGATCTGTGAATATCATACAAATGGTTTCCACGGTGGTATTGACCATATTATAGTGCCACGCCTATTACAGTATCATCTGCAGCCTACCACTGTTTCAAAACCTTGGGAGAAGATAAAAGCTGCTATATCATTAAGTGATTACCTGATTTTTTATCATCTCATTAAAACCCTTATAACTTGTATGCGTTCGTTTTAATATTACCAGGTCCACATCGCTCAGTCAAATTTTCTTTTAATGAGGTGATTTAACCCAAACTTTTAATATCTCCGAAAGTCATTATCACAACGACCATTAAGATAAAAGCAACGACCAGACGATAAAAGCTGCTATATCATTAACTGATTACCTACTATTTTATATCATCTCATTAAAACCATTCTAGACTTGTTTATGATAGCTTTAATATTACCAGGTCCCATCTCTCAGTCGAACCTTCTTTTAATGACGTGATTTAACCATACTCTTTATCTCCGAAAGTCATTACCACAACGACCGCTTAAAAACCTCAACAGAAACTAAAAGCTGCTAGATCATTATGTGATTACAGATTACCTACTATTTTGTGTTACCGTATCTCATTAAAACCATTTTAAACTTGTTTGTGATAGTTTGGACATTCCCAGGTCCTTATCTCTCTAACAAACTTTCTTTTTTAATGGTGCAATTTACCCAAAACCTTTTTAATATCTCCAAAAGTCATTATAACGTATAGGTAGAGTATAATGGTAATGATATTACAATTATTTATGAGAATCAGCAGTCAGTTGCCTACGTTGAGTGAGTCTGTTGTTAACACTTTCCACACAGCTATTGGTTTTACCATACAAAACAGATTCCTCAGAAACCTTTTCTAACTTTCAAACATCTTAATTCAAGAATTACTAGGCATTACAAAATGTTTCAAAAATGTCACAATTATTGAATTTCATCACCAGTGACATTTTTGAAACATTTTTTGACATTTTGGGTAAGTGTTAAATGGATGTCAACCCTGTGAAACTCATATGCCAAATTGTCAGCCTTAATTAAATGATACCAACTATAAGACACTGAAATATGGTTTCATGTGACTGATGATGGGATTTTCACTTTTAGTGAAAATTGATATACCGGGTGGTTTAAAAAAAAGTTGACCCAAGTTCAAGGTAATTTTTCAACCACATTTGAAGTTTCAGAGAATTTCTGTTTACTTAGTCTTGATAAGCAGTAAGTTTTGAAATTATCCTGATAAAATGGTACATTTATCTTGGTTGGTTCTTCAGATATGGTTCATTACAGAAAGCATGCACAAAACTGCCTTGGCCACGGTTGCGTCCTTTAGTAGAGATGGATTGCACAAAGTAGACTTACACACGATTGGTCACAAATTGTAAAAATAGGAGAAAAAGAAAAAAGGAGACATCTGAAACATCTGTCTGGTGCTTGACATTACCTACCTATACGTATCTACGTTTCTTTGTTAAATGTGAATGGCACATAAGCATAGAGATTGGGATACTTTGTCAGGGCGGGCTTTTCAATTCTGAAACTAGAGCATGCTGTTTTGTTTAAGACAAAACTAAATGACGCTCCCGTGGACAAGTCAGTTTTGTACATGTTTTCTGTAATGAACCATATCTGAAGAACCAAACAAGCTAAACGTGCCATCTTTACAGGATAATTGCAAAACTTACTGCTGATTAAGACAAAGTAAACACAAATTCTCTGAACCTTTAAATGTGGTTGAAAAATTACTTTGAACTTGGGTCAACTTTTTTTTGAACCACTCGGTATTAATCAATAATTTCATATAAGGCAATTTCCTCACCAACACGATTAAGTGATGCGATAAGTTCTACATAATTTCATCGGACACCAACCTTCCAACTAGTCAATAAAAAAAACACATTTTGTACACACAAATGTTTAACCAATCAACTTGCAATAAAAAGGATACACCTCTAGGCCTTCCAATTACTTCAACAATTCTGATTAACCCATATACCAAGTCATAACTTAACACCTTCATGCAGCAGTTGTCTGCAGACGACAGTTCCAAAATAAAATGTTTAAAAAAAAAAATCACAATTATTGTATATCATCCTCATATTTGGAATCACCACAAGAAATGCATTAAAATAAGTACAAGCATATAAACTCCTCACAAACAGTATCGAGACTCTTACACATGATCCAATAATTAACGTCCCGAAAGGGTATGGATTAATAGAAGCCAATTACCCAGTGCATAATTTTGTTCTGTGTATTCTGACACCTCAATGGTTGAGATCCGCCCGGGAGATCCAGTGTTGCGGAGCAAAGTTATTGATTACTTTGTTAACGAGAATGAGCTTTTAGTGAAATTATATACTAGTTATTACCCAGGGCAGTTTCAACTTTATATCGCAAAAATCGGACAGATAAAAGGCAGATATTTCTTGATATTGAAATCATTTATTAATGCATGAAAATCAGGTTTTAGTGAAATTATAAAATGATATATTCAGTGATTTTGAGGCAAAATCATATTTTCTAGGTTTTTTTTTTAAACAGTTTAGGCCACACTAATTAAATACTTAGTCTCAAAGCATTAGTAAAATCGCCCACGTTATTACCCGCTGGATCAAGGGATTTCTTTTTTTGGGGCGGTTTAGTTTTTAATTTCCATTCTACCCACTTTTCGAAGTTGCATGTCTAACATCGTGTGATAACACATAGCCTAAAAGTCGTAAATCTCTACCTTTCCTACACCGTAGTAACACAGGCCTCGAAAAATAAGACGGGCCCTCGGGTCAAAAGCCCTCAAAAGTTGGTGAGGACCTGTGATATTTCTATCGTACGGGTACCGATCATGCCAGTTGTAATGGACAATTTTAAGCTAACCTAGGGGGTCAAACCTCTCAGTCATTCAAATATATGCACCAACCTCCGCAGCCTCTGATGAAGATCTGGAATGTTTTTACAGCCAACTGCAGGAAACCCTTGATGGCATTCCGAAGAGAGATATCATCATGATAACAGGTGATTTCAACGCAAAAGTTGGAGAAGGCATTCAAAGCGAAGACGAAACCATGGCCTTGGGCCCGCATGGCTTGGGAAGCAGAAACGAAAGAGGTAGTACACTCGTGGATTTCTGTGTAGCAAACAGACTTACTATCACAAACACAATCTTCCAACAACACCCGAGGCGGAAGTACACTTGGATATCACCAAACGGCATCACAAGAAACCAGATTGACTACATCCTCATTAGCAGTAGGTGGAAGTCTTCTATCAAGATAGCAAAAACCCTGCCAGGGGCAGATATAGGTAGTGACCATCAACTTCTGATTGCTGATTTTCGAATCAAGTTGAAGATGACCAAAGGTGCTCCCAAACCCTGCCGATTTGATTTGCAGCATCTTGATGACAAATACAGAGTGGAGACCAGAAATCTGTTTCAAGAACTGATGGTTAGAGATGAGGAAACAACTCCTGATGAACTCTGGCTGGACATCAAAAACTCTATTCTCAGCGCAGCCAATAAACATGTTCCTAAGAAACATAAGAGAAAGACCACATCATGGCTGTCACATGAAACCATCAACTTATTAGCAGATGAAAGACGCCAATTGAAGGAAGCTGGTCTGCAAGGCAGTAACCTATACAGAAGACTTTCAAGTGAGGTTCAATTGAATTCTAGGAGAGATAAAAATAAGCATATCCGACAGCAATGCCAAGAACTTGAGGATCACAGTTTTCACAAAAACAGCAGAGAGCTCTTTAGATGTATAAAAAACATCACCTCAAAAACGACAACTAGATTGGCTATCATCAAGGATGAGCAAGGAAAAGTCTTGACTGAGAGTGACGAAATCAAGGATCGTTGGAAAAACTACTGTGAAAATCTGTATGCGTCCCAAGAAGAGACAAATGGCTCACAGGAGTCTCCCCCGCCTCCACTAGGTGAAGATGAGCCTGATATTCTTCTGTCTGAGGTCCAGGAAGCCATCAAGAAGTTAAAAAGTCAAAAGGCACCTGGTCTAGATGATATTCCAAGTGAGCTCCTGAAGCAAGCTGATGATTCTGTAGCAGTTATTATGCAAAAGCTGTGCAATACTGTGTGGAAGTCAAGAGTATGGCCAGAGGATTGGAAGAGATCAGTTTTCCTTACACTTCCAAAGAAAGGGGATGCTAGCGAGTGTAAAAACCATCGTACTATCGCTCTGATACCACATGCAAGCAAATTCCTACTGCACATCATCAACGAACGTCTCAGACCTCATCTTGAACGTGAACTTCCTGCTGAGCAAGCCGGTTTCCGGAAAGGCCGCGGCACAAGAGATCAGATAGCCAATGTACGTCACATAATGGAAAAATGTTTTGAATTCCAGAGGGAGCTCTTCATGTGCTTCATAGACTACGCTAATGCCTTTGATTGTGTGAGATATTCCGCATTGTGGACAGCACTGCAAGAAATGGGAATCCCTTACCACCTCGTCCACCTAATTCGCAATCTGTATGATGGTCAAGCTGCCTGTGTGCGCACTGAGAAAGGAAATAGTGATTGGTTTGCTCTAGGTCAGGGAGTCTGTCAAGGGTGCATACTTTCACCAGCACTCTTCAACCTTTATGCAGAGTCTATAATGAGACGTGCATTGGATGATTGGCCAGGGGGGCTGTCAGTAGGTGGATACCAAATACACAATCTACGTTATGCCGATGACACCACCCTGTTTGCAACAAATATAGAAGAGATGGAGGAACTCCTGAAGAAAGTCAAGGTGGAGAGTGAGCAGCTTGGCCTACGTCTAAATGTCAGCAAGACCAAGATCATGTCCATAGGCACAGATGGTGTTGGAGAGCCTCTCATAATTGATGGTAATGAGGTGGAATCGGTCTCTAAATTCAACTTCCTTGGATCCCTGATCACCAAAGAGGGTGGTTGCAGCCAAGAGATTAGACACCGTTTAGCAATGGCCAGATCAGCAATGATCAACCTAAGCAAGATCTGGGCTGACAGAGGAATAACCAGAGCAACAAAAACCAGGCTAGTCCAAGCCCTTGTATTTCCAATTGCCATGTATGCATGTGAGACGTGGACCCTAACCAAAGCTGACAAAAACAGAATAGCTGCTTTCGAGATGTGGTGTTGGAGGCGTATGCTTCGTATCGTATGGACAATGAGAAGGACCAATGCCAGTATTATTGAAGAAATAGGGGTGTCTAAACGACTTCTTCATGCTATCAACACCCAAATGCTGAGCTACTTCGGCCATATCTCACGTCGCAAGGGTAACAACCTAGAGAAGATGATCATGCAAGGCATGATTGAAGGGAAACGTAAGAGAGGCAGACCTCGTTCCCGGTGGATTGACCAAATAAAATTGATTACTGGACACCCTCTCCGTGATTGTTACTCCTTTGCTGAAAATCGTTATTTGTGGCGTAGTATCTGTAAGGTCACGAGCTGTCAGTCATGACAGGACCGAACCAACCAACCAACCAAGGGGGTCAAACAAAAAAAACCTGGCCATCCTAAAATTGGTTTAAAGAAACTTTCACAAAATATAGGGACCAAATAAATCACATGCAGATATAGTAGTTTAATTCATCTTGAAAGAAATTGTAAACAAATCGGACATTTGCCACCAATTTCATCGCATTATTTCAATCCAATTTCATCATTTTCTGGCGAACTTTCGGTACGGACAGCCCATCTCACATGAATCATATCGTAATTTATACTTTTTTTTGCCATATTTCAAAACCAGCTTTTAATTTGTTATGTTGGTACCACCCAAAATATTACTGTTGAGCCCCAGAAGTGTTATTTTGATGATGGAAATGTGCCAAAAGTAGGTAGTATTTTGATATCATCAACTTCCAAATTCAGAAGCATACACTATTTAAGCTTATACATTGCATGCATTGATGTATGACGCAAATTTGATGGACCCCTAAAAAGCATTTGGGATCCCTAGAATTTCCATTTTGAAGGCTTATTGCAGGCCTTCTCAATTAGATTTTGTGAAGCACCACTTTTGAGATGTTAGTGATCTAGAAGCGCCACTATCCCTGCGAGCGTAGCGAGCGGAGCGAAAAACGGGTGGGGTCCAGGGACCGCCTTATGGTTCCTGGAGCGGGGGGGGGGGGGGGGGGGGGGGGGGGGGTGATCTCAAACATTGTCACTCCAGGAGGTGTTGAAAGGAAGAACACCTCAATATGACAAAATGCTTAAAATAATACCAACATTTTAAAGATTGACTAAACTGACCTCTATGAGCTTGCACGTAGTATCAAACCAACTGTGCCGGGTATCTAATGATCACACAGTGGCTCCACCCTCACAGATTACATCCACAGTTGCCTTTCAATTGGGTCTTTCAAATCACATTCTTAAAAACGGCTAAGAAAGTTTGAGCATTGCTCATTGGTTCTCAGAGAAATCAGCAACATTTTACAATTTAATGGCGTACATTGATTAGCATGACCACCCTCGCACATGTGCTTGTTAATTTTAGTTTTGTTTCATAACTAGCACTTCTGCAGTGTGCTCTACTATGCTTTTCCTGCGTGCTTATGCGGCGCAATATGCTGACCGCACAGGATTGTTTGGAATGTTTGTGGGTTGCTCAATACTAACAGTTGACAAATGTGGGCAATTTAAGGTACCGATTTTATGAAATAAATGTAAGTATGACTGCTTAAGAATGAGAATAAAGGTATTGTTTTTAGACCATACCTGTATTATATTGTCTGACATAAATGCGTTCAGTAGTATTAGTTTTTGTGTAAAAACAACTCCGCCTGTTGTTCCATCGCATATTTGTCAGACAATATAACATGGTACGGTCTAAAAACAATACGTTTATTCTCTAAACTCAAGACACACACTTTTTCAAAATTGCACAGAGAGATTTCACAAAAAATGAAATTCAATATTTTCACATTGTTTAGATAGATGATATACATAGAAACCCTCTAATGTAAGATTTCTTCAAAAAAAATGAAAACTAAAGACATTTTCTCAGCATTTTCGAAGGTATATTTCACTTTTTTGTATTTTGGTTAAAAGTCACCACCAATTGAATCAGGAGGTCATGACTAAGCATCACGTAAGGGACGCACCGTTTGATTTTTAGGGGGGGGGGGCATGGAAGTTGGGGTTGGGCGGAATTTCTTTTTCTTCGTATCAATATTTTATTCGATATTCAACTGGGCGTAACACTTTTACTTGAAACGATTGCTTTTAATAATAATGGTTTGTAATAGTGCTTAGCGGCATAATTCTGTAATACCCTCCACACCCTACATTATAGTATGCGTCGTTCTTAAAAAGCATGCACTGTGAATACCCCTGTGAAGGGTATAATAGAATAAATTAATCACCAATTTGTGAGTACCAGTAACCATTTAGTTTTCCCTTAATAGAGGTATCAGTACAGCGCTGCATGGCATAAGATCATTATACATATTCCATTTAAAATAATCGGAGAACGTGACTGGTTTTTATTGGAGTTTTTTGTTTTATCAGAAAAGTATCACTATAAGCATAATGAGATAAGTTACTACCAAAAGGCATTAGCAGAGCAATTAAGCAAATTACACCAATCACCAATATTTCAGCTCTCTGAGAACTTTTTAAAACAAGTTTTAATGGTTTGTTTGCTTAATCAACCTACCTAAAGTAACAACACATCGCAAACATTTTTAATTTTCAAGTAGTGGTATATATATAATTTAATTTAATTTCTAAATTAAAAGAGACTCAGGGATACAAAATGACCAAACAAAATAAAAATTCTATGTCAAGAAGATACGGTTGTGTGATATATTGACTCTCTAGTGGTGATGATAGTTATAATAATATAACAAAAATTACTGTACAAACCCTATTTTTTGACAACTCCATTTCGCCAACACACACATTTTCCTTAGTTGCCTTATCATTGACTAATGGGTTGTCCATATTATAAGTAAAAGTATAATAGCATCAATATATACAAAACACAAGTCCCAAATTCATCACGAGCCCACGCTGAGCTAATTAGTCTAAGTGAAAAGGCTTGATGGCATGATTACAAAACAAAAATGGCTAAATACTAAATGTAGATAAGGCAAATATATTAAAATGGCTTAATCACATCATTAATATTTTTCTGCACAACCTGCCTCCGTAAAAAGCATATCATTTCAATATTGTATATCATATGGGTGATTTTATTCGGTGTGATCATACAATCTGCTGACGAATCTGAAAACGGCTGCATCGCAACAGACGGGAAAGCTTAGTAGTATAGCGACGGAGGCATCGTAACAGATGGGAAAGCTTAGTAGTATAACGACGGCAGCATTGTAACAGACAGGATTACTTAGTAGTATAGCGACGGCAGCATAGTTACAGGCGGGAACGCTTAGTAGTATAGCAACAGCTTAATCATAAAAGACGGGATAGCTTACTAGTATAACTACGACCGCATCCTAACAGACAAGAAAGCTTACAGTTGTAGTAAGGAAACATGCCAGCTTGACTATTGACAAACCAATCTCTTGTGAAACAGTTTACCATGGCATCCACAACAGGTTCAAGAAAGCTGATAGATTCATTACATGTAGTGTTTGTATTACACATTATAATGGACTGTATCCTGCTAGTTACCATTCCGATGGTGTATGGTGAATATGATCATCCTATTAATTGCACTGTTGGGTGTCAGATACAGAAATATGTGTGGTTCACTCAAGAAATCACTACTATTTCCACAAAGTTCCAGTGTCCATCTGAGTGCATGTGTATACTAGGCAATCAGAATGTAACATTAGCTTGCCCTCGTGGAACATCATCTGTGCAAGTATGGTTTCCTCCAGAAGTTGAGATATTGTCTTGGAATGGCACGGGCATAAACAGAATTGAGCAGAATGCATTTACAGACCAACCCGCGCTGATAAACATGATTGAATTGGATCTGTCAAACAATAATATCATGGAGCTGCATCCACAGTCGTTTGATGGACTTGACAATCTGCGTTTTTTATTCCTGTCCAACAATAATATTGTGGAGCTGCATCCACAGCAGTTTGATGGACTTGACAACCTGCGTTGGTTATATATGTCCTACAATAATATTGTGGAGCTACATCCACAGTCGTTTGATGGACTTGACAGACTGGATGGGTTAGATCTGTCCTACAATAATATTATGGAGCTGCATCCACAGTCATTTGATGGACTTGACAACCTGAATGAGTTAGATCTGCCATACAATAATATTATGGAGCTGCATCCACAGTCGTTTGATGGACTTGACAACCTGTATTCTTTATTCCTGTCCAACAATAATATTGTGGAGCTGCATCCACAACAGTTTGATGGACTTTACAACCTGGATCAGTTAGATCTGTCCTACAATAATATTGTGGAGCTACATCCACAGTCGTTTGATGGACTTGACAATCTGTGGTGGTTATATATGTCCTACAATAATATTGTGGAGCTGCATCCACAGCAGTTTGATGGACTTGACAGCCTGTATTGGTTAGATCTGTCCTACAATAATATTGTGGAGCTGCATCCACAGCAGTTTGAGGGACTCAACAACCTGGATCGGTTAGATCTGTCTGACAATAATATTGTGGAGCTGCATCCACAGCAGTTTGAGGGACTCAACAACCTGGATTGGTTACATCTGTCCAACAATAATATTGTGGAGCTGCATCTACAACAGTTTGAAGGACCTACACACCTTACCTACCTAACCTTGTCAAACAATCACATCAAAATGATATATTCACAGGTATTGTTACATTTATCTCAGCTTAAATTTCTTGATCTGACTCACAATAATCTGTTTTTATTTCAGCTTTCAACATCTGTGCAATATGATAGTCTACTGTATCTTTCTCTCTCTAAAAATAAGTTGTCAAATTTCAACCAAGGTATATTTCATAGCATGATTAGACTGAAATATCTTGATTTGTCTGAAAACAATCTGAATGCATTTGATTCTATGAATTACTTTATGAATAATTCATTGAAATTTCTTGACATAATAGATATGAGATCAAATTTAATACAGCGAGTGAACTATGAATCTTTTCAACTATTTTACAATTCAACACAGATATTAGTTGACAATGCTGCTACTTGTTGCTTTATCAAATCAGCAAATTGCACCGCAACAATACCGCCTTCACAATTTCTTACATGCAGCCGATTACTTTCAAATCAAATTCAAAGAATACTCATGTGGATGTTAGGTACGTTTGCAGTTATTAGCAATATGTGCGTACTGTGTTATCGATGTCGGCAAAGACTACCACAAAATAAAGTTCAGATGTTTTTGATCTCAAATCTCTCTGTGTCAGATTTGGTCATGGGCTTATATATGCTTGTGATATCATCAGCAGATATATATTACCAAAACTATTTCCCATCTGAAGCATGGCGATCAAGCATTACTTGTAAAGTTGCAGGCACCCTATCCATCTTATCGAGTGAGGCTTCTGTGTTATTTGTTACGCTACTAAGCATAGATAGATTTATGGGCGTCAGGTATATGTATAGTGATAGACGTTTGGGCACAACATCATCTAGGATAGTCGTAGCTGTGCTCTGGCTATTTGCCATAGTGTTGAGTATTGTATCAACCATTTTGTCACAAATAAACCCAGATTTATACGACAATTCTGAGGTATGTACTGGTCTCCCACTCTCTAGGAGTAATACTTTTGAAACAATATACTTGCCCTATAGTGATAATGCCATTCGTGACAGTAATAACGAACGAATTGTCATTAATATTACTCTTGATACTGTTATTGGAACTAAACCAGGAGTGTATTATGGTATAGCAATATTTTCCATTTTGAACTTCATAAGTATTTGGATAATATTGTTTTGCTATGTTGGGATCTTCATAACTGTCCGACAAACAGCTAAACAAGCTGGGAGAAATCAAAATCAAAAGGAAGAATTTCGAATGGCTATCAAGATGGGACTGATTATTCTCACAGACATGATGTGCTGGTTGCCAATCATTATACTCTCTATCCTTGTACAGAGTGGGAGACAGACAGTAGGCCCTAATGTCTATACATGGATCATAACAGTTGTACTGCCAATCAACTCTGCTATCAATCCATTTCTATATACTTTAGCTACAGCAATATTTGATTTCATACAGAAAAGAAATGAACAAAATCGTAATGACGTAATTGCACTGAGATAGGATAATGGCACCTTGGCATACCACTTTTAATATTTAACTATTAACATAGCCAAAAGAGGCATTAACAATGGTTAATAATTATGATATTGATGGATGGTTTGTACACAGATGCAGGGGCTCTAGATGTTGTAAATGACGTTTTGTAGCAAACTGCGTTGAAACTAGGAATGTCAACTGCAAAT
Organism: Ophiura sarsii; assembly: GCA_035610835.1. Lineage (NCBI taxonomy): Eukaryota > Metazoa > Echinodermata > Ophiuroidea > Amphilepidida > Ophiuridae > Ophiura > Ophiura sarsii. The sequence goes on along the minus strand of CM069452.1, from coordinate 22,477,905 downwards.
TATGGACATTTTTGAACCCCATTAGAACCATTTTAGCCATTTAGCTAGGTATTTTTACCAGCAGGCATAGTTTCAAATTAAAAAAAACACGTTTGAGTCTACAATAACTTCCCAATATATTTATGTGTGTACATATATAAGCTGCACATTTTACAGTGTTAAGGTAAATCGTATCTTGCTATAATTTGCGTAATGTTGTATGTATGTGTTTATGTACAAAGGCACTCAAAAGTATTAGCGCACTTCATACCTGCATTGTATCTAATAAAATATGCCACATATCAACCATAATACAATTTGTGTGTGTTCTTTATTCATTTGTAATCCATAAATTACAATTACAAGAACTTGATCAACACACGTCAAAAACCCATAGACATTTGCCTTATCAATTATTCATGAGCTCATTATCGCTGTGTTTTAGCTAGGGGAAAAAAATACTGCAAGTCAGGGCTGTACTTTCGGCGCGAATCCGCGAATCGATTCGCGTGAAGATCGCGTAAAATCACTTCCGCGTGAATCCAGGTGGATTCTCGCCAAAAAAAAAAAAAAAAAAAAATCTTTTTTTTTTTTAGTTTTTTTATATTTTTTTTCTTCTTTTATTTTTCCAAGTTCAAAACAGGACCTTAGATGACTGGTATTTGACTCTAAACTGTTCAAGTTGAAATTAAAATGATGATTGTTCTTAACAATAGTACAATAAATGTTTAAAATGCGGAATTTAAATTCAGTAAAAAGGCTTCTCGCAAAAATATTCTGCGAGAATCCATTTGCGAGAATCCATAGATTCTCGCAAAATTCCTCTGCGAGAATCCATTTGGATTCTCGCAGGATGTCGCGAAAGTACACCCCTGCAAGTCACGACTTGCGAATCCCCCTGGCTGGGAGATCAACTACATGAGGTCAAAGGTCATATATGGGTCATGTTCCCCCGGTGTTCATGTTTCTTTTCTCCAAGTTTGGGGTCAATCGGGCAACTTTAACGATTTGACCTCTAGATGACCTTTGACCTCAGATGACCTTGGATGACCTCTAATTATTTTTGACATGTTCCCTTGGTGTTCATTGCACAATGTAACCCATTGGTGACCTTTGACCTAGGATGACCTAATAACTGTTGACCTCGGATGACCTCTAATTAATTTTAGACATGTTCACTCTGTGTTCAGTTTCTTTACTCCAAGTTTGACGTCAATCGGGCAACTTTTAGGATTTGAACTCTGGATGACCTTTGACCTCAGATGACCTCGGATGACCTCTAATTATTTTTTGACATGTTCCCCTGGTGTTCATTGCACAATTTAACCCCTTGTGGACCTTTGACCGTGGTTGACCTCTAATGACCGTTGACCTCGGATGACCTCTAATTTTAATTTAGACATGTTCCCCCGGTGTTCATGTTTCTTGTCTCCGAGTTTGACGTCAATCGGGCAACTTTTACGATTTGACCTCTGGATGACCTTTGACCTTAGATGACCTAATTTATTTTAGACATGTTCATGTTTCTTGTCTCCAAGTTTGACGTCAATCGGGCAACTTTTAAGATTAGACCTCTGGATGACCTTTGACCTAAGATGACCTCTAATTTATTTTAGACATGTTCACCCGGTGTTCATGTTTCTTTTCTCCAAGTTTGAAGTAAATCATGCAACTTTTACGATTTGACCCCTGGATGACCTTTGACCTCAGATGACCTATGCAAATTAGACCCCCAAAAAAGAATCACCCGGCGTTCATGTTTCTTTTCTCTAAGTTTGATGTCAATCGGGCAACTTTTACGATTTGACCTATGGATGACCTTTGACCTCAGATGACCTATGCAAATTAGACCCCAAAACAAGCAGCCACATCTTTTGACCATGGCCTACCTATCGCTGAAGGTTTGAAGTCAATCCGTTCATCCGTTCAAAAGATACAGCTTTCGGAAAAAAGGCTAACCAAAAGGCACACACCCCCCTACACACCCCGACATACGCACAGACAGACAGACACACATTACATGATGACAAAATCCCCTTCTGGTTTTACAAACCAGGGGGATAAAAAGTGGTGATTTTGAAAGGGTAATTAAAAGGCTATCAGAAACATTATGGATGTGCAGTGGTGATCTGGTATGATGGCACCATGAATAGGGAGAAATATCTGAGCATCCTTTGAGGATAACATGCTACCATCTGCACATCATTTGATTGTCCCAGATTTTACTTATCAGCAAGATAACGCCCCGTGATACAGCATGTTCGATCCAAGATTGGTTTCGCGACCCAACGTCAGCGGCATTACAAGAATCGGGTGTGGATTGGAGCTGCGATGTGTTGGAATGGCCTGCTCAGTCGCCGGATCTTAACCCCATAGAAAATCTTTGGAATTCCATAGAGAAAGATTTGAAGAAGGGGGCATTTAAGCCAAGATCCAAGAGTCAGCTCTTTGAAGAGGTTAAGTTTTCATGGGAAAACCTGTCCCCAGTTTACCTCGTGCATCTCACCGACTGATGTCGCGATATCATCAAAGCAAGAGAATTTCACATCGAATACTAACTTTAGTCCCCAAAACAGCATTTTTTAAATTTTTGTGAGTGCTGTAATTATTGAACTATGACTCAAATGTATATAAAAGTACATGTATACATTTTTGGAAAGGAAATGGATCAGAGAATCCAAATTTGGCATCAATTTTGACCAAGAATGTTGATTTTTTTTACCCAACAATTTTGAACAAAGCTAACAAAAATAATTTTAAGTAAAAAATGCCCAAAATTGCTTGATGATGATGTAAAGACACTAACTTAGGGACAAATTTCTCATTTTTTAACCTAATCTAATACTTTTTGAAATTTTGACTAAAAAGTGCCCACAAAATAAAATTCCATTTTCCCACTTTTTGGCACTTTTTGGTCAAAATTCCCAAAATGTCCAAATGTACAATTTTATATGCACTTGATTAATAGTTCAATAATTACAGCACTCACAGAATTAAAAAAATAAAAACAAAAATTTCCTGGAGTCCCCCCTTAAGGGCTAATCCCAAACACAACAGCCCATTTACGGCTACCAAATCTTCCAAAAAGAGATGACCTAGTCTTAACGAAAGAAAAACAAATCCCTACATTTCCCAATATAAAAGAAACCATACAGATTAAACACAGAAACAAAAAGTCCACACTTTAATATTAAACATGGTCAAGAGGTTACAATTTTGAATCTGATCACATAATTGATATAAACCTTTGACGAGATTTCTTAGCTACATTTTGATACCTCATTTGCCACCACAGGCTATAAATTGTTGAAGATTTATGATTTTTTTGATTTTTTATATAATTACATGCAATACATTGCATGGACAAGGGGCATTGATGGGCAGTGTGCAATATATCCGGTATCGCATAGAGAAATGCTACACAATTTTGAAGAATTGCTAATCAATTACCCAATCAATTGTATTGCATACAATGTACCGATGTGATGAAATGCTATGCAATATTTGGAATTGCTACACAAATAAAATAGTATATATTGCACACTGAATGGGAGGTTTGTTGACTGTATGCACGGAATATCTAGGCGGGCTATTTAATTCAAATCTCGACACGCAAGCATCCGAATGTGCGTAATTTATGACATTTGAGACTTCAAGAGTCTTCATAAAACATTTTAAATCTTGCAATATTTAAAATCTTTGGTAGCAAATAAGGGTTCAGCATGTAGTTAACAAAAGTATGCAAATGTGTATATCAATTATATTATCATACTATGATCATATTTAAAGTTTTGACTTCTTTTATGAGTGTAGGAGTTCAGTATCAACATTGATTAAACATCATCATGCAATAACATGGTCAATGGGTTCCCGGTTGATTATCTTTTTATGGGTAGTAGGTTGGTGCGCTACTACTTTTGAGTGCCAGTGTATGTATCCTGAAAAGGCTCCCTCATTTTAGAGAATAACCTGAGACGGGTTATAAGCTATAAATGGCCGAAAAGGGTACAGAATTTACCAAGATATGAGGAAACTCAGGCCAAATCCAGCGCTTTTTTCAGACTGTTTCTACGGGCCATGTTTGTTTATCTTTATGCGTACTGCAACCATGCAGTCGGCACACGTAACATATAACGCGTCATAGTGGGCAATGAATATACGAGGGTCATTCAATAAGTTCTACCTCCTACCTTATAACTTTGGTATTATATAAGCCAGTCTTATGAAATATTACACAATTGTAGCTCGGAATCTCAGCTACAAATTCATAGTAAATTAGTCTAAGCAGTGGTTGTACTTTTCCAGAAATGCAGTAAAAACCAAACGTCCATTTAGTGCGACGGAAACGGCAAAAAGACAGCCAAATGTCTCCCAAGTGCTATTCACTTGACCAATTCTAATAGACAAAACATCCCAATTGGTTAATTAAAACCGTTCTAAATTACAAATTTCTCTTGAAAGGACTATATACAATAACAGTGAATGATTTCTTGGGGGAAATGGCCTCTAATTAGCCAGAACTAGACCAGGACAGCTATTAATTTTAACCCTACCCTAAGAGAACCGCTACAATAGTCATTATTTGCTTTTCATAAGAACTAAAGGATCTTTATTATACAGGACTAATGGATAGATTTCAAGTCTCTCAAAGAGAAAATTTTCTATCACTGACTACCTGATTGATTATTCTAAAGGTTGTATAGAAGGAGAACTCATAAAGTGACTGTCATGTTAAGATTTAATACTCGAGGCATCACTGTGGCTTGACTTGTAATTAAGAACATTTAACTGAATAGCAGCATTCCAGTTTGTTAAAGAAGTAGCATTACATTCGAGTTGATATTATACTATTTTCAAGCCTACAAAGGTTGATATTGCCTACGATCTGATTTATACATGATAATACAGCATTATATTCAGAAAACATCCACTGTTTTCTATTTTCAGTATTTAAAACGGACTGTTATATCTAATCATGTTATACGGAGGGAAAACGAAAAAACGTGTATTTATCTTTAGGTAATTTTCCGTGTCCGTTGTCCAAAATCTCTCTCTGGCTTTGATCGCATTATAACAAAAGTAAAACAGGTATCAATTATCATTTACTATAAATGTGAAGCTATGATTCAGAGCTATAATCATGACAAATGTCATTAGGCTGACATTCATAATAGCGATGTTATGAGTTAGGAGGTAGAACTTATTGAATGACCCTTGTAGATGCGCACAAGCAAATAATGGAGAAATACGCTGTGTTACGAGAGATGGTTAAGGTTAGGCCTTGGGATTGAGATAAGCCGGGGGAGGGTAATGAAGTAATGTGTTTGGTAGGTAGGGGGTAGGGTAGGTTGGGACCCTGAAAATTGATTGGTGGGGGTGGGGGAGGGATATGAGTTAGTAGATAGCTTAAGCTCTACATACAAGTTTGGTGCAAAATCAGCGCTTGAAAATTTTCCCTTAACCCTAACCCCGGTTTAGGGTTTTTGACCGGGATCACAATTTTTGAGGAAAAAAACCCAACTAAATCTCCGGGAACCTGCCGGGATTCGATCCGGGGACCCTCCGTTCTCAAGCCCCACGTCACAGCCACTAAGCCACGGCCCTCAGCTACACATTCGCACAGTATACCGCGCTCACTATATAGGCTCCGTTTACTACGTCGTCGAAAACCCACGGTGCATGCGTTTGGAGAGGGACTTAGGATTAGCATTTTTTAGCACTCAGGGGGGTTAGGGTTAATAGAACACCCCTGTGCGTAAGACGTGTGAATAGGGGATATAGGTTCCACACTATGCAATAGGGGATATTGTGTATACACGCTCACCGGGCGGATTGTGGACATTTTCCGCCATTTTGTGTGTATGTTTTTGTGTATAGGACATCGTACTATCTAACAGGGGTGCACATGGTGCATGCTAATAGGGGTCCCCTATTGGATAGCACTATGACGTGATTTGCAGTAATTTGCACCTATCTAGAGATTGGGGATATCCCCTATTGCGGGTGTATCCCCGATTGGACGGTAAAAAGTGTGTGTGTATCCCCGATTCCCACCCTAAACATACGCACACACCCCCACACAAAATGTTACCATAACCCTAACCCCGGTTTAGGGTTTTTGACCGGGATCACAATTTTTGAGGAAAAAATACCAACTAAATCTCCGGGAATCTGCCGGGATTCGATCCGGGGACCCTCCGTTCTCAAGCCCCACGTCACAGCCACTAACACTTACTGTGACGGGTGATCGACTTCTCGATCAACCAAAACAATGTGACGTCATAAATAATGTGTGCTGCTTTTTACAATTATTCGCCCAGAAGCCAATTAGATAAACCATACACAAATATTACAGCGATCGGGGCAAAAGCGCAAAATACGGCATTTTCTATATTGGCTCGCAAATCAGTTCAGATTGACCTTTCGTAATTTTCTTTTCTGATTTCAATTATTTGGGGGTCAATAATTATTTGACATCCGGTCCAGCCTCGTGGTACACTTCAAAGTTCTTACTTTCGACGTCAAAATTGAATAGAAACACTGAAAATCATCGGTTGTCTTGAGAGAAAATGAAGAAAAAAACGGAACGGCGTCGCAAAAAGTGTACCACATTTACCGTCTTTTTGGGGACTATTCGGAATTCAGACTCTTCAGAATCAAGATAAATATAGCGTTGGCAGTTGTGTAGAACCAGAAATTGCTGATGATAGCGATGATAACGCTTAGGAATTACTGATATTAGCGGAATGATGCGGTCATGAAGTAACCGACAGTGTGTGTGAGTGCGGTGCAATTCACCATACAGTGTCGGTTATTGCCTGATCTCATCGTAAAACAACACAGCATATTTATAAGTCCGTCACTGGGAAAAGACTATCTCTGAATCATGGAATGTAAGGTTATTTTGTTTTTGTTTTGTTTTCTTATTTTTGTGTGTAAGATTTGTTGATTTTTTAGGCTTGCACATAATAATTCAATGGCCACACATCACACACGACTAGTAAGCTTAGAAATAGAAGTCTAAGCTTACACACATTGTAGACCGAGCATGGTGTTTTTATTTGATTGAATTGTTCACTTTGATACAATTAGTGTTGAAATGCGTACATTACAATTGCTCAACTTGTCTTATATTTTAAATTGTATTCACAACAAATACAGAAGTATTATTCTCATGAATTTCAGTAAATCACACTCACTCAAATTGGTTATTTTACATAGTGTAGGAAATTTATTTGCTAAAGTCAACCTGGCAGCTATTATGAAATCGCCCAAAATCCACAAATAAATTTGATCAATGCCAGCATCACCCTTAGAGCAATGACAAATTCGCTGATAGGCACAGAATACACTGGTGTCTGCGTCCACGACAGCGTCGGACTTTACACGCATGGCGTAGCGTGCTGACCACTGTGCCGTAGGCCATGGCAGCGCGACAGTGAATTCGGTATTTGATGAGTCACCTCAATTACAACTTATGTTGATCGTTATGTGATAGCAGGATGGCAACGTAATTTGGTGTAGAATTGATTATCGGTTGGGATGGAGAATCAATACCTGCACCTATGGGAGAGTAAGCGCGGGGATCAAGGGTGCAGGGACCCATCATAGTCTGTACTTACCTGACTCTTGGAGAGTATATTCTTCTGCATCTCCAGCAAGTGTATCACTTGCTGATCTTCCCCGTGCTCCTGGGTCAATCTCTTGTTCTCCTCTCTCAGACGATCCATATCATCTCGTTGTTCCAACAATTGTTCGTGTGTTTGATGTGCGGACTGAAGTTCTGCCTTGAATTGTAAAACCTGAAACAGAATGCGTTCGTGTATATTGTACTCATTGGTGTATTTAATGGACAATATATTTCTTTGTAATGAATGGCAACACTAGTCGGGTTTCATTCATAGAGCAAAAATTTAAGTTGTCAAATTTGTTAACATTTTAAGGCATAATATAATATAATAATCCTTATATTATGAACATTATTAAAGTTGTACACAAAATGTAATAAATGAAAGCCTTTTTGCACAAATCCACACAAATGGAATGTGAGCTACATGCAGCACTTGATTACAGCGATATACACCTTGCATCCTGCAAGTTGAACAACCGTATGGTATTGTGATTTATCTGACCAAACCTTTCAGTGTGTGCTTTATACTAAGGGGCCTCAAAAAGGGGTATCAAAAGAATTCTACAAGTTTTCTCTTTTCGAATATGTTTTCAGTTTGGTATACTGCGAATTATTTAAGTAGATACAAAGCTTTTAAAAGTGTATTGGTATCAAAAGAATTCTGCAAGTTTTCTATATCAAAATATGTTTTCAGTTTGGTTCTGCGAATTATTTAAGTAGATACGAAGCTTCAAAAAGGGTATCACCACTTTTGAGACCACTGTATTTGCTTTATATACATCACATTACCTGATCTTGTGCTTCTTGTAGTTGTTCAGTCAACAAAGCTATATCATTATCCTTCCTTGATATAGATGATGAGAGACGATCACAAGATGCCCTCCATTCCTCTATCTCCTCCTGATGCCGGATGGTGCAGGCTTCTATTTCATCATTGGCACGCTGGAGCATCTGTAGATTAGGGGGAAATGAGATGAGGCAAAAAAGAAAGAAAGTTGTGTTGCCCTCACAAGCCCAAAATCGGGAAGGACGGCCGGCCGGATTATTATTATTATTATTTTTATTTTTAAATTTTACCAAATCAATGATTTTATACCTATTATTTCAGTCAACATGTGTGAAGATACTAAGGAAAATGCTTACTGGATGTAATTTCAACCCAATGGTGAATATTTTGGTTTCTTGCCCATCACTTTTCACAGATTGGAAGATCTTGAGAAAAAAAACTTGAAAAAAAATCTTGGAAAAAAAATCTTGAAAAAAAATCTTAAAATTAAAAAAAAAAAAAAACTTAAATAAAAAGAGAAAAAAAAGAAAGAAAAAATCTTGAAAAAATAAATTAAAAAATACCCAGCCCACATTCTCAGAATTTTGACCCGGCCGGATGAGGACAACACAACTATTTTATTTTTTTGGCCTGATTCAACATAGTGAGATTATAAACAAGGCTAAATTAATGAATAAATTTGAAAAGTGCAAGTCAAATAACGCTCCTGTCAAGAATTAAAATAATTATACTGGAAGATGATACCTGTAAGGATAAAATAATAATTTATGCCAAATCTCATGGCAATGGCAAAAGTGTAAATGTATTTTTGACAAGTGTTAGAAAGGTTTTTTAAGTGTATCTTCAAATGTTACACACAAAAAAATACCAACTGGAGTAACTTGATTTTCACTATTGGGAATATTTTCAAAGGGTAAATAGATGCAACAATACGTCCTGGGAGGTGTCGTTTAAAAAAAGTCAAGCTTTTACTTTGGGGGTAATACATAAACAAATTGGATTTCAATAAAAGAAATCCTCACTATACTTCCTTCCACCCGAAGTGAAACAAGAAGTCAAGAGTGTACTCTATAGGTTGGCCCGGGATGACGTAACATGCCATTGACAACAAACAACATGAATTCATCAAATTTCGGATTGCACCATCACCAAAACGGCCAAAATATAGCCCTTTTTGTACCTCCTTGAAATGGAACCATCGAACAGAATATTTGCCAAAGGGATTCCTCTACATACTCATGTTATTATATTTACGCACAATGTAAGTTTTCACATGTTTTTTACAGATGAAAGTCAGAAAATTGGGTGAAACATTTTGCAAATTTCAGACATTTTGCTAATGTAAACAACAGTCGCTTACACAGCCTTACGCGGTCACTAGAAACAATCTTGTGTATGGCTGAGTAGAGCATACAAACTGAGTTAATAAAACATTTTGCTTTGTTGTCAACAGCAAAGGGGGGACTCTGGGTCACCTATAGGACATAGGTGCCACAAGATTACATATTTGGGAGAATGTACTTGCCCGACCAAAGCAGAATCATGGCAATGGTGTGTAAATTATATGTCTGTCACTGAAATAATCACTAAAGAAACCAGATTTGTTCCTTTACTTACAGTTTCCAATTCTTGACATTTACTCTGCATCTTAGATTTTTCTGTCCGTATCTCCTTAAGATTCTCTCTATTCATCTGATGCTGTTCATTCAGTTGATCTCGCTCCTTGTTGAATTCCTCCCTCTGTTGCTCAAGAGTCTATAAATAAAAGAAAATATATGACTTGTCTCAGAGCTAGTTTTCAATGCATTTCAATACAGATTTCAATACAGAAGTATATTAGTGCCAGAGGAAAATTAATACTGAATTCGAAGTCTCTCGATCTAACTTAGTTACTCCCAAACATTCCACTTAAAACTAGCAAATGCTTCTACTATAAAAGCTTATTAATCAGTTCCAAATTGGTGAGAAACTATGTGTGGTGGTATGGGAAAACCCGTCGGAAGTCGCTAGTGTTAATATTGAGATATCTGGGTCATACCAAAATATTCCTAACAAAAGAGTTCCAAGTCAATTTTCCAACTTTGGTCCCAAGATAGAGATTATACCTTGAACTTTAGTCTCCAGGAGTTTTTTATGTAAAATTCCAGATGTTAAGTTTATCTAAGTAGTACTTTTCTGAACCTTGTTTATCAAATTTTATGTGTAAAATGCTATGTTTATGTAAAATGACATTGTTACCATGGTAACCACTTGTGAATTCCAACAATGCATTGTAAAGATTTTGAAAGTGAAGAACTTACAATTGTTGATAATATCGCAAAAAACTAGGTTCATATCAAAAGTCCTTTTCATATGACAAGCTATTCTGTGTGATATAACAATGTAGTTTTATTATTATTAGAGCATTTAAAAGATTTTGTGTACACCTTTAAATTGCCAGTTTCAATTGCGTTTAAACTTGCCAACTTTAAAATACTATAACTGTAGTTCTAGATTGAATTTCTGAAAAATTTAAACAGTCCTATACTTAGTAGAGTATGAAGCCCTCTGCCAAATAAAAAAAAACAAGTTGCTAGAAAATGACCATGTGAAGGGTTTTCCTATGCCACCACACATGTGTTTTCTAATCTATCTGTGCGCAAAAGTAATCCATGCGTATGTGCACTAATTTGGCATATGCACACGATTCAGTGCACCATGCGAGCTTTTTGCGCACCCATGCTCTTCTGTATTAATTCGCTGCTAGTTTGCCAATTTAGAACTGACTTGACCTTCATTTTTTCCTTTTCATGTCTCAGTATCAAGAAGCCAACTTTAACACACAAAAATGGTAAATTGATTCCTTAATTGCAATTGTTTTCAGGTATTAAATTCTAAAAACCTAAAAATGACACATAGTGAAGACTAAAAGGTTGCATATAAGATTTACCTTATTAAGTGTTTCCTTTTCACTGCTTAATCTTTTAGCCTCTTCCTCCCAATATGCCTGTTGTTGCTGAGCAGTGCGTTTATCTGTAGTCACCTCACGCATGTCTTCTTGTAGCTTCTCAAGGTTTTGTTTGGCACTGGATAGCTCTGTAGACAGGACCTCACTGACCTGATGGGAAATCATAACATAACAAGATATTTTGAGATGATGTGGCAAAGTCAGGACCTTCTGCCTTAACTTGAATTCTTAGAGAGGACTGACTGATCAAAAGATGAGTTGACATTCACTCCAAATTCATACTCTTAATAGTTACAAAACAATTAGAGAGTGAACTAAAATATGTGTGGAGTACATTGAAAATTTCTAATTGCACTCTAAGTGCGCTGTACATACTCGCACTACACGCTTTGTTTTGATTCGTTGTTCATTTTAGCAAAAGGTTTTCGCCAACATGAGCTGCCGGTGTTACCAAACTTTTTAACATGTTTTTCTTTGTTTTAAATCATATAACAGAATGTAAAAGTATTCAAGAAATTGTAACTTTTGATAGTTTTATTGTGTATGAATAAGGTCAATACATGCATATGCTTTGTTTTTCAAAGAATAAGACAAATGTTGGTATGCTCACAGTAACACTCCTACTTTGGGTTGTGGCATTATTAACATATCAAAACAACATATATGTAATTATTGACCTATCAATATCTAAATTTAACAAAACATTTCAATCTTATCTGAATCACTCATGTTATCATTTCTAGTAATTGATACCTATCCTAACAAATGTCTTTTGAAATCCACCTTTACCTTTTTGACAGCATTTAATTCTTCGGTCATTTTGTCCATTTCTTCTTCTCTAGTTTCTACCGCTAGTTTGGCCTGTGTGACTTCAAGCTGCATATCTGTAATCTGGTTGTCTAATAATTGTCTAGCCTAAAGTAAAAAGGTAAAACACACAATAATAAGATCAACATTCATGTATTTGTTGAGACTTTCCTGTCCCTGCTAAGCTATTTAATATTTAATTTTACTTTAATCTTAGAAGAAATATCAAGATTAAAAACAAAAGGAGAATAAAATAAAAACACTAGTTCACTTCCTCTGGACAGTGACATCACTGTATAGACACACCCCCATATGCGTGTGTATTTCCACCTTTCCAAGTGTGCATGTTTATGCACTGGGTGCATCGGTGGATGACACGGTGATGTCACTGTCTCGTGGTAGTGAAATAAACTATAACACACTTTTAGAATTCTTTTAAAATTATAATGCCCCGGAAATCACACAATTACTACTAAAACCATCTTGGAGTCTGATTTCTAAGCTTTTGTTGATGGGCATGTGAGAAGCAAGAAATGTTTTTACTAGTTCACTTCAAAATTTTCTCTGAGTTCATCCAGCCGGTGCAAAACACCACTTTATTGTGCATATTTGAATATAATTAAAATCATCAGCCAATCACGTCCCAATCGGGGATATCATAATTGGCACTGATTGGCACAAATATCAATACCCCCTCCTGGCATTTGTTGATCCAGGTGGAGCCAAAATAAGCCAACCTCCCTCTCTTTGAGCTTGCTTCTCACACAACAAGACATCGTAAACTGTGCTCTCCAGCACTTATTATTTCTGACCATATTACTACAGATATGATTTTATAAAAATAAACTTTATGTTCGACATCTACATCTGTGCATCTAAGTTTTAATCGTATCTTCTGTTTAGTTCTTACCTTCGGTTTACATTACCCATGTATGGGGACTTCACATAATAAACCCTCCTACATGCAGTTTAGGCTATCTTAAGGCCATTGTCCCACAATGCCACTAATGATAAAGACTGATTTTCAACACTAGAACCCCAAAACCAAGTCAAGCACGAAGACAATGATCTTTGGAAAATTCACATACCTTGTTAACATGGTCCCTCTCATTAGTAACTACATTCAGTAATTGTTGAAGATCCAATTTTTCTTGCAATAGTTTCTCCTTTGTAGCAGCTGAACTGACACATTTAGCATTAAGGTCCGCACATTTCTCCTCTAGTTGTATGGCACGGCGCTGGAATGTCTCCCTCTCCTGGTTTGGATTGAAATAGTAGTAATAGGAATGGTTCACAAACAGTTGTATGATTTCCAAATCTGAACCGATGGGTAATGAAAATCATATCAAGAAGTGGGATTGTTGCATACTAAAGTCAGATTGGTGTTAAACAATGCGTACTGCGTTGCTGTGTTACACTTTGATGGGAATGCTCGCGTATGTTGTGAAATAGTCCATGGCATTGTGATTTGAACTATAATGAATGTTAATTATGATTTGAGATTTTCAGTACACTTTTATGTTGAACATATCAAGAAAGAGATTTAAAGGTCCCATTCATTAAAAAAAATGAATGCTTCTCTGTTGGCTCATGCAAGGAAAAAGACTATTACCTATCAGGTTATAGTCTATTTATTCTTCACGAGACTGTGACGTAACTGCGTATTCTACTTATTGCAGCACATAAACATGTGCGCCTATGGAGGTGCTGGCGTATAGACACACGCATAGAAAGACGGAAGATACATACGCAACCGTAAATGCTGTGCCTAGTAAAATTATGTCACGTCCACAGGAAGACAAATAAAGTATAGTTCTATTAGGAAACAAACCATCTACTGCTACATATGGTCTCCTTAAAGAGAAATGCAACTTCGTTTAGTCAAGAATGAAATACACTGCAGATGGATCACACTTAATATTAATAGTTGAAGATGTAAAGCAAAGTACAGATATGAACATGTTGATATGAAACTACTGAATAAGGCACAAGGCACCCAAAAGCTTCCTATTGGGGGGTCAAGACCCGCAAAGGGGGCACTCAGTCTGGTAAATGAATGATACCTTTTCATAGCCATTTTTGGTAAATTTATGGGTCTAATATCCTTAAATTTGCTGTTTTTCACAGAAGTTTTAGCAAAATCTGTCAAATATGTAGGGAAATTAAAGGTCTCTGGTATAAAGCATATGAGTCCATTTCCCAAAAAAAATGTAGGTCAATTTTCATTTTACTAGTGGCACATCCCTACAAAAAAGTATCTGAGTGACTCCCCAGGGGTCAAGATATGGCGCCCCAGCAGCATCTATGGTGCAATTGTAAACCTACCTCTCTTGCTTTACGGAAATCTCCTTTAAGCAGCTCATTCTCATTCTCCAAGTCAACATTAACTCTCTTACAATCCTGATTATGTACATTCAGCTCTGAATTACGAGCCACAAGAATTTCACGATCCTGCAAATGAAAATACAAAAAAACACAATTAGATTGATTGATGAATAACTGATATGCCTGATTTGATCAAAGTTCTTGGTTGTTGCTTCCGTTTCATCACATTAAGCCTTTAAACATTTGCAGGAATTCCTCCGAGCATCTTAATGGTATCTTAATATCAATATAACTGATCTAATTTACTTGATCCAAATCCTAAATCTAAAAACATTTAGCCTTCGACATGTGCAAGGATTTTCTCATAGGTATGACTTCTTAATATAACACAGACCTAATAATATGAAGTTAAACTTTCGATCTCAACACAAGAAATATTTAGCTTGAATTTTCAGGTGTTGCTACACCTTTCATCAGCAGACTAATGACTCGACTTGACCTTTTGGAGGTGTGACGTCAGAATCGGGTCATAGACTCTTGGTAATTTGTACCTGCCCCCGTCTTTGTTGAGTGATGGTTGGTTGGCTAACACAGACCTGTTTGACTTGATCCAGAGTTATTACATATCTTCTTTCAGTAGTTCACATTTAAGCCTTTGACATATGTAGGGATTCCCTGAGAACTACAGCCTCTTCTTCTCCCATGCCAAGTCATGGGTATCCCATTCCAATCAATCAAATTTGCCGTCAAAACATGCACAGATTCCTTTAAGTATGGCCTTTTTTATAAAACTAACCTGTATAACTTGATCCAAGTCCTTGGTATCTGTTTCCAGTTGATCACATTTAGCCTTTGACATATGTAATGATTCTCTAAGAGCTATAGCCTCTTTGAACATGCTCTCCTTGGTCTGTATACAAACAAACAAACAAACAAAGAATATTTATACAAATACATTATGAAATTATGAATTATGAATTATATAATTATAAATTCATAATAAACTTGTGCTGATGTTGATGCATTTACAATTCCACCATCAACAGACTTAAGCCATCAGACAGCAAGCTGCGTAAGATGCGTTTACATGGCAACTTTTTTTTTACCCCCAATTTTCCGGTTTAACAACAAAACCTAGCAGTGCTCTCTCTGCAAGTCACCTTCCCGACATTACCTGGGAGTTAATCTGTGAGCTAAATTTACAATCATCAGTATTTAATACATGATTTATGTATAAAACAAATACCAGCCCAATCTAGGACTTGTGATGTTTAAAAGTACAAACAAACACAACAACGACAGACTTGATATTGTCCAGAGCTCCCTTAGGAGCCACAGAGCTATAAAACTATTCACAGATAAAAGTCTGAAACAGTCTTGGATTGCTGCTCCCGACCATACTTATTGTAATAAAGTGAACATTATCCCAGATAATCACAACATTTCAACTAGATATACTAGTCTTTATCAAGTGGAAATAGAAATAGAACTAGCCCAGTGTATATACAGATATGTACAATACAAGAACTGACTCGAAAGGCCTATGTATATACAGATGTACAACACACACAGGTGGGGCAGTGTGGTTATCATCGGAGCAAGAAACATACAGCAAAGAGATGGTTAGAAGCACAGCAAGGAGGACATTAAGAGGATCAAAAATCTAGCCTAATAGAGAGATGAGTGTTGATGACAAAAACAGGAGTAACAGGTAATTAAGAAAAACATAAACGGTCATGCGCCATGAATTGGGTCCCTAATTGTGAGGAGGTGTGACATTTTTACACTATCAGTGATGTTTAAAGTGACACAGTTTCTATATTGTTTCCATAGTTATTGACTTGTAATTTACCTGTTGAAACCTGTGATTCTCCTCCTCTACCAGCGATAGAGCCCTTGATGTCTGCTCCACTATTAAATCTCTCTTCTGCTGTTCCGATTGCAAGCCTGAGTAGGCAAAGCGTAGATTCTTCAGCTCGCGGTCTAAATCATTGACCCTAGTTTTAAAACGAATATAAAAATACTATTCAACTGTTTCTTCTGTGGAGATAAGTGTTACAGGATAATTACTGTGTATCAGTTGTTTAGAGGTAACTGTGAAGAATCAAAACATTTTCTCTTTGGAACCGAGGAATTGAAAGAGTGTCTTAGCCCCGAGTGAAATTCTGAGGTTCCCAAAGTAAAGTATTTTGATTCATCACAGTTACCGACAACACAACTGATTAAAGTCATTATCCTGATTCAAAACCTTCAATTAAAATAGATATAATGATACGGACGTTACTTATTTATTTTAAAAGTTAACTACTGCGCTGTGCAAATATGACATTACGTGAATTGTTTTGGTAATCAAACTTGATACGCATTATACGTTGGGTTACTAATATTTACATGGAGGTACTTGATTCTGCATTAGTGACCCACGCTTTATATTTGTACGTACCAGTAAAGGACAGCATTTGATTAGGTCGCACGCATCGCATATATTCATGAAGTTGTGTGAATATTTGATAAAAAAGGTATTGACAGGGAGTGTACAATTATGGGAGAGGAAATTTGAATCACCAAACAAGAGCTCCCGTATATAAATGGGCATAGAACACTGTGCCTCTGAGTACCAATCATGAGTGGCGATGTTCTTGGCGACGCCAGGCGGTGCAAAATGATTGATAGAGGCATGATGTTTCATTCTTGGCAATGACGAGCGAGCGTGTAGTGGTACTGGCAACCTGATATTGATTTTATGTAAATCGTTATTGTTATGTAAATTGCATTGGTGAATTCATGCAATAATTTTAGTCAATCAAAATTGTTTGAAGGATTTTAATTTACACTGACACGTTCTTCCTAAAGATAAGTTTAATATATCATATAGATGAGAGACAATTTGTTGTTGCAACAGACTACTAGAACCCGTATTGATTACCAGGCTTTTAAAACAGGTTTTCTACAACATATCAATGGAGAGAATATCCCTGCTTTTCATAATCTCTGGATTATGATGTCTGTTCTAAGTCTTCATGTACCAAGCTGTTTGTTATAGTCATAGTTTCAATCAAAAGCAATGTCATTTATTAGTTCTTACTTTGATTCATTGGCCTGTCTTTGTCGCATAGTCTCCATCTTTTCAGCCAGTGTGTCTTCTCTGTCTTTTTGAATAGATAATAATTTCCTTTGAAGGGCCTGCAATGAGAAGAGAAACAAAATGAGTCATAGTCTATAGTTTGATCAGCTTCTAATTGGAGAAGCCTCCTTACAACAGCGAATGAATACAAGGATGCGGGCACTGCATGACACTTGCGTACCTCTAGAACCGCGTGCTCGTCGCAATAATTGCGCGCGTACGCCTGGATTACGTTTGCATGTGAAGAGATAATACCGAATATTTCTCGCCAATTTGAAACTGATTAAACTACAGGAAAACTTTGCAGAAATCCTTTGCTGTGAAATAGACTTTACATACGAAAACATTTTGTATTTGGCTTTCATATCTTTTAGGCTGTTTTGGTTAATAATAATATTGATACAGAATTACGGTAATTAATTGTATAATGTCACTGTTTAAACTACAGAAAAGAAATAGGGGTGTCTAAACGACTTCTTCATGCTATCAACACCCAAATGCTGAGCTACTTCGGCCATATCTCACGTCGCAAGGGTAACAACCTAGAGAAGATGATCATGCAAGGCATGATTGAAGGGAAGCGCAAGAGAGGCAGACCTCGTTCCCGGTGGATTGACCAAATAAAATTGATTACTGGACACCCTCTCCGTGATTGTTACTCCTTTGCTGAAAATCGTTATTTGTGGCGTAGTATCTGTAAGGTCACGAGCTGTCAGTCATGACAGGACCGAACCAACCAATGTCACTGTAGCTGCTAAAACGAAATCAACTATTGCTAACCAAGTTGAATCTGGAGGATAGTAAGAACACATGCATGTGATACATATTATGAATATCACTCTCCTGAGGATATACAGGCTGTCCCAAAAAATACTGTGCACATGTTTACCCAACTTATTGACCATGAAGTTCTATAATTGGGCGTAACATTTTTATACATATTGAGAGACTAAACGCTTGGCTTTCAGATGCCGTTTATTTCATCAGATTTGGTTTTGTTAATCCTGAGATATGACCAATTAACTAAAGCTACCTCTAAAATCGATGTTGTGCCACTTTTCAGTTTGCAATGAATAGAAAGTTTTACTCCGGAAATACAAATCTTCCACCTGTTCGAGTGATCACAGCAAATGCTATGCAATCATAATTTTTGTATTGTGATTGAATAGGTTTAAATAATAGAATGAGTGTCTGTGTAGCCAAAAAGAACTGAATATTTTCAAAATTCAGACCAAATGCCTCCACCCCCCCCCCCCCCACGTTTTGAGACAGATTGATGCTCACTGGGAGAACAAGTTAGTATCGGTTTGATGCTAATATAGCTATAAGCATTCTTTCTGTAAAAGTGGCACAACATCGATTTTGGTAACTTTAGTTAATTGATCATATCTCAGGATTGACAAAACCAAATCAGATGAAATAAACAGCATCTGAATGAAAGCTAAACGTTTAGTCTCTCAATATGTATGAAAATGCTACACCAACTTTTAGAACTTCATGGTCAATAAGTTGGGTAAACACGAGCACAGTTATTTTGGGAACACCCTGTACACTAAACTATACTCAATTCGGCTTCCTCTAGATAGTGACGGAACTTAACAGGCGCAGCTTTTACGCACGCATGTGTATCTTCCGTCTTTCAAGCTTGTGTGTATACGTCAGCGCCTCGAGTAAGCGCACACATTATGGGCTGCAATTAGTAGAATACACAGTTAAGTCACTGTCTCGTGCTGGCCAAATAGACTATAACCAAGTTGAATATGGAGGATAGTAAGAACACATACATGTGACAAATATTATGACTAAAAGGTTTTATCACTCTCCTGAGGACAAGGCTCAAGATAACAAGTTTTTTACCAGGAGCTACTTTTTTTCAAAAGTTGCGCCTGGATCATGGGATTTATTGAGAACCGGGAGCTACTTTTAGTCTACCGGGGGCTAACTTTTTATTAAATCCAGCGTGGCAGATTGTCAACTCGAAATTCGATGTCTTGGGAAAGCTACCCGATCGTCAACGGGCGCTGGTTTGGACAAAATATCAGCGCTCGGTTGTTTATTTTTCAGCATTACCGGGCGCTATGGCAGAAGGACCGAGGGGTAAAAATCGCCCAGCGCCCGCTTATCTTGAGCCTTGTCTGAGGATATACACTAAAGTATATAAATACCTGATTTGAGGTGGAAATGTTGTCCATAGTACACTGGCTGTCATTCAGTTTGGTTTCACTGTCACATAAACGCTCAGTTTGGATCTGTCACATAAAACAAATCAAAACTGTTTTAGTAATAATTTCATAAAACAATGCATTAAATATAATAATTATGTAAATATAAAAGGTGACTTTTAGATGCAATAATATTCTTTTGCCCGTTTGAATCAATGTTATTATCTACTCTTGCCCATTAACATGTATCAAGCAACACTTCCTATGCATAACTGCTGGGCAGTTTTACTTTATACATCATGAAGGGCCGGAAAAACATAAGTTTTGACAGAACAACAACAAGATATTATATTACCACTAATTCACCTTGCCCAATTAATTGCTTTCTGGAGTGTCTGTCAATGGGACAGTTTTCAAGTTTCCCTTTTCAATAAGAGGATGATTTTTATCAATTGAAAATCTCTGGTTACAAGCTGTCTCATTAAAAAAGAATGTTAATTCAATTTTCCACAAATCTATCCATGTGGTGGTCACCTGTAATGTTTCATGTGCTTCTCTTAGTTTCTCCACCAGTACAAGTCGTCTCTGCTCACTTTCGTACATCGCATCGTGCACATCTTTGATAGACCCTGAAGCAGGCGATATACTCCATGGCTCTTGAGCTTGTGAAATCACACCTCGAGTCCTTGATGGTAAAGCTCGACTGGTGCTGTGGAGATGTGCATTGTCTGTATGTTGTAGCACAAATGGTGATTTGGCTCTTGATCCTGATATGGTGTGGCTGGAATAGGTAAAATACACAGAAGACAACATGTTTGATAATATGTTTGATAACGAGATTTTGACATTTCATGACGAAGCATTTTCAATGGTTTTTGATTAATATGTTTTTACTGTTTTTGTTTTATCCCTTAAATTAAAATTGAAATCATATAATTTTTATTTTGAAAAGGGCGTTGCATTCTGGGTAGTATAATGAACGCAAACTAACTTAGGAATTTTGAGAATAAAAACATGGAACACAATTTTATATTTTGAAATTTGAAGGTGCATGGATATACCAATGTTTCAAATTTACCAAACTATATTGTGTCCAATTTTGTGATGCCAAAGTGGCTGTTAAAAATGCTTAATTGCTTTTTCGTAATATGAGCATTCAAGTATTGGAACTTGCAAGCTTGCAATGTTACACCAAGTCACCCATTGTTCACGAAGATCATCTAATCAACAGACAACAAACCTTTAATAAACTGGACGAAAAAGGGATGCTATACAAACATGGATACTAATTCGAAGATTCAATAGAAACCCATTTTACGTAAATTCTTAATTGCTTTATTATTATGATATGATATTTTAGCACTGGAAATGATTGACTAGGCAATAAATAATAATACGTCAAATCAATGAGCATTCAACAATAATTATTACCTCCAATAAAAAGCTAGACTAATAAAGGATGTCCTATGCAAATATGGATATTAGCAAGGATTTGATGTGATTTGAAAATGTCAGGCAATGAACATTTTTTATGTTTGATTATACAGCTTATAATTAAACATGGTTATGGTTTAGGGTATGTCTCCTCAGTTAGGATTAAGTATTAGGGTACAGTTTAGGGTTAGGATAGGGTTAGGTTTAAGTTTGCGGTTAAGGTTAGTTATGGTTAGGTTTAGGGCTAGGTTAAGGTTAAGGTTAGGGATTGTGCCAGGGCTAGGGTTAGCGCTAGAGCTACAGTTAGGTTTAGAATTAGGTTCAGGAGAAGAGTTGTGTATTACCTATACTACAGTCAGAATTGGCCCCATTGAATGGAGTTTGATGCTCATACGATTTGATTTAACTGCAGGTAATGAATGGCATTTGATAGGACTATCAACTACTCTACATCAGCGGGGTTACGGGTTACGATAAGGGTTAGTGTATTGTACCTGACATAATTCCACTATCCGAATTGGATCGTGTTCAATATATTCATGATGGGATTTGCAGATAAACAGTTGTAGTAAAGTACCATGGTCTATCAAACTTCTGCAGAGTTTAGGGATATGAAATAGGGTTAGGCGGCGAAAAAACACCATCCTGTTTTACGGGCGGACGGACCTGTCAAGTAGGGCCAGTTATTCGGTGTTGTTGTGTGGTGTTTTTTAAACATATGGCCTAAAATGTCACCAAAATCTGCAAAATAGGGAATTTTTTGAAAAATGTGTGAACAAAAAATGTCGATAGATTTTCGGCAAAAAACGGCTGATTTTACATGATTTGAGAATATTTTTTCTAAAAACAGGGTGGTTTTTCCCTCGCCTTAGGGTAAGTTTGGCTGTATCTTACCTAATACCACTGTCTGAATCATGTCCATTGGATGGTGTATGATACTCATATGATTTGATGACTGTAGGTACTGAATGGTACTTGATAGGACTATCCAGCTTCAGCAGAGTTTAGGGTTATGGGATAGGGTTAGAGTATAAAGTATGACTGTATCTTACCTAATACCACTGTCTGAATCATGTCCATTGGATGGTGTATGATACTCATATGATTTGATGACTGTAGGTACTGAATGGTACTTGATAGGACTATCCAGCTTCAGCAGAGTTTAGGATTATGGGATAGACTTAGAGTAAGTATGACTATATCTTACCTAATACCACTGTCTGAATCATGTCCATTGGATGGTGTATGATATTCATATGATTTGATGACTGTAGGTACTGAGTGGTACTTAATAGGACTATCCAGCTTCAGCAGAGTTTAGGATTATGGGATAGACTTAGAGTAAGTATGACTATATCTTACCTAATACCACTGTCTGAATCATGTCCATTGGATGGTGTATGATATTCATATGATTTGATGACTGTAGGTAATGAGTGGTACTTAATAGGACTATCCAGCTTCAGCAATCCATTGGCAGCACTCTTCAGAGCTTCTACTTCTGCCTGGCTTTCATGTCTTCTGTATTGTTCTTTCTGTAAATCAAACACACAGATAGAGAAGTTCAACATCTGTTCATCACAATAGGTACAATAATTTGACTGAAATAGATGTGGTAATCTAAGCATACTACAGTACTTTTACTAAGTAAGTCCAATTAATCCGCTGTGGCGGGGGTACCTTAATTCTGAAGACCCTAATTTTTCATTCAAAAAGTTCAAAAGCCTTCCAATTTGCGATCAACCAGGGAGGGGGCGGGCAATCATTGTTTTTAGGTTTAAATCATATTCATGGAATTAACCATGTCACCTCATAATCAGATTAATTAAATTAATTAAATTCCTGATTTATTTGGTTTATTCCATTATATTATTTAAAGCCCCTATTCCATCATATTATTTAAAGCCCCTAAAACAAGGACTGCCCACAGTGACATTTCGGCAGTGGCAGTGGTGGGGAGTGGGGAGATGCAGGGGAGGGGGCATAGGTGAGACACATAACCCCACCCCTGATTTAGACACTTTTCCCTATAGCTTCCCCCTTTCCAGGCACGAAAATATTAAACAATTAAGATACTGTAATTGAAAAAACACACCCTAAAACCCCGAAAAGGGGCATGAAAATGGGTATTAGCCCAAAACGGGCCGAAATTAAAAGAAAGTGTAGACATTTGAGCCAAAAAAACCCAATTCAGGTTTATATATCTGAAAATTAAATTTCCTGCTTCCCTGTGAGTTGGTTACCAATCTAATATTTGTTCTTAATAAAGAGTGTGGATTCAGTGATTTTTGCCCCTTCACAAAAACGTTTGCTCAATCTCTGTAGCCTTATATGATTTTAAAATGTCTAAGTGACACTGCTATGCTCAAACAAGCTTAATATATTCCCCTTAGCTGAATCCTACATCCAACATAGAAATAATTATTTATAGGCATTGGTTGCAATGCAATTGCATCCCCACACCACCCCTCCTCTAATTCCTTGATCAAAAGACAACAAACATTGTCAATTGGTCCCTGGGAGTTACCTGGGACAATGTTATTCAAATCTCATAAAAATCTAAACTGTTCTACATAGCTATAGGTGTGTGCTATAAGAATAAGATGCCAAACCATAATATGTAGCTAAAATGGATGATCATTGTATTATTTCATAAATACTCTATAGTATTAAATTAAGTTGAAGGTACGAGTAGCCTAGCTAAGGCCACAATGTAAAATTATAATTGCCAGTAACCCATACCAGTAAACATCACATTTTGAGTAGATTGAGATTGCAATACAGTACGTCAGTCACATGCTAAAGTCAGCCAAAGTTTGCTACGCTATATTCCATTCTTCATCATCTGAACTTAGCTGACATCAGATCCGCAAGTATCATGTATTCATATCCATCCAAATGTTATTGTTTTAAATCATTTTCTCTGTCTCTAAATGTACCATGACAAAAAGACTTGTGGCCTAGACATACTATAATTATATGAATTAAGTTGGGACACTCACAATAACACAAGATTTAGGGAGGGCCATAAGTACGATTAAACAAACATTCCAACTATTTAATCAAACATTCAATCTTCTAATCAACGTCCAAACGCAATCAGTATACATTGTAGTACACACTTTACAACAGCCACTCAAATTCTTGTTTCAATACAGGTAACAACCATACTTCACTTCTGAACCCACTGGGTGAACATTATGTCAATATTCACTTGAATATTCATTGAGCTCCCTGGTGCCATGGAAACCAGAGTTTGTTGACATACTGCACCTATGGTTACTGGCTTGGTACAATATTGGTCTTTGACCCACCATTGCAGAGTAAACATACTGACTGGGAGCTCTGTTGGTATCATAAGGTTATTGCTTTCTCAAACATGCTAATCAGCTTCAAACATGAGGGGGGAAGTCACACATGACACCACATTGTACACAGGCATATTCAGATATAAAGTAAAGATATTTATAATAAATGTTCACCTTTTTTCTGATTATTTTTGTTAAGAGCAAGCTAGGGTTTTGTTTACAGGTGCTTTTGTAATGTAAATATTTAATGGTTTTTCTACTATTATTTAACTTTTCTTTCACTTTATCCAATTTCATGAAATACGAACCACGGTCAACCAAAACTTATTAATGAATAACAAAAAATGATTAAAAATAATTAAAAAAATGTTTTTTAAATATTAGAAATAAATAATAAAAAAATAAAAAGTAAAAAGAATACCGGTATATAATTTTGTTTTTTAATTTAATTTAATTTAAAAAATAAAAATAATAATAATAATAATATCAAAAATAAATCAATTAATCAATTAATACATACAATAATTAAAAAATTGAATACATAAATAAATTAACTTTAATGCATTGATGTCTTTTCAAGTAAAAAAGAGTCTAAGCCAATTAAGCCTTCAAGGCCACATTTCATCTACAATAATAGTATACTTGAACAGGCCATGAATTCATTATTATCAATATTCAATTGCACAATAATTTCAATGTAGACACGTACAGACCCCAAATAAGGTCTGGTGAACGTGATGGGTCATTGTCATTTTAATCTGCGCTCAAGTATGCATATTCAAGTATGTGTTTTCTAAATGGAGTCATCTGATTGGATTGCACCAGCTGCCATATAAGGATATGAATCATTTAAAACGAGCATTTCAAAGTAAGAAGCAGGTGTTTTCTGTTAATTTAAGTAAAAGATAATTTAAAATACCAATAACTTTCACATTTGATAGGTCTCTGTTAAATGTTTTGAGCAATGACTTATGCCACACTATACAAACAGGTTTTATTTGTTAACCAATATGTCAAGCAATTGGTAAAAGCTTTTGCATATAATTGCTTACTTTCATTATTCATCCAATTGTCTACGAGATGATAGCAAATGAGTGTTACATCTACCCACTAGATGGAACATTGTAGTTTTAGTATGATCATTAGATATTTATTGTCTATTCAAGATTTACCAGTATACATTACATGTTTTATGATGCACAACTACACCAAAAGGTTCCTGACCAGAAATATTGTACCCTTTTCGAGAAAATAAAATGTTGACATTTGACCTGGTACCAGTGGCGTACCAAGGGAGGGGGGTCCAGAGAGGGGCCGGTGCCCAACCCACCCCCTGAAATAACCCTGTTGAAATAACCCCGTTGGTAAACCTGAGCCTCCGTCGGTAGATTTTTGATTTTGACTATGCAATTTTTTTCTGCCAGTTTTGTGGTCAACCTCATCTCTACACCCCCCCCCCCCCCCCCCCCCCCCCACACACACACTTATCAAGATTTTGGCTGCTGACAGGGAAAAATTGTGCAATTTGCATGATTTTTTTGAGTCTGTAAAAAAAGTTGTCGGTATATCATGCCTTTCGTTGGTACAACTACATGTATGGTCGTGCCACCCAGTTTCCAAAAGCTGGGTACCCCACAATTCTGCCAACCCCTCAAGTGACCATGAATAAGTTCAGAATCACCAATAAAGTACATGTATGCAATCTGTTTCCTATAGACACTCTACACATTATGCATGTAGACCTTAAAATTACCCGAATTGCCAATCCAGGCATGATCTCCATACCCCCAACAATAATGTTGGTGAATTTCTGATTAATCTATAATACTGTAAAACACTAATTTTGGGTATACTTTATTTCCCCAATTTAAAATGACTGCTATTTTAACGGCATTTAATTTTGCAAATCTGGAAATGTCACTCAATGCAAAATTGTCAGTACTTTATTGAGGGTATTTAATTTTGCCAAACCACATCCCTCGCGAAATTCATGAAATTAAATCCCTCGCAAAATAAAGTGGTTTTACAGTACTTCTTTTGGCCATTGGGTATGTGACCTGGCACCACAAAATGAGAGTAAAGAAGCAAAAAATCAAAATGATTTTTTGTTCACATTTTCAGAAAGTAAATGTCCTCAGCTTTAAAATGACACCAAAGTTATTATAATAGACCATTCCAAAGTGAAATTATGATAAATTGAAGTAAATCCACCGCTGAATTATTGAATTGGAGAAAAAGGCCTTCAAAGTCAGTGAAGCTTATCGTCACTTGGCTCTCCAAAATATTCTGTCAAAACTTCACTAAGTCAGTTTGCGTCATCACCATGTAAGCTTAAAATGCTAGCTTCATTGATTTCTTTCAACACAAGATTAGCATCGTTTGATCGCAACATTGTCACATATTCATGCCTATAAGAAGCACTTATTTACTAAACCCGTGGAAATGATGATGCAAACAAGGTAATTTCGAGACATTTCGAGACATTTTATCTCTTTGCGTTCATTTCTTGAGATGTAAGAATATAATACCCTCTCTAAAATTACTTTGAAACATACTTTATAGACCCAAAATATTTTCTTAATACTTCAGAATGTGATACATAAATAGTTTATCTTTCCGAAAATGAAAATATCTTATTTCGACCTCCCCTTGTCAAATTGACTATTTCAGGCCATAACTCAAAATCAGCCCCAGCGACTCTACGCTCATTTTGTCGTGCAAGGTCTCATATATGTTGTATGGTCTGGCTCAGTACAACCAATAGTTATGACATTCTAATCCATCGGCACGAATCAAAGCAGCCATAAAATTTAATTACATTTAAAAGCAAAAATCAAACTAATAACCTCATGAAAAACAAGGATGAAGTCATGTTCAGGCAGTTTAACTTTATGCAAACTCATTCAAAATAATCTCATAAATGCCCTTTAAAAATAAACAAATTCCCTCTTATCAATCCTATTTGACATATAGCATTTATTCGGAAGGGGGACTTCCTTTTATATAAAATTGTATTCTTCTAATAAATATGTTAATAGTAATCTATAGATGTCAACAGTATAAAATTTTAGGTACTATACAGTGGTGATCGTAGGAATAGATTCTGCGGGATGGAAGGGGAATATACCCGGGGGGGGGGGGGGGGGGGGGGCACTCAACTTTTTTTTGGTAGGGGTGTGCCGCACAGGATCTCAAAAAGGGGGGCTACAGAACTGAACTGAGTGGATTTTATGACGAAAAATAGGGTCTTAGGAACTGATTTTTTCAAAAAAGTAGGTCTTGAAAACTGGCCTATAATTTTTTTGGGGGTTTTAGAACGCAATTTTTTTCGAAGAATTGGGGCTTCGGAACGCAAAATTTCGCGATTTTTGAATTTTCAATAAAATTGGGGGTCTTAAGAACTGATGTAGGCCCAAAAGGGGGTCATAAGAGCTAGCAGCAGAGGGTGAAAAAGGGGGTCTTCAGCGCGGCACATACCTATACCCTTTTCCAATGTCAGTGCCCCCCCGGGGGAATATATATCTCCCCTCCACTATTTTGATGAGGGGGAATAACCCATACTTTTGTAATCATCATGTTTGTGATTTTAACCAAAATTAACCCCATCATTTTTACTTCAAAAAGAGCAAATTTTAAACACAAAAGTATTCCAATTTGTATAGCATTTCACAATCTAAGACTCTTGATGTCAAATCTATCTTCCATACGTACGTTATCCTGAGAAAAAGGCTGGGGAATTAGAAACCCCATGTCAAAAAGAAAATTGCCACTGGAACTGGTAGTAATTCACATCAAGCACTGATTACTTTTGCTTGAGCTCAGATGGCAATAGGACGTACCTCAAATGATCTTGTCCATCTAAAACTCTACAGTTGAGGGTGCACATGGGTTATTCTTTCCTAAACCAATTTTTTGAAAACCTTTACTCCATTTAGATCGGGGACACGACCCGAATTAAGCAAGTAAGCACTCCATTACAAAGGTTGACATTCCAGAAGGTCTACATTGTTGGTGTTCATGATTGATACCCTGTGCTGGTTGAAGTTGGTGAAGATATTAATCATCCCACTTTAACATCTTCACAAAACAATGTTTCTGATTTAAGGGATACTTTCCACGCAGCCAGCGTCTGCAGACGACAATCCAAAATGTGTCAAAATGTTTCAAAAATGTTAAAATTGTGGAATTTCATTACGATATTTGGAATCACCATGTGAAATGCATTGACTTAAGTACAAATATGCCTAGTATTGGTTCAGTAAATCTTGAGACAGACAGAAGTTGGGAAAGGTTTCTGAAAAATCTGTTTTGTATGGTAACATGATAGCCGTGTGGAAAGTGTTAAGGGATGATTGCAAAATGCAACATTGGACAGTGTGAGTAGATGTCTGATAACAAAATTAACAATACAGATCGTATTCCTTATTTATTTTCACAGGATGATCCAACTGCTGGTCTGTTATCTATCATACCCTCTTTAGTATTGATGTTTAGGTTTAATATAATTGAAGAACTCCAGGAAACCGTAATTAGCAACTTGAAAAAAGACGAAAATGAAAGCCTTACCCTGAGTTGATCCCTAAGCTGTGTTGCTGACATGAGTTCAAAGCTAGTATCCATTGCACCTCCTCCTCCAGATCCCATTCCCACGGAATCCTGGTCATAAGATCCATGAGATCCAATGGAATATTGCTCAGAAGAGTAAGCCCTCTGTGGATGAGTACGCGGGATTGGAGAACTGGTACGTTGCATAGTTGCAATATGCTATTTCACAGAGGAAATGACAGTTACCTGTAAAAAGTAAATAGATGAATTGTATGAAAATATGTATCATACGTCACATACATACCAATTTTAAAAAAGACAGCCCTTTTCAAATGGGAACGATATTTCAGTTTTAAATACACACATTCGGTCAATTTTGCAGAAGGTCCAACCTACGTAGCAATAAAAATCTACTAGATTTAGTAGCCAATTTTATTGTTATTTGGCTCTTACACTGGTTAGGGCTATGCTTTTTCCCTAAAGAGCCAAGTGCCCAAATATACTTGCTGATAATTAAAGCATCTTTTTAGCAGATATTTAGTTGATGTTTTGAATATTTCATTGACATTGAAATAGGTATAAACTATAATTTACCTCAAGCTGTTGAGTGGTGCAAATATTTGTAAACAAAAACAATAAGTTCCCAGATACACACTATTTAAAAAAATGGTATTATGTGCATGCGCTTGTCATCGTACTGCGGCCCTGCATGCCTGGAAATGAATGACCACACTGTTGTTAACAAAATAAGTCCTTTCACAATTTCAGCTGCCATTGCTCAACATGCTTGGAATTGACTTCCAGCATCATTTACGCTTGATTAACTAAAACATCTTGCAGTTACTGTCCGTTTTACCATTGAACACAGTACAGTGCGCTTGTAATTGAAGTATTATTGACCCGCTGCACGCACAAAGTTCACATGCAATTCGAATAGGGACAAATTGCTTTCAGTTATATCATGAAAACTAACTGGCCGATTAGTTTTAATCGGGCGGTTATTACACGTTGATACCTTTTGATATAACATACTTAATTTATATGGGTATAGGTTAACGAGAATTTGGGACCATCGCCACTTTTATTAGGACTATATCTCGACTTTTGAGGTCTCTTTATTGCCGTGTCGAAATTTGTCACGTTATGTCAATGGCAAAACCTGTCATCTTTCTCACAAACTGGCCCTCACTGTTTTCATCGCTATATAAAAACCACTTGACGTAACAATTTTAATCGGGCGGATGTATAAAGAGGGCGGCCCACTTAACATTTTAAACCTTTGTTTGTTATTATAGGACCCTGGGAAAGCAGTACCATAGACGCTTCAACAAACCTATATTTCCACTAGTTATCACAAGTTAACCAGTAAAAATTTAGCGATCAGCGGACCGTGCGTGTGAAGAGATCGACCTTATCGATTGGCCCTACCATTTTTGGTTAGGGATGGTGGCTCAATACACCCATGGACATGGCTGTTGAGACTAATTGGGACATAAGTAAAACACTTTAATTTCACGGCAACTAAATTTAGTGAATTTAGCATTAATATATTTGGGGCAGTTTAATTTTACAAATTCGTATGATCTTTCAGTAGGCTATAACCATTGATGAATAATATGAAATAATGTGATATAATTGAAAGCAAATTAATTTGGTGAATTGGACCGTATCGCGAAATTAAATTGCTAGCAAAATTAAGTCGTTTTACAGTATTATGTGTTATAATATATGGGTATAAATAGGTATAAAATACATTATAAAACAAGTACCAGAATTTGGAATAACAAATAAGAATTCATTTAAATTGTAGATATTTTAGACAATACTATTTCTAAACAATAATAATTTCAATAATGTTTCCATCTATCTCTAATCTGGCGTTGATTCAACCATTTTTCTATATAATAAGTCCATTTGCTTCAACATCGGGCCTATTTCTTAACAAACACCCCTACTTTGTTTAGATATCGACTATTCCTTATCAGTATCAGCTCAAACAATAGATGAACGGGTCGACCTGTAGGTCGTTGACAAGCTCGTTCATTGGCTAAGAGCGCTCAAGTATCAATTGACTAATCGGGGCTAATTTGTGAAACAGGATTACAGTTTTGTTAAACCCGGTATGTGTGTCAAGGGTTGTCGCTCGTTTGCCGTGGAGCATAACTGCACTATGACTCTCTCAACCTTTAAGACTGGAGTTGCACCAATTTAAATCTAACATGATCCAAATCCTGAGAATTTTGATGAGTACACATTGATTTGATTGAGTAGGGGTATTTAATTTCCCCTTGAAAATTGCACCTTAAAACGTGATACTTATTACTTAATTACTATCAATTTTCAACTCAATCATATCATATGCAAGGTTGTACCTTCACTCACACTGGCCGACCGGCACTCAACAAAAAAAGTTTTGTTTTGTTTTTTATTTTGTTTTATATGAATAAAAGCATTGAACTGCCTCATAAGCTTATAAATGATAAAATAATTAAACTGCCTCATAAAATGAGAAATTGTGTTGCAGGCCCACTGGACCCTGCACTACACACGCCATCAGTATTAAATGCAATATTAACCAAATCAACCAATCCAAAATGTCCATGTTAAAAATGTGATTTTCTCCAAAGTCAAATGAAGTACATTGATTGACCGTGTGTGGACTTAATAGTAGCCGGCACTCAATCTGGCCTAGCTACAACACTGATGATGTGATCAAATGTAATTTGATTTCAAATGAAACTAAAGCGGCGCAGCCGCGCAGTACATTTTGCCCTTGATCATAACCATAACGTGTGCATCATGGTGATTAGTCCGAGGTGGCTCAGACTTGTTCCGATACGATCACTGATCTACTCTCCACGAGTGGGAGGACAACACGACGCTACGTGAACGAGCTACATGGTGATGTGTCTTCATGCTGTTTTGTTCCAATGGCAAGAGTTTCTGTCTGAATCCGACTTGTAATTTATATTATATGGGCTAGCAGTAGCTACGAAAACAAGCATGACAGACAGCATTGACACTGACAGTCAGTGACTCAGTCTGCATTCAGTTTTTTTAACCTAGCGGGAATTGGGCGATCCCAATTCAAGCCAGTATTTCTTGGAAATTGAAATAGGTTAAGCTACTTAACCAAGCTATAGAGAGTCTTTAGACACTATATAATTAAATCAAATATGATATCTGAAGCAAAAGTTTGACAACTTTTATTCACAATCACAAAAACTAAAATAAAAGTTGAACAAATAAAATATATATTTATGAAAATATCCGACGCCGACTCTGATGCTTTAAAGTTTAAATTGGTATGTTTTAAATAATCAACTTTCCTGCTACTTGTTCGCATGTGTTTAAGCTTAAGCTTACTATAACATTAAAAAATGACACCTAAAAAATTATAATCAACTAATAATATATACTTTAGCCTAGCCCTAGCTATGCAAAAAGTTTAAAGTTACATTACAAACCTGAACAACATCATAAACATGTTTACAACCACTGGATTCACATGTCATCCACACAGATTCCCGGATATGAAAACAAGAATCTTCCGTTAACGAACTCTACTTTAACACGACTAATTTCGTGATGTTTTGATCATTTAAAATGTGCTGATGCTCACATTTTCCTCACTAAAGTTACGACCTCATGAAACAGTGGTGGACGCTAAGGACGCCATCTCCTTTTATTTACACTTTGAATTGATAGGGATGGGCAATATCAATTTTTATAACCATTCAATCAAATATCACAATCGAATAATGCCTCCCATCTAATAATTATTAGCCTATAGTGCGCCAGTTTTCACTTTCAGAGTAGATGAATTTCACAACACTTTTGAATTAGTTAGTGTGTAAGATTTTTTGATATGCTACTTAAATGCTTCTAAAATAAAAGTTCACAATATTCGTGTGTAGTGGTGGTTTTTTTTTCTACACAAATTGTCTTTCTACACCTCTTGCCTTTTTAAAACTGAACAATTCTAAACTAAAGCGCGCACAGCGCGCACTTTTTGTTGGTCCACCCAGGCGTTATACTATCCATTTGGCCAAACTCTTTTGACCCCCCCTTTATGTACCAACAACTTTTTGGTCCCCCCCCCCACCCCCTTGGGCAACTTCATGTTTTGCCCCCCCCCCCCCCGACTAAAATATTTCTGAACACTCCCTCCCTTATAACACTATGCGCTATAACAAATAAAACAGAACGCCATAATGCATATAACAAATAGTAACAATAGACAAAACAAAAAGGAAATCAAGCATTAACATTAAATAGGTATGTTTTTAGCGATGATTTAAACTGTTCTTGGCTGTTTTAATATAATATGGTAATTTGTTCCAAAGTTCAGCAGAAGCATCTTGAAAAGAACCGCATCCATGAACTCAATTAGGTGAAGAAACGTGTGCAAAAACTTGCCCACAGTCATGACAGTGCACAGATGCAACGCATGGGTGGTTTATTGTAAAATTGGAAAAACCGGCGGGTTCTAACCCGGGTTCTATAACCACGGGTTCTAATGTTTTATAAACGTTGTTTAAACATTGGCCAAAATATCATGAGTAAAATGTTTATATGACGTCAAAATGTATGGTTAGGATTTAGTCGGGAAAACATTTTCAAAAAACATTTTTGCCAATGTTTTAAAAACATTTAATTCAACATTTTGGTGAACATACTAAAAAAATGTAATAAATATAAGAGGACCTGACGTTTCGATTCTAACAGAATCTTTATCGAAGGTAAAATGACAGAATACAACATACACTAACATATATATATAGACATGGGAACAAAGGGCAGGAAGTCACATGGGATAATGTAACACAGTGGGGGTCAAAGTGACAGATGGATGAATAGGGGAAGGTATAACAAACTTGACAGCTGATTGATGAAGTGGATAATGTAACAAAAGGATGACATAGACAAAGGGGAGATTAAAAAGTGAAAGGCAAATGGGATATAAGAAATGGAGTAGTAAAATCTATAATTGATTGATGACTACAAATGAATAATAAAAATAGATGAAAATGTAAATGGTACGGTGGCCCTGAAGGGTCATGACGAGTTAACCAGATGATGACATGACGAGATAAATGACGAGATAATTGCGAGATAATTTACAGATGACGTGATAATTGACGAGATAATTGCGAGATAATTTACAGATGACGTGATAATTGACGAGATGACGAGATAAATTACAGATGACGTGATAATTGACGAGATAATTGCGAGATAATTTACAGATGACGTGATAATTGACGAGATAATTGCGAGATAATTTACAGATGACGTGATAATTGACGAGATGACGAGATAATTTACAGATGACGTGATAATTGACTACATAATTGCGAGATAATTTACAGATGACGTGATAACTGACGAGATAATTGCGAGATAATTTACAGATGACGTGATAATTGACGAGATAATTGCGAGATAATTTACAGATGACGTGATAATTGACGAGATGACGAGATAATTTACAGATGACGTGATAGTTGACGAGATAATTGCGAGATAATTTACAGATGACGTGATAACTGACGAGATAATTGCGAGATAATTTACAGATGACGTGATAATTGACGAGATAATTGCGAGATAATTTACAGATGACGTGATAATTGACGAGATGACGAGATAATTTACAGATGACGTGATAATTGACTACATAATTGCGAGATAATTTACAGATGACGTGATAATTGACTACATAATTGCGAGATAATTTACAGATGACGTGATAATTGTCGAGATGACGAGATAATTTACAGATGACGTGATAATTGACTACATAATTTCGAGATAATTTACAGATGACGTGATAATTGACTACATAATTGCGAGATAATTTACAGATGACGTGATAATTGACTACATAATTGCGAGATAATTTACAGATGACGTGATAATTGTCGAGATGACGAGATAATTTACAGATGACGTGATAATTGACTACATAATTGCGAGATAATTTACAGATGACGTGATAATTGACTACATAATTGCGAGATAATTTACAGATGACGTGATAATTGACTACATAATTGCGAGATAATTTACAGATGACGTGATAATTGTCGAGATGACGAGATAATTTACAGATGACGTGATAATTGACTACATAATTGCGAGATAATTTACAGATGACGTGATAATTGACTACATAATTGCGAGATAATTTACAGATGACGTGATAATTGTCGAGATGACGAGATAATTTACAGATGACGTGATAATTGACTACATAATTGCGAGATAATTTACAGATGACGTGATAATTGACTACATAATTGCGAGATAATTTACAGATGACGTGATAATTGACTACATAATTGCGAGATAATTTACAGATGACGTGATAATTGTCGAGATGACGAGATAATTTACAGATGACGTGATAATTGACTACATAATTGCGAGATAATTTACAGATGACGTGATAATTGACTACATAATTGCGAGATAATTTACAGATGACGTGATAATTGACTACATAATTGCGAGATAATTTACAGATAACAGTTTTGCCAATACCGCTATTTCGTCGCCCAATTGGGCTCCCTCTGATTTTGACTTGTGTGCCGCGTGTTGAAAAAGTGTGCTGTGGTTTGCTAAAAATTGGGCTACTCTCAACCCTGAGTCCGGGCTGTTCCTAACAGAGTAAGGCGTGGCGTCGAAACAGAGCACGCGTCAGACACTAGCTATTGTTGTGGAGAGGTCATAAACCCCAACTTGCATATGTACATGATTGTATACATGTAGGGACGGTAATTACTGTTTTATTAATTAGCAGAATAGTTCCCCTGTTGTTTCTATAATTATTCATACCAGAATAATGTCTCCAAATTGTTAATGTTACATTATTTTTAATAATTTATTGTTCATCATTCCTTGTAAGATGTATGTTCGAAAGGTAAATAAAATGAATAAATTAACTAATAATGTTTAAAGCTGTATTTTTTACTAAATAATTACTATGTTGTGGCAAGTTGATGAACTCCCGGATGAACTTTGCTCGCCCATAAACCATAATAGACTTGTTTTTAACAAAGGTAATACTGTGAATCTGAATCGCATCCTCAAAGTGTTGGCTATTTTAAATTTGACATAATATTAACATTTTCCACGCGGCTATTGGTTTTATTGTATAAAACAGATTTGTCAGAAACCTTTCC
Source organism: Ophiura sarsii (assembly GCA_035610835.1). Lineage (NCBI taxonomy): Eukaryota > Metazoa > Echinodermata > Ophiuroidea > Amphilepidida > Ophiuridae > Ophiura > Ophiura sarsii. The sequence goes on along the minus strand of CM069452.1, from coordinate 22,441,670 downwards.
CAACTTTCCATGTCTATCTCAAGGATTACAGAACCAATACCAGGCATGTTTGTACTTATTTCCATGCATTTCTCTTGGTGATGCAAAAATGGTAATTTAATTCAACATTTTTGAAACATTTTGTAAAGTTTTGGAATGTCGTCTACAGATGCTTGCCGCGTGGAAAGTGTTAAACGGCTTTAGGTTGGTTATTTGTTGTCGTCTGAAACTTTGCCAGACCATATTGCCATATACGGCGTAATATACAACCAATTGCCTTCAGATTTGGAGAAGTATTAGACACATAGGCCTAGTTGAGTTTAGGATATAAAACGAAATTGTAACCATGTCATCGTCTGTGTAAAAGTAGAGGTCAAAGTTCAAAATGTTTACGAAATAATTACTATTTTCGGCATGTTTAAGATCTTCGCACGACTATAATTTGAATTATTTTAACAATGTAATAACATTGACATCCCCCAAGTGTTGGCAATTTATATTTGACCCAATAGTCACCTTATGAGATTAGTAAATGCTATAATTTAACATGCCTAGTAGTATTGGTTCTGTAATTTTTTAGATAAGACTTTGAATAATTGGGAAATGTTTTTGAAAAATGTTTTGTAAATGGTAAAACTATAGTTACAACCATGTAGAAAGTGTTAAATTCAAATATTTACGTTAACATATTCGAAGACAATTTAGCGCGCCTGAAACACATCATTTTGCACTACAAAAAGTTGGAGGGTATCAAGTGTACCTGCTTTCGGACTAAATAAAATAGCTATATTTAAAATACCAATTGTAGTCTGCTTAAATTTAGAAATTCAAACGGGAAAGTATAAAATATGGAGCATCTAACAACAAAACATTTATTCAATAAATTAGATTAATTTGAAGAATAGGCGCCACGCGGCAAAAACTATGTCGGGCGGTAACTGAGATTTAATCAAATTATCGTAAAGAAAGATATTACAGTTTTATTCCGTAAAATCTTTACAGAACTGGAATTATATTCGATTCTTCGAATAATAAAGAATGTTGTTTATCATTCCTATGAATTAATACTTCAAGGTCAATTTCAAATGTTTATCAAAGACATTTCGATAAGATTGTGAACATCCTGATAAAAGCAGGTTTATTATAGTATGTACCGAAGCCTACCAATATTGCTTTAAAAGTATTTCAATAATTCGCCATCATCATGTTTAATCTGAGACTAATTAGTCTCAGGTTTAATTAATTACCCATTGCTATATAATAGAGTAAGTTGCTATCTTCAGTAGATAGCAAATCTATCAAAGTAAATTGCTATTTTCAGTGATAGCAAGTCTATCAGAGTAAGTTGCTATCTTCAGTAGACACCAAGTCTATTAGAGTAAGTTGCTATCTTCAGTAGATAGCAAATCTATCAGAGTAAATTGCTATCTTTAGTGATAGCACGTCTATCAGAGTAAGTTGCTATCTTCAGTAGACACCAAGTCTAGAGTAAGTTGCTATCTTCAGTTGATTGCAAATCTATCAGAGTAAATTGCTATCTTCAGTGATAGCAAGTCTATCAGAGTAAGTTGCTATCACTGAAGATAACAATTTACTCTGATATATTTGCTATCTACTGAAGATAGCAACTTACTCTGATATACTTGCTATCTACTGAAGATAGCATAGATAGCAACTTATTCTGATATATAATACTTGCTATCTACTGAAGATAGCAATTTACTCTGATACACTTGCTATCTACTGAAGAAAGCAATTTACTCTGATAAACTTGCTATCTACTGAAGATAGCAACTTAATCTGATAGACTTGCTATTTAATGTACTGAAGATAGCAACTTACTCTGATATACTTGGTGTCTACTGAGATAGCAGCTTACTCTGATAGACTTGCTATCTACTGAATAAAGCAACTCACTGTGATTACTTGCTATCTACTGAAGATAGCATAGATAGCAACTTATTCTGATAGACTTGGCATCGAATGAAGGAAGCAATTTACTCTGTTAGGAACCGCCCGAAATAACTCCGAGTTGAAGGTAGCCCAATTTTTAGCAAACCACACCACAGCTTTTCAACACGCGGCACACTAGTCAAAATCAAAAGTAGCCCAATTGGGCGACGAAATCGTGGTATTGGCAAAACTGTTATCTGTAAATTATCTCGCAATTATGTAGTCAATTATCACGTCATCTGTAAATTATCTCGTCATCTCGTCAATTATCACGTCATCTGTAAATTATCTCGCAATTATGTAGTCAATTATCACGTCATCTGTAAATTATCTCGCAATTATGTAGTCAATTATCACGTCATCTGTAAATTATCTCGTCATCTCGACAATTATCACGTCATCTGTAAATTATCTCGCAATTATGTAGTCAATTATCACGTCATCTGTAAATTATCTCGCAATTATGTAGTCAATTATCACGTCATCTGTAAATTATCTCGCAATTATGTAGTCAATTATCACGTCATCTGTAAATTATCTCGTCAATTATCACGTCATCTGTAAATTATCTCGCAATTATCTCGTCAATTATCACGTCATCTGTAAATTATCTCGCCATTATCTCGTCAGTTATCACGTCATCTGTAAATTATCTCGCAATTATCTCGTCAACTATCACGTCATCTGTAAATTATCTCGTCATCTCGTCAATTATCACGTCATCTGTAAATTATCTCGCAATTATCTCGTCAATTATCACGTCATCTGTAAATTATCTCGCAATTATCTCGTCAATTATCACGTCATCTGTAGTTTATCTCGTCATCTCGTCAATTATCACGTCATCTGTAAATTATCTCGCAATTATCTCGTCAATTATCACGTCATCTGTAAATTATCTCGCAATTATCTCGTCATTTATCTCGTCATGTCATCATCTGGTTAACTCGTCATGACCCTTCAGGGCCACCGTAATACGGTAACAAATAATGGAAATGCACTGGAACGAGTAATGAAAATTACTGTGCATAGGAGACAATGTCGAAAATGAAAACATAGTGTCACACATAACAAGAAGTAAAAAATAGGAAAATAAAAAATGAAGTGAAGAAAAAGTGGAAAAAAACAAATGGGTAAAAAATACAAGTGATGGGTTGCACAGATACAAATGGAGGAGGTAGGGGGGGGGGGGTTTGGAGTCTAATCGTTCCCTTCCTGGATGTTTAGGCCATGGGGCTGAATGGTGACAAGCCGCTTCATCCATAGTTTCTCTCTACTGAGACGTACCACTTCTGAACGGCTACCTAAAGATTCAATGCCCTGTAAGATCATATCAGCCATAGTGTGGTTGGGAAGGTTAAAGTGGTGTCCGACAGGTGGCTTGTTGGTGTTGACCGTCGATCTGTGTCCATAGAAGCGCTTCTTCAGTGAGTTTTTGGTCTCACTAACATACTGGACTCCACACACTCTACATGATAAGAGGTAAATGACATTGGATGTGGTACAAGTGATGTGACCCTTCGTCTTGTAGGTGGCATGGGTGGTGTGACTGGTGAAGGAATCGCCTTCCTTGATGTGTTCCCGGCAAACGACGCACCTGCTGGTCGACTCGCACTTAGAAGTGCCATGCTGCGTGGGGAGAGAATCAGTTAATGGGGGAATAGTAGCACGTACTAACATATCTCGTAGGTTGCGAGGGCGTCTGTAGGCCAGGATGGGTATGTCAGGAACTGCACGACGAAGACGGTCTGATGTGTGGAGAATGTGATGGTTAGTGTTGGTGATGTGACGTAGAGGAGGAAGGTTAGGATGAAATGTGGTGACGTACAAGGGGAATCTTAGGGGTGGGGTTTTGGTTTCTAGACTTCTCCTGAAGGACTGTGGCTCTCGGGAGAGAGTGGACTTTCCTGATGGCTTGCTGGACTTTGGTAGAGCTGTGACCCCTGGTAACCAGATGCTTCTTCAAATTCTGTGCATGATATAAGAATTTGGATTAAAAAAATGTTGGAAAACGGCATTTTTAAAACATTGTTAAAAATGTTTTCTAAAATGTTTTCCCGACCAAATCCTAACCATACATTTTAACGTCATATAGGCTAAACATTTTCAAATAACATTCTCATGATGTTTTGGCCAATGTTTAAACAACATTTATAAAATGTTTTTGTGTTTGCTGGGATTATGAATTAATTAAGATTATTTTGAGAAGGAACTCCCTATTACGTCATTTATAGTGGTGCATTATTAAGTGTTGGTAACGCAGTAGGGTAGGGTTTGACGTGTTACGCCATTTAGGGGTATTTATTTATTTATTTATTTATTCGGAAAACACTTTCAAAACAGCGGCACCCACACGAAGTGCATCCAAAAGAATAAGAGTAAAATACACAAAAATACAAGGTACAATAACAAATATGATATAGACAAAAGAGAGAAATAATAGGGTATCAAAATAGTGTTCTGGTTAACGCCATTTAGGGTCCATTTCAGAGGTGCTTGGACGCGCATGTGTACCCGCTTGGTATGTTCACTGACCCCCCCCCCCCCCCCCCCCCCCGGGCCCCCAATTTAGCATGGATAAATGGCATCGCTCTGTTTCGAGAACACAATATGATATCGCCCACACGAAGATAAGTGATTGACTTTAGTCTCTATCTTTGCTTTTATCTTACCCAAAATATTTCTGCTCATAAATATAGACTGCGCATACGGCAACACTATGAGGGAAAAAACATTATTTTTGTAGGGGTGATATTTTATGGGGGATTTCGGGCAAATATAATTTTCTAGCGTGGTGAGATATTCAGTATTATAACAATACGAATCTAAATAGTCAATACTTGGATGTAGTATAACTATTTAATTATAATAAATGAATCTTCGACCAAAATTGAAATGTATTGCATACCTTTAAAATAATTTAGGAATTCTTGTAAACCACTATATATAGCCGATACCAAATTCAAGGTTTGCGTGTCAGAGAAACAGAGCGTGTATTTTCTCCATGAATATAGTGCTTAATAGGCCTGATACATTATCCAAAATGAATTCCGCAGGTGAAGAAGGGTAAGCAAATTGTGAATATGTTGAACAGCATATTTATTTATTTAAATTATGTAAGTTTACGTGTAGATATTTGCAATTTTTGTGGAGCCTAATTATTTTTTATATGGGAAAGTTTCCGAATTTGGCAGACTGGATGGATGTAAAAGAATGAGTTTCAGATGATCCAAGCTCTACATTTCCGAAAACTGTGTTATTACTTTTTTATCACCATATTTATCACTTTCTTTACATTTTCAGCAAAATGTTCGTAGGTGGCATAAAACAGGACACTACTGATGGTAAGTTGATTGATGTATTACTAATTAGATTGATTGATTGATTGATGTGATTGTGGGCTGTGGGTAAGCTTTAGAATACCCTACCATTTGTAATCCTCACTACGTAAGTGTATGGGTCGTTCTTTAAAAAGGCAATTTAATTTCATAGGCAAGTTAAAGACCAGTGTTTTTTTTAATAGTAACAAAAGTTTGATAGTTAGTAAGACCACTCCTCGAATAGCCTGTGCTTCAACAGCGTGGGACCCCTCACTCAAACAGAACATAGCCTGGTGCTTCAACAGCGTGGGACCCCTCACTCAAACAGAACATAAACGCATTAGAAAGAGTCCAACGACAGGCAGCACGTTTTTGCACGGGAAATTATAGAACAACAGGGACTATAACTCAAATCCTCAAAGACCTTGAATGGGATACTTTACAAAACAGAAGAAAACAACAGAAACTATGTATGCTGTACAAGATGCAAAATGGCTTGGTTGACATCCCATTACTAGACTACGTCCAGCCCAGTAAGAGATGCACCAGGGGGAACAATAACAAATTTACACAAGTCGGTCATAAGGCCAGAGCCTTCCAAGATTCATTCTTCTTGTCGACCAATAAGAGATTGGAACAAGCTCCCTCATGAAATTGTCATCAGCCACAGGGTTCCCAGCCACTCAGGGAAATCAGGGAAATCAGGGAAAATCAAAATAACTTTTTCCAGACAGGGAAAACTCAGGGAATTTGAAAAAAAGACAGAAACTCAGGGAAAACTCAGGGAATTTGATGGCTCAAGTGGGTAACACATTTCCAGGCAATGAATAGGTGTAAAGTCGAAAAATGTCACGCGCTGCGCGCGCATTTCTTCGCTCACACAAGTCTTGTCGGTTCATTTTCATTTCTCGCCTTCCGATAAAGTGAAAATATTTTCTCAGGGAATAATATAAATTTGTCAGGGAAAAATCAGGGAAAACTCAGGGAATTTTGGTCTTGTGAAATGCTGGGAACCCTGAGCCAGTCTCTAGAAACAATTAGAAACAAGCTTCGCAGCAGTTCGGTATCTTAAATTTTAATTTAAAATATATATGCACTAGCAGCGCGCAAGTTAGTGTGATGTGTCCAGAAGGACATTTTGCTGACTGAACAATGGAGATGGAGTATGTTTTGGTAAAACTAAATGACTTGGGCAGAATGGTCTCGTAGCCAAGCAATGCTTTCAACTCACTAAATAACAGTAAAACCAAATTGAAACACAAATTTCCTTCGATCAGGTTTTAAAGAAAGGAATCAACCATGCGTCATTCACTGAAATCATGGCATATGTGACCAGTCGCGTCAAAAAGGACATGTTGTCGGCAAACATAGTTTTGAGATAGAAGCCAATATATTTGATGAAATATAAAGAAAATAATAGGGAAAAAATGCTTCTTCAAATCATATCTTGTGATTACAAAGTCCGATTACCTTCAACATGGCGTCATTTCAAAGCTTAAAAAGTGCTCTTTCAAGCCATACCAATAACTCAGATTTGACTCGGGCCTCCAACATGTCCATTTTGATGTGACGGGTCACATATAACAGTCCATTCAGTTTATTCTTTGAATTGACGAGTGTTTGTGTTTTATGTAAGTGATGTAAACTCGCCTGACTATGATATGGGATTGTTAGCTTCTTATAGTTTTGGTAAACTAAGTTCAGTATAAGGGTGGGCATCGCCACCATTTTTCATGTCGCGATATCGCTGCTAAATATGTCACGATATCGATAATATCGTGACATATTTTAAGACTTAGAAAATGCTATTAATGGGTCAGATTTCTTGCCGAATATGCCATTTTTTGCCATCATTATTTCGACAATATCAGTAGCAAACTGCACAATCACAACCAATCGCGGCGATCGCCATTTTCTCTTTCTTCCCATCATGCAATAGCAACTGACCAAAATTATTATTACGCATGCGTTGCGACCGTGGGAAAGGTCAATTTACAATTTTTCATTAACAACATTTCTTTCGGATGTTTTCGACTTTCCGATGCCCGAGAAATTACGTCATGCTTGTAATTCGATCGCACGTGTTTTGACTCGAGATTTCGCGAGATATTGCGAAATTGTCGCTCGTTAGTAAAGGCGCGGTTCAACCATGTGCAATTAAGCCTTCAATCGACAAAATTGCAGTGTCTGTTAGCGAGGTTCTTTTTTTATGAATGAAAAGCCACGAGCAGCATTGTTTTATTTATTAAATAATAACGGAACATAATTAAAGAAGGAATATGAGTGCTTCATTATATTTACAAAGGTAAAAACGGACTACAATCTTACGATATTATTGCCAAATTGGCAACTTTATTAAGCTTTCTCGTGGGCATTTTTGGGTCTATAATTTATCGTGGGGACATCGTTGAAGCATGGTAAATTATCGCGATGGGATAATTAATATTTTATCACAATATTATCGCGTAGCGCGATATCGCCCAGCGTTTAGTTCAGTAGTACGCCATGATTTCGAAAAGCTACGTCATGTATGCAGGTCTCTATAGAATAGAACCATAATTAAGGAAGGACTCTTAGAGTCATGAAATAGTTTCATCAGGAATTCAAACGAAGATTATGAAAAATAGTAAGTTTCCATTCTGGAATTTTTCTATGAAAAATTCATAATAAGACTCTTAGAGTCTTTTTATTTAAAGGTAGCCACATATTGTGCAGTGTTGATTCTGTGGCAGTTATTGAGCTTGCTGTTAAAAAAAAAATCCTATTTGAAATTATTGTTCTGCCATTCATTTTCAAAATCACAGACCAGTTCAGAGAGTACTTTGCAAAGTTTGGTGAGCTTACAGACTGTGTTTTAATGAAAGATCAAATGACGAATCGGCCGAGAGGTTTTGGTTTCATCCGTTATAAAGAAGCTGCTGATGTGCTGACGGTCGAGGCTGCTGGTCCACATTTCTTAAATGGAAAACGGGTGAGTAATGTAAATGACAGTGTTTCACATTTTCTTCAAACCCATTGAGATTTCTCAGTCTTAGAACTTTTTACAAAAACCTTAAAGAAGCATACTAAAACATTCCTCATAAGTAATACGCTGTTACTAAAGATAACATTTGCAACAAAAGAGCACACATTAGAAAACATTACAATCTGAATACAATCCTGTTGTTATGGTTGACTGATTGGAAACCTTTTACCTTCTTAAGCCTAACAGAAAACAGCATAGTGCACACAGAGGCAGGCTCCAATCAATTTATTTTTTAATTGCCCGGTCGGGCAAGGCTACATGTAGGTCAAGTTTTACTTGCCAAATTATGCCCGAATAACATGAATAATATTGCGATACTTTTTAAGACTTAGAAAATGGTATTGATGGGTCAGATTTCTTGCAGATTATGCCATCATTATTTCGGCAATCATTAGCAAACTACACAATCGCAGCGGTCGCCATTTTTTTGGCTGTGCATCTCCTTCTCATGCTTCCAATCAAGTTCCTGATGGTAGCCTGGGATGAGCTTGGATGACGTGTATCAAGAAGAGACAATCCACCTGTCAATAGACAAACACTTATTGCAGCACTACAGGAAGAATGGAACAATGTTCCCCAGGCTACCATCAGGAACTTGATTGGAAGCATGAGAAGGAGATGCACAGCTTGCCTGCAAGCTGGAGGTGGACATACCCGTTATTAATGACTTCATTGTTTGTTTGGATATGAGTTTGTTTTGACTCTCTGAAATGTTTTTAACTTTATGTTGCTGAAATTGTTTGCTGTGACCTGTGATGCAAGACGTTGTCTGAGTCAGTGCACATTTCTCTTGTGTCATTGAAGCAAACAATTGGTTATTGACTGCCATTTGAAGCAATACATTGCAGTAATATTGTATCCAAATTTGGTACATTTGCATGCACAGAATTTTATTTGGTGATCTGTTAAAATTGTATAAGTTTCTTTTTTGGCTCAGTGTATTTACAAAGGTAAAAACTGACTACAAACTTAGGTATTATTGCCAAATTGGCAACTTTAATGCTTTCTTGTGGGAATTGTAATTGCTCGAGCTAGCAGCATGTGCTGTGGTTCAGCTAGCCAAAAAAAATAAAATAGGGCTGCCCCGGGCTTTCTGACAGGCAATTTGTCAGAGCCTGCACAGAGGTCGGTTGTCTGGCCCATTCTAAAATATCCTGAATCCATGGGCACTAGGGATGGGCACTAAAATGTGCAACTAGAGAGCCAATCTCTTGTGGTATGGTGGCTGACTCATTTGCCAACCACACACGCAATCAAGTCCATTATTATCGCCACCATGCTTGGCTGGAACCCTCTTCTTCACATCCTGTGTGGTCTATCTATTTCCACTCTGAGAGACTTAGTGTTAATTTATGTGTGTACCACCTCTCATGGAAGAAAATTGTAAGCATGAGATTTCCCCCTCAGCTGACTCAGACAGATCATTAGATATCTTCAGTTTTATTCATACAATTGGTCATTTTCACACTATTTGTCAATGTTATTCAAGTTCAACCTTTCCCTATTTATTATTTTAATGTGTTTTTGCCTAAATAATTTGTGATTTGTGATAAATGATATTAAAAAGGAGTGATGAATTATTATTTTATGATTTATCCTTTCACAGATTGATCCTAAGCAGTGTTTACCTCGTAATGAATCCAGACAGATGAGTCGTTCAATAGGGGGCGGTATTGGCAGCGGTGATGCACCACTTTCACACAAGGTTTTTATCGGTGGTGTTGGACAAACGAGTGAGGAAGACATCCAGAAGGAATTTGGGAAATATGGCAATGTAAGATACAAACTGAGAAAGATGATCACAAAGATTTATGCGTACAATCCGATTCTTTCCTAATCTCTAAATGCCACTAATTGAAATCAAACTCTTAATGATGTTAACTACAATGTCATTCAATCTTATGTGATAATTGTGGTCAAACATTTCAATATCAAATTCAAATGAGTAAATTCCTCCTGACAAAGTAATATTAATCAACATTAACTGGGATTAAGAGTTCCACACAATTGTGAAATATGATAGAATGTTGATGCAAAGGTGATATGGAGAAAAAACAACCCACCTTTTCGAGAAGTAGGCTGCTTTTCAAGTAGGGTTAGTAGTCGGTCTGAGTGGTTAAGAATAAAAGTCAATACCACAAATTCTGAAGCAATGGTTGGTAAACAAATTCAAAAAATAATTCAGAATAGTAAAATATAATTTTTTTGAAAAAAACTGAAGAGTAAAAAACATCTCAAATTCATAAATTTGTTTTTTGCCTAGCTATTATCGCTTGATGGATATCTTTCTTCTGTAGGTCAGTGAAGTTGTCCTGATGATGGATAAGGTGACTGGTAATTGCAGAGGTAAGCTAAGATAACAGCAAGTCAGAAATATATATCAATGGGAAAACACACCAAATAAATCGTCTGCTGAGGGGGAAAAGGCAAATAAACATGTTCTTGGGAGAGGGCACAAACAAATGAAAGAAAGGCTATTGGAAAATAATGTCTAGTTTTCTCTTGCATACGTATGTCACCATTTTCGAGCTGCAGATTTATTTCAGTATTTTCCCCATTTTGTTAAAATATCTGATAGTGTAGAAAAAATATGTATCCTTCCAGTATTGTTGCTTAAATCGTTATATTTGGGTTGTTATTTATGTCAAGAATAATACCCTATCCTCTTTGGTGCTACTCTGATGCAAAGATCACAAAATTTATGGCATGTATATAGTTCCATCAGTTCCAAATTGGCGAGAAATATTCGGTACTTATCTATCCGCGCACAAAACAAAAAAGTAATCCAAGCGTAGAAGCGCGATTTGGCATACGCAAGCGTCACGCATATAATGTCACTGCGACATTGCGCGCCATATTGTGCCATGCAAGCGTTTTGCACGCAACGCTCTCCTGTATTTATTCGCTGCTGTAAACAGGTTTCGCCAATTTGGAACTGACTGAACTGAAGCGTTCACACCACACATGAGGGTTTGAATGATGCTCATGCTGATGATCATATACCTCAAGGAAATTTCATAATGATGACATTGCTTCGGCCCCCCTTCATGTTAATCTTCATAAATATATTGTAATTTATACAAGTGTATTACATTCTTGTTTTTCTAACTCAGTACTGTACTGTAGTTATAAATAATATGTAGCAATAGTTTTCTTTGGGTACATTGTGTTATTATATAGGCCAACATGACATTTTTGCACATTCTTGTACAATGTACAATAGTTTACATTTAAGCCAAAACTCATACTCAATTTGATAATATTTATAAGCATTTTCTGGTAGGGTATTACTGAAGGTTTTGGGCTTGTAAAATGTTCTATATAAGAGTGGAGGGGTAATATTTACAAGCTCTCATTCTGTAATAATGTCATACATCATTATGCCAAACTAGTAAATCCAAAATTCCTCCTTGGTGACTGTTTCAGTTTAGTTATAAATAATAGATCTAATGTTTTTGGAAAAAAAACGTATAAACTCATTTATTCCCATGTAAAAATAGCACTTATCCCAACAAGAAAAAGCCCAACCTTTTAAAAAGCTTCTGACTCCAGTTGAGTACTTAATGCAAGTGAAAATAAGGAAAAGAAGTGATCTTGTGAGTGTATCATGTTACGCTGACACTCTGACGAAAGGTAATTCTGATATTACACACACTTTCACTTCAATACAATACGGTATCACTTAAAAAAGTACATTACATTGTAAATATAATCATGTTCTCTACCGTTTAAGTTTCTCCGTAGGTCCATTTACAGTATTGTAAGCAGTGTGTACAGTAGCTACATGTAGCTAAGTATAAGTAATAAGTGGGAAGCTTTTTGCAATGTAGGCCTGAGCAGTTTTAATTTGACAATAAAAATCAGAAACAAAATTGTTTTGACACATTGCATTTAGAAATAAGAAACAAATTCATTTAAGGTGTTTGATGTGTACAAATCCATTTAAAGTGGATGGTGTTACTCACATCTTACTGACGTTTCACTACCATCCTAGAAGCTTCTTCAGACTGGCAACTGTCCACTGCTCACAGGCTTGGTGTAGCTTGCTAGAGGCTGCTTTAGAGTTTCCAGTCTGAAAAAGCTTTTAGCAGGGCAGTGAACATCACTAAATGTAAGTACCATCTTCCACTTAAATTGGATTTGTACACAACAACCTCACTTAAAACTATTATAGAATTTGATATAAGTGGTCTGTTTTTAATTCAAAATCCTATGGGCATTCATTCTTTGAGCCGTTCCGCTTACATTTCCATTATAAATATAAACTTGACTTAGGAGTATATACTTGCACAATCAAACTCCAATCATTGCAAATAACGAGACTGTTAATATGGATGTCTAGCTGGATTTTGAACAACACCCCACTATCTCAGCATCTATGATACATTGCAAAAAGCTTTACTGTACTATATACTTGAGTATTATAGCATTTTTATCTCACCATGTATATACCTTTGCTATCTACCTCACCCAACCAACGCATGCTGTAGGCTTTGGGTTTGTGACGTTCGACAATGAAGATTCAGTCAACCAGCTTTGCGACAGGAGATATATCCAGCTATTGGATAAAAGGGTGCAGTCTCTTTATACGATTTTTCTTGATTTTAGTTTATTTTTACTGGTCTGAACTGCAAATATCTATCATCATTTTATACGGTTGAAACATAACCTATTTTTTTCTTTCTTTCACAGTTGCCTCATATGTTCAACACGATATATAACCTATGAATTTTGATGTTCTTGGATTGGAAATACAAAATATTTTGGAAAAGGTTTTCTATTCAAGTAACAACTTTGATTATGATCAATTCCTGTATGGAGCAGACAGTTTCACTTTTAATTAGATCATTTTGTTATTGGAAGGATGTTCTAAACCGCCAAGACAGAAACTTATATATAAATCTTTAAACTCTCGGTCTGATGAATGTCTCGGTAATCATATCCAAATGAGCAAACGGCTGCTTTTTTACTGTCTTGTATCATGTCCTTGGTTTAATGGTTGTGTTTAACTGATAAAACTGATATAGATATTTGCAATTTCAGCATGAGAATAAAAGTGTATGCTTGAGAGAATGGAGTGAATTTGAAAGTGTGAATGATACTTTGTTATCAGCAATGAAATGAAGAGGGTTTCTAATATCACTTAATCTTTTTACGAACAATTTTATCCTATTCATATTTCCAAATTCAGGGTCCAAATGCTTCTGTCTTTCTATTTTTTTAATATTTTTTTTGTTAAAAAATAAATTTCTGAATAACTCACTTGCCTTGCATAAAAGACCATGTACAAGGGATTGACCAAGTGCCATTTTCTAAATTAGGTTATTAAAAAATAATAATTGAAGCATAATGCTTATTACGTACTAGCCGGTCATAGGTCGTGGCGATCTTAGGTCGCTCGAGTGGACTATGTGATACAAATCGCTTACAGCAATTCAACATATCAAGGCAACCAGTCGCGCTGGAGTTGGATTGAAGTCAACAGCAGCAATCCAAGTCTAGAAACCTGTTCCGACTTTTAGAAAGTCGTGTGAGGTCGCAGCTACCTTGATTGCATTCGATTGAACAACAAATGACGTAAATTACGTCATCAAGAGCGACCCGGATCGCAAAGCGACCTTAGTATGTTATCAGCATAAGTTTTAATATCTTTTGACCTCGGGTGTAGAGTGGAAGTTCCAAAATGTTTAAGCTGTTGATGAACATTCTTCATTTTGCTGTCTGTTTGTAGAGGTTCTGAAGACAGAATTATTGTATAGTTATTACCAATGCTGCTGTCTTACCAACCAATCCTCCCAAATACCATCAATGCATAAAGTACTCTATTATTTCTTTGGCCTCAAGGAAATGAAAATAGAAAATAAAAATGAGTGAAGAACACAATTGTAATAACTAATACATATTGCAATAAATCAGTTTGTTTTCTATCATGAAGAAAAAATGCGGACATAGGGTCAAATTCGATGTGGTTTTCTTTTCAATAAAGATATTTAATAAACCTCTTTGTTTTCTTCCTTATTCCCCCAAATTTTGCTGTACCAAATTATCAACAGATTGAATCAAATTGCTTAATTAATCAGGCTAACAAGTTCCCCTATGCTGTAGTTTGTAGTTTTAATAAAGCTTAACTTTGATTGGAAAACTGTCAATGTTCATGATTCATCTTTGAATATTTGATTCAAACGAAAGAAAGAGTTTAGGTTGAATCAATAACAAAAGACACAAAAGTACATTCTATGCTTATTGTATACATATATTCCATCTTGGCAACCTAGTTATTAGTCACTAAGTGGTTTTTAATGTTTTATTTGTTGTTGTCTACATAAAAAATGTTTTTTGATTTTTGATTTGATTATAGTTTCATTTCAGTTTTCTGGTTGATAGAAATGGCTTGTTACGTAATTCAGTGAATTTGTATTTGATTGTTATTCAGACGGATTTACATGGTGTCCCCAATGTGCCAATACAATTTCAAGTAATTAATGTCTAGTAAAGTTAAACAAAATTGTTGAATTATTTTGGTACCAAACTTCAATACTTTTGGAACACTCTGTATGACATGTGATGTGATTGGTAGGGGTGTACAAGTACACCTAGCACATATAGTCCCTGCCCAGGTGCTTTGAGGTTGGCTAATTCAAAATATATGATCGGTCCCAAAAATCTGAGATATACATTAAATGAGCAAATTTCTTCTCCGCAGTTTGATACCTCATTCAACAAAATCGAATGGATACTTTTAAAGTTATGTCGATTTCAATGACCGCGCATGCAACAGAAATGTTGCACTAGGTATAGGAAATCATTGATTTGTGTGTGATTTACCATAGACGGTAAAAATCGATGTTTTACCCGTCTATGGATTTACGCACTGAAAAACTCACAGCTTATCAGCTAAGACTTGTATTCTTCACAGCCAGATACACCCTTTGTCCCGCACATTGCGGTTATCACTAAAGACCCATTCATCTGTCTCGTTCAGATAGCACACAGTTATGACAGTAATCACACACAAATCAATGATTCCTATACCTAGTGCAACATTTCTGTTGCATGCGCGGTCATTGAAATCGACATAACTTTAAAAGTATCCATTCGATTTTGTTGAATGAGGTATCAAACTGCGGAGAAGAAATTTGCTCATTTAATATATATCTCAGATTTTTGGTACCGATCATATATTTTGAATTAGCCAACCTCAAAGCACCTGGGCAGGGACTTTATGTGCTAGGTGTAGGTGTGTGGATGGAGGGTGCGTGTGTGGGGTGTAAATGCAGTCTCAATAAGTACTTTTTGTGGATCAAGTATCTGCCAAAATATTATAGATCTCTCCCAAATCGTTATGCCAGAATCAAGTTTGTCATAATGGAGAATGTATAACAAGGAACAATTGATGTTTCTGTTTATGACTTATTTTGATCTGAAAGTGCCGGTTGCTGTAGTCAGCCTCTGTACAATTTAGTCCATATTTTGGCATAATCTTTGAACGTCATTCATTTTTTGTCTTCAAAATTTTCAGACAGTTTAAGTAAGTTTCTTCAAACTCTAAATGATCACACAGGTTACATCAATCATTTAATATTTCCTTGAACTCTTACACGTAAGGTTTTATGGAACATTTAGAATAGGCTGTTAGCCTTTTTGATTCCATATCCTAATTTGTTCCAGTAATTGTCAAGTTGATTTTTAAAAGAGTTCACGGTATCTGCATTGACCACATATGTAGGTAGCTTGTTCCAAAGGAGCAATGCTAGAAAATGTGTTATAAATTCATGGATTGAACTACAATTTTGTGGTATACCAAATTAGGATAATTTAGACACTGTAAATTAAGTTAAAATACTTGGAGCACACTAGTAATCTATAACAACATTACTTGCACAATAACAGATGTACTCGTAAATTGTTATAAACAAAATCTCATTTACTAATGTACCCATTAAGTGTATGTAAGATGTACATGTTGTGCTTGTACTGTAAGTAAGCCCCTGCATTATGTTATAGGTTTACTCTATTGTTTCAATTAAGATTTTGTACTACAGATGAAGAGGTTCACCGTCGGACTACGTTGAAACTGTCACGTTTTCGTCAGGATATGCTCCGACTTTGGATCAAAATTAGTATCAGTAAAACAAGATTCTGTACTCTGTACATTTAAGTTGTGCATAGCTTTCCATATTTTAATACACTGAAAATGTGACTCATTTGAAATATTTTGGTTGTGTTTTACTATTACTGTACATTAATAACGCTGCAAGTATTATGTACCGGTTTAGATATGTACATTTAAGACAACATAGAAATAGTTATAGACGGTTCTGCTCCAAGTAATTTAATTTGTCATATGTGGTTTTCATCATTTTTATTCGGAACACAGCATTTGGTATGTGACATGGGCTTTTGCAAAGTTTCAAACTAGGCTACTGAATTTGGTATATTAAGTTTTTGTTGAAATTAGTTGTGTACAAGAAATACAATATGGTTTATCTATTTCATATATGATAGGTGGAATGCAAACGTGCCCAACCCAGGGGGGATGGTGGAGCTCCAGGATCTCCTGGCAGTGGCCCTCCAACTGGTTCTGGATGGCCTAGAGGGGGACCTCCAGGCGGCCCACAAATGGGTAACTGGGCCCAGTCACAGCAACAACAACAGCAGCCCCAAGGCCAACCAGGGGCATGGAATGGTAACCAGGGTAATAACGCTGGGTTTGGAGGAAGAGGCAGTGCAGGAGGAGCAGGAGGAAATTTCAACCAACAGGGTAACTTTTTTAATTTAACTCTTTTATTGGTATTGCTTGTATGTTGTTGCGAAATACATTAAACATGAGAAAAACAGAAAATGAGTAACATTTATTGTTCAAACTTGTTGCGAAAACAAGCAGCGAAGGTATGTTAAGAAAATGTCATGCATATCAAGGACAAGTGAATCCTTGGTAATTTGCCCACAAAGGGTACAGTTTACCGCAATTAACATTAACAAACAAGATGAATTAAACTTATCCAAATTTTGCACTCAGGCGACAAAAAAAACACCCGGTTCTACGGGCCTGACCAAACCATTTTTTATCGAATTTTCAGAAATTGTTGACAATTTTGGAGAAAAAAAATTCCCAATTTGTTTAGGAAAAAAATACTCCAAGAAAAGCCTGACCGATCGACCCTACTTGAGAGTTCCATTTGCCTGCAGAACAGGGGTTGGGATTTTTTCATCACCTCACTATTTGGCTTTCTTCAGTATAGCTGATGGCTCATCAAAATTTGACTATCACCATTGGGCATAACTTCAGTGAATACAGTTTTGAGTCTATAAAAAGCCAACAACAAAGTCAGTGAAATGTAAAGAAAATGGCAATCAAGATGCTTCAAAAATCATGACCAAAAATTCAAAATGTTAATTTTATTTCAGAATAAATATTAGTATGAAGCTACTTGCATTTACTCCTCTAACTCAAGATTATGGTAAATTTGTAAATAGATTAGAAGGGTGGGAATTAATTAATCTTGAGTTCCAATCCTAAGTATTTTGTATGTCCAATTGCTTTTGGGTTTTCAGGTCAATGGGGTCAGCCACAACAGTCAATGGGTAAGTGTGGAACTGAGTGCTGCATGGTCCTTGTAGGCTTAGTCTGTTACTGGTTACATTTAATGCCTTAGTGAAAAGATGAACTTGTGTTATTTCAAATATTGCTTTGTTAACCCTAACCACCCCAGTGCCACAAATGGCCATGGTGCAGTCTGTCTGTGTAAGCTGTCGTGGCACTTTTTCGATGCAATATCGGCCCCAGGCTACATTGTTGGCCAAGGATACTTGGCCAAGTATAGTTGACCCCGTGGCGCACTGGTAGGGCGTTCATCTCTCACCCGAGAAATCCTAGGTTCAAGCCCCTGAGGCGTGGCCACTCTTTTTGTCCGCGCTTTTTGTTGTTGAAAAAAATTCCATTGGAAAATGTGGGTGAGGAGGTTGATAAGGTTAACGAATGTTTTCCTTTATTTTTTTTCTTCAAATTTTTCTATGTATGGTTTCATTAACCCTAACCACCCCCAGTGCCACAAATGGCCACGGTGCAGTCTGTCTGTGGAACCTGTCGTGGCACTTTTTCGGTGATATAATGGCCCCAGGCTACATAGTTGGTCGAGTAAATTTGTATACTCGGCCAAGTATGGTTGACCCCCATGGCGCACTGGTAGGGCGTTCGTCTCTCAACCAAGAGGTCCTGGGTTCAAGCTCCGGGGGCGTGGCAACTCTTTTTGTCTGCACTTTTTGTCTTGTCGTTTTGAAAAAAATTCCCTTAGAAAATGTGGGTAGGAGGTTAGACTTTAATGTAGCGTTTCATACATACATATTTATAAGATGAGGCTAAATACACAGGAACTTCTTAAAACTCTGTTTTATATCAAGTGGTTTTAAGGAGTAATTCTGTTATACCCTTCACAGGGGTATTCATAGTGCGTGATTTTTAAGAATGACGCATACTAACCGATGTTGGTGTGAAGGGTATAACAGAATTATGCCGGTTTGAAGCCTAGAGTGTTACTGAAGTAAAACATGTGATAACAATGTAATAGAACAACACACAGTATAAACTTGATAGTCCTGCCCCAGGATCCTGAGGAATTAGTGTTAATAAGGTTCCTCTGTAGTTGAACTCAACATCATGCAGGCATAGCTGTAAAAAGTTTCACATTTTAGCATAGTCTTACTAGACCCCATCTCTGAGATGCATTTAGTTAATATCAGTTTTTTCAACATAGTTTGTAACACCAGGCAGGTATCGAAGATATGGCCTCTTGCCAAAATCATGTCTTTACCCAAGTAGGGCAATAAATATTTCCATAAATTCAATCATTGTATGGGCACTTCTCCTGTAATCTGGAAAAACATAGTAAGTCTGTTGAACGTAAATTTGAGAAAACAAGAGGAAAACTGTTCCCATGTTTTTTCCAGACTGGGTTTTTCCATACTAGGTTCTTCCAGATGAAAAACTGCCGACAGGGAAGAGTTTCACACACTTTAACTTGATAAACTGAAGGGGAAAAACGTATTATCAGTCCAAATATGGGTCTAACTAAATTTTTCACCAACATTTGACTTACTAGGTTTTTCCAGATTACAGGAGACTTGTTGTAAGAAAACAGTTTCAGCATCTAGAATTAGGCCTCAAAAAAGAAGATTGTAATGGTGTAACCCGCCAGACCCTAAGAAAAATTTAAAAATAAAATAAAAAACAATCTTTGGTGCTCCTCATCAAAAAGGAATACAGTACACAACAAATCTGCAGATTGCAAACAGCCTCATGATATTTTGTGATTTATTTAACTATGTGAGATAAAATTTAGTAATTTATAGTATATATATACAATTCAAAATTAAAAGAAAAGAAAAAGTCCTGCCTGCCCTACCCTAATTTTCAATGGCATGTTACGCCAATACCACAATTTCTTTGTGTGGCCTTACTCTACTCATGAAAGAGCTGAATGGGGATAGAAAGTCTCCAAATCTGGTGTTGGCCTTCAAAACCCAAGTACAGGCCCTGTTACAAAACCATCAACCTATCCTGTTTTCTTCCATATAACCATCATTCAAACTGCTTCATGTTAAAAAGACTGCTCACACACTAGCTACCAGAAAATATGCACCCAAACTAGTGCTATTGTCTAATATAGTCCTGCTTCATTGTATAAAGCTAGTGTATCACTGAACTATGATCAGTAATTATATGTGACCCATCATGAGTAAATGAAGCGGAATGCGGCAGTACCTAATTTTATTTAAGAGCAAAAATGTGGGACAAGGTCAAAATAAGTCAAATTCAGAACAAGTCTTATTTGTGATATTTGATACATCTTGTATCTAACCAAAGACAAGACTCATATTCATGAAAATAAAGAGTTAAACTACATTGTATTTAATTGTCATTTACTCCATTGATTTGTGAATAAAACCAAAACTTTATTGCCCATAACTTGACTATTTGTATTTGATGTTTTGAGACAAAGTGATTTTCAATCATCTGTAGCTTTGGTTTGGAATTTGATATGACATTGACTTTGGTACCAAAATGTCCCTTTACAAATTACATATACATATTATCATGATATCAATAACTCAATATTCATATTTCCCTCATTGTGCCTCATTTTAATACACGTGTTGGGTCACATATAGTAGGTTCATATCCAGTGACCTTATGATTAAAAGAGCAAAGGAAGGTTTGAGGATGGATTTTGTTTCTAAAGATTGATTTATTCGAAATGTATGGGCACAACTCCATTGAGGGGGGGGGGGGGGGGGGGGTTAATATTGAAAGAGTGATTGATTAAGTTGATAGGTATCTAGATTTTTTGTCACAAGGATGAAATCTTTTGCGCTTGTGGTTATAGGGCCATTGGATATGACCTAACAGAATCAGATATCATGGCTACATATTTGGATTGCTTGTTATTTTTGAGCTAAAAAACCAAGTTGCCTTAGAATACTGCTAACAAATTTGATCACAATTGTTTAGTAATATTTCAGTAATGTCAGGTATTAAATAAATATTAGCTGCGATCGATGGTCCACTTTATTCTAAGCTGCACTGTTTTATTTAGTGTTATAATCTGTTCAGAAAATGAAACGGAGTGGCGACATGAAGGATGTTAAACTTAATTGATTATCAAACAAATTTGTTTACAGCAGGTAACTTTGGACAGCAGCAGCAAGGTACCTTTGGGGGACAACAGCAACAGCAACAACAGCAGCCACAAGGTGCCCAAAGACCAGGCATGTATGGTGGATATGGTAACCAGCAGAATCCTGCAGCAACTAATCCAAGTGGTTACACCCAGCAGAGTGTAGGCAATTTTGGGGCAAATTATGGAGCACAACAACAACAACCTCAGCAACAGCAGCAACAACAGCCTAATAGCTATGGTAGGTTGCAGTTCATGGATGCAAAACTGTTCAGTTGATAAACCTTAACCTTGTAGTAGGGGTGGTTTTGGGAATAACAACCCCAGGGGTAATAAATAGGGGGAAGGGGTCACAACTCTGGTGGCACCAGGGATCAACCCCAGGTCATCATCATGGACATTCAATTTTATTCACAAGGTTGTAAGTCACGCTTTTGGCCATTATATATACCATCACAATAAGACAAGTGGGTAAAGCAGGCTTCCAGCATAAATCAATTAGGAATACTCAACAATCAAGATCACTCATAATGGAAGCTTACGAAGTTCTGATAGTTTTCATTCTAGCCCCAATAAGAAGTTGTTTGTCTGGGCTTTGTCACTGTCATAAATAAATGCGATGGATGAAATTAAAGCTATTTTACACGAGCGTGATTTGTTGTTGCAGCCAAATGCATAATATGCACAAACAACTATTCCTGATTCCGGAACACACTAAAGGGTTTACACACATACGCACGCATTGGTGAAATTTTGTCCATAGCATTGTGACAATGAATTTATAGTGACGTATTGATATGAAATAATGTTGAAAATCCGGGAGTCCATTAAGGATAAAGGGTAGTTTTATTTTTTATTGATGCTTTCTTTATTTAGCGTAATATGCTTCAGTGACTTGCTTTTCAAGCAGGCCCTCATTTCGATACATAAACTCTTCTCAAATGAATCTCTGGCTTTTCAACCATATAATACCACACAAACCCAACAGTACTCAATTTAATTTTGTATTGCATTTGTCTATTTCAGGGCAACCACAACAGCAGAGTTATGGTAACTATGGGGTATACAATGCCCAGCAGCAGCAGCAGACGCAACAACAGACCCCGCAGCAACAGCAACCTAGCACATATGGAACTCAACAGCAAGGAGGAGGAGGAGGAGATAACTCTAGTTATACAGCAGCACAGCAGCAAAACTATAGCAACCAACAACAACAACAACCACCTCAGGGTAAATAGAGATTTTGATGACATTGATAGTTAACACTGCAAATTATGAGCGTTTACTTTTGGACAAACTAAAAGTAAACTCAAAAGTAAACGCAATACTAAACACTTATGTGAGCCAAACAACTAAGCGGTTTTCCACCCAGCCTCTAATTAATAACTGTCCCATTATATCACAGATGGTGGAAACATCTGTGATTATATTCACTCATTTGGAGCATGCTTTGAGGTCAATTGGGTGCAAAATGCAAGAAACATTTAGTTTTGCGTTTACTTTTACGTTTAGTTTTGTGTTTAGAATTGCGTTTACTTTTGAGTTTACTTTTAGTTTGTCCAAAAGTAAACGCTCATAATTTGCAGTGTAAGCCCAAAATGTTCTTTGTTGTGTTGCCCTCACTCAGCAACCAACTCTGATTTAAAAAAAAAGTATTATCACACAATTGACATTTACCAATTTTGTCTTGACATGAATCACGACAGCCACGGTCTGTCAGTAATATTTGTTAGAAAAATAAAATAAGAGAAAAAATAAAATAAAATTGTATGATCGACCCTACCTCAAAATTGTTGGCACTTGAGGGCAACACAACAAATGTTTGTGGCTTTATGATCATGCAGTGTTATTTAGGTTGAACTTATGTGAAATGTTGATTTCAGTAATACTTGTATATTCTGTCTTACATCAAGTTTATGAGGTGACATCAGCTTGGTATCTATTCATAGGCGCAGCATTTACACACCTGGGCTGACAGTTTTCTTTGATATTGTAGGTTCTAACGTCATTGCATTAGAGTTATGCCTGCAATATGATAATGCTTTCAACTTAAGTGACATCAAGTATGCTATCTATTGGTGTCAGGGGAAATACAATTAACAGAATCTCTATTTGTAATAAAATGGCCTCTTTTAAGAGGCCATTAAAGTCCTTAAAAGGACTTCAACAACCATTAAGAGGTCAGGTGTCTAAACACCCAGGGCCGGAGCAGCACATCAAGCTGTCATCTGAGCTACTTTCTACAAATTCTAACATCTTTTTAGAAAATGCAATTTAAGGTAGCTAACTCGGCTCCTACACCACTACAGAAAAACTGCTGTAATACCAAATCAATTATATCTATACTCTTTATACTGATACTACAGTAAAGATAAGTCTTTCCTCTACCTATTTCAGGACTTTTGGATCATTTTGAAATTTCTTATGTTTTTCTTTATTTTTTGAAAATTCCCTAAATTTTCACCTTCTGGAATTTCTGTAGACCAAACGGAAAGTGCTATGGCCATGAAATGTTGGGAATAAATATATAAGCATATTACCTAAATTCTCTCGTGAGTTTTTGCAAATACAGTGTTTACTTTTTGAAAAAAATAATTTTTTCAATTTTGATTTTAGGGAAATTTTCAAAAGGCTGTAAAAAGGTCTAGAAACACTTGATTAGTAAAAACTCACGAGATATCTTTCTAAACTTAATTACCTTTAATATGACACCTTGTTTGTGCAAATTGAATGTGTAGTTTTTGCTGTAGAAATTCACAAAATTTGGCAATATAGTGTTTCTAGAAAATAGTGAAAAAGTACTAACATTCCCAGTAAAAAACCCATCCATCACCACTCAGTTGTGGTGGGAAAAAAATTGTGTTATACCTTGGTGTTTTGGCATCAAAATAAAATAAAAGTCTTTAGCATACATTGATTTTAAAGAAGAGAAAAAAATATTTACAAAACTATGTGTTTTCTGAAATTTGGCAGTATTTGGGAATTTGGCTACGCCTCCTGTATTAAGTCAATGGGTTTTCAAATAACGAAAAATTCCGTAAATCAAAAACGGCTTTTTGGAAAAAATTCAAACTTGGCATATCATCTTTTCTTATCAATATACACATCCTCTGTTATTTTGAAGCAAATCATTGCCGGTCACCGTAGCTGAGTTAGCCACCTTAAAAATGATCAATTTGTCTTGAGAAGTCCATCTTAGATATCATAATATTTACTCTATAGTTCTTTTGTAACAAGAAACTTAAAACTGCAGATAATTAAATTGATGATTTCAATCACATAAGGTTAAATTAATCTTTTATCAAAACTTATATAGTTAATGGTTTTGTATACATGTAATTTTCAATTGCAGCTAATGTTGGCAATAACTATGCTCAAGAAGCTTCAGGGTATGGTCCCACACGGGTCAACAACTATAATCCCACTACACAGGGATACAATCCACCACCTCCAGGTAAATACCATTCTGTATTAATAATAATAATAATAAACCATGCTTATTAAGCGCACTCCGTCGCAAGACCCCAGTGCGCTGAACAAAAACAAAAACAAAAGAAGAAAAGTACAAAATATGAACAAAGATACAAAACATTATAAAGTCATTTGCTGAAAGAGGTGAGTCTTGAGCGAGCTCTTGAATTGCTGCAGTGATGTGGCATTTCTAACATGAGATGGGAGCCGGTTCCAAAGTTCAGGAGATGCATGAGAGAATGATCTTTGGCCATAGGTGACAGTGTTAGTTTTCCTCCGTTGTAAGATGACAGATGCATTTGACCTAAGAGTGCGTGTGGGTTCCTTGATGGAAATAAGGTCGCATAAGTACTTTGGAGCCTGGTTATTTAGTGCTTTGTATGTCAAAAGCATAAGTTTAAAAACAATACGGCTCTCCACAGACAACCAGTGAAGATCTTTTAACACTGGGCTTATATGTACACGCTTCTTTGTCAAGGTTACCAACCGGGCAGCGGCATTTTGGATGCGCTGTAATTTGCTTAATTGAGAAGCTGGAAGTCCATATAATATACTGTTATTTGAGTCCAGACGAGAAGAGACAAATGCATGAACGAGTTTCTCAGTGCTATTACAGTCCAGATATCTGCGGATACGGCCAATTTTTCTGATAGCGTGTGAAGCGAGACGGCTGATGTTATTTACATGAGGGACTAAAGTGAGATGCTGATCAATGATGACACCAAGATCTTTTGCTTTAGTGACAGTATCAACGACAGAGTCACCAACGTTTATGGAGGGGGTGGGAACATTTTCAGAGTAGCGGGATGATAAATGAACAACCTCTGTTTTACTATCATTCAAGGCAAGCTTGTTCTTCAGTGTCCAGTTTTTAATCTCTTTGATGCAGTTCTCGAGTTCAGTTAGAGAAGGAGAGGTATCATCATTTGGATTCACACTGATGTACAATTGGGAATCATCAGCATAATACATACCACTAACTCCAGGGAAGCGTTTCACAATGTCTTCAATTGGTGACGAATATAGGGTAAAAATCTGCGGACCGGCAACTGAACCCTGAGGGACACCGCTGAGTAATTGATGAGGATCTGATTTAGAGTCAGCAATCTTAATCACTTGTTGTCGACCGCGAATGTACGAATCGAACCACCCGAGTGCATTGCCTGTTAAACCATATCTAATCTTATTATTATTATCATGGGTAGAGTTATGGCCCGTTTATACTTTCGTCATTGGGCATACGTCAACATCGGCATTGCGTGTCAACCTGTGGGCCGATATCCATCAACATCATGCGATGCCCAACAATGGGGACATGAACAGGCCTAAACAGGTTCAATGTAAGAGCCCACAAATGGGTAAACAGATGTACATAACAGTACATCAGGATACAATCCACCACCTCTAGATAAACGATATGTGTGGCGGTATGGGAAAACCCGTCGGAAGTCGCTAATGTTAATATTGAGATATCTGGGTCAAGCCAAATTATTCCTAACAAATGAGTTTCAAGTTAACTTTTCAACTTTGGTCCCAAGATAGGGATTAGACCTTTAACTTTAGTCCCCAGGAGATTTGTATGCAAAATTCCAGATGTAAAGTTTATTTTTAGCACTTTTCATAACCTTGGTAATTTTTGCCAAGAAATCAGAGGTGAATGAACTAAAATTTACGCCTTTTGAATCTTTTGAATTGAATTTTGAATTTGAAACTTAACATGCACCCCATTGAATTTGATATCTTTAGAAAGCTCTATTCATGCCCTGTTTGAAGATGTACATGCGCATTGATATTTAGGTCACATACTTTACTGCGCATCACATTTCTTCGAAGCAACAGGTCACTCAACCCAGTGGAGGAAACACCCATTTATCGCCAGTTATTTCCTAAAATGTCGACATTTTGGAATACAAACTGTTACTTCAAATAACAAGGAGTATTCATTGATTGAAATCAAGTGATATTTTATACAATTTTCTATGTTAAAGGTCTAATTGTGCCATAGTTGGCTGTACTTCACAGTATTGTGTATACATGTCATCAAAATCGAAGATGACGGCGCCCAATGAAAATGTTGAAAAAGTGAAGTTGCCCGAAATCTTATGGCCTTGGAGGGATAGATATGACCATGTTAACCATTTTTGAATTCCGACAATGCAATGTAAAGATTTTGAAAATGAAGAATTAAAAATTGGTAATAACATTGCAAACAAATTAGATTAATATCAAAAGTCCTTTTAACATGACAAGCTATTCTGCGTGATATTAACACATAGTTTTATTAAAGAAATTCAAAGATTTTATGTACGGAACTTTAACCTTTGAATTTTCAGTTTCATGTTTTATTGTTTCGTATATACTTGCCGTCTTTAAAAAACTATAACTGTAGTTCTAGATGGAATTTTTGAAAAATTTAAACAGTTCTGAAATCAGTAGAATATGTAGCTTGCTGACAAATAAAAAAAAAACCAAGTTGCTAGAAAATGACCATGTGAAGGGTTTTCCTATGCCACCACACATATACTGTCAAACACTGTGGCCCGTATTCTTGTACGTAGTTAAACATGGTTTTAAGCTAAACACGTGTCGAACTTCGACTTTAAACACGTGGTTTAACTAGACTTAATACTCAAAAATTTGTTTAACTTCAATACGTGTCTAACTCACTAAAAAGTGTCTAACTTTAAACTTGGGTATGTGGGTAGTTTAAGGCGCATTTAACTAAACTCATACACCAACTGTATGCCTTGAATAATCACTCAACCGTGCCTGCTGCAAGCTGACGTTCAGATCGTGTAGTATTAAAAATACATGTGCTTTTGAGGTATTCGGTCGATATCTATTTTAATCCATTAGGGCCACAACAAAAATAAATACCTGCATACAGTAACGCACAACAACTCTGGGGACGAGATTCGCAGAGTTTAAAACTGTGTTTTGTTAAACACATTGTTTAAAAGATATACTCACGTTTAGGTCAGGTCAGTTAGTCTGTTTTTTTCTTATTATTTTCCCTTGATAATGATCATAACAAATTCAAAAAAATCTATAAAAATTTTGCCGTTTTTTGACAATCAAACAATTTATTTTGGGTCAGTATTCATTTGCACGTGAAATTTTGTTTCACCAATTTCTAAAAAAATGGGTATGTCGGGGCTCGTACAATAGGGTTTCTTTTTTTCGCCGCCTTATCATATTAGTTTTGAGTCATAACTTCCACTGCATCCTTTTGTTTGATATCAGGTACCACTACAAATGGTCAGGGGCAGGGCCAGGGCCAAAATGTGGGATATTATAATGGTCAACAGCAGCAGCAGCAGCAACAGCAACAACAGCAACAGCAACCCATGCAACAGCAGCCCATGCAGCAACAACCACCTCAACAACAGCAACAGCAGCCGCAGCAACAGCCTCAGCAGGGTAATTATGGTCAGCAACAGCAACAAGTTCCACCTGTCCAGCCAGTTACCAACTATGCCGGTGCCAGACCAGCAGCAGCAGCTGTAGTACCACAAACACAGCCATTCCACCCGTATAGGCGCTGAAGTGTAGTGTGACAGTTGTTGTCATGATTTCTTGAACATAATTCCAATTAGAGAAGTGAAGAGTACTTGTTGCTTGTGGGAATCCTGTAGCAATGGACATAGTTGCCTATGAATGGACACTGAATTGTTTGCCATCAAATGGTTGGTCCTACCAGGAGGAATGAACTGTAGATTAAGGTACATGCCCTTCGGGAGGAAAGTAGACCATCCATGGATATCACATAAACCATTTTTTGAAAGAAAATGTAAGCCATACATATACCATTGATTTGATTTTGCCTGATTTTGGGCCAGGTTAGGGTATGTTGCAGAAATGCGTTTAAATTTGACCTATAACACACACACAAAAAAAAGAAGTAGTTTATTGATATGCTTGATGGTTGCAAATGCAACCAATAAGCCTCATCGCCAATCGAGAAAAAAAATCCATTGATTATCCTTTTCTGATGCATTGTGGAATAAAAAGGGGGCATATTTTGCCTCTTTTCAATCCCACAATGCAACAGAATAGGATAATCAATGGTTTTTTTACTGATTCGCGATAAACCTTATGTTTGTGGCATGTGTCGGTAGAGCCATGCATACTGAGATAGAATTATGTTGAAGAAACAATGATAGCAACTGTGTGTAAGACATCCTATTACAGTAAAGTGTATTGATTTCCTGTACAACAGGATTCCTCCTTGCAGGTATAGGCTGCACACATTACAATGTGAAATGATCACAATTCTCCATGGTTTGATTCATGTGTCCACAGATACCGATATCAAACTGTTATTTCAGTTGCACTAGAATTGGTGTTATCAGCATTATTTGGAATTTCCCAATGACAAGTTTGAAAGTCATTCCAAATAGCTCCATAACAAACATTGCCAAGGACTTGCCAAAAATCAGGTTGCTACAGATAATATGACAATGAATCCAGCAAATTGATGCTTCAACTGTTTAAGCGGTTTGTGTGTCATATCAACTGTTCTAGCGGTTTGCGTGTCATATCAACTGTTCTAGTGGTTTGTGTCTCATACTCCATTTCAGCAACTGAAAATATCAGGACCGGCGACAGAAAGTATGTAATGGTTTTGGGGCGTGTTCACACTATAATTTCTATCCGGGTCACAAGTTTATCCGGATTGATAATCAAGTTCATACTACGGTCGATGCAGATAATATCCGGACTGTATGCAGATTGAAACCTGCATTTTTCCAGTTTTAATCCGGATCATTTTTGTTACCACAAATTCCTGTTCATACTAGGCTTTTATCCGGATATTATCCGGTTTTATCCTGGAGGTTGGGAAAACTTGCTGTAATGTGAACATGCCCTTAGTTTCATGAGTGAATTATAAACTCCTGCATACCTCTATAGCAATGGTGAATGATGATATTTCACTTTGTAATGTTTTATTATGATGATACCTCTTGTCTTGTTCCATGTACCTCTCTAGGCCTTGGGGAAAGAGTTTTAACTGCAGGGCATATTTAAGAATACTCAGGGGATTTTATTGGTAGAGTAGATAGCATTGTGATTACATGATGTGATTGCCAAACACCAAATTGAAAGATGAATGCACCAAAGCCTTTCAAAGAATAGCTGCCAAGTGTAATGTGTACTTGATTTAATGTATGCATGTGTATCGGATACTACATATTACACAAAGCAGCATTTATTGTAAGGGCTTAGTAGCACTTCTCCTTCAAAATATCAGACATGCGTTGTTGAAAACTATAGTACTTTGTTTGAATTGACGAGAGTGGAGTTGTCAATTTATTTCCTAATTAGTTTTGTTGATATCTGTAAAGTTTAACATTTTTTACATCAATTGTGTAAGATTCCTGATCGGCCCCAGAAAAGTGTAATTAATATTGAAAGGCATACGGGTATAAGTAGCTTGGTGTTGATAACTACTATGGGTTTACTAATATCTCAGGATTGGTACTGAGTCTACTATTCAATATTGATTAAAGGTGGTGACCCGATTTCAGCCAAATATTTTCACTAAGACGACAAAAAAAACACCTGTTCTATGTGCTTGTCCGACATAACATATTAAATATATATATAAAAAAAATAGAAAATGTTGGGGAAATTATTGCATAATTTTTTATTTAAAAAAAAAATGAAATTGTTGAAATATTTTGAAATTCTTTTAAATTTCGAAAATTGCTGACAATTTACCAAAATGTCCTGAAATGTTTGGGACAACAAAAATAACCGACCC
The DNA here is from genome assembly GCA_035610835.1 of Ophiura sarsii. Classification (NCBI taxonomy): domain Eukaryota; kingdom Metazoa; phylum Echinodermata; class Ophiuroidea; order Amphilepidida; family Ophiuridae; genus Ophiura; species Ophiura sarsii. The sequence continues at coordinate 22,411,484 of CM069452.1, read as the reverse complement.
TACCTGAGAGGTCCGTTTGCTCTTAGAACATGGTTTTCTCAGTCGCTTAAGTGTTTACTAATCTATAGTAAAGGCACATCATAAATTCAGTCATATTTCAAATTTGAGTTAAATTGCTCCAGTAGTTTATGATAGAAACAAAAATGTGATTTGAAATGTTCCCAGTCTTAAAATACTTGGGTGGTTAACCAATTTTGGAGGTAATTGTAATTCACTACGTTTTCACTTGTGATTGTAGCATCTAAACAAAACATATGCAAATGTTGCAGGGGTGATGACTGATGAGAGAAAAATATGGGCTTCCCTCTAATACCAAAATCTTAATTTCGAGAATAGTAATAGGCTTTCTTCTTCTACCAAAATCTCAATTTTTATGGGAAAAAGTGAAATTAATCGGGTCGCACACCTTTAAGTGTATTTTCAGACCAAATGTGTTTATATCAATTTAGAAAGAGTCAATTTGTAATGTTGTCAACAAATTAGGAATGCCTGATATCATAGACAGTTTAATATTTTATAAACTTGATGGAACTGTAGGTTTTTGCTTGGAAATGTAAATCTCCATCAGCTTTTTGCCATAAATAGAAAATATATGTGCCAAACAGACCTTATGATTGTTTATTATGATTTTATGCTGCAGTAACTTACAAATTATGATATTATTAGTCCTGTACGTGCACATTACATGGCTTTAGATAAAATGCCATTTTAACCATGGGATTTGCCTTAAATTTGAAATAGAAGTATGTTAGAAAGAGCATGTAAAGAGTAGTAATGTTAATATTAGGTCATGAACGTAGAAGAAAAGAGAATGTTGATAATCCATGTTTTGTAATATATAACCTTCTCCAAGGCCTATGCTTGCTTGTTTGTACCTCACAGAGTATTAAGACAATATTGTGTTTGCTGATCCCTACCGGATATACGTATGTGCACAAAATCACAGAATGAGTTGTCAGATGTATACTCGTCCAAAGAAGTTCCTTGCCACTCATTGAAGTTCAAATATTGAAGTTCAAATATTGAAGTTCAAATATTGAAGTTCAAATATTGAAGTTCAAATATTGAAGTTCAAATATTGAAGTTCAAATATTGAAGTTCAAATATTGAAGTTCAAATATTTCACATAAATATTTAATATAAATTAAACAATTGCATGTCAAAATAAGCAGACAATAATTCTCTATCATGTCTGTATGAAATTAAGATGTACGCATTCATGCATGGCTGAGCACATTCATTAAGCAATGGTAAGGTTCATATTGTGTTCAATCATTCACATTAACATTTGAATGGAGGGATTATCCAATGTTTTGCAATCTTCCACAGACCTTGCCATTGTCAAGTGAATGGGATCTGCCATGCATGAGTGATCATGTGTAAATTCCATGTTAAGCTGTTAGAGGATTACTTTCTGCTTATTTTGATATACAATTATATATATTCTATGAAATATTAATTTGAAATATTTGGACTTTACTAAGTGGCAAGGAAATTCTTTGGACGAGTGTATTATAGTAGTTACAGAATTGTACAACGTTTATTCTGTTCCGGGGGCAGCAAACCGATATTGCCATGTATTGATAGATGCGTCATAATGACAATAATCCTATGGATGTTGCGTCATTGGTTGGATCCATATTTTTTAATGGTATATTATACAGTATGAAAAGGTTGTTTGTTCTCTATGTCACATGCATGCATTATTCAATACTTTGTCAAATGTCAAATGTTTGTTATTATGTCATTTCTCCTGTAATGTCCACAGAACTTTGGCTGGTATGATTTTATTAAAAAACATTATATTGTTTTAGATTTCTTTTAAAATTATTTTCTTCCAACATTTTATTTTTGTTCAATTCCTCATTTTCGTATTTGAGGTTCTGCTCCATAAGCATTTTCTCATCATCGTTGTGTTGTGAAATATCTATTTTATAAATCCTGACTTCCAAAACATTTCATTGAATAAAGCTGAGGATCCTGATTTTCAATCGGGTGTTTTGTTTTCTAGTGTATCATAAATAATTTCAGGGCTGGAACTTCAGATTTATAACCAGCCAGTCGGGCAGGTAACGCACAAATTACATGCCCGACAGAAATTCCACCGCCAGTGTAACTCACTTACACTTTGAAAATGTTTACCTGCCGGACTGGCAGGAACTTTTGTACCTTAACCCGCCCGACGCAAAAGTTACCTTCTTTGGGCTGGTGGGCGGGTGCTATTTCCAGGCCTGAATAGTTTTAAATTTGAGTGAAATTACTCTGGTGGTCCTAATGATTAAAGCAACAAAAAAAATGGTTGAAACTTCCAGCGTGGTATAACACATTGAGAGATAATTTGTTGCATCTAAAGGATATACTGCAAGTCTGAAAATGTCTTAAATTTTGCTAGGGGAATGGGGGAAAATATGGGTTTTCTCCTGATTCCAAAATCTTTATTTTGAGGGGGAAAAGTGAATTAGATCACGTCATGCCCTTTTAACAAATCTTTATATTTTATACCACCGTCTATAGGCTTCTGTATGCCATAGAGCCGCTATGTTGCTTAATCTTAGCTAAATGTATGCTTTTGAAAAATACACAAAATAACAAAGCGAAGCTATTGCATTGGGTACATCTTATGTCAACTGTATTACTTGGTTTAAAGATGCACTTTACAGGGGTCCAGCAATTTTGTTTAGAACTATGTGGTAAACAATGCAAATTGATTTTGTTTTATACTCTCGATTCTAAAATGAGCTCAAATTGAGTCTGTAAATTGGTATCACTAACATAACAGCATGTTTCTGTCATAGCTTGTTATGGTTAAAAAGGTTTGTGATTCACAATGTTGTACCTGTCATACCTAAATGTTTGTATTCGAAAAATCAAAAGTATTTTGTTTCTATTATGTGCCTCAAATTGTATACTTCAATTCTTTAAAAAAAAGGAAAACATTTTATTTGTAAATTTCATGATTTTAAAAGGTATTGCATGGAAAGGTCTTGTATTTTTGCATAAATGAATAGAACTCTGTTTCATGTACTGTGTACATTGGCTTTATTGACCGAATGTATGTTGAAAATAAAAATGTGACAATTGGGGAAAAGGAAATTGTTTCTTTGATGAATCATTATAAATTGTGCATATACAACAATAGGCTACTTCAATGTCTACCTCTGCATATATGTGACACGATCAAGAGGAATGAGTCGGATGTCGACCCTGGTCGAAAATGAGTTTTTAATACAGTTTAAAAGAAGACACTTAAAGCTTTCAGGAACTGAAAACCCATGTCAATACGACTTTTTGTTTTAAAGTTATGTCAAATTATGTACTTGAACTTCCATCAAAACTTATAGATACCCCTCGCACTAAATTGGCTATATCTCAATTTATGATTCCCCGACATCCGACTCATTTCTCTTGATTGCGTCACATATGTCAGTGCATATTCCAGTGAACCCACCTTATTGTCACACTGGCATATACCCAGGCAGGGCTGGAACTTCAGATTTGTTCAAACCAGCCAGTTGGACAGGTAACTTACAGAAATTCTGGCCCAACAGAAATTCCACCAGCCCCTGTAACACATTTATGAGTTTGACAAACTTCACCCACCCAACGCTAAAGTTACTCACTATGGGCAGATGGGTGGGTGCTATTTTCAAGCCTGTACCCAGGTGATCAAAGATGAATTGCCACAAGGTCACTGCACAGATGTGCAGGGATGTATGTATGATACCAGCACAACAAAAAGTGTTTTCCAAGTCTTCACAAACTTATGTGACTAAATGCCACAAATGGCAACTTTACCAACACATTCTCCAAAATATGTCCCTTCCTGTTAGTGATTACAGGAAATAATATCTTATATAGGGATAATTGGGTAGGGATAACAGCTGGAGTAGCTGCAGTACCCCCTTGGTATAATCAAAACTTGTGCAAAATCTTCCTTTGCCTCCCTATACTAACTTTAAAAGGCACCCCAAACCTAAGAGAATGTTTTATCCGAGCAAAGACAACTTGCACCAATACCCTAAACCTAATAATATCCAATAGTGGCTGACCATGCGAAGTGCAGAGGATGACAACTCCAAAACTGACATTTGTGATGCGATCTGTGAAAACCCGCCACTTGGTGGCATTTTTCATATTGGAGATATTTATATCATAAGAAAGCTAAAACTGTGCTGATTACAGAACTGTTTCGATCAGTTTTCTACGATCACTACAAAAAAAGTTATGAGTGAATGATGAGTGTGATGTCATCAAAAGCTACAAATCATGAAAACAGGCCCAAAAAGATACATAATTCAATATAATAACATTATAAGGTTAATAATAAAAGTGACGTAAGTAAGTTTTTGAAGGTGAAATTTCATGAAAGATGATGACACAAAGTAATGGAAACTAATTTTCTTTAAAAAAATCTATAAAAAAAAAAAAGTTTTTTTATTTATTTTTATTTTTTATTTTACCCATAATCCCTAGTTCACATTTTGCGACATCCGACGGGTTTTGTCAGATCGCATCACATTTGCACTAAGGCGACGAAAAACGAAACATTGTTCTATGGGCTAACGGACCTCTCGTCTACAATTTGAATGTGGTAAAGAATACCTTTGAATTTTTGAAAGCAACAAAAGCACGCTAAAGTATTTAACTGTAGAATAAACTAAATTTACAAAACAATGTCAACATTTAGATTTTACCTTCAGATTTCACAACCAAAAAGTCCACCCCATACTAAAAGTATACTTCAAATTCAAAGGGCCTGGAATTCCTTGATTCCATGATCAAGATCAAGCAAATAAATGATTTTTTGAAATTCAAAAAGGCCCCCTTTCTTCCCCCTTTTCTACACTTCCCTCACCCCCTTCCTGAGACAGTTTATTTTCAATATATACCTATACACTATAATTCAATACAACTTTGTACACAGGTAAGACGTGGTTTAGTTTTCTGGTCTCATTCAAGTATGACTATTTAATAACATTGTGCTTTATTCACAAACATCACTGTTTTTGTAAATTGAAAACATTTTATAGAATTAGAAATAAAGACTGATTTTATTAATAAATCACTGCTCTCACTTCATTCACTTTCACTTCATAAGATCCCCAAACTCACTTTGATCCCAATCAATCAATCAGCCGTGTGTTCAAGGAACACAATTCTGGGCAAAATAATCTTGTTTTGTTTGGTCACGGCTCCGGCATACGAGCTGTTTTTAAGGGGATTAAAAGAAAAACAGTTCGTTCAGCAAAAGGCGAAAAAGGTGGAGTCCTTCCTGTGGATTTTCCGTGAAATGTTAAGGTTTCCGCTGTCCATTACAAATATTCACAATGTTGCATGTTACAGTGCCAACATACAGACAGGTTGCAACGGAAGATGAACGGCCATATACGGTAAACCCCCGTTTAATTGAGCTAGTTATTAGTACTAATTTATTTTTAAAATAATAAGCTTTAAACTAATAAAGTAGGGATGTTCATATCATTGACTATAATAGAGGGCGACATTTTTTGGGAAAAAAGTTGACCACAATTCTCACGGTCGCGGTTGTTGATAGACCATTTCAAATTGAGATCGGAAATCTTCGGAAAAACAGGTCACGTGGAGTAGGTGCGTTGCGCGTTCTTCGCAACAGTTGATCGCATTCACAGTCTTGTCCTAGTTGGTTGTCCGCCTAGTGATTTACAATGTTTACATACACGCGTGCACACATGAGAAGTAAAACGATGAACGAGACTATTTTGTTTTTTTATCAACAATGGAGTTGACGGGTAAATTCCAAATGTATAGAGCAGACGGTAAAAAGTGAAAATATTACCCCAAATCTCTTTCATCTCACCGTTTTTGTTACTGAAATGCCGCAACATCAACTTTGTGAGGGATACAATCTATCACCAACACCAGCGCAATCTACCAGACGGGCGAACGGGTGAAAAACACGTTTGTTTTTCTCCGGCACATGGCCATGACCGGTCAGGAGCTGACAGGTCATGGAACCGAGTGTCAAACACTCGGCTAATCGGAAACATTCGGAACCGATCGTATATTTTCGGATTTGAAATGGTCTATAACTGGAGTGAAACTCAGCATGGAGTGTGTCTGGGGTGCTGGGAAATATGTCTTTTATAAATTGTTTTTGACCCGATACATTTAATTTTATTCGAGACACAGAGCTCTGTAGAACATTATTATTGGTAATATTTTCAACAAAGAAACTTTTTATAACGAGCAAGTTTGCAATTAAGTGTGATTTTGTTTACTTCACCCATCACCGTAAAGCAATCTTTCACTCCAGGGAGTAACTTGGTCTTGGAGCAGCCGTAATTGACCAATCAGGTGCCAGTATTCCATTCTGTGACATCATTGCGACCGTGAGAATATGTAGAAAACTCCATGTTTACCTCTTTTAAATACAGCGATGTAGTGCGATGTGGCTAGGGTGTATTCACTGATGTCTAAGTAACCCCACACAAGCAGCTGGACATCATGAAAGTAAACCCTTAATTACCTAAAATGGTTTTAAAATGTGCATGACTGGCCCAGTTTTCAGCATATGAGGCAAACTACTTTTGGTTATAACTTTTTTATTATTCAGCATGCAGACAAGGTTGAACCATCATTTTTTATTGTAAAGTAGCCTACTTTGTTTCCATGTAATCCATTTTCAAAGAGATAATTTTATTTTCAAAATTTTATGAACATGCCTAACTAAAGCCAAAAGGCATTATGTGATCTTTTTCAGGGAGTGCCCTCTATTCATGATTATTTTTATTCATGATTTTTTTTAGAAAGTAGGTTTTCTGCAGATTTATATTTCGGATCATAAATCATGAATATATTCCAAGTTACAGAGCGATACGATTCCTAATTAGGCCTACCTCAAAATCATGGTTTTATAGAGTGAATGTAGTCTTTGTAGAGTAAAAATAAGTTGTCGACGCAGACTCCGACACTGCAGTTTATTTTCACTCTAAAACCATGATTTTGAAGTAACTGCAAGAAAATCTGCTTTCAATTTTTTTTCAGAGGATTGCGGGCGTTTCTTGGAAAAGATTGCATAATATACCTTTAAAAAGGACACTAAGAGTAAGAGATGTGTTGGACTGATCAGCATTTTTGAATCAACGTTTTGTTGTACAAAGAGGGCTGATTTTTCTTAATCCTTATTATAGGCCTAGGTGTAAGTTCATACATGTAATGATACAATTGTAAAAATATACCAATCCCAGTTTTTATCATCATTGAGGGTGCAGCCACCAATCAGCATTTTACGTCAGACAGTGTCCCCCTGCAGCACGCGTGATAAATAACGCGAACCATATTTACATAGGGCGTTTTTAAGAAAAGGTTCAATAAATAGCGATGGTATTGTTTTAATCAAGTTTTGCTGTGTTTTTGTGAGTAGAAACAAAAATAATGGTAATTTTTAACTTGATCATCTTGACTTCTGAAGTAAATTGATTTAAAACAAACATCTTCAACACTACTTTAAAGGGGCATTGAGGGATACGTATGGGAGTGCGCCTCAATTATCCTGGAAATCAGTTTTTTTGCATCAAAGTAATACGGTACCGTACTTAGGCATTTATATACTAACTACCATCTGAAACAGTTTTACCAACTTTCGCCGTTTATCATATAAAATTTCATGATTTTCTTAGTTTCGATGCATGATCATATCGAAACTACAATTCCGGAAATAACTGTTGAACCACTTTGAGGACTTCGTTGAAATCAACCCCCCAGTCCCCCCATTCAATGTTGTTCGGAACCGTTTCATCACCACGGTCGTTGGGACCCTCAACATTGATTGGTGGGGGCGGGGGAGGGATATCACTTAGTAGATAGCTCAAGCTCCCCACACAAGATTGTTGCAAAATCAACGCTTGAAAATAGTCCCTTAAAGTGGGATATTAGCAAAGAAATGGACCGTGTGGTCCAACACCAATTTTCCTGAATTGTCTGAATGAAATCCAAAAAAAATCATCTGATTTTACATTTTTAGCCACAACTTTTTTATTTGTAAGTCTTTTTTGATCAAATTTTCAGTAAATAGTGATTTATTTTTATTTTAATTTTATTTATTCACGGTATAAAAATAGCCAGCAGGCAGCATAAGCTGAAAAAGCCGGCTTTACAATAAAAATATATATATAAATATCAAAAATACATGCATAAAAATATTGCAACGAAATACAGACATCAGCTAAATACATTAATTATCCAAAACGCCATTGAGCTTTTTTATGATGTAAGGAATGGTGGATTTTTGGTATTTGTTGGTATTGCACAATGGTTGAGGAAATATGTTGCTGCGACGGAGGTTGTGGTTAATCGATCTCTTCTCTGGGAGAAGGTGGCGATGTCTTTCAGAGTTGAGGACCTGCTGACCAAATTTCAAAACTAATTCTTCCCTGCGATCGACAAGACTGGTGATGTTTAATTCGCGAAGCGCAGACTCGTAGTCTTGATATTTGTTGCCAAGGATGATTTTGCAAGTGCGCTTTTGAATCCTTTCAATTTGGTAGCTTTGATTTTTGGTAAGCGCAGGATGCCAGACAGCACAAGCGTATTCCAGAATTGGTCGGATATATGTTTGAAAGATGGTCAGCATGTCCTCAACTGGGGCAGCATGTTTACGAAGAGAATATAACATAAATAAACTTCTACTGGCACGGGATATCATATTTTTGACTTGGATGTCCCATCCCAGATTGTTTTGGATTTCAAGACCAAGTAATTTCATGTGATCAACAACTTGCAGGACCTCACCACCAAGAGAAAGTTGTGGAAGCAAGACAGGTTTTTTTAAAAAGTTTACATGCAAAACATGACATTTGGTTGGCTTAGGCAGCATATCGTTAACCTTACACCAATCATCTAAAGCATTCAGATGGTGTTGGAGCTGATGATTGTTTGTTTTAGAGTTAATAATTTAACTTATGCTATGAATCTCCTGATATACCATCATCAAGAGGTGTCTACCGTACTGAATTAGGGACTGGTCATATTAAATACCTTAAACCTGCATATTTGCTCCTATTATTCAAGGAAGCCTGACTTATTTATTTTAAAACAGCATCTGATACCCCGATAAATACGAGAACATTATAAAATATGATTTAAATACAACTTTGACGGTTCGTGCGTGGCGCTCGACCTAATCCCATGCGTATCCCTTGGTTACAGCTTGCGCTACGCGTTTGCATAAACTTCGAGCATAGCACTCGACTTTGTTACCAAGAAATAACATGAACAATTAGATGGTAACTAACATTGCGGTTCATTACATATCAATACAGGCCAGATATGAATAGGTTCAGTCATTACATTCATCGTTCGTGTACAGATCATGATTAACAATATATACGTCTCGCGCGCAGCGCTCCACACGCCACGCGCACAGCGATCGACACTCTTCGTGCACATCGATTGACGTGACACGCCTCGCGCATATCGCTCCAAGCGGCTCGGACATAGCGCACGACAATGCTCGCGTAGCATACCGCGGCAATCATTTATTACAGAATTATTACATTTATAACATTATAATAACAAGGCCAAAGCTAAAGACAGAGAATTATATTAAATAGCATCGTCCACAGTGGTATAAACATTACATTGTAGGTAATTCGCCGAACCCTGTCTTTGGAATTCTAATGACGCGGTGATGGACAATCGTTACATGGTTGTCCGTATTGAATTGCACGCGTGTACACGATTGTCCGTCTAAATTAAATAGATAATAGGAGTTAGTTCTATTATTTATCGGGGACAATCGACCGATGTGCATGCTTTTCAATGGATGGAATACTCTGATAGTACGAGGGCATGGTTCTGAATAAAAAGACGCTATAAGGCGTTACTATGAAAGGTGTATTGTGAATCAGTGCTAATTTCTAAAGCCGAAGATAATATGACTCTTGATTTGGCTTGATATTGCATAGATGGGCGATTAGCTCAATCGGTTAGCGCGTTGGCCTATTCATACTTACGGGGCAGAGACACGGGTTCAAATCCTCATGGTGGGAGCCATTGGTGTGTTTAATAATGTATTAATATAACATTTTCGTTATTCGCGTGGCTCATTAACTTGTTTATTTTATTCATCTGTTTGTCACATATTGTTTTTGTTTTTTCTCTCTTTTGGTTTTTGTTCTTCTTTATTTTTGAACTTTTTTCGGTGGTTGTTGTTTGTCTTTCTTTCTCTTTGTCTACCACATGTAAAATGACCAGTCCGTCACAATGCATTTCGTACTTTTAATGCATTTATTAAACACGGAAGATAAATAATAACCGTCACGTTAAGTAAATGCAAAGAAAATACAATCATTCCATGACTTCAATGGCAAATACAACGCTACAATAATTGACACAATAGTTATTACTTTATAGCGTCTATAATGCGGTTGTGACCGGTCCCTTATCAAAAAAGAAACGCATTGCGATAACAAAAAGGATTTTAATTGATTGTTGCATAATAAACTACTGTCATATAATTAGTTTAAATAATGAATTTCACCCGTTGCACCCTATGTAAGACTACGTGGAACACTCGCGCATTCCATGGGCCATAATCACGCATGAAATGACCAGTCCCTAACAATGTACGTGTCGTATTTACTTTATCTTTACCATATATAATAAGTATATACATATCTTGCCACTCTCCAAATTAGAAGATTATGCAATGTATAGAAGACGAGTTATTCCCTATAGACAGTTGTCATATTGAGTGATTTACCATACAAACGGGCCATAATCACGCATAAAATGACCAGTCCCTAACAATGTAAATGTCGTATTTACTTTATCTTTACCGTATATAACAATTATATACATATCTTGCCACTCTCCAAATTAGAAGATTATGCAATGTATAGAAGACGAGTTATTCCCTATATAGACAGTTGTCATATTGAGTGATTTACCATACAAACGGGCCATAATCATGCATAAAATGACCAGTCCCTAACAATGTAAATGTCGTATTTACTTTATCTTTACCGTATATAACAATAATATACATATTTTGCCACTCTCCAAATTAGAAGGTTATGCAATGTATAGAACACTAGTTATTTCCTATAGACAGTTGTCATATTGAGCATTTACCAATAGCCTCAGACAATTCCGGAAATAACTGTTGAACCACTTTGAGGACTTCGTTGAAATCAACCCCCCAGTCCCCCCATTCAATGTTGTTCGGAACCGTTTCATCACCACGGTCGTTGGGACCCTCAACATTGATTGGTGGGGGCGGGGGAGGGATATCACTTAGTAGATAGCTCAAGCTCCCCACACAAGATTGTTGCAAAATCAACGCTTGAAAATAGTCCCTTAAAGTGGGATATTAGCAAAGAAATGGACCGTGTGGTCCAACACCAATTTTCCTGAATTGTAGGTGCTGAATTTGGAAGTTATGCTATCGTTTTACTCACGGACTTTCGTGGCAAATCTCAAGCCGGAAGTGCATTGATTTGCTTATTTGGCATGAAGGCGATGTTGGAATTGTATGACATTTTGGATTTGGGCTATGTTGATGATTATCTTTACATTATTGGCTCATTTAGTATATCGATACATCTCTCAATGCCCCTTTAAGTTAAAGTTAAAAAGCTTTATTAAAAACATATAAATAAAAGTTAAAATAAATAAAAGCTTACTGAATTTATCCGAGGGGGGGGGGGGGGGGCAGTCAAACATAATGTTGTACACATGCGTGACCAAAAAAACGCGTAAAAAGGGGTGTTTTTTCAGTGTTGGAACGCATCACGCGTATAAGGGTATCAAAAACGCTGATTTTCAAAAAAAAAGGGTGGCTTAAAATCCCGGCTTAAAATACAGGTCGAACGTGTTTAGGGTAACTTATTTTGTTCCCCCGTTAAATAGACAAAACTTGTTTAGGGGTCATATTCTGGCAAGAACTTGTTTAGGGGGTCAAAATTTGCAAGGAAAGCGCGCTAAAAACTTGTTTAGGGGGTAATTTTGCTTGCAGGGTAAAACTTGTTTAGGGGGTGTCTGGAAAAAATTTGGTCACGCATGTGTACACCATTATGTTTGACTGGCCCCCCGCCCCCCCCCCCCCCCCCCCCCCCCCCCCCCCCCCCCCCCCCCCCCGGAATTTACTACTATGTTGTTTTGTAGGTGATCTATCTGGTAGGCCCTACTTACATGTACTAGCGGGAGTCCTGCTAGTATAGTAATAAGCCATATATCTTGTCACCATATCAATCAAGTCATTTTCAGAACAGCTGGTACATTCAACACACAAACTACATTGTACATGCAGTCTAATACTTTAATGAACTCCAAACTGACAAGCCTCTTTACACAGCAGGGAATAAGAGTGTGGGCATGCATGTATGCTACAGACGCAATGTGTGCATAGTGAGGCATAAATAATACCAAAATCTCCCACATATGCCTAATAAAGAATAGGGCCAGGGGGAAAACCATCAAACTCCCACTTTTTACATCCACCGTACATTTTTTTCAAAAATAATGTCCATTTACCAACAATCAACAAATTGCATGAAGTGTGTATTCTAGACCTTGTTAAGTTTGAATTTAGTTTTGAATAAAAAATGATGGCTTGACAATTTAATAAGAAATATATATAAACATGTAAAAGCGCAACATAGCTGCCTCAAAAAGCATCTTTTCCAAAATCAGGCAGCATATTTATAGTGCTTTTAACCCCCTGAGAACTACCGGCCGATTGGTCAGAAAGATGGATACATCATTTCAGGGGCGGCGCCAGGATATTTTCATAGGGGGGGCATACATGAAAAATCAGTGACGTGCGAAGCACCAAGGTGCGAAGCACCGCGCGCCGCGCTAGCGCGGCCAGGGGGGAGTCTGAGGGGGATGTGCCCCCCTCAGCGTTCGAAAATTTTTCAATATTCGAACCCATTTGGTGCGATTTGGTGTGTACTTTTGATTGTTTTTTGGATGAAAAGCCATCATTTCATTTCAAATCAATATTGGCTTTTTATCAAAATTTTCCGACCATGATTTTTCATACCTTTTTAGACGTTTCGATTCCCCCCCGATTGACGCGTTGAAATTTGAATGAATAAATTATATAAAACCTCTTCATTTCCCCGAATAAGTGTAATCCCTACCCCACCCGAATGACTTTAGTGCTGGGCTGCCTGTTTCCTGAAAACATGCGCGCGTAGCGCGTGATTTATTTTCTATATGATCAATTCTGGCTACTATATATATTTTGTTTTGAGATGGGCTTTTAGAATGATATTTCTCATTCTATTTGTATAAGAATTTGGTTTCGATTTCCTCGACTGACGCCTTAAAATTTAAAATATATAAATCCTTTGAATTCCCCCGAATAAGGTGTATTTGCCTGAATGATAGTCAAGGCCCAAGGGTGCGTCATCACATTATAAGGCTACAAAGGTTCTTTACTACATCATTACATTTGAAAGCTAAAATAATATTCCAAACCTCATAAATATTCAAACCCAAATATGAACAAATTCAAAGTATACGACCACGTTCTTCTTTCAAATACAATATGTTTTATTTCAATATGCATTACAGGGTGCACCTGCACTTTTTACGGGTATACGCGCTTTTCATGCACGATATAAAGAGCGATTGACATGATCATGATCATTAGAAATTTTACAGCAAAGTTGAACTATCACCATAATTCAATATAAATAATAACCTCATAACAACATAACATTAAACAATGAGCAGCATAGCACTTTTACACATTATACAATAGCAAAATCACAACTATCTAACCTATCAAATGTCAGTGTTCTTCGTTATAACAATACGGCACTGAGCAGTTCAAGCGTTGTTACACATTATACCATAGCAAAATCACAACTATCAAGTCATGCGTTCCATAAAATTATGACAACATAACAATTTAAATGATGATACATATAGCGCAACAATGGACCGATGGGGCAGTGCTATTATATAGGCCTACTAAGCTAGAAAAGGGAGAAGCATGTTGATCAAGCTACGATGTACTGCAACCAACTGGATACTTTTGGCTAAACATCATAGGGAGAAATTATCATGCAATAATATTACGAAACAATACAGTTGTCGGTAAGATTTTAAATATCTTTGTCGGTAAGATTTCAAATAACTGTATCGATAAGATTTTTAAATAATTTTGTCAGTCGGACTTTAAATGTCCAGATCTCTCTGAAACATATACATAGGCCTACATTAACAAATTCATATGAGAAGACGGTGTTGAGTGTTTCATCGACTGTAAACTGGAAACTACGCTAAAAGAGACTTGTCCATTAAGTCTAGTGTTCATAGATGATAAAATTAATCTTTAAAAAGGAATTCCATTCTCCTCGGACCTTTTCTAGCAAAAGCGTCGATTACTTCTTCAATGTCTATCTGTATGTCTCGGTTTACATTAATGATTAGCAGGGATGACATGCGTGTTTGCTCCATTGTGGATCGCAGGTAAGTTTTTAATAACCGAAGTTCACTAAATGACCGTTCAGGGGAAACACTAGTGAGGGCGAACGTTAGGGCAATTTTGAGGAGCGTAAATATGTTGGAGTAAGTAGTTTCCATTTTACACTCGATTAAGAGTTTGGTGAGGTCGATGATGTTAGTCTCTTCATTTTCTGTTATTTTTTTGGTAACCCAATCCTTAAACTGCTGGTATTCTGTTTCTAAAAGAGACGCGTTAATATCGGAATTGGGCTCCGCTCCATATATTTCAGAGAGGGTCTTTAGGTGAATTATAGTGCTAGGGTCGTCTTTGAACAAACATATATTTGAAAATATACCAAAAGCTGACGTGAGCTTGCCATTTTGTCCTAGAATACGGCGTTTAAAGTCGGTCAGAAGCTCATCAAGACAGGAAAAATACAAAGTTCGCCGATAGAATGTTTCCACATCCTCCCCTTCTACATCTCGTCTGCTTCGTTTCACCGATGTTGGTACTGGAAATCCATCTTGTTCGGCTTTGGATATGGCCTTTTGCAAGAGCTCAGAAAACTTGCTTTCACCTCGTAGAATTGTCAGCTGTTTATAAGTAGATTCAGCTGTAGCATGAAATTCCAATAAATTAATATGAGGTGATTGCAGATATTTGGCAAAAGAATTGGTCACTTTCAAAATGTCATTAGCTATTATGAGTGACAAAATAAAATCAAACGAAGCAATACTGGATAATAGGCCCGATGCATCCGTTACGGTGTTATGATCCATACCTTGAGAACACTTCAGATATTCAAGAGAATCTCCGACAACACCAGACAAAATACAATACGACTCTATTGCAGCCATTCTGCTCCCCCATCGGGTTTCAGAGAGGCTTTGCAATCTCCGTTTTTTCTCATGATTAGACAGTTGTGATTTTGCTATATGATCTAATAATATGGCATTACGCTTCGCTCCTTTGAAAAATATGTGGAGCTTGTCAAGTATTCCAAACATATTTCGAATGTAAGTGTTCCTACATGAGCTAACAACAGCTAGGTTTAACGCGTGGGCATGGCAATGAGTAAAGACCGCTTTGGGCTCAATCGCTCGTATTTGCGTTTGCACGCCAGTCCGTGATCCCGCCAGCTGCGTATAGCAATTAAATGTAGTAATCACTCGTTTTATACCTGGGGTTTTATACTCCAGTACACGCGTGTAGCGTGCTCCTGGCATTCGCCGGGCTAGCACTGGTATCGTGCTTTTACCCAATACCCCGAATATAAACCTACATGTACGTAGGGGTGGATCCGCTCATGCCCCGCTCTACTCGTCATCATGGTCAGGTCATGAAGCTGGTAGACCCACCCAGCGTGTGGTGTCTACGGCCAGAAACACGTGTTGGATAAAATATACGGGAATAAATATTCGTATAATCTTGTACAATGTAAATTAAACATTTCATTTGTGTAATTTTCAAACTTCGACCAACCCATTTTATTTTTAGCGAACTCTTTCAAATTTGGTGATAAATTCTGAGCATGAAGCTAATGTAGGCTTAGGGGAAGAGAACTCCCAACTCCGTATATCAAAAATAATATGATAGACCCTGTTAAAAAAACGATCGGGTATATTCTTGAACCGAACAAAGTAGTTTAAATATGAATGTTGTTTAATATCCGTCGTTTTATCAAATATTAAAGATAAAATAAAAGGTATAATATATTAATATTAGGCTACAAATATAGACGTTTCGTTAAAAAGCCCCGTAAAAAGCCTATGCCGGGGTGGTGGGGGGGGTGGGGGGGGGGGGGGGGGGGGGGGGGGGGGGGGGGGGGGGGGGGGGGCAGTCGGTATAAATGTCATGTCAGTTAAAAATTCTCACCGTTCCTGATCAAATATAAAACCGTGGAAACATGTGCATATTACTATAATATAATAGACAAACGAATGTTTCTCTCAGTTACGGAAATCGTGATATTGTAACACTATACTATCAGTGGCGTACACGGGGGGGGGGGGGGGGGGGGGGGGGGGTGAGGGGGGGAGGGGTGTGTCCAGGGGGCTCCTGAAATAACCCCGTCGGTAAAAAACGACCCTCCGTCGGTAGATTTGCGATTTTGACCATGCAATTTTGTCGGCATATGCGGACAAGTCCATCGCAAGCCAGTAGCCACCCCCCCCCCCCCCACACCCACCCATCCCTTTTCTACAATGCGTGTGAGCTTTTTGGGCCATCTCCATTGAAGATGGACCCTTTTGAAAACGCGTGCCTCACGGTATGGGTGGTACATTGTAGTAGCCAAACCAGTAACTGACATTGATTTATGGCGGACGATGGAATATTTCTATCAATGTCAAAGGCCTATAACATCACGCCATAGGCCCTATGAGTACAGATAAGCTACAAGATTCCATATAATGTATGTTACAAAATCATGGACATTGGAAATTAGTGTATACTACAAACATTATTTTACATACCGTTTAAACTGCTGCTGGGATGAAGATTCCGACACAAGAGGCTTTTGGATATTCCTTGGGTCAAGTTAAATTCTGCAAATGTTGATTTATCTTCAGTTTTATGAAAGCGAAATAAAAGTATACGTTCGATGACGACAGGAAAGCGATGATAAAGCGAGCGCGTAAAAATCTTGAACTCTGACCTCGACGCCTACTGACGATATAGCAGTATCCTGCGGACGCCGGACGATGGTATGATATTGGTCAAAAGTTTGCAACAACAGTGAGGGCGGGCGATATGCTGTTCGTTTTACAGACGATGCCGGACACGGGCTCTTTCACGAATTAACGATGGAAATTAAATTATAACAAATTATTCGAAAATTGATATTGATCTGGAGTTGGTTATTCAACTCCATTTGGTTATCCAACTCCAGCGGTTTTAGGATGCAATAATTTAGTGCCAACATTAAAATCCTTTTTTTACATTAACAGTAACACCAACGGAGATTCAACATTTACGGCCATTCGTGTCCCGTCTGCTGAGGTTATTTTTGGTTACATTAAATTGTTATTGTTTTTTATATTGGGCTATGTCGGGGAGTAGGCTCCTTTGGTTACTCACTTTGTTTGGTCATTTTATTACTTAGTTATCACATCATCAACTCATCATCTTCAAATGTTATAGGCTCCTCTGTTTTCCTTCCTTTTCTCTTTTTTTTTCTCTTTTCTTTCCTCTTTTCTTTTTTCCTCTTTTCTTTCCTCTTTTCTTTCCTCTTTTCTTTCCTCTTTTCTTTCCCTTTCCTTTTTTTTCTTCTTTTCCATCCTTCTATAGGGGGGGCTTTAGCCCCCCCTGCCCCCCCTGTGGCGCCGCCGCTGCATCATTTATTGCACCAATGAGAGACATTGTTAGAATAATTGTATCCCTGATAAAGATGGGAGTGAAACCTTTTACAAGTTGCATTTGAATTGGCTATCAGAACCACTGCAAGATAGACAGGTAGACCCCAGGGGGTTAAGAAGTGCAGATTCCATGTGCAGCCTTCCTAGTATGAGCTGAGGGATAACAATGTTACATTTCTTGCTAACTTGGATACGGAATTGAAAGACATCAAATTTTAATTGGCATACGTCAAGTACAAATACTTTTACCATGCTTTGTAGAACATCAAAAACGTCCACAATGTTAAACCATTTTCTAATAGCAGAGATGGTTTCAATGTTAATTACTTTCAGATGTATCAGATTCATGTGCAGGTTTCAGGAAGAACACATACTGTAGATAAAAGATACAGGGAATTCCACTCTATGCATAAACAGGTAAGTCATAATGGTTCAAATATGTGACCTATCACCATGGCCTGAAAATATGTTTTTTTTCCCGGCAAGCGATTCCAAATTTCCCTCCAAAATGGAATGCATTTCTTAATGAAAGAGTAACATTTCCCTCAATGCCAAAATTTCCCTCCAAATGCTCAAATTTCCCTGCAAGGAGCTTTCCGTATTGCCTACTTTTTCAGCCTGTGATGTGCCTATCACATCAAAACATAAAACATATCTCCTGGGTCTTTTATCCAATGGCTGATTTTAACATCATCGAAACATGCAAAAAATCAATCTTTAAATTGATACCTCATAACTGAAATTTAGCCTTAAGAATCAGGAAATATGATGAATAGAATCTTAGCATTTCCTTTTTATTTCTTTATATTTTTCAAGACATTTACTTCATATCTAGAACAAGAAAATCTGACAAGCCTACAAATTTCCAGCGAGTTTGCAAATATTTCCCCGAAACCAGGTGACCCAGTTCCCTTTTTTTCTCGACATGTGGGTATTTGAGTGAGACAGATTCCTAAACACAGTAAATAACACTCACCTGATATCTGCAGTGACTTGACTTGATTTGATATTTACAATGACCTTAATGTTTATTTGACAACTTCCTGTAACTGGAGAATTTGGGTTTGGCAAACTTCAAAACTGCCACTTAAGAAAGTATGGTATAAATCACTCAAGCAGAACAATTTCCTCACACCATTCAAATATTGCTTCGTAAAAAATCACCAACAGTTGAAATTAATGTTGCAGTGGAAATTAAAAGAGGACACCACAAATTACCTGCATATCATTTACATTGAGCTTTGTGCCGAACAAGGTAAATCATTTTATGAGTTTCAAAGAGAAGAGGTAATTTTGGTCTAACTTGGAATTTACCGAATTTATGACAGTCCATAATTTCTGTCAGAAACGAATGATCTTTCAAATTCAAAATTCCTAAGTAAGCTAGATATAATATGTACGGTACATGTTAGATTCATAAGCACTTTGACCAATAACAATGGTATTCAATTTCATAGCATAACTATGCACTTTTCCCGGGATAAATCATTATGGGACACCCTATAATAACACAGTAAGTAGGTTTTTCCCTATCAGTATCATCTAACATTTCACAAATTATTATTTTAACAGAAAATTTCACTTCATGAAAACATTACTGAAAATAAGCACTTATCAATAGGCATACCGTGATGGATGTACAATATAGCTGAAACCTTTATTTTAATAAATTTTACTTTTCTTTTAAGGTTAAGAAATCCCTAGGGATTGACACACCTGATTTTCCACCCAAGAAGATGTGGCAACTATCAACCAGAAGTATTGAGAGCAGACGACTTGGATTAGAAACATATATACAGGTAAATATAAGGCAAAACAAAAAAACCTATTTTGTTTCCAGTAGTGCCCGCGCATTTTACTGAGGTGCTTGATTCTTGCGCATTTTTTTTATAGACAAAACGGGAACAAATATTGTTATGGTGCCATCTTTTGTCAAAATTGTGTCCAACATGTTTCGAGGTGGAGATTGACCACATACCGTAAACACGAAAGTAAAAAACAGCGGCGAATATCACATTTTAGCAAGCATAAGAGTATCAAAAATGCACAGATTCGACTAAATAAAACCATTCAAGTGAATATCCACTATGAATTTGAGCAACAAAAAACAAAAAAACACCTCATTTTGCATTTGACTTTTTAAGCTTGATATACTGGAAACAAACTTTTTCATTTTTTTTGGCCTAAGGATATGAATGGGTCACAGGTATTTCATCTAGTCTTTCAGAAATCCACATGATTCCATACAGCTACCTTGCTCTGCTCTGTGCTCATTTTCTCCCTTTTCTTTGACCTTTTAAATAATGACCCAAATTCTCAATTACAACGTCATTTATAAATATGAAATTGAATGTGTATATTTTCTACAGAATCAAAATTACAGAAGCTCTTGAGCAAAATTGAAGGAAACCTATCATGATTTACCATATCATATGATTAACACTTTCCACAGAGTAGGCGTCTGCAAATTATATTTGGAATCACCATGAGAAATACATTGAAATAAGTACACACATGCCTAGTATTGGTTCTGTAATCCTTGAGATAGACCTTGAAAGTTGGGAAATCAATTTTGTGTACATGGTAAAACCAATAACCGCGTGGAAGGTGTTAATAATCATTTAACTTTGCTGTCAAATATATAAGACTTATCTATAGGCTCCAAAAGAAACTGTAATTTAAAGGAAGCTTTAAAGACAGCTTCTTTCCACGCACCATCCGAGATTGAAACCTCTTTCCAGAAGGCTCTGTCAAAAGCCCATCACCAGCAGCATTCAAAGAAGCTCTGAACAAAAATCGTGACTAATTGCACACACACACTGTGTCAGAGTCTTCAACTTTGAAGTTGACACTTATCTGGAAGAAGAAGAAGAAGGGTATACATGTATATCAAGGTTTTTGACCAACATTTTCAACTTACCAAGATTGTCAAAGCTATACCAGATTATGTGCTGTAATTCTCATAGAGGTTGCCTTGCATATATTCTTATTTCCTATGTTGTCATGAAATTTCTTTTGTATTTCAAAATAAATTATGCATCCTTTATCTTTGGGCCAATGGAACAAACCTATGTGTCTGACCTGTCTGACCCTTGCAATGCTGAGAGTATCGCTTGGTTATACTCAATTCATCCATCCACTGGTGCCAGAAATAATATATGTTTTAATTTGTTTCTTTTTTGTGTCTTAATTTTCCACGGTCTGACCTGTCTGACTCTTGCAATCCTGAGAGTATCACTTGGTTATACTCGATTCATTCGCTGGTGCCAGAAATAATATATGTTTTAATTTGTTTTGTTTTTTGTCTTAATTTTTCACAGAATGTATTGGATGGTGACAGAGTGCCGAAATCTCTTTTGTCCTTTCTGAGGGTGAAAAATTTCAAAACTTGTAGTTATGAGTAAGTGATCATTTGACTGATTTTTAAAGCATGAACTAATATAATACTAGCACAATGTATGCCCTGCTTGTTTACGCTATCCCAAAAAATTGATGCTTTGAAAATCTGTTTCTATTACTGTAAGGTCTAGAATTTTAGATTATTTGATTAAAAATGCAAAACGAACACCTTGTCTGATAAAGATTTAAATGTTGGGGTTTTGTAATATACGATAAGAATCATTTGATCGCACTTATCCCAGACTGGGCTAAACAGGACATTTTGCTGTTTATATCTGAGGTGGTCACACATGCATTCCCACTCAAAAATAAATTTTCACTTAGATATTACCTTAAACCTGATAGATAAAATTAATCATTTAAAAAAAAGTTCTCCTTTAAATTATGCCTGATATTTTTCAAATGTTAATCCATTGAAACGAATTTTGGCACACAAAATGTACATGTTCACAGCAACACTAGAACGAAGCAATTACTACACAGGTATTACAATGCTTGAATGAGCATACATTGAATGGAGGAATATCAAAAGTTGCTAAATGATGTATTGAAGCAGTGCTACTGTCACGCACCGCCCTTAACATAAATAATTCACGAGATATACCAGCAACATTTCGGAGCACCAGCCGGGAATCGAACCTGGGACCTTCCGATCAAATGTCGAGCGCGCTAGTGTATAGACTAAAAGAGGACTTCCCCGTCAAGTCTATGACACCAACACACTTATATATCGTGACAATACTCCCCCCCCCTAAACAAGGCACGTCCTCGTGCCGTAAATACAACTTAAACTACATCATTAAATACGCTCCACAATGGGTGGGCCCGCCCTGGTGTTAAGAAACACCAGGGGCCACCGATGCCACCAATTTTGTCACGCACCGCCCTAAACGTATATAATTCACGAGATATACCAGCAACATTTCGGAACACCAGCCGGGAATCGAACCTGGGACCTTCCGATCAAATGTCGAGCGCGCTAGTGTATAGACTAAAAGAGGACTTCCCCATCAAGTCTATGACACCAACACACTTATATATCGTGACACTACACCTGTGCGGTGTTCAAGCAAAGACCCTGGTTCAAGCTGCTTAACCTTCAATACATCATTTAGCAACTTTTAAATTGAGGTATTCCTCCATTCAATGTGTACTCGTACAAGCATTACAACACCTGCGTAGATATAGCCCCGTTCTAGTGTTGCTGTGAACTCGTACATTATGTATGCCAACAATATTTTCGATGGAATAACTCATTTTTAAAATATCAGGCATAATCTAAAGGGGAACGTATTTTTGTTGAACTGTGTAGATATAGTAAAGAACTATGATTAACTTTTTGTAATTTAATGTTATTTTGAATTAAAACGGAAAGTGGAGAAACTAATGCATTTTACAAGCATTTGAATCACTACATATTTGTTTTTAAAGGCATGTTTGGAATGCGTTTTATCTCTGACATCACATGTTGCTCAAACAATACTTTAGACCATTAACCCCCTGAGAACTACCTGCCGATTGGTTAGAAAGATGGATACATCCTTTATTGCACCAATAAGAGACATTGTAAGAAAGAATTGTATCCCTGATACAGATTGGAGTGAAATATTTAATAGTAGTATTTCAATTAGTTATTCAAATGAGTAAATCTTGAAATTAACCAATCATAAACATTGTTAAATAGGCAGGTAGTGCCCAGGTGGTTAACGATTACTTAATTATGATTGAAGATTGTGACATTCTTTGCAATGAAAAAACTCAACCATTATTATACCAAAAGTGTGTAAAGGCCCATGTATATATAATGGAGAAGGAAGAAAATAATTTTGAGCTCAACATTTAAAAATAAGTTCAACTTCCTCCCTCTTTGTTTGTTATTATATAAGCCAGTCTTATGAAATATCATAAAATTGTAGCTTGAAACCTCAGCTACAAATTCATTGTTAATTTATCCGAGTAATGGTTGTACTCCTATGGAGATGCAGTGAAAACCAAACTTCCATTTAGTATAATGGATGGATAAAAAACAGCAAAATATCGCCAAAGTGCTATTAATTTGGCCTATTTTAAGAGACAAAATGTACTTATCGGTCAATTATAACCGTTCTTAATGTCAGATATCTCTTTATTAGACTATAAACAATAAAGGTGACTGATTTCTTAGGAAACAATATGCCCTCTGATTAGCCAGAACCAGATCAGGACAACCATAAGTTTACCCCTCCCCTAGAGAAATCTTCAACAGCCATATTTGATTTTCATAAGTAAGAAGTATAAGAGATCTTCAATATACAGGACTAAATGGAGGGATGACAAGTCTCACAAAGAGATCATTTTCTATCATTGACTACCTGATTGACTATTCTGAAGGTTGAACATGATGAAAACTCATAAAGTGACTATTATGTTAAAGGTTTAACATACAAGGCATCACTGTGGCTTGAGTTGTAACAACGAAAATTTGACTGATTAGCAGTATTCCAGTATGCCAAAGGCATAGCAATGCATTTGTTTGAGTTGATATTACACTATGTGTAAGCCTACAAGAGTTAATATTGCTTGCAATCTGATTTATACATGATAATACTTTTTCAGATATCATTCATTGATTTCCATTTTCAGTATTTATATCATGCTCATATGTCTAACCATACAATACAGACCCCCCCCCCCCCCCCCCCGAAAAATATGGTTTTTATTTTTAAGGTAATTTTTCGTTTCCATGTCCAAAATCTCTCTCTGGCTTTGACCGCATCATCTCAAAAGGGATACATATATCAATTATCATTTTCTATAAATGTGTAGCTATGACTCAGAGCTATAATCATGACAAATGTCATGAGGCTGACATTCATTAGCGATGGTATGAGGTATTGAGGGAGAAGGTAGAACTTATTGAATGACCCTTATTAAATCTTACCATGATATAGATCTGTCTCTTTTCTCTCTTACCATTGCATTGCATTTATAACTAACATTTTCTTCACATTTATATTTTAATTTAATGCATGCAGCTCGTTGGATGAACTTGGTCAAGATCCAAGGTAATGTGCAAAGCATTGTGGGGAATTGTTATAGACTATAATCAGTTCCAAATTGGCGAGAAATATGTGTTTTTTATCTCTCCATGTGCAAAAGTAATCCAAGCATACACACATTATTTTGGCATATGCATGCGGCACACATACGATTCACAGTGTGCCATGTTGCATCATGCAAGCTTTTTGTGCACATGTGCACCACTTCTGTATTACTTGGCTCTGTAAGTATATTTGCCAATTTGGAACTATTATTAGTTGGGTCAAATTCAGTAAATCTGTCGCCTGGTCAAATTCAGTAAATCTGTCGCCTGGTCAAATTCAGTAAATCTGTGACCGGGTTAAATTCAGTAAATCTGTGACCGGGTCAAATTCAGTAAATCTGTGACCGTGAAGAGCAAAGGTTCATTTGTCATTGGATTTGTCTTCTAAATGGTTTAATTAAACATTCTTAAACAGCTAAGAAAGTGTAAGCAATCTCATTGGTTCTCAGAGAAATCGGCGACATTTAGATGAGACAACTTAAGGTTGGTGTCAACCCTGTTTGGCGCCAAATTTATCAAGCACTGTAACTTTTAAATTATAAATGTGATGTACATAAAAGTATACATTTTTTGTAATGAAATGAGTCAGAGAATCCATTTTTGGTATCAAATTTTACTAAAATTAGTGATTTTTACATTTTTGCCCAAAAATCACCTTTTTGGCGCAAAATTTTTTTCAGACAACCTAACAATATCAGTTTTTGATTAAAAATTCCAAAATTTCACCAAAATCATCTTAAGTCAATTATCTAGGAGCGAAATTTTTTTTTTGGCTTAAAATTTGTTGGTTTTGAAAATATTGACCAAAAAGTGCCAAAAATGAGATTTTTGAGAAAAATACATTTTTTTGGCACTTTTTGGTCAATATTTTCAAAACAAACACATTTTAAGCCAAAAATTTTTTTTCGCTCCTAGATAATTGACTTTAGATGATTTTGGTGAAATTTTGGAATTTTTAATCAAAAACTGATATTGTTAGGTTGTCTGAAAAATGTTGGCGCCAAAAAGGTGATTTTTGGGCAAAAATGTAAAAATCACTAATTTTAGTAAAATTTGATACCAAAAATGGATTCTCTGACTCATTTCATTACAAAAAATGTATACTTTTATGTACATCACATTTATAATTTAAAAGTTACAGTGCTTGATAAATTTGGCCCAAACAGGGTTGACACCAACCTTAACACAGGGAGGTGGGGCTTACGTTTTAACAGTGCGTCCGACCTTCACAATGCGTGGTTTGCTCCATAACGCGCACTTCTGCAGCGCGTCTTTGGCGCCTTTCCTGCGTTTATGCCGACGCCGCGACGATTACGCATGGTGTACTCATCGCATGGGATTGGATGGAATGTTTGTGGGTTATTCGATCCTAGAAGGGGTAAAAGTTGTCAAATGTGGACAATAAATTGCATTTATTTCTTTGATAAATGTCTTAAGTATGATCGTTCGGTAGTTTTATTTTTTTGCGTAGAACAACTCCGCCTGCGGCTTCGTTGTTCTACTTAAAATAATACTATTGTCCGCATATATGTCAGACAATATAACACGGGTACGGTCTAAAAACAATACCTTGGTGAAATATTGGTGAAAACTGCACCAATGTATTCCTTATATGATATGGATTCAGAAAAAGTATAGTTTGATATACCATTCTTGAGTTATAAGCAAAAAGATCAAAGGTCACCACATAGGTCAATTTTGAACAATTATTATGTTCATGAAAATAATCTCAAATTGTTCAATCTAACATTAGTTATCATAATTATTAGGATAGTTTGCTCTATCTGGTATGATTCCTCTAGGTGAAATTGCAAAGTAGATGAAGGTCAATCTCAATCAGGTCAAATAGGAATTTAAAACAATAAAGAATCATGAACAGGCCAAATTATCCTGATAATAAAACCTAGGCAAATATTAATGATTTGAGATCATTTTCAAGAAAAATTGGAGCACTATTTTAAATTTGACCTACATGTATGTGGTGACCGTTGACAGTTTCACTTATAAACTCAAACTCGGTGTATTGGTTGTAGGTCAAACTATACTGGTTAAGAATCCTTTTGAGTCAAGGGATACATACATTGGTGTGGTTTTCACCAAGATTTGAAGGACTTTTGAATTTGACCCCTGTTTAAGTCCATGACCCCCTCATGGCTTCCGTCCACAATTTAGTGAGGGACAACCCCGCTTAAAATTGTCATTAACCTTTTAGAGAACAAATTAATTGAGAAAAATACCTTTGTTCTTCACAGTCACCGAATTACTGAATTTGACCCAATGTAGCATTGATATATTGCTAGAATATAATGTGTAACACCTAATGCTGTATGAGTGTATTTTGTATGTAATGGTTTCAATTTCTTGAATGGATATTTTATATATTCATTGCCTATTGGAAAAAATGTGGAATTCACAATCATCATTTTGTCCCATTTTCTTAAATTGTTGAAAATATCTGTAGTTTATTTAGTTTATATTTAGTTTATAGTTTATTGACACCAAATCGCAGCTAAAAGCTGAATTACATGGATATTACATACGGTATAAAAACATCAAATTACACATAGAAATGTATACAAAGATAACAACAAAATTGAAAATTAAAAATGCTAAAAGAGATTAAAAGGTATCAAAAAATACATAGATAGTAAAGGTTGTACATGCTAAGTCGCCTAAATATAGGCTAGCTAATATTGCACTGTGGGTAATATATTATTAAAAAATGCTATGACGCCTTAATATAGCTAATATTGCACTGTGGGTAACATATAAAAAATTAAAGATTAAAAAACGGCAATTATAAACATGATAAATGACAAAGACACAGGGAATGAATCACAAACTTACACAAGAGTCAGATTAACACCCCCCCTTAGCAAGCATATTTACTGCTGCTGATTCAGGAGATTAGTAAGGAAAGGGATGGGGCTACTCTGATATCTTTTGGTATTGCATCTGGGAACTTGATATTTGCTGGTGTGTCTCAAATTCATCATATGGGTATTATTGTTGCTAGGGAACTAGTCGGAATACCTTTCGGAGTCACAACATTTCTGGGCAAACTGAAGCGATAATTGTGATCTCCTGTCTTCCAAGTTTAAGAGTGCCAACTGGTCCAAAGCTTCTGTGTATATATGTGAAAAACCACACATACACAGAACTGGAACTGGATTAAAAATGTTGACATCATTTAGTGATATACATGTCATCTTACAAATATTTCATAAGGCTTGTTACAGAGAGTTACGGAGGATGCAATTAATTACAGTATAGTCCAACCTCGGTTATCCAGACATGATGGGACCAAGCAATGGCCGTATAAGTGAATAGTTTGGATAAGCGTAAGCGTATTATGTTTGATTCTGCATTGACTGTCCTGAAGTGCTCAAAAGGGACAATAGAAGGGTTAATTACAGTGACAATGTATTATTTAAGCACTAAACAGCACTACCAACATCAACAGCCACCTTCTAATGCTTGAAGATAAGGTGATTAGGCTGTAAACGTACTTATTTTCTTTTGGGATCATTCAGCCGGATAACAGAGTTATCCGGATAAAAGAGGATTGGATAACCGAGGTTGGATTGTAATACCTTTGCAGTTGATAGCTGTCTGATGAGGTAATTCCCCTGTGTTCCATCCAACTGGTCAATTTTGCAGTTACACATGCACATGTACAAAATTTGACTTTTATTTTTCTGTGAAATCCAGCCTTTTATACCACCTTAGGTTTCAATAGGTCTTAAAAAGCCAATGCTGGTGTAGCTAGGGCTAATCTGATGGTGCTAGGAGAAATGATAGATTCTGCCCCTCCCCCACCCATCTCAAAATGCAATGACTTAGAAGATGTGGGAGAGGGATTTTGGAATTTTTGAGTAAAATAGAATCTGATAGCTAAAATACTACATTTATTTTGTACTTGGGGTTTTGGCACCTGAGCCCTCTGGGGCATATACACCCAGCCCGTATATACCTCTACTTAGTCGAGTTGCAGAGGCCGATATTTAGCCTTAACCGTGACATCGCTTACATCTGCGATTTTAGTGCTTTATATGATAGCCTAGAGTATGTAGATCAAAATTCTGCCGGATACCAAAATTCTACACTTGGGCAAAAAAGATTATGACCTCATTTGACCTTTCAGACTTTTAACAATTGTTTAAAATTAAGTTTGCTTTGTGAATATGTACAAACATATCATGTATGGTATCAAATTAAAGCTTATAACCCCAATATCTATTGGTGTGTGTTTCATGAAAGAAATACATACCTGTACTCGATTAGAGGTCATTTAAGGTCATGAAGAGTTACTAATAAAAGATAGTTATACAACCATTTAAAAAAGCCTGAACGATAAAGTTTTAACTGAAAATTGATTTAATCTTCACTTTATATTAGTTGTAAATGCCTATATTACAAATCATTCGGGTGACTAAACTCATTTATTTAGATAATCGGAATAGGCCTATTTGATTGTTTCTTGTTTTCTCAATTTATTATGATACCATTTGGATGAGATAAACATTTTTACCATAAAACGCATAGTTCAGTTGTATGTTAAACTTGGAGAGTAGATAGATAGTTGGTTACTTTAAACATGTCTAAATTATTTTTTGGGTAAGCTTTAGAATATCCTACCATTTGTAGACCTCACAGATCCAGAATCGTATTTGACAGGTACGAAAATCATTCAACTAAGTCACATGAACGTCAAAGACGAGCCAATGGAAACAAGCCTCAAGAGTATGTGCTTACAGGTAATACACTTCTACCAGCAAAAGATGATATGATGAAAAGTAGCAAGAACAAGAAGGCATTGATCAAGTTTCTCTGTGACACTGACGGCTGCAATGACCATCTGCGACTGATTGGAGAAGACTCAACTTACCATCATGAGGAAGCAGATGTTCAGATAATAAGTCATCTTCTTGAACTCCTTCCGGAGAAAAGTCACATCCAAGTGTTAGCAAACGATACAGACATCTTTGTTCTTCTTGTTTTCTTTTGCTGGATCCACAAGCCACTTGTACAGATATCTATGAAGATGTATAGTGGTCATACAATTAGAGGTTAAATACTGCGTACTGGCTGTGTTGAGGTCATTGTTGAAAATCAAAACAAATGGTTTTAGGCCCAAGGAATTTTCCCGAGGGGCGAAGCCCCGAGGGAAATTCCGCGGGCCTGAAACCATTTGTTTTGATTTTCAACAATAACTGAAAATCAGCCGGTACAAAGTATTTAACCTCATTCATTATCAAATATTTTTATATAATTGGATACAAATTCTCCTTTTAGAACTCATTTTAAGGAGATTCTGAGAGGGATTATATTTAACATTAGTAAACAATAAATGCTCTTCCCTGTGGCGATAATGATTCAAACCATTCGATTCCCGGGGAATCCCCATCCCAACCCCCAAATAAGGTTATATGAATATGAATGAGATGTGTCACTTACAAAATAAGCCAATCAACGACTGTTGTCAAGGGAAAAGCCGTCGTAAACAGATTCAGGGGCCCAAGTAAGTGTTGCCTGCCTCTACGGTTATTCAGCAAGGTCAAGGACGAAAAATGACCACACTGTTGTTGTGGATGAATTTTTAACATGTTTAAAATTAAAGCTTCTGTAATCGTATTTATTCTTCATCAAAACCTAGACCACGGCCTAGGCTTTTTCAAGCTAAATGCTTAGCTAGTATCAAAGTATGGTTGTAATATAAAACTTTAATAATAATATAGCTCATTCAAAATGGCACACATGCATTCATGAACTCGGAAGTTGAGAGAAGCCAGATGTCAAACTACTTTCTGTAACCTGTCGGTAACACAAACCAGGGATGGAAATATAAGAGAATATAAATTGGAATATTATATTCTCCGACGGTTAGTTTTGGTTGACAAAGCCTTTTCTTCACCAGGTAAGTTAAAATGCTTGACCAGGCTAGGCTAGGCCTAGCGAAACATATTTCTAAACTAAAGCAGTAAATAAAAGGCATTCGATTTCTAAAACGTGATGATAGGTTTAGGCTTAAATTAAATCTAACTTTCTGAATCGTAAACTCTGATCGTAAACTGGTCTCGACCTGATTCGGTAATGATAGGGATTGCATAAAACGTAGTCCGTTAGGCGTTAATTCTTATCACTGTCAGTGCAGTGCATGCTGCATGCATCAAAACTTATCCCTGATCCGTGCAAATCATGGCGTGTCTTTGCTTTTTGTAATCTTGTTAGCATTTAATATTTTCGGACTTTTTCTTCTACTTTTTTCTGCTAGTTACGTCGCTATTTATTGTACCGTAGGCCTAGTCATAATAAGGACTCAGCCGGGCAAATCGTCTGCACTCCAGATTAATTTAAAGTTATGGACGATGGTAGGCCTAGTCATGGACTGATTGAATTGATTATATAAATAAGCTTTTACAAATACAATTCTGAATTGACAGCTTGAACTGACCGCCTTTCGTCAGAATATGTGAATAGGCCTAAGTTTATTTTATATCTGCAAGTTTTAATAAACGCAGGGGCACAAAATCAGCGTAAAATCAGCACCAAGTAGCGTACGATACCATGAGAACTTGAATTTAGCCTAGGAATTCTCCGGGGAATGCTCTTTTGAATAAGCTTTTTAAATAATGTTTTCGGACAAAATGGGAAATCTTCAGTAAACATTTAGCCATGTTGACACTGTATGTAACACCACCATATAAATATGATATTATACAATACAAGGTACAGCAAATGTAGGTCTATGCTGTTTCTGTCTGTCCACTGAGTGTAAGATTTCATAATTTTATATTTTATCGCCATTCAAAATCTGCTCAGTAAAAGTAAAAATTGTAGTTACAAAATAAACAGGTTCAGGGCCAGCGATGTGCGCGATGTTTGCTGCGCTTTGATTGATGTACGCTTGTGACAAATAAGGTTCGCGCCGCGGTCATCTGTTGTGTTTCAAATACCTGCGTCCGCGTACAGTATTTGCGATTGTGAGACATTTCATTGGGCCACATCTGACATACATATTCATGAGGTAATGAATAGACATCAATGCATCTTCCTTGAAGTTAGGAGTTAAGTGTACAAATCTGCTGGCAGCCCATGCACTTTCCGGTTGCGATATGGGGTCTTCCATTTGGCAAGGGCAGAGTATCTGCCATAAATCTACTGCTAAAGCCAGACTGCGACATCTCTGCTTTTTCAGATCCAGAATCATCTGAGGATACATGGTTAAAAGCTGGTCTGGCATTTATAATCCGGTTGTATGGTGGTAAGATACCATCCAATCTCAACACTTTGCGATTCGAGTTTTTCAGCAATAAAGTTGACACACCAAAAATCAAATCTCTACCACCGATCGACAAAGCAGCCAGAAAACATGTTAAACGTGCCCGTCACCAAGTTATGGTATGGAGAGCGGCGGATCTCACCGACCCACCATTGATGGATGTATCCAAAGTTTGGTTGGAGAATGGAAAATGGTCGTACCACCTAGCACCGGGTTCAAGAGGGAACTGCAGCTGTAGGATAGCTTCAATCTCTTGTAACACCTACCTATTGTCATTGCAAGGCTGACGAGAAATGCATGAATATCAATACATTGCATCACAATACTTCCAACGCTGATATGGATGACAAAGAGGGGGAGAATAATGACGAGGAGTAATGGGTTTGAAATTGGCTTAAATGAGCTTCACCTTTAAATTAAAGGTCGTCTGTTGAATAACAATATATCTATATGTATACATGATGTACATTAATATGTATTTTGTTAGATATTACATGCAATTTGACATTACTCATGCTATAGTTTGTCAAAATGCATTACACGCGTGAATTTCCTGAATTGAAAAGCATTTGAGAGAAATAAGGCGTCACGGAATTTATGCAAATAATGATTTTAGGCACCCATTAGTTTTGTAATCTAAACACTATAAAGTATTAGAAACCATAAGATGGAAGCCTATTTTAGATTGGAACTACTTCATTCACGCTATTTTAATTGGTTGTATACAAGTACATGGTCAAATACTTTATATGACCTTTAATGACCTTTAATGGATTACTGCTACGTATATTTAGCATGGAGTCTATACCAACGTGTTATATGGGTTATCAGCTTTAATTTGATACCATACATACATGATATGTTTATGCATAATAATGATAAACACTTCAATTTCAAACAATTGGAAAAAGCAGAAAGGTCAAATGAGGTCATAATTCTTTTTGCCCAAAAGTAGAATTTTGGCACCCGCCGGCTTTGTAATCTACATCTTCTAAGCTAACATATAATGCAATAAAATCGCAGATGTAAGTCATGTCACGGTTAAGGTCACCTGCAACTCGACTAACTGTTCAAATTGTAATGACTCCCTATTATTTATTGATATCACCTACTAATTTTCTCAATTTTCTCCCTAGTTCCAATCACCAGCCAGTGATGGTATTTGAAGATGATCCATTCCTCACTCAAGCCACCGATGAAAACTTCACAGATATACTCAATGATGGAGTTAGACAAGGAATATTTGAAGACAGTGATTCAGACTCAGTGAATTGAAGATGAACCATTCCTTACTCAAGCCACTGATGAAAACTTCACAGATATACTCAATGATGGAGTTAGACAAGGAATATTTGAAGACAGTGATTCAGACTCAGTGAATTGAAGATGGTCCATTCCTTACTCAATCCACTGATAAAACTTCACAGATATTCTCAGTGATTCAGTCTGACGAGGCCTATTTAAAGGTGGTGATTCAGATTCAGTTAATTGAAGATGGTTCATTCCTTACTCAATCCACTGATAAAAACTTCACAGCTATTCTCAGTGATTCAGTCCCATGAGGCCTATTTAAAGGTAGTGATTCAGATTCAGTAAGTCAAAGATGAACCATTCCTTACTCAATCTGCGGATAAAAACTTCACAGACTTACTCAGTGATGGGTTACACAAGGACTGATGAAAAATATATAGACACTCTCAGTGAAGTAGTCAGAAAAGGTTGATTTGAAGACAATATGTGACATGGCACATGAAACAGGCGGAAAGTCGCGGCGAAGATGTTGCTGAATTGAGCTAGGATAGCATGTTATTGATGTTTGCCGTTTGTTGTTAGTATGGACCAAACCCTTTTATTATAGCGGGATTATAAAATAAATAGCCTGGCATGGCGGTTATACATACTGCTATTTTAGAATTCCCCTATAATAGAAGGGACATGGGTCCATACCAACAACAATTTAAACGGCAAATCAATAATATGCTATGCTGCCTCAATTCAGCAACATCTTCGCCGCGACTTTCCGCCTGTTTCGTGGTGCCATGTCACATATATTTGGACTCGCATGCAAGATGCAAATGGATAAGGAGTAAAGATGACATGGAATAGCTAGCCTATAGTATACCTTCCCCCACATATTTCAATGGGGACTTTTAAGATATGAGAAACACATACATAGTGAACATTCAAAAAGGAGGGTATTCTTACACCCATGCAAGGTGAGCCTGGGGTCAAACATTTCCAAGGGCACACAAATGTCTAATGAGTTCCTCACAACTTCACTATACATGCAATTAATGCTTCAGTTGATCTCAAATGACTGATATCAGTTGTAAAACACCCTTATTTGGCTCTATAATCAGTTGACCTTATTTTAGAAAATGGGATCATTGCAAATATAAAATCTTATGTTTTAATATGATTTTTGAACGCTTCACCAACTCGGTCATAATTAACCTCTACCAAAAAAACGTTTGCATGTGACAAATGAACATATAGTGTAATTTTTCAAGTTGAGGGTGGTGACGGGCCAAATCTGGAATTACTGTTGCTAGATACCTATTTTGAGAAGCCAGATTTTTAAATTTGAGTTGTCTATATCTCATCAATTTTATTGGCCTCTTTGTCAAAACTGCATTTGCCATCAATGCAACAATGTATCTATGATACAATCCAATATTGGCCAACAGTAATTGAGTTTTTTTCACAACTGAACCGTTTTACAATTAGCCAATATTGTACATGTACAGTCATCAAAAAAAGTAACTATACAGGTAATAAATGTACTTTTAACTCTAAAAATATATATCCTACCTGGAAATATTAAATCATAAAGATGTTGAGAAATTTATCTTCTTTAATATGAGATATTGCACGCTAGGATCGGTTGAATATTTAAGAAGCGACAATCCAAAATGTAAGGTAAAGTCACAATTTCAAATTCACATTTTACATTTCAACACGGGGAGAGAATGACAGGTAGCGTGTGTGTGGCGTATTGATCCATCAATGCGGCCGACTGTCCAACCTTCGCATGCATCCCCCAATGGCACTACCGGTAATCGATCAGGTACCCATAGATTGGTCCACGTGTAGAAAATAAAGATGTGAAAATGAAAATCGGACTTCTCCTTACATTTTTGAGTGCCACTTCCTCAATAATCACCCCATCCTAGCGTGCAATATCTCATATTGAAGAAGATAAATTTCTCAACAACTTCATAATTTAATATTTTTTAAGTAGGATATATATTTTAAGAGTTAGAAGCCCATTTATTACCTGTATAGTTACTTTTTTTGATGACTGTAGTATGATGACTTGTTTACAATAGGATTGACTGATAATGGAACTGCTGCAATGAAACTACATTATTTCAAATAGGATGTAACACATATCAGACACTCTGATTGCGTATCATTTAGCATGTTTTTGACAAGGGTGCAAATGGGATAGATTAATGGGGACCAAACAATACGGAATGATTCTATAATACCCTTCACATGTAACAATAACATTAGTAAACAATCTTTTATGGAATAAAGAACAGCAGTGTGGAATGGGTGCAAGGTACATTGTATAACAGAATTATGCCAACAATTCTTCCAAGGTTTGTCCTTTGCTACTATTTTTAACGTCCACTTTGAAATTTATTTTACCAGGGATATCAACCATTTAAAAGGTATTAAAATATTTGGGATACCCTCTATCATGCCTGATAAAATGTGGAATTAAGAAAGCTTCTTCCCAGGAAATTTGGGAGTTTGGAGGGAAATTTTGCTTTTCCAAATAAAGATATAAATAAGAAATGGAGGGAAATCTTACTTTCTTTCTGGGATTTTCTTTTTGCTTCCCGGGAAATATACTTTTTTTCCAGCCCTGCCCTCTATGTGCATGCATGTATATGTATTATGGTGAACATGGCTCGTCAATTAGAAACATACGTAATAAAGATCCTATTCGTAATTTGTCCTTTCCTGGTTTTATACCCTAAACATGGTCTTGTCACCTATCACAGAGCCAAGAGTACCTAGATTTTTGTTTTGTGATAGGTGAAACACCACTTAAATGTTTGCGACACTAATGGTCAAAAAGGGGGAAATTACAAATAAAGTCTACATACTGTACCTGATCGTTTAAACAGCAGTGCCATAGTTTTGTGAACATTATTTGACTAAGAATTCAATTTTGCCAAGTTCACAAGTGTGCAATTTTTATTTGTATAAATTAATACTCAAAGACTTAAAACACTCAAAGACTTAATGTAATGTAGATAAGATAATATTGTAAATAAAATATAATATACTGAATATAATGTTTGTTTCTCAGTTTTCATAGCTTTTAAAATGTGTGTCGGCACTTAATTAATTTACCTACAACTTGCAAATATGGCCCTTCCCCTACGATTTTGAGTTTCCTGTTGCAGGTTTAAAAAGGGATGTGGTGACTTTCAATTATTAATTATCTTTATGTTCTTTTTTTTAAACTAATTATTTTGTGGTCGCAACCAATTTCAACCCCTTTATATCGAGGACTCTGCATTTAATTATTTTCCAAGTATGATTAATTTGATACCAAGTAATAATGCAATCATTTTCTATGTTTGTACATCATCATAGCTGATATGATTAAAGTCAGAAAGTAGCAAATCAAGTTGATTGAAAGTCATTTTAAAGGTAAAAATCCTAAATAAAAATAAAATAATTCAATATTTTGTAATTCTCAATTTTGTACGCGGGCAGCAACAGGAAACTCAAATCAATTGTGAAGGGCCATTAAATATAATAGGTATCAACAACTCTCCATACCTCAAGTATAGTAGCAAAGAATTGTCAATTTGAGATATATCCATGCTGCCCTGAAAACAACCATGCAAATCAAAGCGTCACAGAGACAATGATTTTATGCAATTGTAGACGGAGAGAAACTTGTTTTAGAATTATCTTGCATGCACTGTTAACATCAAGTTTTGAAACCAGCAGGGAATTTTAATTTAGTTATCAATCATTTTACAGTGTTTTTAATTTCAATGAATTTCTTCAGGTGTGTGACCCAATCATTTCACTTTTCAAAATTTAAATTTTGGTATCAGGAAAAAGCCCATGTTTTCTCATTACCCCCTGTAAATTGTTAGGCCCTGAGAGACGTTTCCTTTAGATGCTATCAGTGATAAAGTACTAAATAACCACCAAAAGTAGTTAACCATCCCAAAAGTTTATACATTCTATGGGAACATTTGAAGTCAATAAATATTTTGCTTCTCAAAGAAAAAACCACGAGACCAAAATGTCATTCAAATTGTGTAAAATGACCTTCATGTAAAATAAGAAACACCAACTGAAAAATTTGGGCTGGAATGGGGTCATCCACTTTTAAAAATTAAAATGAGTACCAAGCACTATAATATTATGTCCCTATTGACATGATATTTGCCTCCTTTATGAAAGGGATTCAGGCCTGGAAATAGTAATAGAGTCATTTCCATGAGATCTGTGACCAGTTTTAGGATACCTTCTTTTCTTGATGGATTTGTCAAGATGGACTAATTTTAAGAAAAATTAGCTCCTTTATACCTCCCAGAAGTGACGGCAATAGTTTTTATAGCGCAAAATCCAAAATGGCCGCCATGCAGGGGCGTTAAAATTCAAATGGCTTCAATTAAGCTAAGCAGCATACCAAATTGTTCGGCTGACCACAGGGATTCCGAAAAAGTATAGATATTTCTGCATTTATTTAGCCCAATTTTAGGCAATTTAGCACAACAGTCTGCTATTTTCTAATATTTCAGGGAATTTCAGATTTTTTCACCTGATATGAGTATCATGCCTGGTGAAGATGCAAAAGTACCAGACCGTCTGGCAGGTAATATTTCTCAAACTCGCAGTGCAAGTGAGTTACACTGGCTGGTGGAATTTCTGTCGGGCAGGTACTTTTGTGAGTTACCTGCCGGACTGGATGGTTGAAAAAAATCTGAAGTTCCAGCCCTGAAGGGATTGTATTATGTATCAGCTTATATGCATCAATATCTACAACATATTTTCTGCAAGTCTGTGTGGTTTATTTCATGTGAATGTTGCCCTATATTCTATGCAGACAAAGTATAAAAGCAATATATACCAACTAGGGTGTGCAGTGTGGGGTGTATGCAGACAAAGGTAAGTCCACCATGATGCACACATGCTGAAACATAATTATTTTATAACATAATCTCTTTTAGAATTTAAGAATTTAATAAGCTATACAGTCATCAAAAAAAGTAACTATACAGGTAATAAATGGGCTTCTAACTCTTAAAATATATATCCTACCTAAAAATATTAAATTATAAAGCTGTTGAAAAATTTGTCTTCTTTAATATGAGATATTGCACGCTAGGATCGAGTAATTATTGAGGAAGTGGCATTCAAAAATGTACGGAGAAGTCAAATGTTCATTTTCACATTTTATTTTCAACACGCGGACCAATCTACGGGTATCTTATTGATTACCGGTAGTGCAATTGGGAGATGCATGCGCAGGTTGGACAGTCGGCCGCATTGTTCTGATGGATCAATACGCCACACACACGCTACCTGTCATTCTCTCCCCCGTGTTGAAATGTAAAATGTGAATTTGAAATTGTGACTTTACCGTACATTATGGATTGTCGCTTCTTAAATATTCAACCGATCCTAGCGTGCAATATCTCATATTCAAGAAGATAAATTTCTCAACAACTTTATGATTTAAAGGCATATTATGTGATCTTTTCCAGAGAGCGCCCTCTATTCATGATTTTTTTTAGAAAGTAGATTTTCTTGCAGATTTATATTTCCGATCATAAATCATACATACATTCCAAGTTACAGATCGATACGATTCCTAATTACCTCAAAATCATGGTTTTAGAGTGAATTTAGAGTGAAAAATATAAACTGTCGGGATTCCGACAGTTTATTTTCACTCTTAAAACCATGATTTTGAAGTAATTAAGAATCGTGTCGCCCTGTAACTTGGAATGTATGCATGATTTACGATCAGAAATGTAAATCTGCAAGAAAATCTGCTTTCTATTTTTTTTTCGATGTTGAGGGCTTTCCCTGGAAAGATCACATAATATACCTTTAATATTTCTAGGTAGGATATATATTTTTAGAGTTAGAAGTACATCTATTACCTGTATAGTTACTTTTTTGATGACTGTAGTCAATCTCACTTGAGGTTTAGGGTGGAATGAAATTAAACAAAAACCACATGGTTACCTGAGATGACTCAATCCTTTTTCCTTTTAGTATGAGTTACAGGCCTATGACCTCTCACCTTTCACATTCTAAGTGATGGTCCTGTAGCCAGCACCAGGGGAAAGAACAAAAATGGGAGCCCATTTTAATTTATAGTTCTTTATCAGTTCTAAATTGGTGAGCCTCTTAGCAGCAGAGAATTACCCCGGAGGTTTCAGTCAATATTGACTTTGGGTATGCATGATCGTTCCAAAAATCGCGGAAAAGGGTGGTTTTCTGTACCATTGTCCGCGGACATTCCGCTGACATTTATGTCTGCAATTTTCCACAATTAGGGGTGTTTTTTGAAACTATGTCTGCGATTTCCAAGAATAAGGGGTCATTTTTGAAACTATGTCTGCGATTTAAACAAATTAGGAGTGTTTTTTTAGAGCCTATGTCCGCAAGGAAGAAAAACAAATAGAATGAGCTTTGTGTCATATCAAATTGTCCTGGAAATAGGATAAAGGGGTATTTTGAACCAGATGTGTCCTCGTTTTTGTGCAAAAAGGGGGGACTATTTAGAAAGTGTCCTTGAATTAATGTAAAAGGGGGTTATTTTCACACAAAATGCCCGCATTTTTGTGCGAAAAAAGGGGTCAAACACCGGGAGAATTACTACAGAGGAGCATGGGCATGCATATTGCTCTCATGACGCAACAGCGTGCAATTTGCATAGTGTGTGTGATGCGTGCGTATGCCAACATTGCACATGTACGCTTGGATTACTTTTGCGCTCGGAGATATAAATAACACATATTTCTCACCAATTTGGAACTGGACTATAGATGAGGTGACCGTTGTTTACATCCAATGTTTATCAACGAACGCAACGGTCGAAGGGACTGGACTGTCGATACACGCTTGAGGGAACAGCATATGACCACAACACTGTCCGCTATGCCGTATTGCCCTTTATAATGCTTTGGCGCGAGTTTTAAAAGCACGGGTCCTAAACAAAACAGGATGCGCGCGCAAACTGCCGGGCAAAGAACAATGGCAACTAGCCACGTTTTGCCCGGTGTGACGTCACCTGTCACCCCATCTATACTATAGCAATTTTAGAGTAGTTTTTTGAAGTTCCAGACTTTTGGTTAATGATTATGAAGCAGAAATGAATGATGACAATTACCTTAAGCCATTAATTTATGTTAAAAAAAAGGTTTTTATTAAGCTGGTAGTATCAAAACATAAATATAAAAGAGTTCTGATAGTACTTTCTATACCTAATTAAATGCACATTAAAATGCATTATACTGTTGACAATACTACACTTAAATATAACACCTGTTGACTTTGAAAATGATATTGTATACTACCCTGATGGGTAA
Organism: Ophiura sarsii; assembly: GCA_035610835.1. Classification (NCBI taxonomy): domain Eukaryota; kingdom Metazoa; phylum Echinodermata; class Ophiuroidea; order Amphilepidida; family Ophiuridae; genus Ophiura; species Ophiura sarsii. The sequence goes on along the minus strand of CM069452.1, from coordinate 22,371,340 downwards.
ATTAGACTGGCAAACACAATAATAACAATTTCATGTATTCATTGAAAATGTAATTACTAGCATGCAAGTTGTAATGAACTCTGTCCCATTGAGAAGATAATTTAGATACCTTTCCAGAGTGATAGTTGAAGCAGAACATAGCATACATACAAGACCTACTGTCATATGATTGCCCAAAAAGATGGTCATTTGATCAGGGGCACAACATCAGAATGCTACAGGGGATGTAATGGTCTTGCAAGCTATGTTGTGCTTCAGCAGGACTCATAAATATAAACCTAACATGTTCCTATCTATAAACACTTTCCACACGGCAGGCGTGTCTGCAGACATCATTACAAAATTTCACAAAATGTTTCATAAAGTCAAAATTGTTGAATTTCATGCCATATTTAGAATCGCCATGTGAAATGCATTGAGATACATACAGACATGCCTAGTATTGATTCAGTAATCCTTTGATTTGATTAGTTAGACCTTGGAAAGTTGGGAAAGGTTTCTGACAAAGCTGTTTTGTATATGGTTAAACCAATAGCGGCGTGGAAGCACTATGAGTCATGTGTAAGATGATATGAACAATGATGTGATTAGTTTTGTTAAAGAAGTTCCAAGGTTAGTTCATTAAGATTAAAAGCAACAAGATTCAGATTTTATATGACCACTTAGTTTCATTGCCCAATGATATATATGTTTCAAAATGCTTCTAATTAATCCTTTGATTTACCTTAGAAGTACAAACTTAGAAACACATATATTTAATTACAATGCATGATTTGCCTTACCTCATAAATTATGTGATCTGCCAAATCAAAACAGACGTATTGGAGACAAGACTACCATCTTAGTTACCAATGTAGGCTGAAACAACACGTCTAAGATTTTGAATGCATTATTAAAGGAATATAAACTATTTCAGGAGCTAAATTTATTCTTAATAATTTCAGCCAAGTAACATTATTGGCCTCTATCTCAAAACTGCATTTGCCAATAACATCTCCTTTTTTTGATGCGACTAGTCATAACACTGTATTTCAAAAGTACAAATTGCCTCATCAAAATCCACTATAATATTTTGACTCGGACATATTGGATCAGTGTCAATTATGATAGGAAAATATTATATGAATACAAAATTAAATTAGGATTATATAGTATACTAGTCCATCTTCTTAACTTAAGACAGTACCAGGGTTCTAGCTACGCCAGGCGGACCTGCCCAGCATTCACAATCTCCGCCCGGCAGTCTAAAAAAGGGGTTTTTTTGGGTTTTTTTGGTTGATTTTTTAACAATTTGTGGATAAAATCATTAAACTGCCTCATAAAACCAGTAATTATGTGGCAGGAACCCTCAAAGTGCATTAAAAAAAACCTAAAAAAACATTAAGAAGGCCTCTGGATCCCATGTCATGATCCACTGCACTTCGTTCGCTACACTTTCTCCGTTCGCCGTCAGTAAATTTACCCGGCACTAAAATGGTCCTGGCTAGAACCCTGAACAGTACTACACAATACTAAATTATGCGATCCTACCATAAAAGCTGACATACAAAAATAGTTTTGTGTTGTAGAGAGATGCTCTATTGACTTTTGAGGACAAAATAGCGATGGTTTTGGCATTCTAGATTGAGATCACCCCCATATTCTCAAGCTCTTGCTGAGCTCTGAAACAAGTAATTGCTACAAATTTGGTATCACTTGATATGCAACACAATATGAACATAACCCAGGGCTCAGCCACATGCTTGAGAATATGGGGAGGTCTCAATCTGAATGTTCCAAAATCGTCACTATTTGGTCATCAAACGTCAAAAGAGCATCTCTCTACCACACAGCAAACATGTTGTTTAACAGGTTTAAACAACAGGGGTTCTTGCATATTTCAACATTCATTTGAGCAGGGTACTTGAACAAAAGTAGTTGTTTAAAGGTTATCAGTGTAGCTCTCAATGCAACACCTTATTGAACAGATGGCTGAGTTGTTCTTTTGAGCACCAAATAGGGTTTATCCTTCATGAAATTCTGCACGGAATTAGCCTAGCACGAAATCTGTGTTAAAATGTGTTAAAGGATTAGACAGCTTTATTCAGTAATAGAGTCTAATACCAGTCTAACTCATGAATGAATTACACCAAGGATACACCCGAAATAGTGGTGAATTTGGCACATTTTGAATGAGACCTCCCAACATTCACAAAAGCAGGTAGCTAAGCACTGAAACAAGTGATTGCTATGAATGAGGTATCTATCATTCGGAAAGGGAAACACATCAGCTTTTCATTAATATGAAACACAACATGAATATATCACAAAATATTTGACAAATTGGTGATTATGAAACAAAATTCCAAAAAATATTTTAGAAGATTAGTACTGAGTATTTATTATGGAGTTTCTGTTAGAATATATTAACACACTTATAACAACCAACATCATCAAACTCTTAAGTCAAAGACATGAAAAAAATGTATCTCCTTGGGTGAGCGATAATGCTTGCTTCATTGGAGATCGAAGATTTCTAACCAACTTGTTATTGGACCCTCTTTGGTCTGAACAAGGATCAGGTGTCTTAGCCATAATATATCCATTATTGGCAGCCTTTAATTCATCAACACTCCAGGACACCAAGCCATTGTATATGTTTTTTGAATACAAACTTGCATTCGATTGTATCCGTAAGTGTCATCTCTATAAAATAACGTGCTCATCTTGTACTCTTCTTTTCCTCTATTGAAAGTCACCATTCTTCATTCCATTAGAAGTATGAAAGTGACATTTGTGATTTTACTGAATTTGTACTTCGGGTGAAATGGAGTGTATATTTTTATAGTTTAATCAGTAAAAAATTGGCGAGAATTGTGAGGTTTGTATTTGTCCTTGCGCAAAATGAATCAACGTCGTTGCACATATTTATTGATGAAAGTGTGCGTTTGTGCATCATAAGCAGATGTCAGCTAACACTAACAGGGGGCAAGAAGGTATTCCATTTGGTCCTGCGGATGAATATTAGCCTCAAAATGTTCGCCAATCTAGAACTGATTAAACTATAGCTTGTATCTTCTTCAACTTGATAGCTATATGTTCTCTTAGAATTGTTTCATATATCATGGTCAGCTGATTTTGTATAGTCATCTATGACAGTCTGAAGCTCTTCTTTTGCTGCACTCCATAATTTTCTGAAAGCTATTTTTCTGTCCCTATAATAAAAGAAAAATATTATCAAAGAGTGACTAGTTTTACAACAATGACTTCAATAAAATGTTATCTGCAGAGTGGTTAAAAGGGGAGATACTTTTTCCAGAGGCAGACTTCCAAATATTTTGGAGATATTATAAGATTTAGTTTACATATTTTAAAACAGCAGTATCTTTGGCATAGTAGCAATTTAAAGAATTTTTTTTAGAATCTTATGATGTCTCCAGAAAAGAACAGAAGAATAATGCAGAAAAATTTGAATTCAAGAGTTGACAATCCCCCGTCTATCTGTGTATCAACTGCTAAACACAGTGAACCCCACTCATGGTAAAATGACAATTCAAACAGTGCAATTAAAGGAGTCAAATGTGATTCTGGATAACATTCTATTTGAGTATACGTGTATTCACATTTGAATTGTAACCAGGCAGCTAGAATAAACAGATCAGTAATATATAACGCAACATTAAAGTGGTCAGTTTGTCACATAGAAATGGACCAAATTGCCGTCTTCACAAAAACTCAATATAAGTTGGAACATATGTTTTACCAAGAAAATAGAGGCCATCCATGTGTCCGCCATATTTGCGGGAACTAAACTGTTTCAGAATTTTAATAAACCAACACCGCGGATATCTAAATCTGTAATCAACACGCATGTTGATACTTGTTCAAAATAACCCGCCAAATGTATAGCTCATTCTTCGAACACTTATACACTTGAATTGAAGGTTATTCATTAAATTGGCACACATGTATGAGGTAGACTTTTCCAAATATTCTGGAGATATTATAAGATTTTGTTTACTAATTTTAAAACGGCAATATCTTTGGCATAGTAACAATTTAAAGAAAAATGTTTAGAATCCTTATGATGTCATCAGAAAAGAACAGAAGAATAATGAAGAGAAACTTGAATTCAAGAGATGCCAATCCCCATCTATCTTTGTATCAATTGCTAAACACAGTGAACCCCACTCATGATAAAATGACAATTCAAACAGCGCAATTACAGGAGTCAAATGTTATTCAGGAAAACATCCTACTTAATTATACATGCATTCACGTTTGAATTGTAACCAGACAGCTAGAATAAACAGATCAGTAATTTATAGCGCAAAATTAAAGTTGTCACACAAAAATGGACCAAATTGCCGTCATCACAAAAAACTCAATTCAAGTTGAAACATATGTTTTGAATACCAGGATAATTATAATTCAATCTAAGGCCATCAATATTACAAGACAAAAATGATTCTATAATATCTATCAAAGATGTCAAAGGACAATATTGGCATAAATTACATGGTAATAGATAAGCTGCATTATTACCCTTAAAACAAAATATTCCCACACAGATTTGTGAGTTTAAAATTTCTGATACCATTAGACTCAATAAAACCAGTGTTCAAATAATGGCGTGTCTATTTGCGTGTCTATTTGTCATTGACAACCAAATAGATCGCAAAACAACCTAAATATGTGATGCGATCAAGCAAAATGAGAAAATATATCACAATTTTGTACCCCATTTTCGAACAAAAAAAGTCGCAAAAATATTACAATTTTGTGTTTCCAATGTGATTTTATTTGGTATTTGCAATGCTACAATTTTAAACAGACACTTAAAATCCAAAGATGTTTGCAATTTAAGGTTATTCAAAACAAGAGAATGCAATATACCCTTTGTTGGTTATATCTCATTTTGCTTGATCACATCACATGTCCATAAGTTATCCAGCAGACAATCTCAATTTCAGTCCTGTGTACAAAATTGTAGCGGACAATATAGAGTCATGAGCACATTTGTGTGTGGACACTGTGACCTGATTTATTTTATTTTATTCAAACACTGAATAATGTTCAGTGCCTCCCTTTCTCATCATCATCAGACGTTAGAGGTGTGACTGTCAAATAAGCTTATGTGATATTCCATTACCTTGTTGCCATGACAGCAGTCTCCAACTCTTGTGATTTCCCAGCAGCCACCTTGATAATAGGCAAAGGTATCTCAGCTAGCTTGGCTACATTCAGCCCATAACTCTTACCAGCCATGCCTTGAACTAGCTGATACAGAAAGGTTATCACATCAATATCATCTGAGACATCTATAGAGAGGATAGAGGAAGGAAGGATGTACACACTTATTAATCTTCATTCTTAAACAGCTAAGAAAGTTTAAGCAATCTCATTGGTTCTCAGAGAAATCAGCGACATCTAGATGAGACAACTTAACACGGGGAGGTGGGGCTTATGTTTTAACAGTGCGCTCGACCTTCACAATGCGTGTTTTGTTCCATAACGAGCACTTCTGCAGTGCGTCTTTAGCGCTTTTCCTGCGTTTATGATGGCGCTGCGACGTTTACGCATGGTTTACTCATCGCATGTGATTGGATGGAATGTTTGTGGGTTATTCGATCCTATCAGGGGTAAAAGTTGTCAAATGTGGACAATAAAATGTACTTATTTCTTTGATAAATGTCTAAAGTATGATTGTTTAAGAATGAGAATAAAGGTATTGTTTTTAGACCGTACCCGTGTTATATTGTCTGCCATAAATGTGTTCGATAGTATTATTTTTTTGCGTAGAACAACGACGCCGTGTTCTACTTAAAATAATACTATCGTCTACATTTATGTCAGACAATATAACACGGGTACGGTCTAAAAACAATACCTTTATTCTCTAATTTTAAAAAGCATGTAGTAATAGACGTTATTCATAATAGGCGCATTTACGTCAAAAGAGGGCCGTGCTATCCAACTGAGCATGTTCAGAGCAATTAGTGCTTCGAAAATGAGGCTAACGATGTAGCTGAGACGAGAGTGATGTAGTTTTTCAATGTGATGAACTTAGCACTATTCATAAAAGATGCTTTATACTTCTGAGCTGTTCAATATTTGACCTTATTACATTCGTGAAATAAACTGGAACGTATAAACTTTCTATTCCATTAGTTTGAAATGAAATGTTTGCTGGTAACCAACACTATCTAGGAAAATGTAGAAGTTCACAGTTCATTACATTGCAATAAAAGTATGAGATTGTATGTTTATCGAGTATGTCTCCCTCTTTAGACATGAAATCGCCAATTATGAATAACGTCTATTGCCTGCTTTATATTAGCTGCTACAGAAAATATTTCATATCTATATCATCAGAGACTTCTCTAAAGTGGATACAAGAAGTATGATTAAATGATTTAAAATCATGATTCTGTAGCTCAGGGTATACTATGAGACACTCATCACTGTCTGCAAAAGTTCAATCAGTTCAAAATTGGTGAGCCTCAATAAACAAGCAAATTAATGTAGATCAGCATCTGCATACGTAACAGTGCAAGCTTTGATTACTTTTATGCACCAAGAGAAACTGCATACTTTATACCCATTTGGAACTAATTATATTAATAGATTAAAATTAAAATGGACGCAATTCACTTGCAAGTTGTATTGAATTCAACTCAACTGGACAATTAAAGTAGTTCAGGCCAGGTCATTGATTGATCACAAATTCAACCATTTATTGTGATTGATAATGACATGAAAATTAAAATAATACCTATTAAAATTAGAGAATAAAGGTATTGTTTTTAGACCGTACCCGTGTTATATTGTCTGACATAAATGCGGACGATAGTATTATTTTAAGTAGAACAATCATACTTTAGACATTGATCAAAGAAATAAGTACATTTTATTGTCCACATTTAACAACTTTTACCCCTGCTAGGATCGAATAGCCCACAAACATTCCATCCAATCACATGCGATGAGTAAACCATGCGTAAGCGTCGCAGCGCCGGCATAAACGCAGGAAAAGCGCTAAGACGCACTGCAGAAGTGCGCGTTATGGAGCAAACCACGCATTGTGAAGGTCGGGCGCACTGTTAAAATGTAAGCCCCACCTCCCCGTGTTAAGTTGTCTCATCTAGATGTCGCTGATTTCTCTGAGAACCAATGAGATTGCTTAAACTTTCTTAGCTGTTTAAGAATAGCTTATTGAGGTGACCATTAGGCTACATAAAAATGGAAATGTTAATGACGAGTCTCAAATCTGTATTATTGATATCAGTTGCAAGAGTGGATTCAAAAGTTTCAAAATGATGTATGTTGAAGGTAAACAGGCTTTCTAATCACAATTAAGATTTTAAGAAGCATAATGCTTCCTTCAAATTTCTTTATTTTATCAACATTATTTGTCTCAATCACAAAACTGTAATTGTAAACAATGTGTCCTTTTCAATTTGACTGGCAAAAAATAACATTTTCCGTAAAAAGTGTACTCTACGTCCCCGATATTGGTATACCCATATCATTCAGTTCAATACTGCACATAGAAAATATCAGTATCGCTCGATACTGGTACAATTTTACTGTTCCAGTATTGGTCGATACTGGAACACCAAATTGTGTTCCTGTATCGACCAATACTGGAACGTTTTTATGTTCCCGTATCGGTTGATACTGGTACACATGCTACCAGTAGTAATTTGTTCCAGTATTGAACGGTACTGGTACATAATTGTGTTCCAGTATCGCCCGATACTGTAACATTTTATTATGTGCCAGTATCGTCCGATACTGGAACACTAAATTTGTACCAGTATTGATATTAAAGTGGATCGATTGAGCCCGTATGTATTAGGCGAGCTATGAGTTTTTAAAAATATTGGGCGAGACGCAGTCAAGCCCAATATTCTAAAACTCATAGCAAAACCAATGCATATTGGGCGTAAATCATCCAATTTTATCATAATAATGTTTTGGATCCAATATTATCCTCAAAACATAATAATGAGCAATACTGGGTGTTCCTGTATCTGACGATACTATTACAGTTCAGAATCTGGGACCTTAAGTAGATTTTACCCTCTTTTTCTAATGCCAACTATAATTACTGGTTTCATGTGCCATGTATAAAGGTGATGTCTAAACCTTAACACATTCACAAATATCTAAAGCATCTCTTTTAAAAGCCATACCTTCATCATTGTCATGTAGTAAAAATGACATGTGGTGGTTGGTTACATGGTCAGGGAAGAGTTTCTCCAACTCTGCCAATAGAGGATAGTGAGTCACAAATAGCATCAAACTCTGAACCTGTACGAAAAATGGGGAACATAATTTCATTTGTTTATAAAGATATAGATTATTAAACATATTAAAGGTGGTAGACCAGAAGACAATATTTTTCTTGTCACCCCTATAAAAATTTAAGCCCTGAAAGATGTTTTCTTTATTCTTTAGATGCTATGAATGAAAAAAATGGTATACCGTGAATTACGTTCAAAAGTGGTATACCATCCCAGAAGTTTTTAAAATGTTCGATGGAAAACTTTGAAGTGGGTTCTGCTTCTACCATAAAAACCACTAGAGTAATTTAACTCAAATTTAGAATGACTTATATATTCTTACATTTTCATGTAGAATAGTAGAACACCGTGTGAAAAAATGAGGTGAAATGACTGTAATCATTTCATCCATCTTTAAAAAAAGCACAGTACCTTTCAGAGTCATTGGTGAGCAGCAACAGAGCTTAGATGCCAATGGACATTTCTACACTGAAAGAAGATGCTCTGTACTATACTCCCTTTCATAATCCCTTGGACATAATTTGTGTTATTTCACACGAGCGTATTTCGTTGTTGTTTTCGAGGCGCGGCGTCAAAATGCTTGACAGACGCGATAAACATGAACAAGGTCACGCGCCGGCGATCACGGCGTGTGACGATTTCACGATTGACCAATTAGGATGTGCGATTATTGTTTTAAGGGACTGGTAAGCACTTCCGGGTTTACGCACATACGCACCTATGCATTACTACGCGAACCTACGCACATACATTCGCAACTCGCACGTACGCATGATTTGATGGAATTATGTCCAAGGGATTATGAAAGGGAGTATACATTGCAGCTTCAAAAATCATAATGATTTCTGATGTATTGTTTATCTTTAATTTAACTATTTTTATATATATATCCAACATCAACGTTTGTTTGAAACAATATTGTGATGCGATCTGTGAAAACCCGCCACATAGTGGCATTTTTCATATTGGAGATATTTATATCATAAGAAAGCTAAAACTGTGCTGATTATAAAACTATTTCTATCATTTTTCTACGATCACTACAAAAAAGGTTATGAGTGAATGGTGATTGTGGTCATAAAAAGCTATAAAACAAGAAATCATGAAAACAGGCCAAAAAGATGCATAATTCAATAGAATAACATTATTAGGTTAATAATAAAAGTGACTTAAATAAGTTTTTGAAGGTGAAATTTCATGAAAGATGATGACACAAAGTATTGGAATTTAATTCTCTTTAAAAAGAGCTAAAAAAAGTTTTACATTTTTTTTAATTTAATTTTTTACCCATTATCCCTAGTTCACATTTTGCGACATCCGACGGGTTTTCACAGATCGCATCACATATGGTGTGCAAGTCAACGTTTTTTTGTGGCCTGAGAGATACACAAAATGCATACCAATAACATTATTTTAGTTTGGATTGAATGAAAAATATGCACTGCTTAATGGAGAGTGGATTATGTTTTATGTTCTGCTTGTTTTCTTTGGGAATAAAAGTCATCTACTTATGATATTTCCCTGCGGCATAAACATTAATTTCAATCAAATTGTAACAAAATGGCCATATCGTATGTAAGGCCAACATTTTGTTGTTATTGTGTTGCCTCAAGTGCTAAAAATTTAAAATTGGGTCATTCAGTCGGAAATCTTTTTTTCTTTTCTTTTTTTGGCTGAAAAATATATGGTTTATGTCAATTAGTGTGATAATAGTCTCAAATAGTGTAATAATAGTCTTATTCCTTTCAAGCAAAAAATAGTAACATTTAGACACTTTAAGGATAAATTTAAATCTTAAAAGAGGAAGAAGAAAACAAAATTGAAAGAAAAAAAGAAAGAAAAAAAGCCGACCATAATTTTTGTGATTTTAGGGTTGGTCGCTGAGGGTAACACAACATTTTTTGTTGGCCTAATTATATGGCACATCCTTCAAAGATGTTAATACCTGACAGGAAATATGTCTGTACCTGTGATATGAAATGTTGTGCTGTAGCACATGCTATAGCTACTCCATCATGTGTACTGGTTCCTCTACCAAGCTCATCTAATATAATCAGACTACGCCTTGTAGCATGGCTGATGATATCCGATGCTTCTGATAGCTCTACCATAAAGGTACTACGATTCTGGTAGATGTTGTCTGATGCGCCCATTCTGAAAAATATCAGAAATTGACATGGTTATTGTTATAGTTCAGTCAGTTTCAAATTGGCAAACCTGTTTACAGCAGCAAATGAATTCAGAAGAGTGTGTGCGCGCAGACCGCACGCCATGACAAAATTGTCAAGCACTAATTTGATGAAAACAGGTTGTAGCGACTATGTACACTGTTGCTAGGACCATATACTAGGGTCAATAACTCGGTATTGTGTTGGTGCAGGGAAGCGTTTAATGTGCATACATCGGTGTGCACTCAAGCTGATATCATAGCTACCAGTGTGGTGGCTCTAGCTCAGCGCCCCATATTCTGGTCCGGTAAAGCGAGCAAAACAGTGCACGCTGTGTACGTAATGATTGCGCAGTGTCATCATATGCGTGACGCTTGCATATGCCAAAATCATGTGTGTATGCTTGGATTACTTTTGCGAGCGGATAGATAAATAAACCATATTTCTCGCCAATTTTGAACTGATTAAACTATAGCAGATCTGATAGGATAAGCAGAAATGATCAGAAATTGAGTTTGAAATCTGATATTTGTGGCAACACCAAAAGTATGAAAGTTTATAGGTTTTGGTTGAACTTAGATAGATGACTTGACTTGTGATAAGTTTACAGAAGACAGGAGAGTCCAATATAGACTGTAGATTGGTTGGAATTTGATTAAAAATGACACATATTAAACTGTTTATAAAGGTAGATATCTTGACACAAAACTGTACTACTATGCAGTAGTGGGCCATGGATATTTAGAAATGTATTTTGTGTTATGTAAATTATTAACAACTCAAAATGGGCAGCAGGCAATGATTACACATACCAAAACAAATTCAGCTTTTACATTAAACCAAAAAAAACCTAGATTAAACTTTATGAAGGAATTTATTCATTCAAAGACTTATGTATGGTTTGGGCCTAAATGTACACTACCTGTTTTCCAAAATTGAATTAAAAACAGATGAGAGTTTCTTTCAGGCAAGTATTTGCATTGAATATTTTATGTAGTCTGAAAGGATATTTTCACATTGAGCGACAATGACTTTTTATTTATTATTTTTCAATCACAACATTTTCGAAAATATCCTAGAATATGTTCATATCGTTTTGCATATCAATGAAAAGCTGATGTGTTCATCTTTCCAATGATACCAAATTTGTTTTAGAGCTCAGCCACGTGTTTGAGAATATGGGAAGGTTTCAATCTGAATGTGCCAAAATCATCTCAAATGTTAATAGAGCATTGGCCTTTATTTAAAGGTGTTTTTGCAGTGTAGATGTCAATGTAACACTTAATTGAACATGGCACAAAATAATGGTGAATTTGGAACATTTTGAATGAGACCTCCCCATATTCTCAAGCAGGTGGTTAAGCACTGAAACAAGTGGTTGCTATGAATAAGGTATTGTTGGAAAGGGGAGCACATCAAGCACACCAGCTTCTCATTGGCATAAAACACAATATGAACATATCACAAAATATTTGACAAATTTGTGATCTTTTTTAGCAGTTTATTTGCCTCAAAAAACAAAATGCTATATCATACTACACAGCATCCAGTATTGAGCAGGCACATAGCTACCTATCTGAGCCATTATGCATATGAATGCTACCTGCTTGATGTAGGATCTCTTGCCACCCATATTAGGACCATTGATTATCATACAACGATGGCCATCAGCCTATACATGAGACACAACAATGCTATATCATACCTGGTATACACAGCATCCAGTATCCCAACCTTTGCAGATTGAACAGGCACATAGCTGCCTATCTGAGCCATGATACATATCAATGCTACTTGCTTGATGTAGGAGCTCTTGCCGCCCATATTAGGACCGGTGATAATCATACAACGATGGCATCAGCCTATACATGAAACACAACAATGCTATATCATACCTGGTATACACAGCATCCAGTATCCCAACCTTTGCAGATTGAGCAGGCACATAGCTGCCTATTTGAGCCATGATACATATCAATGCTACCTGCTTGATGTAGGAGCTCTTGCCACCCATATTGGGACCGGTGATAATCATACAACGATGGCCATCAGCCTATACATGGGACACAACAATGTTATATCATACCTCGTATACACAGCATCCAGTATTCCAACCTTTGCAGATTGAGCAGGCACATAGCTACCTATCTGGGCCATGATACATATCAATGCTACCTGCTTGATGTAGGAGCTCTTGCCACCCATATTGGGACCGGTGATAATCATACAACGATGGCCATCAGCCTATACATGGGACACATAAAGAAATAATCACATGGTCTTTATTCACTATGAATGGAGAGTGAAGAGTATGTTAAACACAAATTGATGATCAGTATGAGTGTTGGAAAAATCCTTTCCACAAAAATTGTGTTTCTATTCAAATGCAAAAGGTGGCTATTGGATTGGTGGCAATTAGTGGTGATGGGATGAACATGTGATCCACCTTTTTACTGCCTCCATCCATACACAACCAAAAGAAATAACCCTGTATTTCTAGGTTATTGGTGGTGTTTTATGCTATGCACAAAAGAAAATTCACGGTGCTCCCAAGCATGGGTTACTAAAATGGACATGTAATGTGATGATTTGCTTGTTGGATATGCTTGTGTTGGGCAAATTTTGGTGGAGGATGGCATTCCTACCTTTTGCTGTGTCACCACCTTGTGTAGCTGGATAGAAACACACAATTAATGATTATTGGTGGTTATGACTATCACCACCAATAAGCGGTTATTGGTGGTGATGGAATAGAAATATGCTTATATTGTGTAGTGTATTGATGAGAAAATAAAGTGCCTGCTTTGCAAATACACACTCATGGACCTGAACATAATAGTTATTAGTCTTGCATATATTTGCACCAGCAAATGCAGTGCACATTAACCCTATCATCCCTTAGTACTGAAAAAGACTAATCTGCTAAGAGTTGGTAGTGCCCGCTTTCCCAGTTGATTGCGCGACCAAGCTGATTTTCATATACAAAAAAAAAAAATTAAGATTTTCTAAGTTGACTCTATGGCTCTTTCCGTTTGTCACACAGGCGACCCAGGTTCGATTCCTGGCATCAGCAGAGCTGGTATTTGCCCTCTTACTTGACCCATTCTCTTCCATGATAGTTTTATTCCATTAAAAAACATGCCTTGGAGGTTAGGATGATATGCAGTTACCTGTGTTTTTTGACACTTTTATCCTATATTTACCTACCTTCATTTGTGTGTTATTGGGAACAAACTGTCCTTCTCCTCCAAGTAAAGCACTCACTATTGGATGGCGACCATTCTCTATCTCAACGCAGATGTCATCTTCTGATAACTCGGGCCTAGAGGGGAAATATTTATAAGCGTGTAAAGCAATTAAACAAATTGAATTTTGGAAAAGTTAGATAGGGATTTTTGTCAACCTGTCTCCTCGAAAATGGCAATCAGTCTATGACTTGTGAGACTGAACCCACATCTAAAATCAGTCAATGTTGTCAAGAATGGAATAAAGCAGTGCATACAATGGTGAGTAATCAGTCAATTATAGACTGAATATGAAAGAGACTAGGTTGCTTTTTGTACAATAAAACACCTCCCCCAATTAGGAATGTGCAGTGACAAGCAACCGTACAAATTGATTTGCTCGCGTAATTCCCGGCAGCCTGATAAAATGAAGAAATTATTCAAACATAGATTCTGTTCCATAAAACTTCATTTAACATGAGCAATAACTGTTGACAGATGTACAACTTGCATCAAATATCAGCAGCGTTCGAAATAGCGGTAATCCGTGCATCCGAAATAACCACATTTCCTGGCGGATAACCATTTTTTTCTTGCTGATTATCTGACCGCTAACCAAGATTTTGGCACTAAACCAACTGAAACAATTGCGGATAACAATAAATAGTGGCGGAAAACCAAGATCTTCTGCTGGGTTATCTGCTGGATAACCAGTTTAATTTTCTTATTTCTAACACTGAATATCAGTTACTTACTTGGTATACCCTTCCTGTGATGCCACTTTAGCCAATGAAAACAGACAGTCAAGTGATGCAAGAAGCTGTATGGCTTTCCGATATGCAAAATAACGCTCACCAAACCGACTAGGGAAGAATGCATACAAATATAACAATTACTACATGCATCAACAGGGTGTGTCAAAAAAGTGTCCCATGTGATTTTTTTTTTTTTTTACCATGAAAAATATAAAAAAATGCTCGAAAAATACTAGTAATCATGTTCAGCAACCTTTACTGTGCCATAAGATTTTTTTCTATCCATTTTGGAGCTTCCATTATCAAATTATGGCAAATCTACTCGGGCATGTTCAAATTCAGCTTTGGCCACTTTTCGTGTGAAGAGAGCTCTTTTATTAGAATCGTCATTCATTGTGAAATTGAACATAATCAATAAAATCAATAATATTCTAACTACTAAATGTTGATAGTTAGTTGAATATGAACAAAAAACCATATATTCATTAGTGCCGACAATTTTTTTCACCATCTTTGGGAAAACATCATGAGAAATGCATTAAAATAAGTACAAACATGCCTAGTATTGGTTCAGTAATTCTTGAGATACAGTTTGAAATGTGATAAAAGTTTCTGAAAATCTGTTTTGTATAATTATGATAAACTAATATAAATACCAGCATGGAATGTGTTAAGATTTTTAAAGCTGACTCCGCTGCACGATCAGGTAGACGCGGGACTCCCAGGGTTTGATTCCTGGGGCCGGCACAGGCTGACTTCCCCCCGCCCCCACACCCCAATTTGACCTGTTTTGCTAGTTTCTCCTCTGATAATTTTGTTTCCAAAATCATGCCTTAGGGGTTAGGGTTAATAGAGCACCCTAGAATCAAACGGTAAGTGTTTGAAAGTGAATTTTTTCACAACGTCGACATATGTGTCGACAAAACCCACACTTATTTCAGTTGTGCTGCACAACTCACGATGAGTCAATCCAACAATATGCTGAGCCATGGATGTAGAGCAGACAATACATTTACAGGTTACAGGTTTACTTATTTCGCATATACAACATATCAATACAAAGTCAGAGCAAAAAAATATACAAAACAATAGCATATAATATGCAAGGCGTCGTTGAAAAAACTCACGAAGAGCTTACACGTGTCAACGACCCCTTTGGAAAAATGGTAATGGATGAGATAATACAAATAAGCAATTATGTTACAAAGATAAATCAATATAATAGGGAGATTATATAAATATTATGAAAGTATAAAGTAATCTTTTTAAAACTTGGTTGGTGTGCATACACAGACATACCGACAGACAGGCAGACAGACACACATACATTGCGTGTAGAATCATCTTAGGTTTTAACTACATAGGCTATCAGGATGCCTTAATAACATGTGCTATTCCGGAACTCAGGAACCGTAGAGACCAACTTTGTTTAAACTTTGCTAAATCCCTTTTAAAATCTAATGAATTCCGTGGTTGGTTACCAAAATCTAGAGATGAACTAGTGCATAATATGACTCTCCGTAGTGCTCACAAAATCACTGTTCCCAAAACACGTACCCTGCGTTACGCTCGTAGCTCTATTCCATACATGGTCAAACTCTTAAATCATACATTATAGTTCTGTTTCCAATAGGGGGTGGGTTGTTGTGTTTTGCATGCTTAGTTATTTCTATGAATATATTGTTTCTATTTTTCTATATATTACATATTGTAAATATTGTTGTAATTCAGCATTTTGCTGCGATAATGATATGTTTATTAAACCTTGAATTAATTATTAATTGCGCAAGACAGCAAAACAAATATGGACAAACTGGTTGCTCAAGCAACATAAATGATCGAAACCAAAGTGAAACCGAAAAAGAGAAGTAGCTGGAAAATAGTAAGATGAAAATGATATCAAAGGAAAAAGTAATATAAACTATAGGAACAAAAGTAATGTAAAACAACTCAACAAAAAGTTGTGAACGGACTAGTACGCTGAGATAACATGTTCTGTCAACTTCTGTGTAATTATTAAACACTGATAAAAAGTGATAACGAATTTGAATTTCAAACACGTCAGATGTTTGGCTTTATTTTTGCGTAGCAAAAACTGCTATCATGGCTATGCACTTGGTCCTCTGCACTTACAAAAATCCTAAAAATGATCATCTTGGGACAAACAAGTTTGTCTCAGGGCTGAGTGCACCTAATTGAAACACCATTTGATTGGAAAAGGTAAAAATTAATGTTTTGCTTTACAGGATCAGTCATTGGGAGTTTCTTTTATTGTTATGTGTACAAATAATTAATCAGTAAACTTTGAGGAGAATCATACATTTATGCGATGTAGGTGTGCGGCAGGGATGCATTACTTCACCACACATGTTCATCTCCTACACAGAAAAAGTCATGAGAGACGCTGATGTAAACCAGTATGGGATAAAAGTAGGCGGTACACCAATTTCAAATCTCAGGTATGCTGATGACACTGCACTTTTTGAAACCTCTGAAGAAGACATCGAGAGGCTAACATCAGTCGTAAATGATGAAGGCAGGAAGCTCAATCTCAAGCTCAATGTCAAAAAGACAAAACTTCTAACAACTGGAGAAGAACAGCCTATGCATAATATCTCAATCGATGTTAAGGATGTTGAACAAGTCAGTCGCTTCAAATATCTAGGCTCTGTGAAAACCACATCTGCCAGTTGCACAGCTGATATAAGAGCTAGAATCGGAATGGCCAAGGGAAGGATGATAGAACTCCAGGACCTATGGAATGACCGCAACCTCACAACAAACCTTATAACAAAAATTGTTATTTTGTTAATTGTTAAGCATTGGTATGGAGTGTGCTCCTTTACGGTCTGGAGGGATGGACTCTAACCAAAGCAGATGAGAATCCCATAATGGCTGCTGAAATGTGGATCTGGAGAAGAATGTTAAGAGTTAACTGGAAGGAGAAAAGAACCAACATAAGTATCCTGAAAGAACTTGGTGTAGTGTAAAGAGACAACTGCTAGGAGAGCTTATCAAAAGGAAGCTGGCCTACTTCGGACACATCATAAGAGGCAGTGGTAGCTTACTGGCACTCCACATCATAGAAGGGAAAGTAGAAGGTAGCAGGAAAAGAGGTCGTCAAAGGAACCAATGGTTTGACAACATCAAGGAATGGACTGGTATGAGTCTTATAAAGGCCAAGCGTCTGACACAAGACAGAGTAGCTTGGAGAAAGATGATCCGGAGATGTGATCGTATGGCAGCCAATCGTGAAATCTGACGGAGGCCGAAGAAGAAGAAGAAGAAGATGTACATTTGTCACTTCTCAATGATAGGATCACCATCAGCTAGATACCATTCTGTATATCAGTCTTTTCAAAACATATGATAATATTACACTTACTCTAGGAATTGAAGCCATGCTTGTTGGCACTCTATTTTCAACTGTTCTCGTAGTTGAGATAGTCTCTTGTAGGTCTGCACTATGAATGGAGAGTGAAATCGGCTAACTTGCTTTGTCCTAAAATACACAAGAGAAGCAAATATTAGATGAAATAGTAGATGAAATCAAAGATAAATACACATGTTTTGTTATCAAGGTTGTCACTACACTGGTGGGCACCAGTCATCAGAAACCAGCACTCGGGCTGACCAACTGATACTCAAGGGAATTTGCGGTCTGGCCGACTGACCGGCACAAAAATGGAGAAACTGTGCCCTCTGCCTCAACAGCTGAAGAATCACCCTTCAGATGATTTACAGGGTGTCTCAAAAAATTAAAACCTACCTTTTTATAAGCTATTAAAATTTTAAAAATAAGTATCATTTTTGATAAAAAATGAAAGAGCATGAAATAAGTATCAAAATTTGATAAAAAATGACAGAGCATGACGTGCAATTATTTTGCTACAATTTGATGAAAACTGCATTTGATTTGGTTCAGTAATTTGAAAGAAATTAGTGATTATGTAACACTTGTTAAAGAACAGTCTCCATTTAGCTCATAATGAGAGATTAATTAAGAGAGAACAGACAAGAAATTAATCAATATTTCTTTCATTTATTTTTCCCTTTTTGTGTTTTATCTTCTGTTTTCTTTTACAACAAAATATAAGAAAATATGTATCTCTTCAATTATGTTCAAATTTCACATAATATTGCACAGTTTCAGATATTTTACGGAGTAATTCTGTTATACCCTTCACAGGGGTATTCATAGTGCGTGATTTTTAAGAACGACGCATACTACTGATGTTGGTGTGTAGGGTATAACATAATTATGCCAGATATTTTCTATTTTCACTATTAAAGAAATGTCAGTAATGTTTTTTGGTTTTTGGTCATGTTTCCAATATTAAACATTGTTCAGCAAATGCACAGCGCGTGATAAAATCATGTGCAAATGCTTGGATTACTTGTAAGTGCAGTGATACAAAAATGCTCATTTCTCAACAATTTGTAACTATAGCAAGATTTGTCCTAGGTTTCAAAATTAAAAACAGGATGCGTGTGGAGATTATACAAACAACTAATTATCTTGATCTCACCACAGTGATTCCATAGTCCAAACCGCTTTCACAAATAACTAGATATCATTCATTATACAAATATACCAAATGCATATATTTGTGATAATGCATTTAATATTTACATATACATGTATATGCCTAAGATAAAACATTATTACCTTATATTTTAAACCAATTTTTTTTTTTAATAGACTACAACTTTTTTACTGAATACTATTTTCTTTAACAATGGACTTTAAAAAACAAAAACAAAACATCACTTTTTATGAAACCCTGATTTCACTATCATGCAATTATTTCTACCATCTACCACATTTCTGTCAAAAAAACAATTACTTACTTTCACGATTGATACATATTTAGTTACAATGTCGAAAATAGCTAGTACTAGTACAAATTATCTTGCTCACTGTCTGCAATCTTCCTTTCAGTGGTCTCCTAATTCTGGGCACATTTAATTGCTAACTTTTGATATTTTATGTTTAGTGCAATATTTTTTATTATGGAGAGCAGGCTTTCCTGACCTTTTTTGGTCCTTTTATTCACCAGTTTTACATTGGTATTTATTTCCAGTTATGTATGTTTTCATGTTTATACGTCTCATTGTTATGTAATTTGTGCAATGCCTGCGGGTGATGGTGAACGAAAGGCCCATCGCCTACTCCATCCTCTAGTCTGGCTTTATCTGTATGCTTTTCAATGTTGTTTATCAATACAATTGGAATGATTAAATAAATATATGGTTAAAGTGTACTTTAGATCGCAGGTATACATATGCATCAATTACACGGTAGAATACAATGTCCCACAATAACCAAATGATGCAATTATTTCTATCAGAGACTTGATACATGCCTGGTACACTATTGCGGTGGGAGTGTTAGCATTATCTGACGGGCTTTGTCACCCGTGACATTACTTGCACACGGAATAAAGTTGTGTGACAACAGTCGACATGCTGTCTAGAGAGAATACAGTTTTACGCAAGAGAGTACATTGCGTTATATGTAAGAAGTATTTGACAGACCCTCGTAGCCTACCGTGTCATCATACATTTTGTCTCAAATGTTTGGGAACACAATTGGAGAAAACCCTTAACCAGAGGAGTTTGAAATGCCTCCAGTGTCATCAGGAACATGAAATTCCTCCTGGTGGGGTGAAAGATTTCCCAGATCATGTCAAGCTAAAGCACCTGGTTGCTGAGTTGAGACAGGTAGGTCGAAAATAAATGAATGGATACCTTTTTAGAGTCAGATTTAAAGTAGTATGTAGCTTTCGAGGTAATTTGAACCCGTTCTCTAGAGTTGCGTTGTTGTCCCTCGGTGGCGTACCGTAGTGACATGGTGTCTCCAAACTGGTGTGAAAAATTGTGCTATAAACTATAACACAGTGCTAATCTAAACTGGAGATACGCTACTGCTGTCCCTCCATTCCAATCATGTGACCCCCTTTCAAACAATCATGCAGCAGCAGATTGCAGCATTGGAAGTAAGACATTTTTTGTGTAGTAAAAAGTGCTACACAGTAGTAATTTTGAGTAGTATTAGCAATTCCCAAATGTTGTGCAGCAGTTTTTGGTTATGTAATAATAAATGTACATTTGTGATGCGTCACATCAAAACATACCTCTTGGGGTCTTTTATCCAATGTCTGATTTTAACATCATCAAAACATGCAAAAATCAAGCTTTAAATTGATACCTAATAATTGAAAGTTAGCCTTACGAATCAGGAAATATGATGAATAGAAGCTTATCATTTGCTTTTAATTTCTTTACATTTTTCAAGACATTTTACTTCATATCTAGAAACTAGAAAAACCAACAAGAGGTATGTCTTAACATTTATTTGCTTCTGGATGAACAATGCTGCAAGTGAAATGTTTGATGGTCATGTCGGATTGGAAGAACAAGTCTAATAATGAATCCGGTCACTTTTTTGCATAGCATTGTTTTGTGATAGATTTGACAAATGTGACCCGTCACATCAAACATAACTCTTAGGGTCTTTTATCCAAAGTCTGATTTAAACATCACTAACACATGCAAATATCAAGCCTTAAATTGATACCTCATTATTGAAACTGGTCATTTTTGTGCGAAGATTTTTCACACATTTGCCAATTTTTAACTTTTCTGCATATTTTTAAATATGTAGCTTTTTAAAATATAAAAATAAATCTTTTCTTGTGTATTATTGCTGCCAGACACCAGGATTACAATAATCAGAACACAAACGCAAAAGTATCAAGTGGAGAGTGAATCTGCTACATACCAGATGTATATTGTTTAAGAACCTTCTGGTATGAACGCAGATTACGATATGACCCACGAATGAGGACCAAGAAAAGGGGGCTGTGCAGGCTTGGCACTAACTTTTAAAACAAGGGGTTCTCAAAGCTCCTGAACCCCCCTGAATTTCAAAACCAGGGGTTCTTGAAAATCTTGTCCTAAGTGACACACTGACAATCCGTAGTCCTCGTACCCCTGGCCCGACCGACCTGTACCAGGATTTGTAGCAAATAATTATGAGTCAGGCTAGGGAGTAACAAGGCTAAGTAAGAAGTAAGGGACACATTATTATTTAACTTTACTTTATACCATTTTCATTTATCATGATGAAAAATAAAATTGACACACTTCAATGATTTCTCTCAGTCTCAATTTAATCTGATTTTCTGACAACAAAGTTTCAAGCACTGGTATAATGATAATCAAAGTTCAAAAAGAAATGGCGATTGAATCTATCAATCATTCATCCATTTGTCACTTGATTAATTGCAAAGCTTCTGAATTTTGACCAACATCGCGTCGCAATCTGACACCAACTTTCGAGCCAAATTTTATGAAAACGAGCAACATTTATGATTTTGAGGGATAACGGACAAAGGTTTGGATTCATGTTATCTAATGAATTCTGAAGTTTTGTGTACTTGCGTCACCTAGTTATAGTCCTTTTCTGAATGGTTTTTCGCCAAAGTAAAACGATGATCTAATAATAATAGCACGTGTTGAACAACATGGAAGTTAGGGGGTCTTCACATACATGTAGTTCCATAATGTTTACATAGTATATCATTACATTTTATAACACATTTTTGCATGTTTTTCAGCATGTTTACATTTATCATTACACGGTATATCAATAACCCTAACCCTACTACGTAACACAGAAACAACACGGCCAGCACCACTTGGCTTGTACGCACACAAGTTCTATCTCATGTAGCACTAAAATACCGGTATATATGGTCTCCAATTTTTTTTTTAGCCTGAGAAGCCCTCCCCCCGTGGCTGAGTGGTGGTATATCTCGCCTGTCACGCAGCAGACCCGGGTTCGATTCCCGTGGCCGGCAGACATAATTGTTCGCATTTTTTATTTATAACCCCCTCCCCCTGTTCTTCGTTCCATCCCCACTGCCACATTCTAGGGTTAGGGTTAATTACGCATTTCATAGTTTCATTATGTTTATATTGTGTATCATCACAAATGCATAATTGTAAATCATTAATTACACATTTTCAGTGTACATTGTATATCTTTATCATTAAATACACATAATTTCATGTTTACTTTGTATATCATTACATTCATTGTTTACATTTTTACATTTCAATCACAAATATTAATGTAAACAATGTTTATATAATTCATATCATAACTTCGTCCACTTTCTCATGTCTAACTCTTTTTGCAATTAGGACTATCAAATTTGGATGTTTCCCGTATTTAAAGGTAGATGTTCCGATTTTCAACTTGAAGTTTTCTATTCGACATGAAGGTCATCCTCAAAAAAGTCGTATTCCAAAGTTTGAGTTGCATAACTCTAATGGTTCTTATTTTAGACGCACAAGATGCCGTGAAATGTGCCCATTGAGTTGTACACAGACTATATTGGTGGTTACCACTTTTCGCGGTAATTCGATGTTATTTCACCGATTTCTTCGTAATCATACTGATTTGGACCGTCAAATTTCAGTATGTTAATCAGAAAAATATGATCTTTCATATGATATGAAAATCTCCATATGTTTGAGATAAATCTGTGTTATGAAAATGTGATCGGGTCATCTACCTTTAAATTTGCTAATACATAGCTTTCTATTTTGAACTGGTTCTCATTTTTGTTCCATTTATAATACCTGAAGATAACATCGGTGACAGTTATATTAGTTCTTAGTCCTGTCTATTTGAAGATTATCATACTTATTTCTGACCATATTTTTAAAATTATTTTGCAGTTAAAAAAGAAGGGTTCTAAGTTATCTTCTTCATCACATACTTACATTTGCTATTACTTGCCTTTCCCATTTTTGATAAGAGAATACTTGCAGGTATATATTGCATAAAACTGTCAAATTTAAGGTTATAAGTTTAGCTTCCTTAACCTTAACTCTTCTACCCCCCACTTTTTTCAGATTTTTTTTTCAACATGGAAAATTGACCAAAATGTCCCCCGGGATTTGAACCACGGACCTCCAGTACCAGCGGCTTACGATTCCCCACTACACCACGGGTGTCAAGGCTACTTGGCGCAGTATACTGCGCCAACTATATGGGTGGTACCAACGGGTGGTACGCCGGGTGGTACCAACTTGCGCAGTTGTGTATATTTCATCGAAAAACTTCCACGTTAGGGGTGGGGGGGGGGGGGGGGGGGGACCAACTTGCGCAGTCGTGGTATTTTGTGGTATATGGTAGGGTTAGGGTTATGGCTAAATTTCAATTATGAGGTATCGATTTAAAGCTTGATTTTTGCATGTTTGATGATGTTAAAATCAGCCATTGGATAAACAACCCCAAGAGGTATGTTTTGATGTGATGGGTCACATTTTGTTAATCTTTTAATCCATGAAAATTTAAGAGATTCTTAGAAGGCAGGAAGGTTGATCATTTCTAGACCACCACTTTCGTAATCTTTAACAATTGTTCTCTCTTTACCTTTTCTTTTCCTCCCCAAACAAATTGAATTAAAAGTGTATTTACTTCTTTTATTACATGTTATAGGATATTTATTATACTACATACGCTAGTTAGCTTGTATATGTTATGGTAATTCTTCATCGTTCCCGCATTTATTTTGTAAAATGACTTAATTACGTTACTGTTTTTTGACAGGATGAAATCGATCTGAACCAACCCTGTGTTGATCATGAGGGCGAACCCTACATCAGCTATTGTGAAAGATGTCATAAGGTCCGCTGTCAGGAATGTACTGGTAGATCAGGCTCTTGCCATAATCACAATTACATATCCTTGAAAAAAGCAGCGCCCAAACAAGCCAGCAAACTCGAGGAACTGAACAAAGAGTTGGACAACCTTTGCGCAGAGTACAAGGATGCGATCAGACAAACCGACAAAGTTGCTGAAAATCTTGACTTCGCCGTAGAAGTAGCGTCGAACATGATTGAGGAGATGAAAGTACAGTACACGCAGGAGTTGGATAACAAGATTGATGAATTGAAACAGGAAATGAACGAGGAAAAGGTTAAAAAATCTGAAGCCATAATTGACGATAAAACCAACTTACAGACGACCCTATACCACATTACCGAGGTTCACAGAAAAAGCGAAGCGATACAGGCAAGTGATTCTACCAAAAAGATTTCTCATGAATTTTATCCGTTATCGTGTGAAATAAGCAAACTGCTGGCAACCAAGGCAATTCCACCTGACCAGTCACTCAGTGATATCACATTTGTACCGGCGGAAGTCCAGATGTCATTGGGGAGAGTTGTCTCGTCTGTTGGAGTCAAACAAAATTCAGCGAGTGGGGGAATATTGAACGTGTTTAGACGCAGCTTTCGACAGAAAAAGGAGCCAAAGAAACGAGGGAGAAAACTATCCTCTGATACCAAGGTATCTGATGGTGAACCTACCACTGAGCTATAAGTGCTCTCAAAATGTTAATGCAGATGAGTTTGGTTGCAAACCCTTTATGGTGCCCAACAAAAAAAACCCTGCTTTTACACATCAAAAAGGCTACAATTTTGTAATTAGAGCTTCAATTTCAATGCTATTTTCACCATGTGCCTAAGATATTGCAGTTTAAGAATATGTGAATTTAATCATGTCTATAAAATTCTGAGAAATATCCCTTTCAAAAAGTGTAACTTTTTTGACCACTCTGCATGTACACACAATGTATGTGTCGGCATGTTTATATGAGATCCAGCCACAGGAGGTAATCACATGACAGCAGATCTTTGATTAGTTGTAACTTTTGAGAAATGGCTTTGAATATACTGGCTTTACATCAGATCTTTCCCTTTCAGAACAGGTTCTCCCTAGAGATAACTTTTACATATGGGGTGATAAGAAACTGTTCTATAGGCCCAAACTGACCCATAATTTTCACATTTTTGTTTTAAAAACTTTTTAAATCTTTGTAGACATTTTGAAATTTTATGTTCAACTTTTTTTTTTAATATCTTATTTTTAAAGTACTTTTGTTGTTAAGAAATATTTACATAGTTTTTTTGTTTTTTTTGTTGAATTTTTGTTGTTGTTGTTGATAAAAACAATACCAAACAAACAAACAGACATAAAAAACACAATACCTAGCTAACTGACCTGCCCAGTAGAACAGCGTTTTCTTCATTCCCTGATCTAAGCTAATGGATGAGTGCCAGTGATCTTTGGCATGTATACCAACACTGAATTAGGTCATGTAGAAATTGAAAGCTTGGTTATGTCTCTACAACTATTTCATTAGGTAATGTCTATTTTACTAAATTGGATCCAATTAAATCTTGTTTAAAGTAATTAACAATAGTTAAGTCAAAGTGGAGAAATCGTAGTTGGCAATAATGTATTATGATGCCGAAATACTTTAACAGAGTCATATTAAACATGTCTATATGGAGTTGTAGGTTCCTAACAAACATGCAGTTTTGAACACTAGGTTAAGGTAAATGCTGGTCATAATGGTCCATCAGTAATAACAGCAGCTCAGAATACCTTCCCTGCACAGAAACCACTATTCCCAAACGGTGGCTATGATCAAAATTAGCTTCAATCCTTCATGTCTTCCCTATTATACACATAGTCCCTGCGAGGGTGCTCAAATGTGAACACTGGAAAAAATACAGTTCCAAAAGTGTGCGCTGATAAACTTCTGAATAAACATGAGCTTATTCATGCACCATCACGCCAAAGTGCGCTGTTAGATTCATGCAGTGTTGTACACCGCATGACGTGATAGGGCGCACCATTTGCCTCCTGTGGCGCGAAGTGAGGATCGTTCTACGCACTGCTTTTGAATTGGACCGATCGGGTGGTATTTCTGATATTGTTGGGCACAATGTGCATGCTCGGTGGATGGTTTGCATATTCATATATGCTAAATACACATGGAATTCCACAACAAACCGCACACTTTTTCGACATACTATTTTCCCAGTACCTCTTTTTGGTCCGCCGTTTTTAAAGATGGCGGCCATATAGAGGGATGCGGGGACCAAGTCTAAAATAAAAAATGATATCACCACCATTGACTTGATTGCTAATATGCTATGCTTGTAATGCATTATGGGAATTTGTTCCGAGTTGCTGTTATCAGTTACATTGTGGAGGACAATGTTTCTTCTCTCTTGATTTGATCTTGTTCTCTATAATGATCAACATTTGGAAGGAAAATGGATCAAATATTTTTGGATTTCATGAAAAAAAGTAAAATACAATGCAAAGAATGGTGTAGAGATTATGTAACTATAAGATAATACTTGAGGAAAAGAGCGATAGTGTTTTTCCTTCTTTAACAATTTGACACCAGCTTCAGCCAGAGACTGTCATCCACACTGACCCCACCCAATTCAAAACTGCCCTGACATCCCCCCATATACAAATTAGTCTACCCTATCCGCACCTTCAGTTAAAACTCAGAGTACCAAGACATACAGGGCGAGTCAGAAAGAACAGGCACTTTTATCTCAAAGGCGTCACAAAAAATGTGTTTGTGCATATTCAAAACCAATGGTAGCACTATAAAGACCTATAATTTGACTTTCATTCAAAATAAGAATTATAAAAATCGACCATTGCATTGTCAAGTTACACTTATTTCAGTAAAGCCTAAATGTTGAAGCCAATCCACATGATAGTCTAATTATCAAGCCATTCCATAATGAGGTTCGCTTTCTGAATAAGCTAAAATGCCTCTTTTCACTTTTCTTTCTTGAATCCAGGTTTTATTCCTCAAATATCCACAGCTCTATTAATTTGTATTATTTTAAGAATTTGTATCCAACATTCATGTGCATTTTCATTTTTTTCTTTAGTTTCATTGGTTGGCATCTCTGATCAGCCACCCAACAATACTATGTGTTATTGCAATTCCTTGGATTGGCTTATAAATACCAGGTTCTACTAAAAGTGTTGTAACATTATGACGCAATGTTCGAATTCAAAAATTTGAATATGCAGGCTTGCAATTTCTCTAAAAAATTGCCCGTTGCCAACTATGATTTCTCCTTTTGTGCAGTCTGAAAACAGAATACTTACGAACTGATCTTCTTCCAACTGCTGGGAACATCTTTCAGGCGAGAATTTTTCACTTCAATTAAAAACTGTGTGATAACAAAGTGGAGTTGTAAAAGAAAAAAGATTATAATTTATTATTGTGGAGTGTAGTCTCAGTGACTGCAATATTTGCTAGAAATAGCTTCAGAAAATGGTCTATTTGGGCATGGTCTATTTGGGCATCTCAAAAACTGAGAAATGTGTTAAATCATGTAGAATTTTAGAGGAGGGTCAATAACATCTGCAGATCGGTAAAATGTATAGTATTAAATATGTTTTGTGACCAAATTTATGTCGTAAAATGCTGGAAAATTCACGTTTTGAAAATATGTGGTCTTCGAAATTACAGGAATCCTAACTCATTCTAAACCTCACCAAATCATGAAATGAGCCCTCGTCTACAAAAAAGTCCATGTACGTATTGCTCTATCTGCTTGGAGATAGCGAAGACCACGGAAACTTCATACCACGGAATGAAATCTGCCATAGACATTACATTGTGAAAATCGTACAGATTTGCAGTGCAGTCCTCTGTGTAAGGAGTGTTGACAATAGCAAGGTCGTTTGTGACCCCGTTTGACAATCTTCATAGCTTTCATATAGGACTTGGGTGACCTAACTATTGACTGTAGTAGTAAATACACAAGCACAATAGTGTCCCTTTAAACTTATAATCAACACTTTTCATGCGGCAGGCGTATGCAGACGACAAATGTCACAAAATGTTTCAAAAATGTCACAATTATTGAATTTCATTATCATATTTGGAATCACCATGAGAAATGCATTGAGTACAGCCATTTCTAACATTGATTCAGTAATCCTTGCGATAGACTTTGAAAGTTGGGAAAGGTTTCTAAAATATCTTTTATGTATATGGTAAAACTAATAGCTGCGTGGAAAATAAATATTGAATTGAATTGAATTGAATTGAAAGTGTTAAGTAGGTTTTTGCCATACACCATGTACCATTGATCCATTATTTTTGTCTTAAAAAGGTATATGCTTTTATTTTGTTGTTTCCATTTATTATTTCCATTTACGTTGTTTATATTTATTATATTAATGTACACATCCAGTCTATATGCACTTCACAAAGTGCTATTTACGTGATCAAACTTTCTTTGATGGTTTCTGAATGAAAACTGAAAAACAAATATCACACTTTAAGGCCATGAAAACCACACCCTGCTCTAAAGGCAAACAGACCTCTCAGGTAGGGTCGGCATTTTTTCTTCTCCAAAAGTGTCTCGAAATTTTGGAGATTATTTTCAGCAATTTTCGAAATTTTGAATACAGGATGACCCCCAAAAGAGTAGGACTCTGTTTCATGACGGTGTAATTCTTATTATAATCATTGGACCATGAACAATTTAGTCTTAATGTAAAGCCCAATAAATTATTATGATATCCTGAAAATATAAGATCAATCCGATGCAAAATAAGAAAACTAGCATACTTTGGGTAAACCATGTCATTTACTGGTTTGTACAATGGGCTCTACATGTACAGACCAGTAAATAACATGGTTTACGTTTCAATATGTTATAATAATTGTCAACATAGTAAATAATCTATCAGTCAATAGCAAAGTTTAGTTTGGTAATCCATTTAGTTCTGGCACAAATCAATACTTGCTAAAATAAATCCGCAAAACAGATGCATGCATATTCTGTGCAAATTAAAAAAGTTTTGTTCAACAGTTCTCGAACCCCCTGTGTGGATGGTTCATTGAGTTACAAGTCGAGCACGTTCATGTTACTCGGACTGTTACTGTGTGAATTCCCATTGTACAAAACAGTAAATGACATGGTTTACACAAAGTACGCTAGTTTTCTTATTTTTCATCGGATTGATCTCATATTTTCAGGATATCATAATAATAAATTGGGCTTTACATTGAGACTAAATTGGTCATGGTCCAATGATTATAATAAGAATTACACCGTCATGAATCAGAGTCCTAATTGTTTTTGGGTCACACTGTACAATCAAAATGTGAAGGAAAAAAAATTAAAATGTCAAAAAACCCCTCAAATTGTAAAAAAATGTCAAATTGTCCCCCAAAATGTTTCTAAAAAATTAGAAACAAATGGATCCACACCGGCCATTGAACAGGGTTTTGTTTTCCCATAGCCTTAGAGGTATTATTGACATGTCCTTATGCAGGGTGAGTCAACAGTCAACTTCAGGATTTTATTTCTAAAAATCTGCGCACAAATTTCTCAAATTATTTATTCTGGCAGAGAGGCTGTCTCATTAGCTTTCAAAGTAAGTTTTATTTGGTTAACATTAGTTGAGGAAAACATGTTTTATGCCCATTTAGATAAAAGTGGACATTTTAAAATCCGAACAAGATTTGTGGTATTTCTCTAACAAGCTTTTTTTGAATTTCACTATTGAATAATGGCGCACACTCTAATCCGATCATCACAAAAGCCTGATTTTATCTTTGCTCTGCTGAATTCACAAAATAATGACATCGTTTTGTCATTATTTTGCATTTAATGTATGAAAATAATATCTGAGCAAGTTTGTTTTGTCTTATTAATGCATGTAACCACTTAATCATAAATATCATGCATCATTGAGTACAATACTCAATATTTTGTTTGGTTTCAAAATACATTAACTTTACCAAATTAGTAATAACTGGATAACGGTACCATGAAATGTTGTAATTCTTTTTGCTGTTAACAGTAAATAAATGCAGTTATTGATTCAAGCATTGGTTTCCTTCATATTTTGGGAAGAAATATTCTAAATATTTATTTTACTTTGAGTATACTTTTTTAGACTCACCAGATGTGTGTATTGGAAGAAAGCCTATATTTGTTTTGGCCTGAGATGTTTCCTTGAACACAACAGCAGTATGTGTCAGTGGTGTAGTTAAGGGGAGGGGGTCTGACAGAAACCCCCCTTAAAAGCCCTTTGTTCCCCCGCCACCAAGCCCTATTGTGCCCCGCCCGTTATCCAGATGTAGTGGGTATAGGCATTATGACAACTTACATGGACCTTTTTTCGAGCGCGTTTTGTGTAATACATGCCCTACCAAACCCCAACCCCTTCGCTCTCAAATTTTCTGAGCTGACTTGCAAACAAAATTAGGGTACCCTTTTACAAAAAAAATTGGAAATCTTGCCTCCCCCCTTGAAAAAAAAATCCTAAGGGATTGTTTGAAGTGAACTTTTGCTTTTACCATTAAAATCACGGTCCAATGGTTTAGGTGCATATAAGGGCCAACCTCAATCTGTACCAAGTTAGGTTGCTATTGGACTTTGTATGAAAAAGTCTGTACCTTTATCGTGATTTGACTATAAGCACCTTATGCACATAAACCATTCTACATAGGCTCCACACAATCTGTTTCAATTCATTTTACTCTGAAGCCTTTCATCTATACTTACTAGGTACAGGCAGGGATTCTATTAATTTGGGGATACGAAAGTCCTATACTGCGCATACGTAGAAGTCCTATACTGCGCATACGTAGATATAAGGTCATGTTTTTTATGCGACAGTACCACTTTATGAAGACACAAAAAACTAAGGTCACATCATCGGAATGCAAATAATTTATGTAGACTAGCATCAAGTCCGTCAGACACAATCAATGACGATATGGTGTAAAGTGTGAAATTAAATTCAAAAGCATACCATAAACACTGAAACGCGAAGTATCATATATTTCAGGCTTGTAAAAACCGTCCAGCACATATGTTTTATCATAACTTTCAAAACCGCACAATCTTTCGGGAATTTTTCCAACAATTCC
The DNA here is from genome assembly GCA_035610835.1 of Ophiura sarsii. Taxonomy (NCBI): domain Eukaryota; kingdom Metazoa; phylum Echinodermata; class Ophiuroidea; order Amphilepidida; family Ophiuridae; genus Ophiura; species Ophiura sarsii. Next base: position 22,340,100 of record CM069452.1, on the reverse strand, counting down.
GTGTAAACTTCAATTAAGTCTATACCTAAAGCAGACGACAAACAGCGAACACAGCGCCACCAAAAATATGCGCACAGCCAAGTAGCTTCAGATCAGCAAGTTAAGTCGCACAACCCTGTACAAGTAACAGGGGTTCATAAGGTTGCTATACTTTTTTTTAATTCTCATACCTGCTAAAAAAAGTCCTTGTGAACAAAAACATTTGGAATTAAAAAACCCTTTAAAGTGCTTCATAGCCAACTGTGTTTTTATTTTTACATTTCGGTTTGGTTTTCCAGATAATCACATGAATTATGATTGTTTAAAAGGCTTAGGACTTTTGAGACACCCTGTTTGTTACTGCTTGACCTGTTACTGGTTATAACATTATTAACCACTTGACTGTGGCAACATTAATATTAGTAATATTGGTTGAGCAAGTTTAAATTTTGTGCAGAGCCCGTAAATATACGGGTTGATGGCTCATTTGACTTCAATCACCCGCACGCCAAAATTATAAAAGAAATATGGATTAGCGCACACCCTCTGAAAAAACACAACATTTGTGAGATCACTGAGATGGCGCTATTCACAATAACATACGATGTATCCTGGGCTGTATATAGCCGCTTAATAAGTCACATTTGCATGCAGTGAACAGGACCTAATAAATTCACAGCTCACAGTTCACAGCTCACAGCTCACAGTTGGATGAGTGCGTCTATTTCCCTCCGCTACACGTCGGGAAGTAGACGCACTCATCCAACACCTCGGGGCCAGTAATTCACACTACTTCCCTCTATACCATGTTGTATCTGTATAATACCTCACAGGTACTGGGATAGGTGCTTTCGATTTGGCAACAGAGGGTAAGATAAAGCACATATTAGGCTCTTTTACTTAAAAGTACAGGAATACAGAATTATTCCCCAGCGCTACTGTCCTCTGACTAAATCCTTCACCAGCTTCATTGCTACAGCTGCCACCCAACTGACCCATAAATCTACCATTTGAACATATAATGTTGTGATTATTTCTTTAATTGTTACTATTTCTTTTTTTTACTTATATATTTAAAACAATAAAAATAAATAATAATAACTTGAAATTCTTCCCCAAAAGAGTATAATTATGCCCCAGCATTTAACACAGAGAATAGACACCCCTGCGTAAGTTACAGATACTCGTTTTAAATCTTGCCTACCTCAGCCCCTGATACAGTGATGTAATCTATGGATGGGCTTCTCAGCACCTTGCGTACTTCCTTGCGATGATCTTTCAACTCGGCTAATACTCCCTGTATGTCTCTGTGACATTGCTCCACTGCTGGGAATGAGGTTGTGTCTACAAACAGTTTGGTCTTATCCTTTGTTCTGAAGTATAGATAATTTTAATATCAAAATTACTTAAAGTTAAAATTAGCTTAAAATTGGTCGGAAATGTCTAATTTCAGACCAAATTAAGCTTCATGTAATTTCATATAATAAATAGCCAAAAGGTTTTCCCCACCAAAATTGGTCTCTTGCCCCTTTCCCACATTTTTTCTTATCCCCCCCCCCCCCCACCCCCACCCCCACTCCAAGCGTGAAAGTAGAAAAACACACCAGATTTGACCACTGGAATTAAGTGTTATTTTAAGAAGTCAGTTTAATTTATCTGAGAAATATCACACATGTTTTACAACACCCTTTGGCTATCCCACTTGAGATCAGGTTTCTAACACATTTTCATGGTTGGCTAATATTTAAAGGAATCAACAGTATGTCTATTTTAATAGACATGCTATATTGTATTAAAGTGTTTTTTTGACAGATTTAAGCAATTTAGTAACATTTTTGAAACAGACTGATGAAGGGGGGCCTCTTCAACACATAACACTGCAGCTACATGTACATCCCTGCTTGAGATCCTTTAAACTCATACTTCAGTAATCTTCAAAGTTGCCTTGAAAATATATCTAAAACAAAGGTTTTGTTTTAGATATATTGAGCAAGGTATACAGATGGACAGAGGATGGGATCGATGGATATTGTAATACATGTCCAACACAAATGTGCAGTGAATGCATACAATATGACATTGATTGGTATACATTCATCTATCAATCTTACTTTGCAGCCCTGTCATCAATTGCTGTGAGATAGGACTCTATGCCCTGTAGTTCCGCTGGTACGTGAATAAATACAGCCTTCAACAGATCAGATTTGAGTTGAGATTCTGCTAGACTCTGCATTGCGCTCAGAGATGTGGATATCCGGTGGAGGTATTTCACCACTGTCACAAATTCTGATGTGGAACACTGCAAATTATAATTAAATACTTTTTAAAATTAGTATTTAGAGAATGGAGGTATTGTATTTAGCCTTTGTTGTGTATACTGTGTGTCATAGCATACAAGCGACAGCATTATTATATTACACTTCCCATGTGGCAGGAGTCTGCAGACGAAATTCCAAAATTTCACAAAATGTTTTAAAAATGTCAACATTATTGAATTTTATTACCATATTTCGAATCACTATGAGAAATGCATTAAAATAAGTATAGTTATGCCTAAAATTGGTTCAGCAGTCCTTGAGATAGGCCTTGAAAGTTGGGAAAGATTTCTGAAAAAACTGTTTTGCGTAATATGGTAAAACTAATAGCAGCGTGGAAACTGTTAAAGTAGGACAACAAGGTGCAGCTGAGTTGTTCTACGCCAAAATAGTGCTCTCGCCCATGTGATATGAAATAATGGAAACACAACAAAAAACAAACATCACTCTGTGTACAATCGTGACATTTCACACAGGCAAAATTGAATGTATTGTAAGTTTCTCAGATTTATAAAGTAGATTAGCAAAGGAAGTATGACTATCATGTTTTTACAGACCTTAATCAGTATAAAATCATTTGATTTTGACAATCATAGTGTCATCTTACAGCCCTATTTGTATTGGATTGATCCGGAGGATTTGTGCTGCATAAGAATAATTTATCTCATTATTAAGATAGGCAAATTTGATCGCATAAACATGAAAATAAATTTCAATAAGTACACAAATTATTCTTGTACAGGTTGTCCCAAAATGATTAGTACCCATCGATGCCCAAAGTTCAATAATTGTTGTCATCATCAAAATCGATAGGATTAGGTCCGTTGTTTTTACATCATCTTTGTCATACTGTACTATTTTATTAGAATTTTAGATCATGAATATTGGATTTATCAAACTCAAGATACACTCCATGATGTAAAACATGGTGATTTCACCTTTTGAAAATGTGTGTGCTATTACAACTTGTTGGAAAGAAACTTGTGTATTCTCATAATCGCTTCTCTACTCCATTATAATCTCCTTAATTCAATTTAACGGGTAAATTTTTTTTGTCACACTTGAGTGACCCCATGCATTGTTTTACTTGACAAGTGTTTAGGGATTTGTAAATGAAGTGGTATTTAGTGAATCACCAGTGGCTTAGATTTCATTTTCACATTGGAGAATGGATTACGTGAGGTTAAAGGGACTATATCATTTTTACCAAGTTTGTAGGAAATTGCATCCCGAATATGAAAAAGAAGTCTAAGCCACTGCTAATTACCCATGACCACGTCTTTAGCTGTTTAAATGTCCCTCAAGTTTAGCCTCAAAACTAGCTCATCATAGAAACAAAGCTTGGGGTCGCTCATGCGTGATGATCCATTTTTACTCTTCAAATTGAATCAAAATGAAGAAGTATTAATGGTTGGAACAACAATATGATACAACAGCAGTTTAAAATAGAAAGGAACCAAAGATATTAACAGACAAGAGATTAAGAGAATGTATTAGTTTATTTCAAACAAGCTGTTAAAAAACTCTTTTTTTTGCACTTTGCCAAAAAGGTGAAATAACCATGTCTTACACAATGGAGTGTAACTTCATGAAAATAAGTCCGATATTCATGATCTAGAATTCTATAGAAAGGGTACAGCCTAACAAATATGATAGAAAAACAACGGTTCTAATCTCTTTGACTTTGATGATGACAACATTTATTGAACTTTGGGCATCGATGGGTACTAATCATTTTGGGACAGCCTGTATGACTTACATACCTTTTTGTGATATATAGAGCAGAGTCCTCGTTCTAAATCTGGTGCCTTGGTTAGTAGATCTTTGACTGTCTTGAGTGCCTGACAATCACTGCTTAGTATTTCATCAATAGCATGTTGACGATGTGTAATTTTGCTGTGAAAAATATGGGGAATGGGAACAAGGGAAAAATAATAATAAATGGCAAGACAATGAAGAAAAAAACCCTGTTCTACGAGCAAACAGACTTTTCAGGTAGGGTCGGTCGGTCAGGCATTTAAAAAAGAAAATCAACATTTTCATGAAATTGTTGGAACATTTTAATAATTTTTGTCATTTTAAAACAATTTTTAGAATTTTCAAAAATGTTGGAACAATTGTTCAAATGTGATATGGAATGTTCATTTTACTGATCCAATGTAAAAGGTACTCACGTGTACGTTTCGGATACGTCTGTATCCTTTGTCAACACTTTTGATTGTGATGATCTTGACAACTCATGACGCTTTTTGCAGTCTTGGAGTTGCCAGTTGATTTATCATCTGGGGATTTTTTACCAGATGAAAACAGATCATCAAAAACGTGAGTGAGGTAGTACTGCCCCTCGTCGCGGTTCATCGTGGAGGTCCCTCTCTTTCTGATCTCAATTGCCTCTCTATCATCATCTGGTAAAAAATCCCCAGATGATAAATCAACTGGCAACTCCAAGACTGCAAAAAGCGTCATGAGTCGTCAAGATCATCACAATCAAAAGTGTTGACAAAGGATACAGACGTATCCGAAACGTACACGTGAGTACCTTTTACATTGGATCAGTAAAATGAACATTCCATATCAGATTATAATCAACAATCCTTATGAATCTTTTTGGTAATTGTTCAAATGTTCCAAAACATTTTCAAAACAATTTTGTAAAAAATAAATAAATACAAATTTAGGGATAAAATAGGTTAGTTGGGCCCATAGAACAGGGTTTTTTTTGTCGCCTATCACATACACAAAGTAGCTAGAGTTACACTCAGTTTCCATACAGGCTACCCAATGGACCAAAACATTTGAACTTGGTACATGTAATGCTTTTGATTTTGACAGAAGATTATGTTGTAATTCTATATCTTAGTATGATGAAAAATAAATGAGATGAGAATTACAATCGCAATGTGTTGAAGTAGCTCTAATGATAGTTGTTCCATGGCTGGGTACAGTCTTTATTGACAAAATAGAAATAAGTGCCCTATCATTAAATATCATAACAATGCCCTTCTTAAAAGAGCGATTTCACATATTCATACATCATACTTAGGAGAACTACATTTACATTTACAGCAAATGATATTTATTTGCAATATTGTCTACAAATAAGTTGTTTTAGTCAACGCTATTTTCACACCATTCAGAGGCAATCATTGGTTACGTACCATTTGCCATTATATTTTACATTTGATAGTTTAGTAGGGTGTGAGTGGCTATCTAGATTAGTGTTGGATTGATCTGAGCAGCCCAGCCCTCTTATGCCCCTATCTATCTAGACCAATACCTGGCATCCATAAGGGGTTGGGATATCCATCTTCGTAACATCCTGGACCCAAACCGAGTTGATGTATGATTGAGTACCCAGAAAAGACTGCCTCTCTCACCTCCATCGGTCTGAAATAAACATATTTAAACTTCACACCTTTGACACTTAAAAAATTCTGAACACCACAAATACAAACACAATTTGAAACTTCTGCTGGCAGTCCATGTTCCCTTAGTATATCGCTTTAGGGCAATCACGGCGGGTGAAATATGTGCAAGGAAAGTTGTTTTTGTTGGCGAATTAGTGTGACTCCCTCGCACAGTGGACTGGAAGGGCTATGAAATCTGGAAGGGAATATCAAAGCCCTGAACGAGGGAACTGCGTTCCTAGAAAGAAATTCTGAGACGCAGAAAAAAAATCACTAAATGAAATATTTTTAAAGATAATTTCATTGAAACCAGCTTTTTAGGGTTGTTACAGTTTCTGTATCATAATCACCCACAAAATTCTCACATTAATTCTAAGTACGTCTCACCTGATTTTTGAATATCTCCAGGTTTCGCAAAGCACAGGCGTTCAACTTCATGACATTGGTTGCTGCTGAGAATGGTACAAAGTTACTGTAAGAAGAAAGAAAATGTTAACCATGGTATACCTACAAAGATGCATGGGCAGCAGCATCCATCCAAATATTTTTCACTTTTTTTTCCTTTTACAAAGTTCAGGTATTTATATATTTGAAACACAATGAACAATAAAATCCTCACGCCCTATAGTATCAAGACATGAGGATACAGTGCAATATTTCTATGCAATAATGAACCGAGTAGTTTAACGCATAATCAAGTAATCAACCACCGACCGTTTGATCGGAATCGATCGATCGATCTATCGCAATTGCATCCATCAATCTAATAAATAATCAGTCAATCAATCAGCATAGCACTCAGTGAAGTAGAAATTCCATCAATCAATCAATCAATCCCATAAATAATCAATCAATCAATCAATCAAATAATCAATCAGCATACCTGGCTTCTTTAAGCACTCTGTGCAGTAGAAATTCCATCCATCAATCAATCAATCAATCCCATAAATAATCAATCAATCAATCAATCAAATAATCAATCAGCATACCTGGCTTCTTTAAGCACTCTGTGCAGTAGAAATTCCTTAAGGTATTTCAGCAAGGCTGCCAAACAGCAAATCACAGGAGCTGGAAGACTAAGGACATCCTGATATTTGTCATTGTCGACATCTGCATGACATAAAATAAATTTAACAAAATGAGGGGTTCAAATCCAAGAGTTGATAACATAGCAAAATGACAATTCAGCACAATAATCAAGCCAGGGGTCAAAACACAATTTTTTTTCCATTATGGTGGATATTTCTTTCAAAAAATCTCCCCTGTAACTAAATTATCAAGGACTAATTTTAGTGTAACAAAGGCTTTTTCTAAAATGCTCCATGGAAATCATAATTATCACCTTCAACTTATGGAGGGGGAGGGGCAGTTGTACTTTACATTATAAGTTTTTCAAAAATAGTTTAAAGGAGACTACATTGCCAAGTAAATGTCTAAAAATGCCCTTACCCCTTTTTACTCCGTATTCACATAATTGCATTCCACTGGAATCACTCTACAAAGGATGTGGGTTTCAGTAGTTAACATGTTGTGCTCTTGAGTACTGCACGTTACAATGGTTACTTCTCTCTTTCCAGACGTATTTAAATGGGTACCTGCATTTTCAGTGCTGGCAAAGTAACAGACTCGTTGTGAAAGCACATTACAATCACCCCTGCATGCAAGTGCCACCCAATCAAGGCTGCTTCTCCAGGCTGACTTACCTTCATCACCACTTTTGTAGAAGGCTGACACCTCTTCAAATGCTGAGGAGTGCTCAAAATGATCATTGTCTGTTCGCTCAATCCGTACCCTGTCATCTTCTCTTGGGCTGATAGAGGAAAGTTTTATTTGCATAATTACATTTTAAGTTATCCTTTCCTGAGCTCACTTGAGTTTGCCTTGCAAAAGCTTGACTAAAATATAAGTATGTATCACAGACCGTGTCTGGGGTAAGTGTGTTTATCGCCACCTTGTCTCAAATCGTTGATCGTGGGTAAAATTTGATCGCGATATCGCCATATCACGATACTTGTTTCCAAATTTTTAAAAAGCTTACTTTTTTAAATACATTTTTCAGTGATGAAAAACGAACCTTATTTGTCCTCGAAATATATGATACAACACATTATTACATTCAATGTAACATTCTGCCCACCATATTTTACATGCAAACTGTTCCTCATCATGTTTCATGATGTTCAAATTCAAAGAATTAATAAATAAACTCATGAATAAGTTCATGAAAACATTGGCGCTAGCATTTTGTTTCGTCTTTTTATTTTTTATTTATTATTGTACATCAGATCACGTGTTAAAACATGTGGTCGCCAATTTTTAGCATGACGTCATTCATCTCACTCGGGTATCGGAAAATCGAGCCAATCCGAAGATTAGTTTGTATTTTTATCAATGGAAAATTAATCACGTGTTGAATCATGTGGTCACCATTTATTAGCGTGACGTCATTCATGAACTAGTCATAGTCCGGACGGCACGCTTTATACAGCGTGGGACTCCAGAAATCAAAAAATCAAAAAAAGCGTGGGGGTTAGAATATTTCTCATAAAAAGGGTGTAGTTGTATAAAGCGTGGAGATAAAATAAAAAGGGTGGGGGTTAAACAAATCACATGCAGATATAGTATTAGTAGTTTAATTAATTTTGAAAGAAATTGTAAACAAATAGGACATTTGCCACCAATTTCAGCGCATTATTTCAATCAAGTTTCAACATTTTCCGACGATCTTTCGGTACGGACAGCCCGTCTCCCATGAATCATATCGTAAATTCTGCTCTATTTTGCCATATTTCAAAGCCAGCTTTTAATTTGTTATGTTGGTACCACCCAAAATATTACTGTTGTGCCCTAAAATTATTTATTTTGATGATGGAAATGTGCCAAAAGTAGGTGGTATTTTGATATCATTAACTTCCGAATTCGGAAGCATTACACTATTTTAGCTTAATAATACATTGCATGCATGACGCAAATTTGATGGACCCCTAAAAAGCTCTTGGGATCCAAAATGTCCCCTTTTTTCGGTATAAAGGGTGGGGGTTGAACATTCCCAAATAAAAAGGGTGGCTCTGTAAAAAGGGTGGGGGTAAAATAAAAAGGGTGGGGGTCTGACCCCTGTCCGGACGGTGCTAGTATTATTCGCTGGTTTCCGTTTCAATATTGTCCATAACCTAATAACATCGCCAATAAATGAGCAAGATTGCAACTAAGAACGGGCTGTTTACATCGGCCAAGGCAAAACAAGGGCACATGTGGTTATGCTTGGCGGTCCAGTTTCTTTTTGATGACAAATTGACATGTTTGTAATAACAATGATGATGGATTTAAACAAACAATCAAACCACTTTTAGGAACAAAACAAGGAATAAATTACAGTCGACAAGCTGAAGATTTATTGTGATGACACACAAGTTGAAAATGTATACACTTTTATACAGGTAAAGTTTACATCGTTGGATATCGTCTGAGGTCAAATTTAATATTGCTGTCACGATAAGCTTATCCAATAGCGATATCGTCGCAGCCGCGATATCGCAACATGCTTAGTCTGGGGCCCCTAAATGTATGTGCTGCATACACTTATTGATGTAATCATTTTCTATCTAATACTTTCCATGCGGCTATTGGTTTTACCATATACAAAATAGATTTTTCAGAAACTTTTCCCAACTTTCAAGGTCTATCTCAAGGATTACTGAACCAATACTTAGCATGTTTGTACTTATTTTAATGCATTTCTCATGGTGATTCCAAATATGGTAATGAATTCAATAGTTTTGACATTTTTGAAACATTTTGTGACATTTTGAAAATGTCGTCTGCAGACACCTGCCACGTGAAAAGTGTTAAGATTACTGCCTTCCTCACAAAAATGTGTCTAAATAAAATTCATCTTTGAACACAACAACATACCTGCTGGTTGCAAAATCCCTGATTAATTTCTCTGTCCTGTTGGAATTGTTCACTGGAACAAGGAGTTCAACAGGTTGTATGTGGTTGAGTCTGCTATCTAATTCACTCAAATGCTGATTGTCATGGAAACAGTCATAGATGATGTCACCTGTGGTAGGCTGAACTGCCTAAAAGCAAAAAATATATATAAAGTAACAAACCTTTCTATCAAATACTGTGAAACATTGACTAAGGCCAAGAAAAAAAGGTCTGTTTCACATACCCGCACACATAAGTCTGTGGAGCCACTTTTGACGCAATAGTCTACGCGCTGAGCCCAATGTTGGCCTCTTTTTTTGTAGTTGTCAGAAAGAAATTTGAAAACATTGAAACTAAAAAAAAGTGGGCCACAAACACAATAATAAAATAAAAAATTGCATTTCTTATAGCTCATTTTCTAACAAAAAAGCCCCAAAACAAGCATACAGCTTAGCTTTTTTCCAAAATGTATCTGAGACAGACCTTTTTTTAATTGCTTGAGTAATTTACATTAAGATGTGTGATGAAAACAACAGTTGCATACCTTTCCCTCATTATTTTGTATGTGTAAATGCACCACTTTGGAAATCCTCATTTGAGATACGTTATATGCTTGCCTATTTGGTTAACCTATTTCTTGATGATATCAGAGCAACAGTTTATTAAGCACTTTAAAACCTTGTCCAAATTGCTCCAGGTTCTTTGTAGTTACACAGATCATGAAAATTGTGTCACTTCCAACCATTCTTTCAAAATATGTGAATTTGTTTTGATAATAAGCCCAATGTTTTATAAACTGCTTAGTTTTGATGAACCATGGGGTGACTAAAGTTTAATCAGTTCCAAATTGGCGAGAAATATTCGTTTTTTTTAATCTCTCCGCGCACAAAAGTAATCCAAGTGTACGCACACGATTATGATCACACAAACACTCTTTTGGTCACACAAATGCGACACACATATGGTGCACAGTGCACATGTTGCCTGCCTGCGTCTTTCTGTATTCATTTCCTGCTGTAAGGAGGCTTCGCTAATTTGGAACTGATCAAACTATAGTAGTCAAATCCACGCAAATCGTTCTGTCTTCAAATAGTCCAATTGGGCTAAATAATCATGGGATGGGCAATACCGACAATACAGCAAACACTTACCACAAGACCATACTGCATATTTTCTGGTTTATCACTTTTGGCACCCTTCTTGATGAACTCGGACAAACAGAGAAGATAATTGCTGCTTGATGTAGACGAAGAGGATGAAGAGAATTCAGCTGACTGGTTTTCTCCATCTAAGTCCTCTAAATCACTTTTACCAGAGACTGGGTTAACATGTATTCTAAAATTAAGGCAAAATGTACTTGCGATGAAGCGTAAATGGGCAGAACCATAGCTTGTCAGCCTTGTCATATCAACTAAACTCAAAGTTGTTGGATTTTGTCTAACATTTGAAAACCACAACCTTTCTGAGAATGTTCACATCTTTCCATACTCTTGAGTAGTTAGTTATGCTTTGAAGAAATTTTAAAAAATGTGTTGCTGAGGGTGATCGGTTTGTCACGGACGGACATTTTTGAAAACATTTGAGAAAAACTGCCTATAAAAAGTAACTATTAACATTTACAAAAATGTTTTATGTTTCATGTTGAAGAGTACCATCAACTCTATTGAAATTGATATAAATTTAGTAGGTGTGGTTTGTTACTAAAAATAGGATGAACAAAACATTTGCGTCACGGACGGACAAGATAGAAATAGGGTTCTGTACTTTTATGTACTCTTTTTCTGTTTCTATCTAAGACATTAGTTACTCCACAATTCTTTTCAGGCTAAACAGTATCTAAGATATATGACATGATTACCTGATACACAGCTTGGGAAAGCTGATCTTTTTTTTTTACAAGAGAGGGCTGAAAATTTTTGTCACGGACGGACAATTTTGGACGTCACGGACGGACGCAAATGTTCACCGCAAGAATAACTTCAAAATCACTTTTTATTCATACTTTGTGTGACGTTTTTGTGAAAAAATGACATCATATACTACAAAATAGAGAGCAAATGCATGTTAGGTGGTGATTTATTCAGTCTGTGTAATAAAGTTTGTCTTTTCCCAACATATCAACATTCAACATACATGTATGGCAAATCCAATTTACCAACCTCACCATTTGGTGAACATTTTCTCACAATAAACTTGTATACATTGTTTAGGCCATTGTTTTATAGCATTTAGGCCATTGTTTTAAAGCATTTAAATTCATCTGCCATCCAAGGAAAGAAGAAACACTTTAAGTTGAGTTACTTGTTCATATTAACAAGATAGGTGGATAACAAAGTACATGCTTTTCATTGTGTGTTTGGGTTTCCTTCTTATAGTTAGGACAACATTTATCAAAACACATGTGTGCAAAAAGACAGCTTCAATTTAATCTTCATCTCTTGCATATAATAAAACACGTAAAGACTTAAACTTGTAAGTGAGATGTCACGATTTGTTGATCTGAGGCATTAGTTCAACTCAATTGAAAAGAAAACCACTTCAATCTATCCAAAACGGGGCTGCTAGACTGATCTTTAAATCAAATTCGAGGGAACATGTTACATGTGACACCGTCAAACATGCTTGCTTGATCTTATAAAAACGCATACTCAAAAGTCTAAAGATATATATCTTTGATCATGTGTCGATAACCATCTTCATGTTTCAAACAGAACTCATGTACATCGAATGGAGACAAAGCTTTCAACCATTCAACCACAGTTACCAGCTGCAACTATCCACATGTCTCTTAACTTCAACATTTTCAAGGCAAACTCAAAACAGAACTTTTTCCAAAGTAATATTGGTTGATGCTTTATGTTAGATTTTAAAAATATTCATGTTTTAGTTTACATTGTAATTATAAGATTGCAACATTTTTAGATGTACATTGCAGATTAAGATGTGGCCTGAAGTCATTTTTTGATAATTGCATTGATCATTCTATGCTTAAAGGGGCATTAAGAGATGTGGTGGAGGCAGCGCCCTCAATTACAAAAATGTATGATAAAAACTGGGATTTGTATATTTTTACAATTGTATTACATGTATGAACTTGTACCTATAAGGATTAAGAAAAATCAGCCCTCTTTGTACAACAAAACGGCGATTCAAAAATGCTGTTAGAGCCGCAAACAGCATTTTACATGGTTAGGGGTGGTATTCCAACATATTTAAAACATTGTTTCATTCAAGTTTTGCCTGGTTTTATTTAGTAGAAACAACAGTATGACAATTTTTAATGTTCATCTTGAATTCTGAAGTAACTTAATTAAAATTAAAAAAATTCAGCATAACATTGTGTCCCTTTCAGCAAGTTAAAATAGGCGCTAACATCTAAAATTACTTGAAGGCAAATGAAATCATTTGCTTATTTGCGCATTTGTGAACCCTCAGCAGATCTTCTTTGGTGAATCTGTAGTAAAGCTTGCGCTTGTTAACCTTACTGCCTGTACATGCTGAAATAATGCTTGCAAATAAAAGGGGTAGCATGAGATCAGTTAAAAGACATTGTTTAAAATTGCCCCATATAATAACTGTATGTAAAATAAAAGCAATTAACAGCATTGAAATCAGAAAGTATCATTGGAGATGTTAGCATAAATATTATTTTAAGCTTTGCACTATCAAAAGTTGCAGGCTTTTTCTTCAAGCAACTTTTGAAAAACTCAAAACACTGTTGGATGCCTACATGTATCCATTATCACTAACCTTTAATTACACAATTAATTGAACAAAAAATTATCAAAGAAGGGTCAAAATTGTTTTAAAAAGTTGTATCACAGCATACAGTCTTTTACACAATTAATTGAACAAAATTTATCAAAGAAGGGTCAAAATTGTTTTTAAAAGTTGTATCACAACATACAGTCTATTTATATGATGCAGCAGGTCAGTCTCTTGCCATTTATGGTAAGAGGGGCAGGATTCAGCTTGGCATTTGTACTCAGAACTGAATAATGTCCGTCCGTGACAAAAATTTTGTCCGTCCGTGACAACTTTTAATCACTGATTTAACTTATTTATTGACGCCATTGTTAAGTTTCATTTCTACATGAGAAAGGGGGCATATCGGGGAGATAGCTCACTATGTTTTTATTTTTTCTCTCTTTTCTTGAAAAAAGTTGAAAAACTTAACAACTTTTTTTGCGTCACGGACGGACAGCTCTGCATCAAAAAGTTATCACAAGGGCAGGGTAATTACTTCCCAGAACTTTTTTTCTAAAATATATTTCTTATTTAATGGATAAATGTGCCATCTATCAATTTTTAATTAAAAAAATTGAAAATGTTTCATTAACATAAAATATGGCAAGGTCAACTTCTACTAAGAATGTCCGTCCATGACGCATCTTGTTTCTACCCCTTGGGCAATAATGGACTGTTCCGAAAACTTTTCCGCATTTTTTCTTCTTTTTGAATGCAGTTTCAGTTAGCCAAGATGTTGTCCAATATTGTTAGGTACATTTCAATATCAATATCAAAAAGTAATTTTTTCACACCAATGTGAACCTTGAACCGATCACCCTCTGCTATAAATAATACTCATTCAAAACAAAAAAGCCTTCGGATGCTTTTTTCAAACTATCATCACGATAAATGACACACAATAATATAAGTGGATGTTGCCATATTATTATTAGTGTTGACAGAATCATTGGGTCTCTCAGGCTTCCTGCTGATATGATGTGACATGATTCTCAGATTCTGAAGATTGTTGATTTTGAGAGGATAAGCTTTAAATTTAAAAATAATTGATACAAAACAAAATGATGATTGCAAAAATGCAAAATACAAAAGGATATCTTCACCAATCAAAGTTGACTTGGTGTAGAGGGCAGACAGCTGCCGTTTGAAGGGTGCGTGCCTATTATTCCCTGCTGCCTTCAATGCTGCCGTCTCCACCTGTTTTACCACGCCTACTTTGTAACCCTTGGCAACCAGTCTGCGGGCATGGACAAAGAGACGATGCACAGGGATGCTGGCTACCATGAAGTTATGATCAAGATGGCAGTAGATGTTCAGTTCTTTAGCTGCAATCTGTGGAGTATCAATAATAACAAATAAATTCAGCCTAAAATAATAAATGTAAAATTTGAAATTAACTGCTTACCCACCAAAGTAGGCTGGGTAGGTTAACACTTTCCACCATATTAGTTTTACCATATATCTTCAAAACAGATTTTTCAGAAACCTTTTTACAAAAATTCAAAGTCTATCTCAAGAATTACCGAACCAATTCTAGGCATGTTTGTACTTATTTTAATGCATATTGCAGTGATTCCAAATAATTTTTGTATCATTTTGTGAACTTTTGGGATCGTATGCAGACGCCTGTCGCATGGAAAATGAAAATGTAATTGTATATGTATAGATCCTGGGAAGGTTTTTATCAAAGATGAAGTCTCTGACTACACCAAAGAATGTGCAAAGCAGAAAGAAATAATAGGAATAATGTTTGTAAGTTGATAGTGTTAAGCGTCACGTGAGCTTCCTTGGAATAGATTTCGATTGATGTCTATAGACCCTATTCACACGGCAGCCATTTTCCAAAATATGCCACCCAAGCCTCGTTCCCGTTTGGTCTATCTGCGCCACGCGCTGCACAATAGAACTGCGCGAGACACGTGGTACCAATGCGCGCGGCGTACGCATCCTCACGCAGACGCAGGTATACGTAACGAGAACGAGGCTTGGGTGGCAAATTTTCGAAAATGGCTGCCGCGTGAATATGGTCTATTGGCTGCTTTCCTTGTTTGAATTTGGTTTGACAAACATGTAAGTGTTAACATTACAAACTGTATACAATGAAGCAATCTCAAACCCCTCATGGGGTTTTGGTTTGTAGCAATAAAGCTAACAGGGGGATCACAGGACAAATAAGGGCAGAAAAAATGGTGTGTGCCGCCGCAGCCGGAGTCTGGGTGATTCAAGCTAGGGGGTCACGCTCCCAAAATTAAATTTTTGGAGCCTATGTCCCTTTGCGTGATTGTGCAATGAGAATGGGAATGGGGGTCCACTGGCACGGTGCTTCTAATGGATTTTGTTGGATTTAGCATGGTTAGGGTTATAAATTCAAATAGTAGCAATTCAGCATTAGTGTTTTACCTTGTAAAACAAATTTAGCTGTGCAAAAATATCACAAAATAATAGTATTGCACCTTTATTTCCATAAATCGTTTTGGATATCATATTAACTTGTTTTCAAAGAAGAGTTGCACATCAGACTGTGACTCCTTTATTTGTATTTATCAGTTGATTAATTTTAGATATCTGACCTACAGGGATGTAGCTACACTGGTCGGGGCTGGTCGGTAGCGACCGCCACTAAGGCTAAACAACCGGCACTCACAGCAATTTTCAGGCAAATTAACCAGCACTAAAGACTCCAAAATTGAGGAAATGTACATCAAATACCACAAAATTGCTGAGAATGCCAGAGCGTGCCAATAATATGTGAGATTTTAGCCGGCACTAAAATGTGGCTAGCTACAACCCTGCTGACCTACCTCTGCATCTTGCCCAAAGAACTTGTATTTGTATCCACATTCCACAAACAGTAGTGCATCAGGGTACTGGTCCTTGATTTCCACATACTGTTGCTCCAATGGGGTATAATCTTTGGACTTTGTCTTGCCTGACACAGCAACAGGTTTGTCTTTGAGATTCGTGATGTCCTTGTCTTTGCTACAAATAAGGGAATTAATAAACCATAGTTCTAACCACAGATAGAAAGTACCATAATTTGTTAGGCCTATAATGATCTTCATTTACGGTCTATTTAAGGCCAAAAAAAAAAAAGTTGTGCGATTTTAAATTTTTTGGCACTTGAGGGCAACACAACTTTTGTTGTTGTTTGGCCTAAGCTTGCATTTGGGCAATACCTGCAAAACAGTCTTCCATACGGAATAACCCACAAGGCAGCTATCACTTTTACATTGTAACACAATTCTTGCTACGTGCTTCATTCCATATAGGAGACCTATATGAGAACATTGCCCGCATTGGCAGGATGTTACACATTATTGGTTAATAGTAATTACAACATCTAAAACACACCTGAAAATCCCTCTTCACTTACCCAACATGACCCTACATTTGAAGAGCTGTGTTGCAAAAGGGCCTACATCCACTTCTACATGTTACTCATGTTGCATTATTGAATGGATCATTATGTGGAATGTGGCTTGTATTGTTGGTGCCTCAATTGGCGTGCATGGATGCACTAATCCAAGTCATATAGAAAGAGTAATGAACACAGCCATACAATAATTTGATTAATTCCATGGACTTGTCAATGCAAATTCAATAATGCAAAATGAGTAACATGTAGAAGTGGACAGTGGCCCTTTTGTAACAAAGCTCTTCCATTTTCTGTTCGGGCCTTAACCTTGTGACATGCATCAATGTTTACTTATCTTGACCATTGAGTTAAGAATCCCATGAACAGTGGTGGCACTAGCATACTTTTGTTATTCTTTTTTCTTGGGGGGGGGGGGGGGGGAAGGAGGCAAGAAAACATTTTGGGGACAAGATGTGCGCAAAGTGTGCATATTTTTCCTTTTAATGTGAAACTAAACATTTCGGACCAATTTCAAGGTAATCTTGACATTACATTTTTGTTTTTGATTGTTTGGAAAACAAAATGGGGTGGAGCATGAGCTGACTGGGTAAGTGGGGGATGGGTGAGGATTGTGACGGGGGGGGGGGGGGGGGGGGGGGAGGGGGAGGTGGCACAGTCCATGATGTCTTACCCAGATAAGCTAGATTTCTGTCTGACAGCTGAATTTATTATCTTTTGAGACCCACTGAATCCAGAATCCTGCGAGTGCAAAGTAGATAGTTCATCCTTGGATGAATCAGCAGAGACTAGCTTTTTGGTAGAATCAAACAGAGTTGATTTGATGGGAGAACCAGCTCTATTTGAAGATAACTGGAAGGAACTCAGTAGGTTTCTTGTGTTCTGAGATAGCAGACTTTGACTTGAGGATAAATCATCTGTCAAGTAAAATACATGAGATCAAACACAACTTTATGAAACATAATAGAATATGTTCTATACACTGTACAACAGTATTGTATGTTCTGGTAAATATGGTTAATAGCTATGGTACCACACCTACCTAATCATGTTTAACAATACACCAGGCATTCTCAAATGGTGGCGCGCGCGCCACTTGTGGCGCATCAAGGCATCCTAAGTGGCGCGAGAGTGGTTACAATTTGTTTTTAAAATAAATCATATCATGATATAGCCAGATTTTATAGGCCTATGGCGGTCAGATGTATAAATACAGCAATTTTTTTCGCGCGCATGTGCCCTCAAAAGAGTAATATTAGTTATTATGTTGCCTACATAGGCTATATGTTAAAATATTTTGTGAAGGGAATTTTGCCATTGTAAATTCTAAAGAATATTACCAAGTGGAGCTTCAACAAGTTGGTTACTAAAATATGGCGCATCAGTAAATATAGTTGAGAAAGCCTGCCTTACACTGATATTTCCCATCGAATTTCCAAAGTCTTAAATGTATCAAAGAAAGAAATGTATACATAATTTATAAAAATGTGTATTACTATACCTGTTGATAGCTCTTCCTTTCGCAATGACTCTGACTTTGTTTTTGCTTCATCTAATTTAACCCGTTTGATGTCATCCTGCATGCTCCGTCCTTCAGGTGATGTGCTAGCGGTTCTCTTGCGAAAGGAACACGGAACTTGAATCTGAATAGAAAATTTAAGATTCAAGGAGTGTTACTGTGTGTTAGTGATTGCATCAATCTTTAGAGACATCTCATTCATGAACATCAATTACTTTTAATGTTTTACGAAAGTAATTAAAATTACTTTTGTATTCTGTGTAAACGTACCCATGCTAGCTCATCAGTTGATTAAATCAATTAAAATCCTGGTCAATACATGTACAAGGTAAGTTTATGTCAAACTTTTATTCCATAGAAAATAAAGCCACCTGAGTAGAAATGTATTGAATAATACAATATTTTGCTTATATAATTAGGGGCAATGCATTAGTGTAGTGTAGGTACCTGTAAGTCAACATAAAAGTACAAATAAAGTTGGCAACAGATAGCACTGGACTGGAATTGTGCCTCCCCAATAGCTCAAAACTGTGACCCTCTGAACCTTCGTAGCACAGTATGCCCTAGTCATTGGCGAGGCACTGGTAAACCCGATGGCTGTGCAGGTTCATCTTGACGCAGACAAGAAGGGCCAGATCCTTTGCCTTCAGGCATCAAACTTGGTGGGAATTTTCACTTGATCTGTTGTAATAATTACGATCTGACAGTGAACCCAGCAAACACAGAACGTTTCTGCAACGTTGCACCTAGGTTGCAGTTAGGTTGCGTCATTTAAAACGTTTTAACAACGTTTTTATCACGTTACGGTTTAGTTGTGATTTGGTTGTTTTAAGTTGGTCCGTTGAAACGTGAGCAAAACGTTCTCTGAACGTTGCAGTTTAGTTCTAGTTTGGTTGCACCTAGGTTGTGGTTAGGTTGTCATTATACACGTTCTTACAACGTTATTATGACGTTGCGGTTTGTTTGTTTTAGGTTGGTTCTTGGAAACGTGATTAAAACGTTCTCTGAACGTTGCATGTTGATCATCGGAAACGTTTACATAATGTTTTAACAACGTTGTAACACTCAAATAGTTGGTTGTTTTAGTTTAATCCTTTAGGCTTTAAACATGAAAAAGATGTTCCCTGAACGTTGTAGTTTAAGTTCTAGTTTGGTTGCACTAAGGTTCTGGTTAGGTTGTCATTAAAAACGTTCTTACAGCGTTATTATAACGTTGCGGGTTGTTTGTTTTAAGTACCAAATCACACCCAAACCGCAACGTCATAATAATGTTGTAGAAACGTTTTAATGACAACCTAACCACAACCTAAGTGCAACCAAACTAGAACTAAACTGCAACGTTCAGAAAACGTTTTGCTCACGTTTCCCTGGACCAACGTAAAACAACCAAATCACACCCAAACCGCAACGTTATAATAACGTTGTAGAAACGTTTTTAATGACAACCTAACCACAACCTAAGTGCAACCAAACTAGAACTTAACTGCAACTTTCAGAGAACGTTTTTCCAACGTTTCCATGGACTAATTAAATAATGAAATACATTTTATTTGAAAAGGTTTATTACGAATCAAATTTTTAATACAAAACAATTTGGCATTACAAATTTGATTTGTACTAATCTAGGCGTATACAAATGAAATTGATTTTCTTTTTATTTCTTTATTTTTAAAAAAATTTAAAATTTATTTAGGCCTATAGATTAATTTTATTATCAGACGATTTTCACTTTCGCGCGCTTAATTTTTCGCCGTAAACATGTAACTGTTTTACATCATTTTTTTAATCACTCACATCTGGCTTCATCACGACGTTCATATAACGTTTACACAACCAAATTATGTTACCTGGGCTGTAATCGCTAATTTGCATATTTTACCTGGCCTTACATGAGTCGAGTAAATTGTGGAAATAGCTCATTAGCATAATTTCAATGGTACAAAAATTAGCACCGGTGCTCGTTTGTAATCTTTAAATTATGGTAATGAGCTAATTTGCACCTTTTATTTATTTAAACCTATTTTTTTTAAATTTAAGTCGATACATACATTTAACAGCTTTTAATTAAACACCATAGAAAGTATTTTGATATGTATACGTAAGTTCTCATATGTATGGCTAAAGGCAAGTCATTGTTCACTAATGCCATATACATTGTGCAAGAACATACACATGAAAAGGTCAGCCCCTGCAGCCTGCCCCCCCTCCCTCTATAATACCACTACCATTCCCTGGTTGCCATGGTGTAACTAACCGAGTTTGATGAAAGTTTTTTAAACGTTTGGGATAACGTTGTGAAAACGTTCAAGACTAACGTTCATACAACATAAAAATGTGTCGACAAATAAACGTTCCAAGAATGAAAGTGAAATGTTGTCACGACGTTCCAACAACGTAATAAATAGGTTATAAAAACGTCATTTGGACGTAATGGTATTTATAAAACTAACAGAATTTGAAGAAAGTTTTTTAAACGTTTGGGACGTTGTTATAACGTTGTGAAAACGTTCAAGACTAACGTTCATAAGACGTAAAAATGTGTCGACAAATAAACGTTTCTCTAACGTTTGATCACAACGTTCTAAAAACGAAAGTGAAACGTTGTCACAACGTTCCAACAACGTAATATGGTTAGCTGGGAAGTGACAGCTGTTCATAATCTGACCAGACTCCATCCAGGTCATCTTTGGGTGGTCTGTCACTGGTCATCCGGAATTGAAATTGATATATATTGGTGAGTAGCAGCCCTATCATTCATGCCTATTTGGGGAAAATTGAATGTAAATTTGAGGGCCCATCCCCATCATACATTTTTTGTAGGCCAGGGCTAATCATATATTTTCAGTGGGTATATATTTAATATTAATTTATAATAATAATAATAATAATACTTTTT